>JAENPR010000147.1:0-600000 GCA_018135685.1 Themeda triandra | reverse complement strand
ACTGTACAGTCATTTTTTTTTTCGATTCCCAAGCTTTAGCGAGCGCAATTAAGTAATGGGCAGGGAAATATTATGCGTACTTACGTACATCTTGCTTTTTTATAATGTATACATGTATTAATTAATAAAAATAGACACGTCCAAATACAAGTACATCGAATAGGAATACGTAAGACAGCGGCCTAACCTATATTCTACGAGAAAGGAAGCCGACCGTATCCGCTGCCGACGAAGACCGCCGACACCAGCCGACTCCGTCAAACCTGAATCACGAGAAGTCGGAGTAAACCACCGGCGTCGAGGTGGACTGCAGCAGACGCTCAATCTCGCGGAGGCGAAAAAGTTTTTGAGTGCCCATTCGCCAGGATCACAATCCAGATTGCACCGACGAGAGCGGTGTCGACGATGGCATCTGCCGTCGCGATGAAGCCAAACTCGCTCAATCCCGATCCGTGCCGCCGGCAGATCGAGTTCGATCCGCCGCATTCCATCTTGCCGCCATGCCCTCAGCCGTCACCGTAGCTTTGACCTAAAACGCGGCACGAGCACTGCCGCTCCGCCACGACGACGAAAGAGGAGCCGCCGCAGACTTCTACACCGCCTCACAGTCCTCTCATCGTCACCGAAGCACGTGACGACGAGATGGACAAAGATTGGGAGGACATTATTCCACCATGGCTGCGCTGCCACATCCACCAAGCTCGCATCGCCGGAAACTCTAACCCTAGAAAAGATAGCTAATCTACAACGCCGATCAATGTCACGCGGTTCTCCACATATCCGAACATGTTCGAGGTCCGCCGGAGGCAGAAGGGACCGACGACCTTATTGACGGAAGCACCAATCACGGGTGGGAACGCATTGGTGGAGCTCTTCGTGTCTCTCGTTAGCTCTTTGTTCTACTTGGAACAACGGAAATAGGCGTACTGTACTACTAGTACGCAGGAGCACGCAAATAATACAGTACACGTCGACTCCATCGACCAGCGCATCATTAGTACGGCCGTCGCCACTCGTCGTCGTGGGCTGTACGTCAGTGCATGCACAGTACGCTACTAAAGTGTATCTACCTACACCGCATGATTAGGTGTTTACACATGCATATGCATTCTTTGTCCGTGACAACTTTTCCGGTCAAGATCCGCGACCAAATCCTCTCCATAATATACTGTACTGGAGTCGTACTCACTAGTACCGGCAAGCCTGTACTAGTAGTGGTAGTAGTACGTGCCCTAAGACAAGTGCGCGCGAGGTGCGATCCGACCATGGATGTCGTGTCGCCTCAATGCCGCCGGACGACCGGAGCCTCATCAGAGGCTTCTCGTGCCGCCGTGAATAGGCCTCGTTTAGTTCCCCGAATCGGGGGAACAAAGTTTGCACAGTGCTCTCCGAGCACTGTAGCAACTTTCGTTGTTTTGTGGTAATATTTGTCAAATCTTGATTATTTAGTACCAAAATATTCGTCTCCATGCAAAATAAAAAAACCGATTAGTTTTTGATTTCATCTACATTTAAGTCTTCATGCATATGTAAACATTTTGATGTGATGGGGAATAGAAATTCTGCATAGTGGAATTTGGGAGTAAAATTTGGAATCTAAACAAGGCCGCTATTGCCATGTGTACAATCATAAATGGCACGTCTCATTAATTTGCCTGTCTTCCCCTAGCCTAGCCATGTGTCGCTTTCCGCCGTCCGCCCAGCTCGAGAGCGAAAAGGGACAGACAGTACTCCAGTACCCGGACGCGCAGTTAATACATATACGCACGGTATGGCCGTAGAGCTGGTATGTAGAACTACCAAAGTAGGATGGAAATCCTATCTCTGTTGATTGTATTGTAGAATTAGATAGCAGTAGGAATGCTGCTAGTCTAAGTAGTTGTAAATTTCCTAATTGTAGTAATACTTTAGAGAATGGTAGATCAAGAGATCAGTTTAGTATTGTCTCCACTTGCCATGATGGAAATCATGGTGAAAGAGTGAACCCCTAGGAAGATGGTTGGTCCACTGTAGGTTCTAGAAAGAAAAACAAAAAAAAAATTAAATGATAGGAATGTTTTGGAATATTAGAGGTTTGGGGCTGATTGATAGAATTCCTGCTCTTAGAAAGAAAATTGTGGAAAATAACCTAGATTTTGTAGGAGTCATGGAGACAAAAAAGAGAAATATTTCTGATGGTCTACTTAGATCCCTAACTCAAAATGTTCCTTTTTCCTGGTACCAATTAGATGCTAGAGGTTCAGCTGGGGGTATTTTATTAGGGGTCAATAGTGATCTTTATAGCATGACTGTAGGAGAGATTTTACAATTTTCTACTTGTAAGAAAACTGGCTTCTCCTGGAAACTAGTGGTAATCTATGGACCTGCATATGAGGAGAAGAAACAAGAGTTTTTAGATGAGTTAGATAAAATAATGAGTTCCTGGAAAGGACCCATTATGCTAGGACGTGACTTTAATCTTGTTAGGTTTACTAAAGATAAGAGCAATGGTATTATTAACCACAAATGGGCTGGTTTGTTTAATGAGTGGATAGATAAGTGGGCTCTAGTAGAACTAGACCCCAACAATAAGAAGTACACCTGGACTAACAACCAGGACTCACCTACTTTTTCTAAGATAGATAGGATTTTTGTCTCCACTGAGTGGGAAGCTGTTTTCCCCCTAGCCAGTGTTAAAGCCTTAGATAGACTTCCAAGTGATCATAACCCCCTTGTCATTAGTACAGGAGTTAATGTGAGTTTTGGCAAAAAAAGATTCAGATTTGAGAAATGGTGGATCCAAAAGGAATCTTTTAAGAGAGTAGTAGAAAAAGCTTGGAATTCCCCATGTCACTTTGTTAAAAGCATTGATAGATGGCAGCATAAAGTTAGAACACTTAGAAGGTTAGCTAGAGGTTGGGCTGCCAATGAGGTTGCTGATATGAATAGGACTAAAGCTGAGTTAGCAGAAAGATTTAACTTACTAGAGTCCCTGGTTGAATCAAGACAATTAGATGATGTGGAATTACAAGACTATAGAGATATTGAAAGGGAGCTACAACAAATCTGGGCATTAGAAGAGATAAAAGCTAGGCAGAGGTCCAGAGATAGAAACTTGTTAGAAGGGGATAGGAATATTGCTTATTTCTAAGCTATTGCTAATCAAAGAAGTAGAGCAAAGAAAATAGAATGTCTAGAAGGGCCAATAGGGATGGTGTCTGACCAGAAAGGGATGATGAAGATTGCAGTAGATTTTTATAAAAAGTTGTTTGCAAAAGAACCAGAAAGTAATCTCAAATTAGATTCTAACTTTTGGGAAGACAATGATATAGTTTTGAGAGAAGAGAATGACCTTCTAACTGCTACTTTCACTGAGGAAGAAGTGAAAGAAGCCTTGTTTAGTTGCTATGGAGAGGGGGCTCCAGGGCCAGATGGTCTTTCTTTCATTTTCTACCAGAACTTCTAGGATGTGATTAAAGTTGATTTGTTAGCCATGATTAATGATTTTCATAGAGGGGAACTAGACTTGTTCAGACTTAATTGTGCTCTAGTTACTCTAATTCCTAAAGCAGGGGATGCTACCAATATTAAACAATATAGACCAATCAGTTTGCTAAACTGTAGTTTCAAACTGTTTTCTAAGTTACTGACTATTAGGTTAACCCCTGTGATGCAAAGGATTGTCTCTAATAGTCAGTCTGCCTTCATCAAAGGTAGATTTATTTTGGAAAGTGTGGTAGTAGCACATGAAGTAGTGCATAGTGTCATTAAGTCTGCTGAGAAAGGGGTAGTGGTTAAGTTAGATTTCGAAAAAGCTTATGATAGGGTTAATTGGTCCTTTCTTTTTGACATTTTAGCAGATAGAGGCTTTGATGGTAGAATGATTGGTTGGATTAAGCAGATAGTGATGGGAGGCTCTATAGGTATCACATTGAATGGTGAAGATAGTGCTTTCTTCAAGGCAAGAAAAGGGCTGAGGCAAGGGGATCTTCTGGCCCCTTTCCTCTTTAATCTTGTAGGTGATGGTCTGACCAAACTTTTAAAGAAAGCTTTAGATGCAAATTTTATTAGTGGTTTGCTAGAAGGGTTTAGACCAGGTGGGATTGTATCTCTGCAGTATGCAGATGATACAATTCTGTTTTCCAAAGCAGATGATGACAAATTGGAAAACTTGAAATATGTTCTAATGTGGTATGAACAGATCTCAGGAATGAGAATCAACTTCCATAAAAGTGATCTTATTCCAATGAATTTGGACCCTTTTGAAGCTCATAGGTTAGCACATGTTCTAGCTTGTCCTATTGGGACCTTCCCCATTAAATATCTTGGTGTCCCATTGCATTATGAAAAGTTAGCTAGAGAGGATATCCAACCAATAGTTGACAAGATGCTGAGAAAAATTGGGGGCTGGAGAGGTAAACTACTGTCATTAGCTGCTAGGATTTCCCTGATAAAGTCTTGTTTAGCTAGTATACCCATATACTTGCTTTCTTTCATTAAATTTCCCAAGTGGGCTATTCAACTGATTAACTCCCACTTAGCAAATTGCCTGTAGAATGATAGTGTTGATGACCACCATTATCACTTAGCTAACTGGGAGCTGGCATCTATGAGAAAAGAGGATGGTGGTCTAGGTTTAACAAATTTGAGGGATTTGAATATTAGCTTACTGGCTTCCTGGATAAAGAGATATAAGACTGATGGGGACAAGTTATGGAGAGAGATTTTAGATTTTAAGTACAATACTGCTAATCCTAATATTTTTCATACTAGTACTGTAGGTGCCTCTAACTTCCTTAAAGGTTTTATGTGGGCTGCACAAGCAGCAAAAGTGGGTTATAGATGGAAAGTTGGAGATGGAAAGAAAATCAGATTGTGGGAAGATAATTGGCTGGGATCAACTAGTTTAGCAATCCAGTTCTATCCCTTATATAGAATAGTTAATGAAAAGGGTAAAACCATTTCTGAACTCTGGGATGGTACAAACTTAAAGTGTACCTTTAGAAGGAATGTGTCCTGGGATAGGTATCAGGACTGGTTGGAGATTATTGAGCTTGTGGCTTCAATTCAGTTTACAGATCTAGAGGATGAACTAGTTTGGCAATTTACTTCTTCTGGGGTTTATTCTTCTCAATCCTTGTATAAGATCATTAACTTTAGAGGGGTAAGGGCTGTGCATGTTCCTGCTGTGTGGAGCCTCAAAGTCCCACCAAGAGTACAGAGTTTCTTGTGGCTGATCACCCAGAATAGAGCTTTGACTAGGGATAACTTGGCCAAGAGGAGAAAAGTAGATGATGAATCTTGCTTATACTGCTCTGATAAAGAGTCTATTCACCACTTATTCTTTGAATGTGCAATAGTTAGACAAATCTGAAAAATCTTGTCAGATTGTTTTAATCTCAAGATAGGGGTAACATAATCAATATAGGAACCTTTTGGCTTAGTGATAGAAAATATTGTGTTTTGAATATGGTAACTGCTGCTGTTTTTTGGTCATTGTGGAAACTTAAAAATGAACTGTGTTTTCAGCACATGGAATGGAGGAGCATGGAAATGTTCCTTCACAGGATAGATGGGCTATTACACAGCTGGATGGTGTTATGTCCCATCGACAAGAGGGTCATGCTGGAAACTTATATTGGCAAGATAAGAAAAGCTTGGGGGGGGGGGGACTCTCTGGTTGCCCTATGGTCAACTGGTGACAAGATCAAGCTGATTGAAGATGATGCAATGGAGATGAAGCCTGAGCAAGGTTTCCCTGAAGAGAGCTCGACTGAAGATGGGAAGATGATGTCCCTGCACCTGCCATGGTGGAGGGAGATGGACATAGCTCTGCGTTGATGAGAAGCTGAAAACTGAAGATCAAGCTGGTGGCTGTCTGAAGCCGATGAGTGTCAGTCACTGTCACTGCGATATGTCGTTGCTGTTAGTTGCGTAGACCTGTTATTCAGTTTGAACTATCATTTGGCTGCTCGGCGTTGGCAGTCTGTAATAAGGTGTCTTGTCTGGAAGGGCAAGCGTGCTGAACTTCATTGCAACAAAACGCGAAAACTGAACTGTAATCGTTGGTCTTATCAGTGAAAAGGCCGGAGCTCTGGCTCTTGAATTAAAAAAAAAAAAGAACTACCAAAGTAATCGACCGTGTAGTATCACGCAGGCCATTTTATTTTTCTGTGCTTGTACTACGTATATACGTGTACCGGCCGTGTACTTATAGCTAGCATCACGGATCGCTGTGTCGCTGCAGCTTGTACTAAGCTAGCTAGCTAGCGACGCAGATGTACAGTGGAACGAACTGTTTGGGTACGTCTAGTACGCACCGGCTCGGCGGCTCCATCGATGCATCGATCGATCTGCGCTGTAGCGTGGCGAATGCCATGGCGCGCGCTGGCGGCCTGCGCTAGCGCGCTGATGGATGGTCGATCGAGCGGGACAGGCGCATTTGCTCCGTGGCCACGCGCCCATGCCGGCCCTTGCGTTGCGTCTTCCTGTTTCGTTGGTTGCAGTTGCAGCAGCTTCACGGCTGCGATCGATCGAGCAGTAAAAACGTAATAGCGCCTGACACGGCACGGGCACGGGGGCTCCGGTGGTGTCGCGCTGTACTGTACTGTACTGTACATGTGCGGTGCAACAGGCCAGGCGGCATGGGCACGACATATATGGCGAGCTCCCGGCTCCCACAGTCCCACGTTCACCGGCACGTTCACCGGCACCAAGGAAGCAGCAGTATGTCGCGTGCCGTGCCGGCGGCCGGGGCGGGGCCGGTTGGCTGTTTCGACTTTCGAGCCGTGCGTTCTGAATCTGAACGAGAGTGGCTGTGTGGCGCACGGTGCTTCGAGAGTTCGAACGGCTCCCGCCACGGCCCACGGGAAAAAGGAGAGATCGCAGCGCCACGGCCCACGGGAAAAAGGAGAGATCGCAGCGACGCACGCACGCACAGGGACGAGCAGCGAGTGCAGTACCTCACGTGCCTGGCGCCCTGGCCCTGCACAAGGCTGCCGCACGGTTCTTTTTAGTTGTACAGGTACTCGTACCTGTGTGCAACGCTGCAACTCAGCGGCGGTAACTAAGGGCAAGGCCAATGGAGACAGCACCTGCGTATAGCCTCACAGAAAAAGGACAGATCCACGTAGGTGCGGGTGAGTTAAAGAGAACACCGCTCCAACGCTGGCTAACACGTGACAGTCTGACACCTGTGCCCTTTGGTCCTACTTCTGTCGCTCTCGTTCACTTTCCCCATTTCTTTTATCTTTGACCGACCAATCTTTACTCTTCCCTCGGTGGCTTCAGCAATGTCGTCAGACGGGGCAGTGACCTCCTCTGCAGGCTGCTCTGACAGCCTGCGAGGCCACAAGACGCAATGACATGGAGCACTCATGCTGAGCTGGAGGCTAGGGCAGTACGCCACTCTGGCGCGTTGAAGAAGCCCTAAGGGCAGGGCCAACGCAGGCAGTAGTTCTGTACTGCCTCAGAATTAAAATGCAGGCCACGTCGGAGTTGTCGGTTCGAGCACCCAAAAGTTACAGCGCAGGCATCAAGAAGCTAGACTACACCTTTTGTCAGAATGTACCAAAGATTCTAGCCGAGAACGTGCGTGTCAGAGTTGTCTGGACCTGAGGCAGCTCGCTCCATCCTCGCAACGCGTATTTCGGTTGCTGCCTATACCTTTTGTCAGATGGGGCGGTAGGATCTTCTGCAGGAGACTCTGCACACTGCGAGACCACCACCACACCACAGAAGACGTGGACATGCGGTGCCGGACACGGAGGATGGGGCAGCACGCCACGTGTAGCATTGAAGAAGCCCTAATGCGTGGCAGCAGAGTAGAGTAGCAGTAACAGCACACCGTAAAAAGGCGAGCCGTTGAGCGCGCGCCGGCCTCCTGTCCTGTTTGTCAACGTCTCCCGTCCGGCTCCCGCCGCTCCCGGCCGGGCCCCGGCGGGCGGCGACAAGACGTCCGGCGCCAAACGCCATGCCGCCCCGGGTCCCGCGCGTCGGCGGGCGGGCACACGCAAAGCGCTGCATGCTGCGCATCCGTCTCTCACCCGTCGCTCTCGCATCTTTTTGGCCCGTCCGGTCCGTCCCTTCCCTCCCCGTCGGCAAAAAGACACGAGCGCTGAGCCGAGCCGACGGCCTCACGGTCACGGCCGGGTCGTACGTACGCTCGGCCGCGAGCGAGGGCTTTCTTTCTGCGCGCGGCGCGGGCGACACGGTAACTTGGAGCGGGCCGCTGTTGTGTCTCTCGCAGTCGCAGAGATACACACGGCACACCGACATGCGATGCGATGCCTCCGTGAGCGGGCCCCGCCGGTTCTGGTTCTGGAACGGGGACACGTCGTGGACTCGTGGTCGTGGCCGCTTTACCGTTGGTGGCCAGGTGAAACCGTGAGAGGGAGAGGGAGGGCGAACCGCCGGCGACGAAGCCTTCTTTTGTCTGACGAGGCAGCACGATCGGCAGGGGAGCAGGCAGGCTCGCTCGCTCGCCGGCCTCGGGATGGCCCTCTCATGCTCGCCCCGATCCGTGGCTGTGCCATAAACGGACGCTGGTAGCCTTTGTGGTAGACGAAGTCCATTTCTGTGATTCTGTCACCCACCCACTGGCGACGTGCTCTTCCGACTCGTGTCATGAGCACAGAGCGCACTATAGTTGTATATATGGAGTACTACTGTACGGTACATGAGTGGACTAGAAAGAGAATAATACGAGCTCAACTGAAACCGTACTGACGGCCATGAAGTTGGAGATCCTACCTGGATCCTAAACCGGCCCTACTCTACTCCTAATAAGCATGGGAAGTTAGCATCGTGTCACGCTGCCAGTGATGAGCGCGTACGAACAAAGACATGGCAGTATGGGGGTATCGCGCCTTTACGCAGGGAGAGGGAGGTGAACTACCAGTAGTACTGTTAATTTCCAACGGCACGGCAGCACCTGTCGTCCACTCCCACACTCCCCACTCCACTACACTGCCCACTCGCCACTCCACTGGTAACCTCATCGGGGGGCTCCCTGATCCACCGACCTCCTGCCCATCCAGAAAGCCCCGCATCATTGCTGCCGCGGATACGCTGCCATCGATTGCCTGCCCTGTGCGCCTGTGCGCCTGTGCCTCCCGGAGCTTTCACAGGAAGCCACAAGCCGTCGCTGTTTCGGCTGGCGACGCTGCACGAGCTCTGGAGGCGAATGATTTCTGGGGCTCTCTCGCCTCTCGGGACCGGTATGGGCGCGCAGGAAGCGGACGCGTCGGAGGCGGGGAGGGAGGGGCCGACGAGGGACGTGTGCGTACGCTCTCGTTCTCGGCTTCTCAGGCTGCTGCGGTGGCCAGTGTCCTCGCCGTAGGTACGGCCACGGCATGTATCATTGGGCCTCCTGGAGAAGCCGCCAACGTCGCTTTTTTCATGGTCACACCATTCTTGTTTGTTGCTGAGCCATTGCCTCTTGCGGCTTGCCATTCACAATGGTCGCTGTTATTTGCATTTTTGTTCTTTTTTCGAATGCAAGGAGAACGGGTGCCAAGTGCTGACGATGCCCGAAACATGCATACAAAATTTTATGGTAAACTCCACAGTATATATCGGCCCATTTTTGTACAGGCCAGGTTGCTGAGCCGTGAAGAGCCCGTTAAGCCCATAAGCATAGCAAACTGGGCCTGAGAATGAGGGCCCTAGGCCGCCATTATTTTCCCTTATTTTCCTTGTTAGCCTGTCTTTCTCGAAGCACGGCCCACGCGACGGAAAAGAGGCCGTCAACATCTATCAGAAGCCACGGGCCGACGCGTTCAGCCGCCAGGCTTGGTCCTGTCGTCACGAAGCAGGCAAAGAAAGTGTTGACGGCAGAAACTACAGATGAGCAACCATACTCAACATACACTTTGAGAACCGAAAACACAATCACCTGCTATGATTACTTTCTCCGAGCATGATTTTATCTGCAACCCACGTAATTTACATTAGACTGTTGTATGAAGATAACTATGCAATACAATTCCGAGACCCCACTCTTTGCAACAAACAGATGGTTGTGGCGTTTCCAAGGGTACATTTCCAGCGTCCACCTTGACGAATTGTTGCTCGTTGCAGGCACTTGTGAAGTATATCTAGACTACAACAAACTCAAGCCTCCTTCCTAGTTATCCTGTCAGGAGTACCAGCAGCAGCGAAAAGAGTTGGTTAAGAAGAGTTAAATCATAGGAGTTTTCTGAACAGTAGAACCACACGGAGGGTTTCCAAACCTGAAGCAATAGATTCCAAGAGCATCCTTGATTTCATGCACACTGAAACGGCAAGGTGTAGGTAAAGACCCACTGTAACAAGAAAATGGAACAAATATGTAAGCGCTGAGTGTGACCAGATAACCAAGCAGAAACATTGACATAAAAAGGACAAAAGCCCAGAAAGATGGAACTTAACACACTGCAGACTTTGAGATGCAAAGTTACGTGCTATGAGCATAAGAATGCCACATGCTATACAGTTTTATGGTGCTAGTGATCCATTGCTATCTGAAACAGCACTTTATAAATCTACACGGGCTCTTTAGGCCCACAAAGCATGATACTATTGAATACAATGGACAAAATGAATATTAGTGCCTAGGAAAGATTCCATACAAATGATCATAAGATGCAAGTATGAAACTGAAAATGTTCAGGTTCACCTGTATATAAACAATAAAGAAGCAGCAGCACAAGCTCATCAACTAAAGGACTCCTGCCAGTTAGAAGATCAAGTCATTTAGTGTAAACATAAAAGAGCTGTTTTTCAGATGTTACCAGTACTAGGTTGAATAAACACATTAAGAGCTTACCCATCATTGATCTTTGCAATGAGAGCATTTGCAATCGGAAAACAAAGAAACACCAGAGACTGAAACAAGGGATTTTAGTCAGCATTTAAAAAAGTGGCCTACACTTGGAATCTAAAGATGAGAAGACAGGACACTTCAAAGTCATACCATGAACATCCCAGATTTTAGACCTTTGGGCTCATCACACAAATGAGCAAGTATCATTCTTCCCTGCTCATAGATGATTATTCACATTATAAGATGATGAGCAGTATTTGCAAATATAAACAAAATGAGTAATAGTGTGTCAGTATTATGCGCGGAAGTTTGACCTGTCCAGATACCCCGTTCAATTTTACTCCCTCCCAACTATTTCAGTTGGTCCAATTTATATATGTTTTTCGTTTTTGTTCCTCTGTACAAATTGTGTTTAAGTTTCAGATTTTCTGAGGTGATAGAGGATATATATTTTTTGCTAGAAAAATACATTATTCATTTTTCATCATTATGTTTTGTATGATATTGTATCTCTAGTGTTAATTTACTAAACTAAGATATATTTTTTCTAACATCACCTATGGTGTCCTCTATCACCTCACAAAATTTGATATTAAAATCAACTTATATGTGGAAAACAAAAATAACAAATCCTGTTAAGGGGTAAACTAGACCAACTGAAATAGTTAGAGCCTTAGAGGGAGTAAATTGAACCAAATGTTAGTTTGGGGGTTATCTAGACATAGGCCAAACTTGGGGGAGTATTCTGGACTTTTTCCTATGCTAAATAATGTAATAACAAAAAACAACAGCAATGAAACTTACCACCAAATATCCAAAATTAAAGCCAGTTCCAATTACGAGCAAATGTGGTTGGTTCCTCATTATACTTGAAGGAGAAAGATAAGACCTGCATAACAAATAACAGGAACCTAAGTGTATCATATATACTTCCAAAGCTCTATCCTATATACTAAACAATAAACAATTGACACATTTTCCAGTTGGCATACCAGATAGCAACTCCAGCTAACAGTGCAATAAAAGGAAGGATCTGCAACCAAGTATTAAGAACGTAAGAAAACAAACGCTAATTAATATAAAATAACAGCATGTGCAATCTGAGGCTGCCAAACACAAGATAGTTAGGTAATATAAGCTAAAGAGGCAATAATATTAAAACAAAAGCTGAGTTCTCATATTGACAACTTAGATGCTCTAGGGGGCTATAAATGATCTGGAGCGAACTAGACATATATAGCTACAGCACTGGCAGTACAAACATACATAAACTTCATGAAAAAAGGTTATACTAATGGGACCAAGTTGAAAAATGATGCAAAATAATACACATTTCTTTTAAGAAAACTAACCCTTCCTTGTTTAGGGCTTAATATTTTAAATGGATAATCGCTTAATGTTTCCAAAAACACAATAGCAAGCCAATATACTGTAAAAATTGTATCATTAACAAATTCTATCCGTCCGCATATGGGAAAAGTCAAAAGCTTACCATGGCTAATGCTAATGCCATGCTTCCTTTTCGTGCCTCAACTACCTCTTGGACATTGCTTACACTGGACAACAAAAGAATCATTTCTAAGCAAAGAATGATCATATACAACAACACAGTTACATTAATTAACTACTATTCTTGCCTCACATTGTGGTAATTATTGAAATCACTAGCAAAAGAAGTGAGGATTTATGAAATGGAAGGACATTGCAAGCAGTTCTGGGAACGAATACAAATGACAGTAAAATATTGGTAGAACCAAGTATTAGCAAAGCTAAAAAAACAAGTATTAGCAGAGAAACATAATATTTTATCAATTATTATCATTATTGTTTTGTCCTGAGGTGAATGTCCCAAAGTCACTAGTTACATTTATCAATTCAAGAAACTGGATGAATCAGCATTTGTGTGTAGTTCCATAATAGTTATGGATGCTCAATGCAAAGAGCAGTTAGGGAGTAGAGAAAAGGAAGAGAAGCTTACTTGGATCTAACAGTAGGTATAACAGCACACACAATCATAAGAATCAGCACAAGAACATATAATGGGATTTCAATTTCTGAAACAAGCAAAAGGAAGAACTTTAGAAATAATTGCAGTAATAATTATGTGAGGCTGTGAGCATTGCATTTCTGGCAAACATACTTAGTTGACAAAGAAACAAATATTGCATTGTAGCAAAGAGCACAGAAATATTTATATGCTTGCAGCAAAATATCATGCCAATAAGGCATAAATGAAAAAGTAATTCTGTGTTTGGCTGTTCGCATAACATGGTGACATCATCTCATATTCCCAAGAGTACATACCGGAAAGAAATGGAAGTGGAATCCAACCAAGAAAGGGTAGTGATTTCCGGAAATCCTGTGCCCACCATTCAGCACCTAGATTAAGAGAACAAACAACATGATGTTCTGATTTTGGAATAATCAAGAATGCAACAGAGACTTGAAGAAAGGTAATGCATATCAAGATTTGCTTATAAGGGAAATTACCAGTAAGAAATGTAAACAAATGGGATACATAGATCAGCATCAGGCCCTCTGTTGGTCCATTTATTGTAGGTAGAATGAGTGTATTTGTAAAGAAGCTGGTGACACAAGTGTAAATACCGGTAAATAGCAGTCAGACCTTTGTTAATATCAATGGATTAGTAGGCATAAAAAATTAAACATTAAGAACATCAGTCCAGCAATACAAGATGTCAAACTAATGGCTGAAACCAATAAAATTGCTTGTGTGAAATCATTTGCAACAACAGAAGACACTAGGTCAAGTACATTGGTAAACATCAGCTGCCTCATAGGCTGTCTCATGAAAAGCCACATAAGACTTTGTTATTATGTGGGAGAAAGAGGTATTGTCAAACTATGGTACTACTTGTGTACTATTGTTGGAGTTTTTATTGGTATGCAACTCAAAACATTATTTTCTTCCATGCATAACTAATGATTATTAAAGTCTACAGGTCTTATCTATGAAATCACTTATTGTCTGTAAAGTTTGTCTCAAGATCCACCTATAAAGCGACACCAAAGTACTTTCCCTAACTAGAAGAAACAAGAGGCACTATGTCAGTACAAAAAATCAGCAGTCATTCAGCATGAAACAAAGTAGAGCAATCATCTACTACTATTTCAAAATTCGGCATTCTAGGCCGTCTAGGTGGCACTGAGGTTCTAAGAACCATCCATCCCATCTATTGCCTGACCACAGAGTAGCCCCCCAATCAATGATGAGGCGATAGGCACCACGTCACCCCACTGACAGTTTAGCACCTTAGAACTTTTTTAGATATTGTTATACTTGTTAAGGAAATGGAAAAAAAAACACCAAGTCACCAATGTGTTCCCAAGATATTGTGGAAGACTAGAAGTAATCATGAAGCAATTCACATTAGAGTTATTTTGTCACATTTTATCATAATTACATTCCGTGCATATTAAACAATAACATGCGAAAGAAATTCACTATATTCAAACTAGAAATTAACATAACTTAATGTCATAATAGGTACAGAGCCTATAAGCCTAGGAAACTTTTACTATAACGAGCACTGTGAAATCTAACCATTTGATTGAGTGATCAGATATTCAGAACATAGTAACATATGGGGGGAATACCAATTTTTTCTCAAATTAGAGTATGCACACACCAAATGGGTTTCAAGGGTCTTACTGTTCCCAGGTTGCAAGATAGAACGGGACAGCAGCAACCACCCAGAACCAGAATGTCAATCCCCCACACATCAAGGTGCTTCCAAGGGCCAAAGCTTCAAACTAATAACAAATCAGAGAAACATCTCAAAGATCAAAGGAGGAGGAAAAGGTGTAAGGGCTTAGAAAATCCTTACAGCACAGGCAAGTGCATCACATCCTGTAAAATGGCAATTTATTAGATATGTAAGATGCCATGCTAATAGGGACGGGAAAAGGGAAAATGAGGGCTAAAAAGTACCATGATCAAAAAGTTCTCCAAGAGGGCTTGATGAGCTAGTACGCCTTGCTTGTTTACCATCAACAGCATCAAAAGTCTAGCATGGAGGCAATATTATACTGTTAGGGCAAGATGCTATAAGACAATATAGCTTATCAAACTCTATCAGATTTATGAGCAAGCTGGCATCGTAGTCACCAGTTTAATCAGACAATCAATGAACCATTATGCATACCAGCAGTTAACAAAATAGAAAAAATAAAATTCTGGACTTCTTTTTAATGTCAATAAGACAATGTCAAAATACATTCTGACTAATATGAACAGACTAGAGTTTGCCAAGTTGTTTGTATCTCAAGATTTAGTAGTTGTTTGCAAAACAGGTTTGAAACTTTGGATGATGCATGGTACCAATAATGCAAAGTGCAAAGTAAATTGTGCCAGCCTAATAAAAACACAGAAAGGGCACAGGGTTAATGCTAATTAATACATCAGCGAGTGCCAAAAAAAGTGTCTTTCTCATTAAACTGCATGAAACATGTTTCATTGTCTTTTCCGACAGCGACTATTAATTTTGACCATTCTAAAGAATGTCTGAATTGAAATTGAGCCCTTACAATTGAATTTTCAAGACCTACAACTAAGCTACAAATACTATTCCGCAAAAGCTGACATGAAACTCATTTTAAACCCACCTAGAACAATAAAGCACACCTCATTCCACATAAGTTAGCCATATAAATCCTAAAGTCTAAAGTTAACACTGACACAATCCCCTTGTTTGCCTGGGTTCTTGTCTCTCTTGGGAGGAAACTAGATCCCAAGTTAAGAAAAGCAGGGCAGCCAAAAACTTTAAAATTGAAATAGTCTTGCCTGGCAATGTAATACTATTTGGTAATCAAATGAGGGGTGAAAGGAAGCAGAAAAAAAAAACTTAACTGTCCATTTAGAATTTCAGGATTAGTTAGTTTCACAAACCTGGTACAAGAAGAGGAGTATTCCATGGGCAAGATGGACCCACCTAGGGGGAGCAGTGTCAAGGCGGGGTGAATATATCTGCATAAATGGTCACCATAGCAACAACTTAAAAAATGAATGGTTCTATCATGATATAGAATGCATCTAAAAAGCACAGGTTGGGTTCTTAACAGCCGGTTAACAGCTTCACAAAATTGCATCTAATTCAAGCAAGAAAGACACTTACATAGCCAAGCAGCGCTGACAGAACTAGAAACGAAAATCCTGTAAGTGTGATCTGAAATGTCAGAAAGCAAAACCATGTATTGCATCAGATGAGATGAATCCAACAAAGAATTGACAATGTGATTATCCATTTCTTACCATGTTTGGTCTATTTGTAAATCCATACATGCAAATGAAGAAAATTGTAAGTTAGCACAGAAGTTTTGATATAGGAAAAAAAACAAAGCACAACATGAAACTTAATGCTTGCACAGTGCCAAAGCTTATTTTAGCACAGGGGTGAGAGCCTAGGTGTTGTGATGGGGATTCTCTGTGTTTGGCTTTGGCAGTCAAGCCATGATCTTGTATATAAACCCTCTTTTCTTGATTAACTGAAAGGCAGTGCTCCTGCCAATTTGTTACGCTTAATTCGCCAAAAAGTCAGATCTCTGCAACATGGAGCCTAAGAGTAATTTGATGTTTGCTCTCCAGGCCACAATTGTTTGGTTGTACAAGAAAATCATCGAGTCAAAACTCATTGTTCACATGTGGAAGTAAGCTTACACCAGGCGAAGGTGAGCATTTTGGACAATTATTACTTCCACAGCATGAACTTGACAAACCTTAACACACATAACAAGCTAACACACATACACAACTACCTGTAAAGCCATTAAGTTTTAGATAGCAGCCGGATGTCAGTCATATTAATCCCTTGATCTTAAGTGTCTCCTTATACCTTCTGAAATATTCCCTCCCATAGTGATCTTGTGATTCAAATATTCCACAAGAACAGCCAAACACAGACAACTAATCCTTCTCGGGAGACCGTACAAAGCAATACTTCTTACTGGCCTTACAAATTGGGGAATGGGCTTATGGGCAGACGCAGCAACTACTCAACCACTACCAGTAAGAAACCACGCAGAAGGAGACCAATTGAACACCCAATCAAACAGGATTTGGAACTAGTCACAGGCCAAACAAGGGATTGCACGCCCACACTAGAACAATAGGGCGTGAACTGGAGCGCACGCTCACACGCAGCACAAAGAGAGGGGATCGATGGAGGCTACTCACGGCATCCAGAGCGGGAAGAGGGTGACGCATCGGCTCCAGAAGGGCTGGAGCACGTACTTGGCCACCACCGAGCGGTCCTCCCCGCTGTACCTGTACCGCTTCAGCGTCTCCACGCCGTGCGCGCCGATGAACCCCATCCTGCTCGGCCGGGCTCGCCGCCGGCCGGGGCCAGAGCGGGGGGCGAGGGGACCGGGCGGTCGAGAAGCTCTCGGAGGCCGAGAAGGGGGCGCGGTTGCGGCGGGGCTGGCGAGTGGTCGGGTGGCGGCGGCGGCGGTTCCGTGAGCGGCGAGAAGGCGAGGTGCCTGGAGAGGAGAGGAGCGGATCTCGCTCCAGGCAACGCGTGGTATATTCGTCACGCGTCCGTGTATGGTGTGGGGCCCGCGCGTTTTGAGTACGAGACTGGGAACCTTTTTTGGTCCGACGGGAAGACGACACCTGGCTTCTCCTGCTCAAAACAGAGCAACGTGCCAACAGCGGGGTCATTTTGGCATTCTTTCCCCTTCCCCTTCCCCTTCCTTCCCTTGCGAGAGCCAGGAAAAAGCGACTTCGTACCCGCCAGTGGGGATGGTGGTCTCCTCCGCCTCCGACGGCCTGCGGGCCGACGCGAGGTGGCGGAGACCGCTGCTCCCTTGCCGGCGGGTGGGGGGCCGCGGGATTTTCGCCGGCGGCCGGTGGTAGAGGTAGGTGTAATCTAGGTCCTAGTACATCTAGGGTTTGGTTTCTGGGTGGCGACGTCGAGGCGTTGGCGACGGCGGCGCTG
The DNA here is from genome assembly GCA_018135685.1 of Themeda triandra. NCBI lineage: Eukaryota > Viridiplantae > Streptophyta > Magnoliopsida > Poales > Poaceae > Themeda > Themeda triandra. The sequence continues at coordinate 582,264 of JAENPR010000147.1, read as the reverse complement.
AGGAATAAGTCCTCTCGGACTCTCCCTCGCCTCGGGGACGTTTCACTCCGGCGTCTTCGGCGAGTCCGTGGAGGTGGTGCTGTTTGGAGTCGTCCGGCGACAACTTGTCGGCCCGGTAGGGAGGTGAGTTCGCTGGATCTTTCTTTTGTGGATGGAGAGGCTGCTCGGGACGCGGTGGAAGACTGGAGAGTGGATCCGGCCTGTTTGCTCCGCGGTGGCTTTCCTCGTCGCCGGCGTGGTTGGATCCAGAGCTGGCGGAGTCCGGGGTGCATCCCCGGCCGATGTTCGTTCAACGACGGCTTCATCCCGCCGACGAAGGTGGGTGTCCTTTGCGGCTCGTGTCAAAGCCTGATGGCGAAGGGGCTTCCCCGGCTCATGGGTTGGAGGAGACTGGTTCCGGTGGTCGTCGGCGATGACCGTCGACGAGCTCCAGTGGGATCCAGGGACTTATATGTAATTTTTATATTTGTTAGGGTCCTTTTTGTAAGTTGTCTGGTGGTACGGGCGCAACCATCCAGAATGTACCTGTATGGTCCACGTATTTGTACGGTTTCTAAATGAATACAGGTATGTTTGATAAAAAAAAGAGCAACGTGCCGATCAAAAAAAAAAAAGAGCAACGTGGATATCCGTAGTCGATTTTTTTTTAAAAAAAATGAAACTCATTTGTAATATTAAAAAAATGGTATATGTCCGTTTTTAAAAATGCGACGCTATATGCATTTGCCTAGCGATGCTGCCACGCAAGCATCACGAATCCGATGTGATGTGGACATTCCTATCCCACATTCCCACTATTCTGTTTTGCACGGTAAAATGGTTTTCCAATCACTGTCGCACAATCAGTTTAGTAGTTAGTACGACCTCCGAAGCTCCGCCATTCTAACCGGCGCCTTATGTTTAGTGTTCTTGTCCATCTTACCTAGTCATCTCGCCAACGGTAAGTCGGAGTGTATTAAAACTCCTGTTTCCCTTAATGAGTAACGTGCAGCGCACGATTTCAAAAAAAAAAAGATATGCAGAATAGCCACGTTGATCCTGAACTATTATTATTGGCTTAATTTCATTCAAAAACTATAAAGATGGGTTGTTCAGCTGATGATTTTTACATAGAAAATACTATACCATGACTGGTAAGCCGGTCTCATAAGATCACATGATCATTTCAGTGCTCAAACTTTGCATTTAAGGCCCTATTTCATCCTTAAACTATAAAATTGAATTTTGGTCTTTAAACTTTTATTTTGATGTAGTTTAGGGTTTGTACTAGCTACGCATAGCCATTGTGGGAGAGAGCAATCTCACTAGGCCATGGATGGGCCAAAATCATTGTGGCAGGCCAGTCGTAATTCGTTTATGATAAATCCTTGATTATCTTTTTTTTTACATTGTGTAACAAAGCCAATACCCGTTGGATCAGTGGCTGCTCTAAATCGACGTGTGCACTGTTTTTTTATATCATATTCTAAAAGGTTCATGAAAACAGCATTTGACAATGGACATGTGAAGCCAAGAGCCTCTAGGCCAGTTGGTTAGAGCCCCTCGATGGCACTCCACAGGTCCTGGGTTCAAGTCTCCGGGGGGAGCGAATTTCCAGGTTTCTATGCCGTGGTTAAAAAAAATCTCCTCGTCTGTCCCACAGCCAAAGCACAGGTTGTTAGGCCCGGCCCAGTCTCACAGGGTGACGGTGCCCCTGTGTCGGGGTGGGGCAGGGGTTCGGAGATTTTTCTCGACCTGCGTGAGAAGGTCTTCTTCTTAAGCAAAAATTCCCGGGGGCTGTCTTACCCCCCGCGGGTCGAGTTTTACAATGGTCATGTGAATGCTCTGTTTCGATTAGCTGAAGTCTTTATAACCCGCAATAATTAGAGAGCAACCATTAGTTTTGTATAGTTAAGTGGTTGAATACTTTAAAATAGGCTATAAACTAAGCTAAAAGATGAACTGTTGGAATTAATTAGAGATTTTTTAGCAGATAGTAACTTGGGACCTGTTGTTGGAAACCGATTTGTCTAGAGAAAAGTGTTGATTGAAAGTTAACTAGAAATATGAAAGAATTTACCTAGCCGGGAGTTAAGAGTTACCTGTTTGGTTGCAAGCCTAGCCTGAGAAAGCTAATGAATAGTTCATATGCTTTCTTGTCTACTAGATAGATAGTTAATCTTGATCAAATGTATACAAAAAATTCTATGCAAAAGAAGTACCATTAAATTAATTATAGAATATATTTTCATTTTTGGACAAACTTAGTTAAACTTAGATTTTTTTGTTGACTTGTTCAAATCTAGGACGGAGAAAATATTTCATAGAAGCTAATACTACATATTTTTAATTTAAAATATAAATTTCTTTGCAAAATTAAATGGAAACATATTTGAATTCGTTGAGCTACAAAGAAAAGGCACTTCTACCTTTGCCATCACACGTGCTAAGAGCAACTCCAACAGTTTGACAAAAGCACTTGGCAAATTAGGATTTTTGGCAAAACCAGAAAAAAAAACCTCCTCCAACAATTTGGCAAAAGCACTTGGCAAATTAGCAAGCTTGGCAAAAATAGCCCTTCCAGGTGCAAATATGCGCGCATGCCAGCGCTTGGCATCGCACGATTCCTCTCCGCGAGCGCATCGCTAGATTTCTCGCGCATGCAAGTTGTGGGGTGTGAGCCACTAATTTTCAATTTGCCAAGTCCAAATATAGCAAACTGTTGAATAAGGCCTATTTTTTCACTTGGCAAATGGGTTTGAGACTTGATAAAACTCGAGATTTATCAAGTGAATATTATTTACAATATATAGCATCAGTAGAGTTGTGTTTTTGTGGGATACCGGAAGGATTGCGTATCACGATCAGTGTCTCTTGAGCCAGATGCCACTTTTGCATGCCGAAGCGAACAACGCAGAGTGCCGGCCCTAGGAATATAGCTGTACTTCTAGAAAAGAATAGAACTCTGTCATATTCATTGTATACTTTTCTAGGCATTCTTGATGCAAAATCATATCAAGGATGATATTAAGAACCAAAAAGTCAATAAGCTAAGAACCAAGATTAAGATGTCGTTATTTGTGGAGGCATGGTTGCTGACTAGCCGTGTGTCCGTGTTTGTGTGTCGGCGCGTCGTGAACTCGTGAATCGTGTTCACAGTGTGTGGCGCTGTGGCGTGGCTTCTCGCTTACCGAGGACCACAGAGGAAGGAAAACTAGGAAAGAAAGCTGTAAAAGGTCGATGTTATCATCTTGGACCACCTGGCTAGGTCTCCGTCTATCTTTTGATTAATTTGCTAATGCCTATTGGATTATAGGGCTTGGGAGTTTTTATACCTGGGCATGGGCCTTAGGCGTCGCTCGCCCTCCTTGCCACCCGGCCGGCACGCACGTAGCAATGCTAAGGTTTTTGGCCCAAAGTTTGTAGAACACTACGACACATGTCTACTCAGACTTTCAACTCTCTCTCTCTCTCTCTTTTGCGAAACAGACTTTCGCAGCTGAAATACAGTTTTTCTTGTAACAATGCAACCCATGTTTTTTTCCTCGACCACGCAAAAGGATTTGCACGTTTTTTTATTAAGAAGAAGAAAGTTCGAGTATGTGAGGTCCCAGTTTCATTTATAATCAGCTCAGGGCGACCCCATTCTAGACCTTCTCTAGCCTATTACTTGTTGTATAAGACAACCGACCAATGCAACTCATGTACCAGTTGTTCCTGTGTGATGGCTTCAAACACTGTAAAATGGTGATACATTCTATATTCATTATCATCGCAGCATTCTTGCTGCTAATTAAAGTGCCGTTTATCAAAGAAAGAAAGTTGCATGGACTTAGGATCTCAGGGCTCCATCCAAATGACTGAATGAGTTGCTGGCATCCTTCAGGATCGGAACCTCATCACCATGGCAATTTGGTTCAAGGGTCGGAACCAAAGTACCAAACACACCCTTATAGGTTAACAGTAGTCCACAAAGAAGGCAATGAGCTAACAGTAAAATGGAAGAACGATTCATTAAGAACGTGAAGTAGTTTAGGGTTTGCGCTGGCCACTTTGGGAGAGAGGGGTCTCACTAGGCCATGGACGGGTCAAAACCATGTGGCAGGCCCAATCCTGATCCGTTTATGAGAAATCCTAGATTTTAGGTTGTGAAAAAGAACTAACAATTGTTGGAGACAGGGTCAGTGGCTCCTGATTAGACGATGCAAGTACCATTTTTTTAATCACATTCCAAAACGTTCAGAAAACAGCCTTTGACAGCGGAGACCATGTTTGGATTAGCTAAACTTTTTATAACCTGCAACAATTTTTTTGAAGAGTCTATAACCTGCAACAATTAGCGAGCAACTAATAAAAGGCCATAAACTGAGATTTGTTAGCGGTTAGTAGAGGAAATGAGGTAGTACTCCGTAATAGCAAGAGGAAAAGGGTCAAAGCGCGTTGGGCCGCCGCCGTTGGCACAGGAAAGCCACAGCTGATGAAACAGTCTCAGCGAATAGGAGATTATTGGTGAACACTGATGCATGAGCATCTCTGCATCTGCCATGCATCTGCCATTGAGCATGAGCATCTCTGCATCTGCCATTGCCAACCTGCCCAAGAGCCCCACCAGCCTTGCTGCAAGCCTGCAATGCTGCCCGCTAGGACCTCGAAGGCCGGCGCCCTCCGGCGGCCTCCGCCTCAGGCTGAGCTCGCCCCCCTTTGCCATCACGCCACGCCTCACGCTGACCGACCAAGTGACCACTGACTGAGCCAGCCACGGCCACGGTGGTCCTGGTCCATACTCCGTCGAGACCGTCTCTTTCCTCTCCCTGTTGCAAAGACCAGTCCGTTGCGCAGCGGCAGCGGCAGCGCACTGGCACAGGCCAGCGTTTCCGTCCGCGTTCCCACGCGCGCAGGCGCAGCGCCGCAGCCGGCAGGTGTGCCAGCCTGCGTGCCTGCCCCGAGCGCCTGCGCAGCTGCTCCCGCTGGACACTGCTGCCCTGCTGTCTGCTGATGCCGGCCGCTGCAGCAGGACGCGCAGGCAGCTGTGCCTGTGCAGCGCACGCAGATTCTGCAGCGCGCACTCTGCTCTGCGCGCCTGACCTGAACACTGACCGAAGTGACCCTCCACTGCGCCGACTGCACGTCTGCACCGCCACACCACTCTGCACCACCTCAGCTCAGAGCTCAGAGCTCGCCCGCTTGAATCCCTGTCGCAGTCTCGCAGAGCCAGCCAAATCGCACGCCTGCCGCCTGTCAACCTGCGCTAGCTGCCCCTGTGCCTGCCTGCCTGACACCGCCATATGCATGATGGCGGATGATGATACCAGCACGTCTTCCCGTTCCCGAGCCCTGACTGACACCAGCACAAACCTGGAGACGACGACTACTTGTATTGGACTCCCCTCCATTCCATTGCCATTCCATTTCCCTTGCATTGCAAAAGAAGCGAGCTCTCGTCGGCGCCGTCGAACTCTGCCTCGATCGTCCTTGACGCTGCCAGCGGGCTCGAGAAGATGATGCTGAGCGGGCACGGCGGCGGGAGGCGCCTGTTCACGGCGTCGCAGTGGCAGGAGCTCGAGCACCAGGCGCTCATCTTCAAGTACATGGCCTCCGGCGCCCCCGTGCCGCACGACCTCGTCCTCCCGCTCCGCATCGCCACCGGCGTCGACACCGCGCCCTCCCTCGCCTTCCCGCCCCAGACTACGCCGTCACGTACGCTTCTTTCCTCTTTCCTCGAGTTGTCGCCTCATGTTTTATTCTGAATGATCGTCTCTAGCCATCATCGCTGATTCGCTGATGAGTTTGTACGTTCCTCCCGTGCAGTGGCGTTCTGGGGCTGCTACGGCACCGGGTCGCCGTTCGGCCGCAAGCCGGAGGACCCGGAGCCGGGGCGGTGCCGTCGCACGGACGGCAAGAAGTGGCGGTGCTCCAGGGAGGCCCACGGCGAGTCCAAGTACTGCGAGAAGCACATCCACCGCGGGAAGAGCCGTTCAAGAAAGCCTGTGGAAGCGACCTCCTCCTCCGCCACCTCCCCCGCCGCCGCGGCGTACCGCCCTACCGCGCTCTCCATCTCGCCGCCTCGCGCGGCCGACGCGCCGCCGCCGCCGAGCCAGCTCGGCCACCAGCACCAGCACCAGCACCTCCGCCACGGCGCCGCATCCTCCGCTGCAGCTGCCCGCGCCCCGGCTCATCAGGCCACCGCCGGCGCGCTCCAGCTCCACCTCGACGCGAGCCTGCACGCGGCGTCGCCGCCGCCGTCCTACCACAGGTACGCCCACTCCCACGCTCCCTACACGACGCCGATGCCGCCGTCGTTCTTCCCGGGCGGCGGCGGCTGCGGCTACGGCTACGACTACTGGCAGTCCAAGGAGGTTCGGGAAGCGGAGCTCAGGCGGCGGCACTTCCACGCGCTCGGGGCCGACCTGAGCCTCGACAAGCCGCTGGCCGCCAGTACCGGCTCCGACGCCGCGGCGGCCGGGGAGAAGCCCCTACGGCGTTTCTTCGACGAGTGGCCGCGCGACACGAAGCCGTCGTCATGGTCGGTGGTGGAGGACGGGACGCAGCTCTCCATCTCCATCCCCGCGGCTTCGCCCTCCGACCTTGCTGCCTCCGCCGCCGCGCGGTACCACGACGGTGAGCCGGCGACCGAAAGACTCCACTTTTACTGCTTCTTTCTTCCTTGCGTACAATAATCAGCTTGCTGATCGGTGTTGCCGCTTGATTTCCTTCGTTTCATTCACGCAGGGGAGTGATCGATCGGTGCATTTCCTACCTGCAAGCCGGCAAGCCGGCGGCAACAGCGAGCAGTGATGGGTGCAAGAGATGATGATTGGTGTCGCCGTTGGGGGCGAGGGCACACAGCGCGGGCTGAGGCTCAAAGCCCGTTTGAATCGAGTCAAGAAGTACTAGGACCTCTAGGTCTATGATTTGATCTTCCTTTGTTCCTTTGTAGCAGCAGTACGTTACGTACGTAGCTCGTTGTTTTGTGTGACATTTTCGTTCAGGTTGCTCCTATTGCTACGCTACCTTTGTGAGCTTTGCAGTCTGTGACCCACGCCACGCCTGATTCCTTTACATGATTCCTCTGCCGTTGATCGTTTGTCACATCCGTGGATTCTTCCTCACAGGACCAGACACCCGGCGACCTCTTAATTAGTGCCTAACCTCACGTTGATCCAGCAGCAAAGCTTTTCAGCTCACGCATGGACATGGACGCAAGGGTCAGCAGTCGCCAGTCGCCCGCTGGATATTCAAATGTTGCCTGTTGGGGCATGTTTAGTTTCTTTGCTGGTTTCTGCATCACGAGCAAAAAATTTAAGATCATAGAACTCTCGCGGGGATAGCATGCTTTGCTCTCTCTGAGTATTGCATTAAGGTAGAGGACTCTCACCGTCAATCGTGGCCGGCGTCTGTGCCTTGCCGTGTCACCGCGTCAGGCGAAAAGCCGCGGACTCGCGCAGCCAGGGAACGGCAAAATTTCTCTCGATTGGCAATTGCCGTCCTTCTCCAAGAAGCAACCTGACATGGGCTTGGGCCAATGATGGGTGTTGCCTTGCTTTGGGCCAAGGGTGCACCAACGGTGAAATATTGCACCTTTATCACTTAATCCCGTGTCTAGCCGCCGCAAACCCTAATCTTTTCCCCCCAAGGAGACTGGAACACAGGCCGCGAGGGCGAGGGCGACCGGCGCCGCGTCACCGCCGGTCCACCGTGATCTGAGCCCGTTGCCCTCCTTCGCGTTGCACTAGAAAATGAGAAAAGGGAGGGATGCACCATCTGAACGTCCATGGCAAAATCTGCTGCTGATCGAGTTGGAGTGGGGTTTTGCTTTCTTCGATGTTTTCAATGAGACACTTGACATGCGACCCAACATGATTTGGGCGCATTTTACCAACCAACTACCTGCTCGAGAGGTTCGTATTTCTGATTTTTATCATGCTTTCCATTGGCACACATGCTCTGGTTGCCTCTTCTTATTAGGATTGATCGTGATCCGTACATGTGCTAGCTTCACTTGTCAGTTTACCATCTTCATTGAAGACGTACTGCAACTAAAAGTATTTGAAAGCTTATCTTACACAATTAGAAGAGCAATTAATGAAGTAACCATCTTCCTTCGTGGAATATTGAATATTCATAGTGAATTAATCTGTTTGGAAGGTGTATCTTTCCTTTGCGAAATATTGAACATTGATAGTGAATTAATCTGTTGGAAAGGCGCAGGGTTTATTTGTGTGTTCTAATCACCTTTAACCTTTGTATCTAATCTCATGCTGGTCAGGCTGTGTTCTATATGGACCTCGTAAAGTTTAATGATAAATCTGCTGTGTGGAGTGGCAATGGTCCTGTGTGGAGAACCGATGGTCCTCCTCCCAAATATGCATTCAGTGTCAATGGTGATGATGAGAGTTTTGCTCATTGGGTTAAGGAATACTCCAGAGGAGCAGCATTGATTGCTTCAACGTGGAGGAGAGTGAGCTCGAGTATGTTATTCGTGAAGTGGTGTGGGGTATAAAATATGCTCTGCCTTTTCTTCTTTGGGACCTAGATCTTTCTGAATCCATAGAAAAGATCACTATCAGTGGTCAGTGCCCTCTCCCATTGTGCCAAGGATTACAAGACTTGATGAAGAAATATGAAATCATGATTCCTACAGAAGCTATTCATAGGGACTTTGTAGCCTATGCTGGCTCATTGCAACGAATTGAGGAACTGTGGTTGTGTCGTTGCACTCAGATGCGTATAGCATGTGACAAGCTGGTTCCTGGTATTAGTAGAATGATCAAGGATAACTCTCGCTATGTAGAAGTTATGGCAAAGATTCTGATCCCTTCGTTGGTTGAGTCGGATCCACACAAGTGGTCCACCACTGCTGGTGAGCCGTGGTTCACTCCTGATGAGATGCAGAAGATAGTGGCTATAGATGCTGCAGCAGATGATGCTCGTAAGAAGGTTGAGGAGGATTTTCGTCTGGCTGATATGATAAAGAACAACCTTCGTGACTACAGGGGTTACCCTAAATCCAAAGATAAATATCTTAGAAAACTCAGGTCTTATGAAGCAAAGGCGAAGAGAGGGAAGAAGAGGAGCCACACAGAAATGGCTTTAGAGGGGATAGTTGAGGCGGCTGAAGGGAGGAAGGGAGAGGATGGTGAAGAGAAGTGAAGCCCTTCCAATGAGGAGCAAGGCGTAGATTTCTAATAATCAGCTATATGCTTAAGCTGCCAGTGTGTTGCTAGCAGTACATTCCTAAAACCAATATATTGTATTAGGGACTGTCTACTAATCACGCATGTAATCTTAAGCCATGGGTCACATATGTGACAGAGGCTAAACAATCACACGTGTGAATCAACCACAAAAAATCATGTGACAGATCTAATCCTGTCACATGAATTTTATTACCATAGGATTAAGATCAAACGAATCAAAAAAATATATTTTGAACAATAGAAAAATCATATACAAATAAAAAGAAAACAAAAAACAAATAACAAAAAAAACAACAGATTATTTTCTATAGTTGGAAAATTAGAAAATTATTTAAATGTAACAAAAGACATATACAAATTGGACAACTTACAGATGCAGAAAAAATTAACAGATTTTTTCTATAATAGGAAAATTAGATTATTAGTTAAACATAAGAAAAATCAAATACAAATTGGATAATAATAGAAATAAAAAATTTACACATACTAAACCAAGAATTTACATCGCCAAGAACAATGTAAATTCAGTTGATTCAAGGTGTAAAAACTGAAATGCTCAGATAAATTACACACACACACACACGCAATTAAGATATATCAGTTAGTACCAGTCGATGTTCTATTACTAAACAAGCCAATGTTCTAGAACTCATTAGGCGGTGTTTTGTTAGTAGCAAGTTAATGTTCAACTATTAATAGGCAAGAGACATGCATATGCACTAAGCTTAGGACAAGGCATGCACCAGCATGCATGTCAGGTAACGCACGAGCGGATCTACTTCCCCAAGCTAGATCCAACGGGTAAAAATATTCATGTGACAGAAGCTACGAGATCACATGTGTGATCGTTAGATTTTCCCTATTAGGGACTGTTTTTGCTATATTAATTTGGATCTGTATTAACTTTGTCAAAAAAAAAATGGTGAGTACGGCTGGAACATATTCGTCGCTGCAACTGTGCAAGGATGGACATGGAGATGGTACGTGCAGTGGTGAGTACTATCAGCGAGGCTAGTGGACATAGGTGGTAGTGGTGACTTGACGGCGAGGCGGGATGCCCATTCCCCATGGCTGAAGGTCACTCAGAGGCGAGAGCAAGGATGAAAGGGAAGAGGGCAACTTGGTTATTCCAAATGGTCCATGCTGGCCAAAGGAGCTTGCTAGCCACGTCATTAAAAATGGCAATGTTGTTACAACGTCTTCTCTCCAATAATAAAAAAAGAGTAAAGCTCATAGCCGGTCTTTAAACTTGTATGGGTGTGTCATCCCGGTCCCCAAACTCAGAAAGTGTATCATTCCGGTCCTTAAACTCTATTTGGGTCTCATATTCATCCAAATGGATTTGAGCCCACCTGTCAGCTGTATCTCTCGTCTTCCTCGGGGCAGCAGCGGCTCGCGTTGCTTGCGTGTCACCGAGTGCCCACGGCCTTGCCGCCGTGGAGCTTGTGCATGGCATGCGCGGCCTCGAAGATGGACATGGCGACACGGACACGAGCGCTTTGACGTCCACTGCGGTCCTGTCTCGGGGCGCCGGCAATCTTGGCCACGCCATGGTTGGGCGTGACGGACGCGATGACCGTCTGGAAACCCAGCACACATCCACAAAAGCCGCTGGCCACTCGCCTACGCACAGCTCCGGTGCGGGCTACCGTCATGTAGGTAGCCACGTCGGCGCTGGGGAGACCTCGAGGGAGAGGGAGGCGAGCAGAGGGACAGACATGACTGCTCTGCTAGCAGGGACGAACGATGTGATCTGTGGAGCACATACATCACCGAGCCTCTCGTCCAACCATCTCTCTCCGATGCTAAACAATTCATCGAATATATACCTTGCCGGCTTGCCCTCTGTCTCAATCAGTTATCCCCTGCGCCGTCGATCCCCTTGTACAATTGATCGAATACATAGGGTGGATCGACCGACGATCAGCACCGTGCGCCGGCGGCGGGTACATGGCGGCGTTGAAGTCGAAGGGGTTGGGGTCGTGCGCGCGCCTTGAGGCCGAACTGCTCGCGCATCATGGCGTGGTACGTGCACTGCGACGCTCGTCCCGCACGACGTCGCGCCGCGGTCTCGGTGATCCGCCCGAAAGTGATGCACCGGGTATCCACAATCCACAGATCGCGATCCATAATCCACAAGATCTAGACCCGTTTGGATGCATATGAGACCCAAATAGAGTTTAAGGACCAAAATAACACACTTTCTGAGTTCGAGGACCGGGATGACACACCCATACAAGTTTGAGGACCGGCCATGGACTTTACTCATAAAAAAACATACGTAAACAATAAGCTCTATGGATAATTAACTTAATAATAACTCTTGTTCACGCTTGGCTCGGATAGATTATGAGGTATGCTCGTCGTGTACCCATCGATGTGCTCATTTGTCTCTCACATTTGATCTATTTCTTCTCACGTTAGCCGATGAAGACCGAGCTGGGGCGACAGTGATGGGCCAACGCTAAGGGCATGGAGAAGCGGCGACTCCGATAACGGGGAACAACCTGCCGTATGTGAAGGTGGAGGATGCGGTATTTGCTTCCACGAGGAGGGCGACGTGTGGTGGCTGAGTTTGAAGCATGTGACAGTGGCAATTGCTACGTTTTGATGTGGAAGGACAGATGCACGTGTGCTTTTGTGGCCTGGCAGAGGGGAGAGTGCACACAATCGGATTGTTTGACTGATGATTTTTGCGACTAACAAGTGATGTTTGATGTCAGAAAAATATTACATCATGATTGATAAATCGGATCGATAAGTTCTAAAGGACAGTGCGAATGGTGGCTACGATATGCCAGCATGGCGGCTGGTTCGTTTAGCACCTCACTAAGACCAAGGTCGTTGGATTTGGTGGTCATGGTAGAGTTATTGTGGGTAGTTGCCTTATGTGTTGTCTTTTAAATGATGTGGCAACTAGCCATGCGTCTCAGCTTGCTGCATGGCGAGATGTAGGGAGCGGGAGCCAAGTCGAGTCACCGCACTCCGCATCTGGCAGGGCAATCTCAAGCGCGGAGGAGCCGTTCAACACGGATTCTGTGGAGCTCAGTTCGCACGGGGCTGGCTGAAGCCTGGGGAGGACGAGACGAAAGACGAACGATGAAGTCACGGCGTGCTGGCGCTTGTCGCGTGGCGCGGCTCGGTGGCGTCTGCGCCGGGGCCGGGCCAGGAAAGCTTGCAGCAGCAGACAATGCACCAGCGGTGGCCTCCCTGCCTCGCGCAGGTGAGGCATTATTCTACTGAGTACTGACAGGTGTGATGCAGGCGGTCAGTCAGGTGGGGCTTTCGTTCAGGTTCAGGGCCGCCGTGACCAGCGCGTCTGGGGCTCTGGGCGTGCTGCTCGTGTTGACTGTTGACTGTACTCGCCGCAGCAAAAATGTGACTGGCCTGTGCCATCGCGCCGTCGTCGCTGCTCGCTGCTGAAAGTCTGAAACGCAGCTGTCTGCTTGCTCGCTGCTGAAAGTCTGAAACGCAGCTGGCGGGGTACTAGTACGAAGGAGAATCAAGTCGCGTTGAGCTATCAAGATTCGAGGTGCGTCAGAACTTTAAGTACTCCGGGTACGGGTATTCCGGTGAGGGTGAGGGGTGTTAAAATCAATTCTTAAATGGATCGATTAATAAACCCCATAATTTTTAAAAAGATTGGATATTTTAGTTAACTTCAAACATACTGTATCCTATGTGATATAGCAAATTCAGAGACAGAGAGTTACTTTTCGTAAGAGTTGAGAACCTAAGGGCTCCTCTAAATCTTCATATTAGAGTCATATCCGATACGACGCAACTCGACAAGGATGGACACGCGGCCACATCCTTGGCATGTCATAGACTCCATAAGGATCATGAATTTAGGCACGACACAACGACAATTTCAACTTACGAGGTCAGCTCCTAGCTCCAATAAAAGAAGTCAGGGATGGTTCATAGCTAGTATTGGCCATGACATCAACGAAGTTTGGCACCCGGTACTGCCACCAAGCAAAGATTAGGACACAAAACCCTAGAAAGCCCCAAAAATCATGCTTCGTTGTATTCCTATTGCCCTTAGGTCTAGTATATTAGGTTGGGCATATGCTCTTGTAGAGAAGATCGATCTCATATCAACTAACCAAAACCCTACTTCCTCCGTTTAAAAAAGAATGACGTTTAGATTTTCGTGCCATAAATTTGACTCGATTTGTAGAAAATATTATTTATATCTCTAACTATTTTTTTTGAGGTTACACACTACAACGCAGACGCTCAACACGCACGCACACTCACCCCTAAGAACACACGTACGCAAACCCTACCCCTATGAGCACCTTCGAAGGACTGAGCCGGCAAATCTTGAAGTTCACGAAGTCACCACAGGCACCTCACTGTCGACGGGAACGTCGCCTACCACTTAATGCGTAGCGCCGGAAAATACTGGAATAAATCCAGAATAAAGTGTCGCACCCAGGATTTGAACCGGAGTCCCCCAACCAATGGCCTTTGCCATTGCGCCGTGAACCCCTTGACCTCTAACTAATTTTGTTAACAAACTAGATTTGAAGATCTATTTGATGATACTAATTACTTAACATAAATATTAATATATTTTAATATAAAATTGTCAACAGTAATTTCTCGGGAAGCGAGAACATCATTCTTTTTTAAACGAAGAGAGTATGTCGTTACAACATGAAGAACTCCACTGCAGGGCTTAGAAGCCCGAGCCAGGAGAAACCTTTTGTAATCTGAGTGAGTAAGACACCAAAATCAGACACATCGATGAACAATCAAATCACTAATCACTGCAGTAGAATCAAACCCATGACAATGACTTTGACTTTATCTCAATAAATCTAGATGAGGAGTTTATACATCACGCTTCACACATTTCAATTTTCCGGTTGGTAGCTCTCTTATCAAATACTTTAGAGTAGCCATTGTATTTCTCTATCTAAGTAGCTAGATAGTACATTTTACTTATAGTAAATATCCTTAAAAAGATTGCGGATTGGAGAGGGAAGCTCGGCTTTAGCAGCTAGAGCCTTACTTACAAAAACCTAACTTATATAACTACAAATCATGAGTCTTGGTCGAGTAAAAGAAACGAGACGAAAGAAACTCTCCACTGATTGGTTAGGGTTTGTTTGGAATGCAAGAATTCACATGAATCAGCTCATTTTTACCAAAAAAGAAACACGGGACATGAAAAGGTATCCCGCGTTCTAAACTAGGCCTTATTAGTTAGAGGGAGGTGGACGGAAAATGAATACATTTTTACATTTTAATATTAGATATAGATAATTAAACAATAATAAAAGAAAAAACCATTAAATAAATAAGATACACCTACCAACGCCTAGTTGATGGCCTGTAGTACTTCTATAATAAGATGAGAACACATGCCTAAAAGTTGCACTAAATGATGAAAGCTGTCCTATAAAAACCCTATTTCAATAAACAATCGGTTGAATAATGCGCCTCAAAACTCTCTTGAACCGTCATATTAAATACAAAACCTTTTATTATTTATTTTAATAGCTATACATACTCCCTTCATATCACAAAAATATGACGGTTAGGACAGTATCTATTATTTCCTCCGTTTCAAATTATAAGTCGCTTTGACATTTTAATACATTCATTTTGTACTTTTAGATATAAGCAAAATGGAAGTACACGGAAGTATAAAGGGCCTACTTGGCTGGCTTCACACTTTTGCCTAACCAAAATCATAGCAAACCAATAAAAATTTAGTCATCGTTTGGTTCATAGCCAAATAATTGGCACCATACTAATGTTTATGTCCAACTTCTTAAATTGCACAAAAGAGAGAAAAAAGCTTTTACCATTGTTATGACACCCAACCAATTGCAAACCTACTGTATATTTTTATCCTAACTTTGGTAAGTCTTCATTTTGTCAAACCAAAGTTTTAGCTCACTATATGATTTTATTTTGGAGAATAGCTTATAATTTTTGTTGGGGAAGAATTGACAGCCAACCAAGCCGGGAGCACTAATTCGCGAACGTTCATTAGGAACGTAACTCGCGAACGATCCGACACGAGGCAATCATTCCCTGTTCGGAAACTTTTTTCCTCCCACCTTTTTCTATTTTTGGATGGTGGACACGCACATGATTAAATAATGACCGCCAGTAACTTGTGTATGAGTGCAGCAGCCCAACTATCGTGTGTGTGTGACAGTTGTGCAAGCATAAACTTTCCTTTTTTGCCAAAAAAAAATCCCGAAACATTTTTTTGGAAAATTTTCTATTAATAGCAAAAGAAAGGTAAAAGTTGCAAATTCATACGTATAGCTTTCATTCTCTAACTTATATGTTTAACTTAGAACGCATAATTTACGTGATCTAACTTAGAAATCTAACTTAGAACTCACGACTTAAGTGATCTAACACGTTGCATAGTTAAAAATCTAACTTAGAACTCATGATTTAAGTGATCCAACTTATAAATCTAATTTAGAACGTATGACTTACATGATCTAACACGTTGCAAAGTTAAAAATCTAACTTAGAACGCATGACTTACGTGATCTAACTTAGAACTAACACATTGCAAAGTTAGAAAATGTAACTTAGAACGCATAACTTAGATGATCTAACTTAGAACGCATAACAGAATAAAAGCAGTATAGGAAAAAAATAAAAAAATTCTTCAAAACATATTAAAGTGGGATCTAGTTTTATTCGTCTCGTCACGTAGAACATATTGGTGCAAACGGAATTAGAAACGGGTACACGGTGTAGAAATATGGCAAGTTGAAATAAATGTTTTTATTTTTTTTAAACCTGACGTCAGCAGCTTCGTGTGCGTGCGTGTGTGTACTCGGACTCTATGCCGAAATTTCCGGTAGCGTCCGCGTCGTTGGCTCACCACGTGAAGACTGAAAAAAAAAGAAGCTAGACAAAAAAGGAAAGAAGATGCACGGTTGGATCGTTCGCTCGAATTGGAACCGGACGAACGACCGTGAAAGTGGATTTTCGCAACCCAGCCCAAACTCCGTCTCTTCCTCTTCGGCCATTCGGCCTTGCCGTTAGACGTTATCGCTGGTCTGTCTGTGTGACCTACGAGGAAAGTTGCAAAGATTCAAATTATCTTTCTACGATGGCTTCCCCGCAAATTTCCTCCCTTCCCTCTCCGCCTCGGACGGCGGGGGAGCTCACCAAGAAAGGTTCGAACTCTTCGCTTCTTCTTTACCTCCGCACCCACTCCTCTTGTCCACCCTCGACGCTTCAGTCTGATATTTGCGAAATCGAGATCGCAGGCAGTCTAAAGTTCAAGGTACGGGCTTTCTTGTCCTCACCCACTCCTCTTGTCCACCCTCGACGCTTCAGTCTGATATTTGCGAAATCGAGATCGCAGGCAGTCTAAAGTTCAAGGTACGGGCTTTCTTGTCCTCTTTTCCTGTCACTGTTGCCTGCCTCCTTGTAGAAATTTATCTGCAATGGATGGATCGTTCAGCATCCATTTTTGTGAGTGACACACGTTTTTTACCTGTCCTGCGTGTGTGGTTCGACTCGGCAGATCATTGAATCTGGCCCGCAATGACAGAAACTATAACCGCGCAGCGCGCATGAGGATAGCCATTGCAAGCAGCGAGTGAGCTTCGCAAATAGCCAATTTTTGTCTATCAGCCAGCCGGGTATACAGACAGCCACAAAGGACAAATGCAATAATTTTGGGAGAAATTCTAAGCACTTATTTGGGCGGTTACTAGTGTTGCATAATCGTGCTACAACAGACCCAATGAATGTTGATAGTTGAGGGCATCATCCTGCAGCAGCAACGTGGCCTGAATTGTAGCCATCTTGAGGGAGAGGGTCTTGTGAATCGTAGCCTCTAGCCTGCAAGTGGCTTCCCCATTTAATAGACTTTGTCACTTTGATAGGTGATGCCCGTGATGCTATATGCAGGTCCAACCAGACAAAGTACGAGCATGGAATTATTCTAAGAAAGATGTGTTTATGAGCACGAGAGGTTTGCAGGCTCGTGCCTGTCGGTTTCAGTTAATGCTCAACTGTTCATCCATTGTTGTCAAGAAGATTATTCAGGTTTCGAGGGTGCCATGGGGTTGCTGTTTGATTCTTTGAAGTTCTGTTCTAATCCAGTCATGTGTACAGGGTGTGATTGTATTCCATTAACCTTTGCTTCGGAGTTCAGGTATGCATTGTTGGAGTTCAGATATGCATTGATGTATATATGCTGCCGGTTATGCAAATACTTTAAAAGGTCCTGATTTAGTCGATCAAAAGTGCTCTTAGGTTCCACTGATAATGGCATTTTATTGGTCATGCAGTTGGAACCTGTCTGCAGTCTGTTATCTACATCTACATCTACATAGACTATAATTTTCGTAGATGGGAAACGGGTCCGCCATACTCACAGGTTACTGCTCCCGTAACAGTGCTCTAGAACAGTAAAACCCATCAGCAACAGTAACGGGTTCGACCCAGTAGCAACAGTAACGGACCCGACCCGTCAACAAACAGTAACGGGTATAATGGACAGTGACACCCGTAAAGGAACAGTAAAAACCCAAGAAGGAATAGTGTGGACCCGTTAAAAATAGTGAAGCCCATCAAGAACCGTGGAAATCCGCTAACAAATAGTAGCGGATAAACAAACAGTAGCAAACCCAGTAAGCACCCAACCCTAGGATATACTGATTTTGTTTATTTCGTATAGAAATAATTAGACCTCCTAAAACCATGAAATTTTTTTTGTAGCCTCTCCATAATGTACTCTACACATAAAAAATGTCAAACTTGCAAAACAATTATTTTTAGAATCATTTAAAGTTGCGTCCTCTAATTAGTAAACGAAACTTCCCTCATTCCTACACATTAAAATACTAGAATTTTTTTTTTTTGCCTCCTTTGCGATGTTTACAACCTCTAAAAAAAATTGGAAAAAAAAATTGAAATGTTCCAATGAATTATTATTACATGCTCAGTTAATAAATTGATTGAAACAAGAAAATTTACGGTTCAACTTTATACAACTCGAATATATAAACAACAAAATGAAAAATCCGCAACTAACGTACACAACCATCAAAAAATGTTAATTAAACGAAACTTCCATGATTTCTACATATTACCATATTAAACCAAAAAATATAAAATTTGTTTCGTCGCTCCTTTATCATGTTTCTAACCTCTTACGAAAAAAAAATTGAGATACTGCTTATCCTGTACATTGTCGGGTTACTGCCCGCGCTTTGCGCGGGCTCCCCTGCTAGTTAATCTCTATAAAGCTGTTCTTTTCCGCCACATCAGTGCAAGTGACACTTTTTTTGTGAAGATAATTGAATTTCTTTGCATCAGGATACCATGGTGACATTTTTTTGTGTGCACAAATTGGAACAGTTATGAATGTATAATTTACATGGGAATGTTATTGGTAGTCTATTGTTTCATCTGCAGTTTGTCTATGTGAAGTGGACTTTCACCCAAGGAACCCAGATGAGTCGATATCGACTTATAAACTGTAAGATTTGATGCCCCTGCTTGCAAGTGTGTTCTTCAGTTTAAATTTTACATCTCTTGCATGTAATGCCGTATAAGATGTTCTTGTTAAAATACTTTTTTTTTTTCTTTAGCAGTATGCAAAATTGCTCTTAATTGTATTACATAGTTTTAGTCGCGCAGACAATTTCAGAATTTGCAGGAAATAGCTTTTGGACACTAGAATTGTGTTGGGGCGAACAAGGGAATTTGCATGAATATTCCAGTGAACACTTTTTGCATCATCAATTTGTCATTAAGTCATCATGCTAATTCAAGCGTTAAGGGCGCTTTTGAGTCTGTCAGATTTTAAGATTTTGATAATAAATTCTGTTTGGCATCCAAACAGGGGGGATAATTGTTTTTTTTAGATAAAAGGGTTTCCCCCGCTTTTGTATTACCAAAAGCATCACAAGTTTTACAGCGTATGCGTAATAAGCGCGCCCGCACCGACAGAATCGAAAAGTCTGAAACCAGGACTGGATCTAATGAAACACTGCTGGAAACTAAAGTTCCATCGCAGCTCGAGTAGATAAAGACGAGTTTATGTGTGTGTGTGTGTGTGTGGTGGGGGGGGGGTGTGTAATTGTGGGATAGCCAAAATATATATCTTATCCAAAATCCCCCAAAATCTGATATCAGCACAGAGAGCACCAGATTTTACATGGCAAAAGGCTTCCTTATCCCTTATCTTTGATGACATTTGGATCCACACTGGACACTAGGAATCAGGATTGTCAAATATTAACTTAGGAATCCAGATTTTAGATAACAAAAAATCCCTCCACTTTTGGCCCTGGATTCTAGATGGAGATTATAGCTATCTGAAGGCCTATTTTCTCTATGATTCCATCAAATAATTTTTATTTGACACCTTGCAAAATTTTGCTAGCAAATGAGCATCAAATTTTGCTAGCATCACGATTATTTGCTCAAACTAAACACAAATTTGCGGAGCCAGGCTATCCCATGTTAGCCTTGACTCATCCGCGGTATATTCATTGCCTCACTGGAGAAGAAGTTAGCGTACTGAAAGGTCCCTTGTTTGGTTTTGATAATTGAGTGACAACTTAGGTGGACTAATTGTGTGATCATGAGAATACACAGGGGTTTAGTCCACAAGTGATTATGAGATGAAGGAGCTTCATTGAATATGTGACATGTCATGGAGTCATGTGACCGATGGTGAAGATCGAGATGAGGCTTGGCTCGAGGCCGGAGGGTGTGTGAAGGACAAGTCAAGGCAGTGGAGCTATGGACCATGAGATGGTGAAGCTCGGGCAAGACTTGGTTCCGATGGACCATGAGGCGGTGAAGAGCAAGTGAGATCAAGATTGATGGACCGAGAAGGTTACATGATGATATGAAGTGGATCATATCATCTTGAGATCGTGTCGGTGCATGTGTTGCATTGGCACTTCGGTGGAAGACGGTGGAGATGGAAATGCGCAAGGCAAAGGTATAACCTAGGGCATTTCATTTCACCGGTCATGAGGAGTGTAGAGAAGTTGATGACCGGATTTAGGTTTGATAGCCGTACTATCAAGAGGGGCAAACTTGTTTGCATCCCGGTCATTTAGTGCCACTTGAGCGATCTAACATTACGACATGCTAGGATCGAGTGGCGTTGTGAGAACAAGAGAAAATCCTTTGGAAAATGATTGTGAAAATGCTAACACACATGCACATGGTGATGTACACTTGGTGGTGTTGGCACATTTACAAAGGTGGCGTTGATCGCACTTTGGTTTGTAGGGTTGAGATGGGTTTGAGTCCTTCTCTCCCTCCCGCCGAGCTTGCGAGGCGGGATTCGGCGCTTTCGGGAAAATAGGAGGCCTATTTTCTATTGCGTCGGATGCAAATTGTTGTTGGAAACATACTATCCATGGTGATCAAGTTGGTATACTTGTTGGATAGCATGGTGGAGAAGATTGCGTGACGGCCGTGAATCATGGATTCACAAGGCGCCGGACGCGGACCGAACGCGGGTCAGACGCGTCCGGCGCGTGCTGGATAGGCGCAGGTTGACTGGCTGGGCGCAGAGAGCGTCGGACGCGGGCCGGACGCTGGTCAGACGCGTCCGGCGCGTTGTGAGCTGGTTTGAGCTGCTGGCCAGGGCGCTGAGTGCGGCGGACGCGGCGGGCAGACGCGTCCGGTGGCGGCCGGACGCCGACCAGAAACTTTCTGAGTTTCTGGCCCGCGCGCGAGGGCACGCCGGACGCCGGCCGGACGCGGCGGCGCCGACGCCGGCGGAACTCGTTCATCGTCCGACGCGATGTGACGTGGCGCAGCTTCAAAGTTCCAACGGTCCGATCAAGGCGGCGCGATGGAGAGGCGCCGGACGCGTCCGGAGCATCACGGCAGACGCGTCCGGCGCTTGATGAAATCGCCAGCCGAGGAGCAACGGCTAGTTTTGGGCTTTGGCCTATAAATAGAGGGGTTGCTCGGCCATGGCTGGTAGCTTAGCACCTTGGGGACTTGGTGTCCACCTTGGAGAGTGCTTGGAGAGCCCTCTACTCACTTGAGCTTGATAGAGATCATCCGATCGAGTGAGTGAGCGATTCTAGTGCGTTGCATTGAGAGATTTGCATCGAGTGGCACTAGGTGATCGTGTTGCAAGCCGGTGTGCTTGTTACTCTTGGAGGTCGCCACCTCCTAGACGGCTTGGTGGCAAGAGACTTCGTTGAAGCACCGCGTGGAGATTGTGCGGTGCTCCGAAGGAGGATTTGTGAGGGGTTCTTGAGCCTTCCCCGCGGGAGCGCGAATTGGCTACTCTAGTTGAGCGTGGCTTGGAGGATCCCGTTCTTGTGTTGATTGGAGTTGGGGCTCTCCAGAGGGGTTGTTGGCAGTGAGCCAACTTGAGCGGCCATCTCATCACCAAGTCGGTGTATCGCCACAACTGGACGTAGCTTGGTGGCGACCAAGTGAACCAGGGGAAAAATCGTGTGTCGATTTGTGATTGCCGAGGCTTCGACCTCCTTGTGCTTGTGTGTGAGGCTTCGACCTCCCTTGTGATTGTGTGCGTGTGGTTGGTCTCTACGCCCGGTGATTCGCCACCGCCGTGACTTCGTGTGTCCACTCTTCGCGGTGGTTTGCATCCCCTCTAGCTCAAGCTTGCATTTACATTTGTTACATTCTTGCTTAGCTTGAGTAGTGGCTCTTGTGCTCGTTTGCTTGTGTAGCTAGTTGAGCACCTTCTTGCTTGTGTAGCTAGAAGTAAAGTTAGTAGCTTTGCTTAGCCTGTGTAGTTACGTGAATTGCGCTCTTGGGTTCGGCTTGTGTAGCCTTGTCCTTGAGCATCTAGTGAGCTTAGGTTTGGCTTATTGCTTTTGCTCATTAGAATTGTGTAGGTGCTCCCTGGTTCGCTAAAGTACTAGTTGCTTAGGTTTGTGTGACCTTGCAAGCTAGAATTGTTTAGGTGAGCACTAGCTAGTTTAGCACCTTGCTTCTTGTTTAGGATCTTTTACAAGGTGCTACTAGAGTTGTAGTTAGTGGGGGTTAGTCTTGGCTAGACCGATAGTTTTAATTCCGCATTTGTTTCGGTTAGCCGGTGCGTAAGTTTTAGGAAGGACTATTCACCCCCCCTCTAGTCCATCTCGACCCTACACGTGGTATCGGAGCCGGGTCTCTCATTTTAGTGGTCTTCACCGACTCGAGAGGATGGCAACTAGAGGGATAGATGTTGAGTGCTCTTGTGACACGCACACTTTTGATGGCACAAACTTTGCACGGTGGAAACACCATATGCTTGATCACTTTCGTGCCTCGGGACCTAAGGTGTGGTGGGTGATCACTAGTGGGATCAATGTCGCCATGGATCACAAGAACCTCACCAAAGCTCAAAAGGCTCTCTTTGATCTTGATTCAAGT
This sequence comes from Themeda triandra, assembly GCA_018135685.1. NCBI lineage: Eukaryota > Viridiplantae > Streptophyta > Magnoliopsida > Poales > Poaceae > Themeda > Themeda triandra. The sequence goes on along the minus strand of JAENPR010000147.1, from coordinate 559,714 downwards.
GCTTTATTGTACTTATATGATGCTTTGAGCTTTGATGTGTATGAGAAGGTGGATTCTAGTGTCTCCGCTCATATCATGTGGGAATCCATCAAGCACACCTATGGTGATGCCTCCACATGGGATGATGGAAAGTTCAAGGTGGAGGAGCCCGAGGTAATGCCACTTGAGGATGTTGAGCATGACCACAACAAGGTTGTTGAGGAGGATTGCTCCACCTCAAGGTCAAGTGAAGATGATGAACTTCCTACCACAAGTTCACTTGACGATGATGATGATGATGCCTCAAGTGAAGCAAGTGAAGATTCTACTACAAGCTCACTTGATGATGCATATGAGGGTGATGACTCTACTACAAGCTCACCGACTTCATCACATTGCTACATGTCACATGGTGACCGCAAGGTAAAAATTGGCAATGTGATCTTTGATTGTGATGATCCAAGTCTTGAGCTTGTGTTTAAGTTGTCAAGAGCTTTAGAAAAGGAGTTTGCTAAAACAAGCAAATTGGAAAAAGAAAACTCTCTTCTAAAGAACACATGTGAACAACAAGAGCATCTACTTTATGTTACTACTTGTTCACATGATGTGCTAAAATTGGCTCATGAGGAACTTAGTGTTGCTCATGATAACTTGGTGCAAGAACATGCTTTTCTCACTAAGAAGTTTTGCAATGAAGAAGCTAAAACTAGTGAGAGCTCATCACTTGGGTCAAATGATCAATCACATGTTACTAACCCTTGTGATGTAGGCAAGAAGCATGTATCCATCTCGTGTGATGATTTACTTGCTATGCCATGTTCTTCACATATAGATGCTTGTTCTACTTCTATGTCTTGTGAGACTAACCTTTTGAAGGAGAATAATGAACTCAAGAATGAAGTGAAGAATTTGAGCAACAAGCTAGAGAGGTGGACCAACTCTCATGTCGCTCTTGATCATTTGTTGAAGAACAAGAGAAGATTCGGTGACATGAGTGGCCTTGGCTACAACAAGAAGAATGTTGGGTTGGGTGGATTGCCAAAAGTCTCTCACTCTCAACTCTTCGAGAGTTACAAGAAGCATGGCAATTTGAATGGCATCAACTACAACAACACCAACATCAAAGGCAAAAGATGGGGCAAGAAGAAATTTGAGAGAACAATGAAGAAGCTAGAAGAAGAGAAGCTATCTCATTTCATGTGCTTCAAGTGCCGTGAAATGGGACATCTAGCCAAGGATTGCCCTACCAAGAAGCCTCAAGATGAGCCAAGATCAACACCCCAAGCTCAAGTCAAGATCAACCATGAAGTCAAAGTTGATGACTTGAAGATGATGAACAAGAAGACAAGAAGGGGTGGAAGAGCAAGGCATCCAACTCATATCCAAGATGCCAAGATGATGATGAGCAAGATTGAAGAGAAGAAAGCTCATGCTCACATCAAGTGCTTCAAGTGTGGAGACATGGGACACTTTGCCTCGAAGTGTTCCAACAAGCTTGAGAAGAAGGCTCAAGCAACTCATGAGAGGCAAGGCCATGAAGAGCATCACAAGAGCAATGAAGAGAAGGCTCCACCAAAGAGAAGATGCTATTCATGCCGGAAAAAGGGGACACATGGCTCATTCATGTCCCCTAGGTAAAACTTCTAAGCCTAGTTCAATTGATGATACTAAGATGCTTAGAAAGGATGGTGATGGTACCTCTTTGGATGCTATTGCAAAACATCCCGCTACTCATACTAAAGCTTTGCCTAAGTATGTTGCTCCTAACTCGAGAGGACCCAAACTAGTTTGGGTACCATCAACAAGTGGATGAATGTTTGTAGGTACCATGGCATTGGAGGCTTGATTCAATTGAGTTCATATCCTTCATCATGTGAATGAATCAAGTATTGAAGCTTAGCGCTATTCTTATCCCAATGCCAAGTCATGACAAGTGAAGTCCAAGTGCTAAAATATACAAGTGCATGATTCAAGTTGTGGTGATCAATTGTCATATGTGATGGCTTGCAATTGTAATGAGTTGAAGCTTGCTATTGGAAGATCATGTGCTACCAAGGTAAATATTTTGTTGATCACATTCATTTGGATGCATATGAGTTGATTGAATTGGATATATATGCATTGGTTGCTTGCTATGAGATGTTTGAATGGATTCAATGCCTAGTATTCAAATTTGAGTTAGTTTGGGAGAATATGATCACAAGATGACCTTTAGTGAAGTAGTTTGACTGGATATATGTCTTGTGGGAGTGTTCAAACAAGTTGACATCAAGTTTGAGTCATTTTTGAAGAAGCATAGCTCAATTGCTTAAATCTGTCTAAATTCTGAAATCTGAGCGCTGTGATCAAGTCTGAGTTTGATGGATCAAATCTTATTGAAATGGCTTGAAATTTGGTTTGCATGCTCTATGCTTACGAGTCAATATGCTGTGTAAATTTCAAGTAATTTGGATAAGGATTGCTACAGTTTTGGAGTAGTCTTTACCAGCTATAGTGCAACAGTTTTCAGCATGTAGCAGTGTGAGAAGATGTGAAATCTGGCAGCAATATAGAAGGCCAATGAAGCTCAAATTTTTACAGCTGCATGAAGACTTAGTGATGATCATTTCGACCAAATTTCATGGTTTTTGGAGCTGTACATTGGGAGATATGAGTTAATCTTTGAAGGCTACAGAATCTGCCAGAAAAATCTAGTGTCACTCACATTGAAAGGTCCTCAAGTTGGAATCATGATTACAAGTGGTTGAGGAACCTATGTTTGGTTTATTGAAGATCAAGATCAAGCTCAAGAGCAAGAAAGAAAAGGACTTAAAGAAGAACTCAAGATACTTCATCTTATCAAGTCAAAGGATCAATCAAATGAATGACAATTCAATTGAGTGTCTAGGATTGTTCTTAGTGAGATCGCTTCTCTCCATCGAGGAGGTGTGCCGCCCATGAGAGATGGGATTGACAAGTGAGCTTGGAAGGCCGACATGGAGGTGATGATCTAAGGGGATTCAAGATGCTTAGTTGAAGATATCAAGAAGATTGATCAAGTAAGCAAGCAACATCCAAATAGAGAGCAATACATGACAAATCAAGTGATATTACTTGTGGTGTTCTCTCATGCAAGCAAAGATCAAGAGAAGATGCAAGCCAACCACAACAAGAGATGCACTTGATCATAAGTGGTTCTCATTTCATATGGGTGAAGCATGCAATTCTTCATGGATATCTATTGGCTTCACCAAGCTATTGAATGGACTTCACATTGCTATTGGAGTAATGAAATTGGAATCTCATGACTATCCTCTACTTCAAGATAGCAAAGGTGACATTGATTGACATATGCATACATATATTGCTAAGGACTTGTTTAGTGCATATAGTCATGATATCTAGGAGCATTCATGAAAAATCAAAAGGTTTTGATGTTTATATGGTGCCACTATTGTTTCTATGCCTTACTTGTTCTAGTGGTAACATATAACATGTTCATGAGCTAGTGAACCCAAGTACTTGATCTAGTTTGAGTTGCATATTAGCTACAAGTCCAACATTGGCAAGATAACCCTTCTAGTAAGGTGTGAAGAAGCTTGTCATTGGTTCAAACCGGATTTGGAAGCTCATGTGCAAATCAAGTTAGCTCAAGTTCAAGAGAAAGAAGCTCATGAAAAACAATCTAGTTCAAGAATGTGGTATTCATGCATATTCCAACAAGGTGGTTCCACAAGTGATCCTCAACTTTAAGTGATCAAATGAAGATTTGCTCAAGATTGTCATTTGGTGTGACCCATGCTTTGTCATAGGGGGAGGAGCCCCACTTCATTGGTATTAGAGGCAAAGATCTTGAAAGTGACCTACACATGTGGTATCTTTAGTGCTATGACAAAGGGGAGTGCCCAATGCATAGTGACAAGTGGGTTCATGCAACTACATGTGAAGATTACAAGTGGTATCATTCCAACATATGGTGTGTCCATCAAAAGGAAGATTCAAGAATCCACCATCAACCCCGAGCTCCAATCCTTTGCATCAAGAAGTTTGTCTTACATGAAGTATCATACAAGCGGTCTTGGACCCTTTTATGGTCTTTGATGACAAAGGGGAGAGAATGGTACAAAGATATGCAAGTTGCATACAAAGGGGCGAAGAAGATGGACATAGACCGAGAAGAGCAACATTGAAGAGGATCAAAGTTCTTGGACAAGAGAAGCACACAAGTAGGGGGAGCAAGCTCATGAACTTGATTGATTGCATTTGATATGTGCTTATTCATGTGCTTGCTTGCATTTGCATTGTTCTTAAATTCAATATGCAATGCTTGTGTGGTGTATGCTAGTCATAGTTTGATTGATGTTTTGATAACTAGCATGCATAGGTTGGTTTAGCTAGACACTTGTGTTCCTTTCACGTGGTACTAGAACCTTGCTTCTAATGTTGATCTCACGAGGTTTCTAGTGATGTTTCAAGTGATTTCTAGCTAAACATGATGGTGCTAAGGATGAAATTCAATGTGCAACTCCGATTGGTATCACGCTTCAAAGGTTTATCCTATATACCTTAGCATCACTTAGTAGTGATTACTCTCCCAAGAATTTCCATATCTATGCATGTGTGCAAGCTTGAAACCAAACCATTTGAGCACACATGTAGGGGGAGCTATCACTACCAAGTTGACTTTGTGGAACTTATCCAAATCATAACTTTGAGCTTAAATGTTGGATAAGTGACATAAAGTCCTTTATGAACTTTATTTCCATATCTTTGTAGAGTTGTCATCAATTACCAAAAAGGGGGAGATTGAAAGGTCCCTTGTTTGGTTTTGATAATTGAGTGACAACTTAGGTGGACTAATTGTGTGATCATGAGAATACACAGGGGTTTAGTCCACAAGTGATTGTGAGATGAAGGAGCTTCATTGAATATGTGACATGTCATGGAGTCATGTGACCGATGGTGAAGATCGAGATGAGGCTTGGCTCGAGGCCGGAGGGTGTGTGAAGGACAAGTCAAGGCAGTGGAGCTATGGACCATGAGATGGTGAAGCTCGGGCAAGACTTGGTTCCGATGGACCATGAGGCGGTGAAGAGCAAGTGAGATCAAGATTGATGGACCGAGAAGGTTACATGATGATATGAAGTGGATCATATCATCTTGAGATCGTGTCGGTGCATGTGTTGCATTGGCACTTCGGTGGAAGACGGTGGAGATGGAAATGCGCAAGGCAAAGGTATAACCTAGGGCATTTCATTTCACCGGTCATGAGGAGTGTAGAGAAGTTGATGACCGGATTTAGGTTTGATAGCCGTACTATCAAGAGGGGCAAACTTGTTTGCATCCCGGTCATTTAGTGCCACTTGAGCGATCTAACATTACGACATGCTAGGATCGAGTGGCGTTGTGAGAACAAGAGAAAATCCTTTGGAAAATGATTGTGAAAATGCTAACACACATGCACATGGTGATGTACACTTGGTGGTGTTGGCACATTTACAAAGGTGGCGTTGATCGCACTTTGGTTTGTAGGGTTGAGATGGGTTTGAGTCCTTCTCTCCCTCCCGCCGAGCTTGCGAGGCGGGATTCGGCGCTTTCGGGAAAATAGGAGGCCTATTTTCTATTGCGTCGGATGCAAATTGTTGTTGGAAACATACTATCCATGGTGATCAAGTTGGTATACTTGTTGGATAGCATGGTGGAGAAGATTGCGTTTTCGACGGCCGTGAATCATGGATTCACAAGGCGCGGACGCGGACCGAACGCGGGTCGACGCGTCCGGCGCGTGCTGGATAGGCGCAGGTTGACTGGCTGGGCGCAGAGAGCGTCGGACGCGGGCCGGACGCTGGTCAGACGCGTCCGGCGCGTTGTGAGCTGGTTTGAGCTGCTGGCCAGGGCGCTGAGTGCGGCGGACGCGGCGGGCAGACGCGTCCGGTGGCGGCCGGACGCCGACCAGAAACTTTCTGAGTTTCTGGCCCGCGCGCGAGGGCACGCCGGACGCCGGCCGGACGCGGGCGCCGGACGCCGGCGGAACTCTGTTCATCGTCCGACGCGATGTGACGTGGCGCAGTTCAAAGTTCCAACGGTCGACTGCGCGGCGCGATGGAGAGGCGCGGACGCGTCCCGAGCATCACGGCAGACGCGTCCGGCGCTTGATGAAATCGCCACCGAGGAGCAACGGCTAGTTTTGGGCTTTGGCCTATAAATAGAGGGGTTGCTCGGCCATGGCTGGTAGCTTAGCACCTTGGGGACTTGGTGTCCACCTTGGAGAGTGCTTGGAGAGCCCTCTACTCACTTGAGCTTGATAGAGATCATCCGATCGAGTGAGTGAGCGATTCTAGTGCGTTGCATTGAGAGATTTGCATCGAGTGGCACTAGGTGATCGTGTTGCAAGCCGGTGTGCTTGTTACTCTGGAGGTCGCCACCTCCTAGACGGCTTGGTGGCAAGAGACTTCGTTGAAGCACCGCGTGAGATTGTGCGGTGCTCCGAAGGAGGATTTGTGAGGGGTTCTTGAGCCTTCCCGCGGGAGCGCGAATTGGCTACTCTAGTTGAGCGTGGCTTGGAGGATCCCGTTCTTGTGTTGATTGGAGTTGGGGCTCTCCGAGGGGTTGTTGGCGGAGCCAACTTGAGCGGCCATCTCATCACCAAGTCGGTGTATCGCCACAATAGGACGTAGCTTGGTGGCGACCAAGTGAACCAGGGGAAAAATCGTGTGTCGATTTGTGATTGCCGAGGCTTCGACCTCCTTGTGCTTGTGTGTGAGGCTTCGACCTCCCTTGTGATTGTGTGCAGGTGGTTGGTCTCTACGCCCGGTGATTCGCCACCGCCGTGACTTCGTGTGTCCACTCTTCGCGGTGGTTTGCATCCCCTCTAGCTCAAGCTTGCATTTACATTTGTTACATTCTTGCTTAGCTTGAGTAGTGGCTCTTGTGCTCGTTTGCTTGTGTAGCTAGTTGAGCACCTTCTTGCTTGTGTAGCTAGAAGTAAAGTTAGTAGCTTTGCTTAGCCTGTGTAGTTACGTGAATTGCGCTCTTGGGTTCGGCTTGTGTAGCCTTGTCCTTGAGCATCTAGTGAGCTTAGGTTTGGCTTATTGCTTTTGCTCATTAGAATTGTGTAGGTGCTCCCCGGTTCGCTAAAGTACTAGTTGCTTAGGTTTGTGTGACCTTGCAAGCTAGAATTGTTTAGGTGAGCACTAGCTAGTTTAGCACCTTGCTTCTTGTTTAGGATCTTTTACAAGGTGCTACTAGATTTGTAGTTAGTGGGGGTTAGTCTTGGCTAGACCGATAGTTTTAATTCCGCATTTGTTTCGGTTAGCCGGTGCGTAAGTTTTAGGAAGGACTATTCACCCCCCCCTCTAGTCCATCTCGACCCTACACGTACGCACTACGTGAAAAAAGCACTGTAAGAGCGCTTGGCCATTTCTAGTAGGGGCGGCTCGTGATGCAGCCGCCCCTACGTTGGCCGGCGCTGGGAGGCCGGGCGGCCGATCACCGGCCCCGCCCGCTAATGTACAGTAGGGGCGGTGATCCAAATCGCCCTTACTATAGGCTCAGTAGTAGGGGCGGCCGGATCACCGCCCCGCCCCACAAAGGTTTTTCACAAAATTAGTTAAAAAGAGGCACCAAATTATCTCAAATGAAAAACTTTTGAATACAAGATAGTTTTATCTCATCAAGATACATATTTCATACATAGAAAATTTTTGCATTTGGAAAAGTTTTAGTAAACTCTTCTCACAGGGTATGAAAATCCAGGGCGAGACTTGGTCAACCCTAGTCAAACGAGGTACCAAATGACCTCAAATGAAAAACTTTTGAATACAAGATAGTTTTGTCTCATCAAGATACATATTGTTGATTTTCCAAATAGCGAGGGGGTACGTGAGCTCGGACTACTCACGAAACAGTTCATCCTCTGGTACAAAAAGGACATTGTGTTGAATGTTACATCGCCAACTCCGAGTGATGCACATCTGGAGACAGTCCGCCTTGAGGATGGAGAGATCGGCTATTCACCGTCTCGTGAGGAGAACTGGATGTACGAGGCGGCCCCGCCAGAGCATGATGAGGCGGCACGGCCAGAGCATGATGAGGGGGCACCGCCAGAGCATGGTGAGGGGGCACCACTACAGCATGATGAGGGGGCACCAATAGAGAATGATGAGATGCCACATGTGAGTAACTGCCCGCAACAACCTCTTGCAGCTCATGCCGAGGCGCCACAAGTGCCTCCCGAGCCACAACAAGGTGCAGCTCATGCCGAGCCAGAGCGTGATGTGACGCCCCATGTGCCTCCCGAGCCACAACCATGTCCAGCTCGCCCCGAGCAAGGCCTTAAAGAGATGGCACAGCCTCTTCTAAACAATCGAAGCTCGAAAGAAGATCCCCATCATGATAAGAAAGGACACAAAGTCGACAACTTTTGTGGAGCCGCCGAAGACAAATTGGATGAAGTGGCATGCTCATGACCGAAAGAAGCTCGAGAACACAGCACCAACACTTTTGCCTACGGAAAACCGTTGATCCCTCGTAATACAAAGTGGCAAAGAAGTATCCAAAGTTGGAAGGCATCAAGTGGACCAAGGATTGCCCGAGAAAATATGAAAGAGGCAAACCTTTCCTACCAAACCGGTATATCGAAAAGATGCCACTTGGAATGAAAAGGTTCCATGATTGGTACTTCTTGCATGCTTCAAAAACAAAACTGAAATTGGTGGAAGCTATAGTCCCTGAGGGCACATTTGGAGGCCCAACTACTACCATTTCCTTCGACTTCGCCGACGTCCGTAAATGTTTTGCCTCGGTTCAATGTCGATGAATCTGCTCCGCACCGGTGCTTGTAAGTCCTCTTCCTCTTGAGATGAGCTCAATGTAACCTAGTTGGATTTTGTTGTAACTAACTTACGTCGTGATCCGTAGAATGCAAGCCCACTTCATTAAAGCTACAAAGTCTTTAGAGGCCGGGTATATGGACCCACAAAACCTATAGCAGGGGATAACCTTTAACTTCCCAAAGGATTGGAAGTTAGATGGGCCGAGCTAGCTGCTGGGAAGACGGTTGAGGAGAAAGAGGAGATCCGCTTCGCGAGAATAAAGGATGAGGGCTTTAGGGTTGCGTCGTGGATGGCCGTATACATAAAGTATCTCGAAAACTACAAAACAATATGGATACCATACCACTTCGTGTGAGTTCGGCCGTATACTTAAACATTGTTCGGTATATCTCATTTCGATGCAAACAAACTTATGTGTCTATTCTATATTTAAAACTCATGCAAGTAATCACTTGGATAGTCATAGGCCTCACCTCGGAGAAACATGGCATACATCTCGTGATTCTCGCAGATTTTGACCCCGATACATATATGGACTTCGTGCGGTTCTCGCGACGTAAGCAAATTTATAATCCTATTGACATTATATGATTCACTTTGATGTTGAATTCTACACACTAAGTTTCTTTTGTACAGGGGCATTCGGACATATGTCACAAATTACGATGGCATACATAATCCGAGATGGGGACCCACTTGACTTACAAAACTATGTGTTCGGTAAGTGCATTATAGTTTGGCACTAGATTACGTGGTTTTCAATACTTGTACTTGACATTTTCATATGCGAATTGAAACACACACAAGTACCCCGCGAAACCAGGAGTCTCCATTGTGGGTATTATGTATGTAACTTCATCAGTAACTGTAAGGGCTACAGGAGACACCCTGAATTGGTAAGTTCGAATCCCTTAGTAGGTCGTAGTATGATGTATGCAATCTCTCTAGAACTAAACTTAGCTCTGCAATCTCTCTAGAACTAAACTTGGCTTTTGTGACCAATGTAGTGGGAAGAAGAGCACAATGTGCAGAGGGATGTCTACAAGGATGATGAGCTAATAGAGATGGTAGGTGACCTATGCAACTTCATAATGGACCAAGTAGTATATGTCAACGGTCATTACCATAACCTACTCTCAGAGTTAGGTAGGGTTTCGGAGTATGAGTTCCTTCGTCGGACCGATTTGCTATGTCTAGGTCGTTGAGTGCTTGTGCACTTGTGCTAATGGACTTGTGTTACTTTTGATGGACTTGAAATGTTGGACTTTCGATTTGGTTGTATTATGTTGGAACTTTGAACTTGATGATGGACGTTTGAACTTGTTGATGGACGTTTGAACTTATTGATGTAATAATATGTTGAATTTGGTCATGTGATGGAGATTATATATGTATATATATATGCTGTGCTTTGCTGGAAATGAATTATTGCTATTTATTATTTTTTTTTACTGAAAATTCACTGTAGGGGCGGCTCTTGATTGAGCCGCCCTTACTACACGACCACTGTAGGGGCGGCTGGTGTTCCAGCCGCCCTTACTATGGCCGTGTAGTAAGGGCGGTTGGATCACCAGCCGCCCTTACTGTGGCCGTGTAGTAAGGGCGGCTGGTGTTGAGCCGCCCCTATAGAGCTCCCCCACTGTAAGAGCGGGGGCGTAAGGGCGGCTCGCCCAGCCGCCCCTACAGTGCCTTGGGAGCCGCCCCTACAGTGCTTCTTAGGCGTAGTGACGCAAGCAAATTTCTGGCGCCTGTTGTGAAGTTCCTATGTTTGGAGCATGCTTATTACATGTAATACTATTCAGAGTTCAGATGTTGATATCCAACATAATGGCAACAGAACAGCAGTGTGTTTCCCTGCTGTCATGTAGGAGTACAGTAGAAACCGGAGACGTCTGTCGGGGCATCTTACACAGCTACCGTCGTTGTACGAATCCTCTGTTTGGCTACTGCAAGATGATTACAGGGCCGGGTGAATTGATGTTTGATGCTGTTCCCGTTTGAATGAATAGACTGTGAATCGGTGATCATTGCTCCCAGTCGTTGTCGACGACACAACACTTGAAGCTTCAATTCACTGCGATGTCGGTAATCCACATGTGTCATGGTATTGTTACGGTGGGTTCCTACCTGATTGTGAAGAAACGGTCCACTGTTGTGGTAGAATCGTCGTCCACGTTGATGCTTCTTTGTCCGTACAGCACCACAGAGTAGTTGCATTGGTGCTGCCACTTGGGGAGAAAGGGGAGAAAAGTGCATCTGCGATATAAGTATGTCTTTGTCCGTACAGCACCACACACACCACCGAGTCGTTGCGTCTTTGTCCGTGCAGCACAACAGAGTGGTTGCATACAGCACACCATTTTATTGTGTGATGCTACGTACCGTCAAATTTTTGGGGTCATTGACAGCATGGAGTTCAAGTAGCTTGCTCGAAACATCTGTACGGTCTTCAAGCTGCTATAAGTAGTAGCTATAGCATCATAATGTATTGTCACAAATGGACAGACAACGAGTACTATGCAAGCATTATCAAGACATTTTTCACATCGAGTTATTCCTAAAAAAATCTCGGTATATGTAGAGTAACTAAATATACCTTGCATTTACTGCTAAATAATAAGTTTTGCTAAATAATAAGCGAGTTTCTATTTTTTACATAGTTTTTTCTATTTTAGATATTGGCTAAATAATAAGTTTAGCCATTTTTTTACCATTTCTCTCGGAGATGCTCTTATTACATCACACAACACAAGCATGTCAGACCTTGTTTAGTTCACCTTAAAATTGCTAGTTTTTTCACTCTCTCTTCATCACATCAATCTTTAGCCGCTTGCATAGAGCATTAAACGTAGATAAAAAACTAATTATACAATTTGGTTATAAATCATGAGACAAATCTTTTAAACCTAATTAGTCCATGACTGGACAATAATTGTCAAATACAAACAAAAGTGCTATAAGAGTTTGAATTGAAATTTCTAGCCATCTAAATAAGGCCTTCGACCCATCACAGAAAAAGACATACTAGAGGGTACGGTGCAGCTCAATTTGCAGTCGCACCATGCAAAAGCCGAAAGGCGTTCGCGACCTTGTAAAAACGACAATGACACTCATCATCTGGAAATCACTCAACCTTGCAAGTTGCAAGTTGCAACGTGCTCTATTTTGGAACGGGAGGAAGCCGAGTCGCCACCTAAATTCAATGCGAGCCATTTCGAATCGAGCGAGCTATTGGAAAGTTGCCACCGTCACATACCGTATCCGTACGATCGAACAGCAACCATGTAGCCGGCCGTTCGCCCCATCTGTATCTTTTTTTTTTATAGACAAAAGGCTAAAGGCCCAACTTTACATTGAAAGCCAGAGGTTTTAGTTTTGCTGGGGAAACCAGCTTTACAGATAGCACACAAAAGGAAATGCAAAGGTTTCCACACTCCTAATCAAAAGAAAAGCGTACACTCTCACATCTCCCTAAAATCTACCAAACTTGATAACTTTTCTACACCCAGCCCTATTACAAGTCTTCTTGACTTCACGATTTGTAGCTTCTTCTTTGAGAGACAGCTCATGCTGTTAGCCTTGCGCGCTTTGATTCAAACAACGCCAAATCCTGTCCTTTGCCTTCAGGATCCATCCTCTTTCCTGCTCCTTGAGGAGTATGCTCCACTTCTGCATAAAGTTGATCGACCGAAACAGCACCTCATTAGGATCCGTAACCACTGTATTTTGAAAGACAAACTCATTTCTAGAAAGCCATATGCTCCAGCAAAAGCAAGCCAGAAGAAAAATCATTAGTGGCTTTGGTAGATTATCTCTCCCTCGACTAATATAAAAAAACATATGCAGATTAACTGGTGTTTGCACCCATCCTAAAGCCTCTCTAGCCGTCCACCAGCAATAATTTGCTATGGGGCACTCGAAAAAGATATGTTGTGAAGTTTCAGTAAGGCCGCACAGCTTGCACTCCACTTCCCCTGGCCAATTCCTGCCCCATCTGTATCTAAGCTATTAGGGAACGATCATCCCTACTGAGAGGTAGTGCGGATCGTTCGGCTGACAAGTACTCCTTCCGTCCCACTAAAGATGTTATTTTATACGTTTTAGACTTCTTGTTTAACCATTCGTCTTATTAAAAAATATATAAATATTATTTATGATTTAGTAGTTAGATGTTCGGTTGTGGACAAACTTTGATACCTACTCGTTGTCGAGTGCGCGCCAAGGGGTTGTAATAAAATGTTTATTCTTAATGAAATACGGGTGAAAAACTTTGATGATGATTTATTTATGTTATTATTTGCTTTAAAATTAAATAAGACAGACGGTCATACAAGAAGTCTGCAAAATCTAAAACGACACTTTCAATTTGACGGAGGGAGTAGATCGCCGTATCATTTTAACAGTTACGTATACCTAAGTAAAATCATATAACCTCACGTGTCAGCTACACATCCGCAGCGTCTACCGAATTTGTTTCCACTCCGTACTCCAATGTTCACTTCAAACCGTCGTTACTGTATGTTCACTTCAAACCGTCGTCACTGCTGGACAGACGGCCAGACAGACCCGTGTCCTTGCAGGCACTTTAGCTTTGCAGCTTGCAGGGCCTCAACTCGGCCACGTAATGCCAGTGCTACTCTCAACTATACAGAGTGACCGATCAGCTGGCCGGCCACGCACGTCCATCCGCGTGCTTTAAATACGCCGACGGAGCTCGGTCGACGAGAGTCCAGAGACCCTGCTGCAAACCGTACCGAGAGCGAGAGCGAGAGCGAGAGAGAAAGAGAGATGGGCAGGAGAGCGTGCTGCGCCAAGGAAGGCGTGAAGAGAGGCGCGTGGACGGCCAAGGAGGACGATGTCTTGGCCGCCTACGTCAAGGCCCATGGCGAAGGCAAATGGAGGGAAGTGCCCCAGAAAGCCGGTAAAATTAGCTACCTAGTCTTGTTATACATAGCAAGCTAGCTTGAACTATACAGAATTTTTATTTTGGAATCGTATATATACCAAGACAAGATCATCGGCTGATGATGCATATATATGTGCGTGCAGGTTTGCGTCGGTGCGGCAAGAGCTGCCGGCTGCGGTGGCTGAACTACCTCCGGCCAAACATCAAGCGCGGCAACATCTCCTACGACGAGGAGGACCTCATCATCCGCCTCCACAAGCTCCTCGGCAACCGGTGGTCGCTCATCGCGGGCAGGCTGCCGGGCCGAACAGACAATGAAATCAAGAACTACTGGAACAGCACGCTGGGCCGGAGGGCCGGCACCACCGTCCCCACCGTCGGCAGCGGCAGGGTCGTCGTCGTCGCGCCCGACACCGGCTCGCGCGCTACCCCGGCGGCGGCGTCGGGGAGCTGCGAGACCGGCGGCCAGAAGCAGGGCGCCGCCGCTCCTCGCGCGGACCCCGACTCAGCCGGCTCCGCCGCCGCAGCAGCAGCCGGGACGGCGGTGTGGGCGCCCAAGGCCGTGCGGTGCACGGGCGGACTCTTCTTCCACCGGGACACGCCCGAGACGCCGACTCCAATGGGCGCCGGTGGTGGAGGAGAAGCATGCGCTGGATCGTCGTCGTCGGACGACTGCAGCTCGGCGGCGTCGGTATCGCCGCCCCTCGTGGGGAGCCAGCAGGACGAGCCGTGCTTCTCCGGCGGCGGCGACTGGATGGACGACGTGAGGGCCCTGGCGTCGTTCCTCGACTCCGACGAGGAGTGGCTCCGCTGTCAGACGGCCGAGCCGCTTGCGTAGACGACAAGTACACGTACGGTATACGGAGTAGAATATTGTATTACCATGCGTATATACGTTGTACGGAATAGAATATTGTATAGCCATGCGTATGTTTGCCGAGCCGCTTTACTACCTCTACTGCGTGCTCCTGCCGGTGTGCTCGCGCGCGCGAGGCGCGACCGAGGCGACCGAGGCACGTGTGCCTATGTTGTATGCTGATACTTTTCATGGGCTCATGGCCATGCTGTTGGCCTGTTGTGGCTTCATCATAATTCATAAATTCTGCAACTATGTTCGCAACCATGCATATATATCCTGCGCCGTACATGTCGATAGAGAATACTTGCTCTGCTTTCTAAAAAAAATGAGAGCAAGCTACACACTTTATATCAGATACAATAATATAATATATATGCATCATGGATGCAAGATATATATATCTGTTGAGTACAACACTGATCACTGTAGCCTTGTACGCAATATCAAAGATTTGTAGATATTTATTATTTATTTATTTTTACCAGATGTGCATAATACGGTAGTATTATATATAAAAAAAGTACGCAAGTACCTTTCCACACTTGTGTTTCCCCTGCTCGGTTAGACAAATCCACATGCAGCGGGCGAGAGAGATATTGAGTCCACATGTTGTCCCCCTATTGATCATCTACGTCTCTAGACTATATTGTATTATGTATTTCTATACACACCCTAAGCCTAAGGTCCTAATTAAGTCATTTTAGAAGATGGCATAGATACCGATGCCCAAGGCAAATGACCCAATGCCCCTAAAAATCCTAGCACACCGCTATCAACAGCATTCGTGCCTGACCGGACACCTCTCGTCAACGCGCAAACCGCACCCGAATGCCTCTCGTTGGCACGTGGACCGTGCCCGAGCGAGCGCTTCTTCTCAACGGCATCTCCAACCCTAATTTGCGCCCCTCCTTGCCGGTGGAGAAGAGGAGCCTAGCAAATGAGGAATGGAGAATAAGAGGAGGAAGGGCACCATATCTTGGCAAAGGACAAGAGGAGAGAGGACAACCGCTCCTCGTCGCCCATCCTACCGGCCTTCGCACTTGGACACTTGGGGGAGGGCTCCTCCTTGCCGGCACACGGACCTCTCCCGGCATATCGGCATCTGGCTTGGCACCACACTTTTCCTCACTACTGAAGGAAAACAAAAGAAGGAACGATGACAGAGGATAACGAAACGAGTCGCTAGTGGAGAAGATAAGCGAAAGAGAAGAGAGGATGCCAGACTCTCACAGGCACAAGATAAGATGAGCTATTGCCGCTCATGATCTAGATGGACATCGGGAGGGGGCGTGGAGAAGAATATTGAACGTAGAAGGGAGAAGATGGGGCAGCTGATGAAGTAGAGCATGGGGGGATGTGGTGGTGGTATTGACTCTGGGACCGTTAAGCTAACAAGACTTGAATGCTAAAATGATGGCCCATCTTCGGCCTTGTTTAGTTCCCTAAATTTGGAGGTGCGAATTCACTGTAGCGCACCGTAGCGTACTGTCTCGTTTTTATTTTTATTTGATAATAATTATCAAACATTGATTAATTAGGCTCAAAATATTCATCTAGCAAAGTATGACAAAACTATGCAATTAGTTTTTTATTTCATCTACATTTAGTATTCCATACATGTGCTGACATTTTGATGTGATGAAAATCTTCTTTTTGCAAAGTGTAATTTTAGGGGCAAAGTTGAGGAAGCCTTCGTTAGCTTGAAAGGAAACAAAAATCAATGCAATTTGTACGAGAGGACCTTGAAAGGGAAACAAAATTTATGCTCACGTTAGCATACCCTCAACTCCCCCTCAACTACCAATTGGACGCACCCAGCTTCCGTCAGCAAAACTACCTTTCCCGTTCCATCGGAAAGTTCTCCTGTTCATCGGAAAGCTGCGAAGCAATGGGCTTATGTGCAAGCACCTTAGCCGCGCAGCATTGGTCCGATCAGGCGATGTCCACGTCCCACAAGCGTCCACGTCAAAGTATCACAGTTAGTTTGGCGACTTGGAAGTTAAAATACCTTTCAAGAAAAAGATATTTCTTTATTCTTACTTGAAATGCGGATGGTTCTACAGTAATTCATCATTAAGGAATGCGAATGAAGATTATAGGTCGTGCTAACTTCAAAGCAAGCCATAAACAATGTAGAGCTCCTTTAGAACACATGAATTTTGTAGGGATTGTACAAGAATTTTACAGAAATAGAAACTTTCCTAAATAAAACAATAACTAAATTATACATTATCCAATAAATATAAAGTTTTTACTATAATTCAATAATGCAATAATTAGCCAGCATAAAAATTTCACCATAATTGGACCATAAAAACTACAGATGTGATTTATTTTAAATAATTACAAAAAAGACATAGATCAAAATATACATCAAACAATTTATATTAAAGCATACCATGTTATATATTCATTGTGTAGGTCTATTCATATGGGAGTCCAACAAAATTGGATTTTCTATTTTTATTATTTTTCTATGATTTATTATGATTTTTCAAAAATTCAACAGAAATAAATAAAAAAGAGAGACAAAACAACCTTCAAAACCACTCATAACCAGGTCATGACGTAAAATGAACAGTTTTTAAAGTTTAGAGATATGTTTTGTTCAGTTTTAAAGTTCAAAGATAAAAATTAACTTGTGTGATAGTTGAGGGACCTAAACTAGACTTTTTCCATTCTCTGTTTTTTTTTTTAGAAACTTTTCCATTCTCTAATTTGCAGCCCCGAATGCCATCTACTTCCCAATCCAGCAGAGATGGAAATAGCAGCCCATTTAGAGCCCAGTTTGCGGACGGAGCAAGAATAGTTGGCAGAATATATTTTTCTATGCAGCTTATCTTTCTTTTTCTTGCTAATATATTTTTTTAGTGTTTATTATGCTTCAGTGTTCTTTCATTAGTGATCCATTTGAATCTATATTTAACCATGTGAGGAACCTTAGGCGCTTGCGATTGAGATTTGTCTTAATCTAGAGACTGCTGCGATTCTGCGAAGAGGCTCTTTGCATCCACTAAATCCAGTTGAGTCATCTGGTTGTAATTTTGTAAACTTCGATTGATTTTTTCACCGTGGTTTTCTATTACCTAATAATAAAAATTACCTAATAATAAAAAGGGAAAATTTTAGTCCGCCACAAAATTTGTCCGCCTAACCGTCTCCGATACAATTATGACGGCAAAATTGATGTCCCCTCATAATTTCTGTCCGCCTCCTATCAGGTTTTTTTACCGCCTCCCCCTCTCGGTATTAACAGTCCTGTGCTATAATTAGTCAACAAACACAGGAAAGGTTGCATGTCATAACTGAATAGAGAAAGGCCCTCCTCACAAATGAAAAAGGACCGTGGCTTGCAACCATGCATAACAGAACGGCCCGGTATGTGAAAATTTATTTCAGAGATCAAAATAGTGCCAAAAAAATGTACGATCCTCTAAATCTGAATATTGTAGATATGGAGAACAATTTTAATATGCATAGGATACGAATAATTTCAATAAAATTGTGTGTGGATATGGGATAAGATATAGAATTGAATAGTATATCCAAAAATTTCCAAATTTTGAATAGTATATCTGAGACCTAGAAATGTTTGACTCTGCCGCCCCATTAGTTATTTTTGAAAACGAAATCCTATTAAGTGTTAAGTGTGTCGTTGGCTGTAGGAGTGACAAAAAATCTTGACGCAGATTTGAGCCTCAAGTGCAATGCAAGAGCATATACGTGTACAACTGAAAAAAATACATAGCTTGATCGCCATTGTTGCCCTGCCCTGCTTGTCCCACTTGCACAGATTGATGCCGTCACCCCGATCACTCATGGCCATCCACACACAGAATCAAGACTTTGGCTCGATCATGTCTTCCATCAATTTATGTATAAAGAGTGCTATCATGCTACCTGGCAAGTTATCGTCGACGTCATCTGCAAATACCACTAAACTCTAGGAAAAGAGGTCAAGTAGGATCGGCACCGTTGCAAACTTATTAACATCCCTAATTCTAAGGACTTTGTTCGATAACCCAAAACATAATAGAGTATTTTATTTGTGATTTATAATCCATAAAGGACTATTTTATTTAAAGTTTTGTTTAAACACTATTAATAAGTCATATTGTCTAATATAAATTAATCCATCTCCAAGTCCAAATTTAGGACCATGTAATAAGCTATATTTTCGGTACTCCCGTTGCAATGCACGGGCATTTTTGCTAGTAAGTTGTAAAATGTGATATGATCCCTCTTTTTTTTAATGAAGCCGGATGTTTCTATTTATCTTTTTTTTAGAAAAAAATCCACGCCAATCTTGGTAGCTTTGGTAACCATCTTCGAGAGACTGCTCCGTATAGATGCAGAGCCTAGAACATTTTTGCATTATCCAGAAAAGGCATTCCATCCTCCTGCGCCCAGACACAGCTGGGAGGTGAAAACCATGGTGCGAGACAGCAAGTGTTCAGATAATGTCAGTTCTTATCCGTCCACATGAACTGTTAATGACAAATGTACAATAAAACACTTGCACTGTCCATGATGATTGTTCATATTCCCTGCGCTGTGGCCCAAATAAACTGTTCACGGAAATGACAGTGCTTCTCCCACTGCTGCAGTGCTGCTTGAGCAGTCTACATTTCCTTCAGCCTAAGAGCATTTTGTGGTTGGTGACTATTTCCTAACAGTTTCGATTGTGATGCACCAAACGGTCTAGATAACTAAATGGTCTAATAGCCAATCCCAAAGCATTCATCATCAGTACCATCACCGCTTGCAAATCCACTATCTGAAATACAAGCTAATATCTACTATGCAGAGTTTTAAGAACTCCAGAACAGATTGCACAACTAGCCATCAGTTGTCAGATCCCATGAAACTGATCATCAAGTTGTTAGTACAACAAGTCTTCACCCATCTTCTATCTTGTATGAGGAACAGCCACGGGCAGTGGGTTGGGACTGACATAGGTGAGTTCAACTTTCTGGGGTAGAAGGTGGTACCGGATGTTCATCTCCTCGAATATTTTCTTCAACTCCATAACAAGCTCAGACCTCCTGATGTTCTTTTCCCGGATGTTTTGAAAGTTCATGGTGTGCTGGACACAGAGAGACATGTTGATCTTGTTCACATCCAAGATGTCCTTCAGGTTTACTGTGTGGACAGGGTGCCAATGTGTTGGTTTGCTCTCCAAGTACCTGAGAGTAAAAGGAACAAATAACATGATAATGTGAATTCTTTATAAACATGTGACTGTACTAAGATAACTTATTCAATGCTGGTGTCATCTGCAGCTTCAACTACCTCATCATATATATAAGACTACAACTATTTTTGTAATGTTATTCAGTCTTCCTCACCCCCCACTCCCCTCTTTGTAAAAAAAAAATCTGCAAGCGTTTCCTTGCCCGCTGTAATCTTATTCCTTTTTAATAAATAAAGTACAAGCTTCCTAAACTGGCTGACATAGTTTCTTTCAATAAATTTACAAATCTGAAATTAAATATGAATTCAGGTTAAGTTTGAGAATTACCCTTTAATTCTGGACCTCAAAGCTCCAATGCTCTCAGCTGAAGTTGAAACATCAATTGCAAAGTCAATCGTGTCGTACATGTTAGGGCTTCGGTAAAAGTTGCTGATTGGCTTTGTGGACAACACAGAATTTGGATAATATATCTTTTCGTTGTCATTCTTCAACAAAACAGTGGTCAATATATTCATTTCCTCGACAGTCATCTATCATCAGAGTACATTCATATGAGTAACAGAACACGGGAAATCAAATGGAAACAGGTGACCAGAAAGGGTGATCTAGAAGTTACCTGTGTTCCGTCGATAACACAGCGGTCACCAACATCAAATGGATGCATGATGAATACAAATATAAGGGCCTCAAATACAGTCTTGCATGCATTCCCAAATATGAATACCACAACCAGAAGTTGGGACGAGATGACAACAAGGATCTTGGTTGTCGCAATGCCCATCAACAGTAGCGTAACGATGATGATTATAATGATGACTATGACACTGATGAGGTTGTGAAGTTGCATAACTGCAGTCTTTGTGTCATTCAGAGAATGTGCCAGTGATTTGCGATCGAGGTATGCTTTCACCTGGTAGCAAAACAAGATCAGGAAAGCAAACAGATGTGTTCCGGTACAAGCCAAATGATTTGCAATGACTACATCAAAAGTTACAAAACAAAACATATATTGCTAAATTTTCATTAGCAGGTATTGTGTATGGTTTCCTGTTTCAAGGACAAGGAATCAAATGATTTGAAAGAACAAAATGGAATGACTTCTAAATGCAGAAGAAAAAATGGAATGACTTCTAAATGGAATGACTTCTAAATGCAGAAGAAACAAATAGATGACAATTACGCAGAAATCGTATAGTCCTCAAATTATGCATATTCAGTTAAACTAAAGCTCAAGACAGGAGACATGGGCCAACCTATAAAATATGTTCCTACGAACTCTGAAACAGAAGGAAAACAGAGATAGTAAATGCATTCATTTTTTGCCCATTACCACCCAATTCTTTAGAGCAGACTTTTTGATCTTTCCGGTCTCTGATGCTCCCTCAAACATTGGGAGCACCAGGTCCACCTCCTCCTTGGTGAAAAATCTCAGCAGATCCACCTCCTCAATGTGCCTATTATGTCAAAATTGAAAAGAATTGCTCTTGTTGAGGCATCCATACATTATGTAGACAAGAAATGGCTACTGAAAAGAAAAGTTGAAGTCGTCCTCACTTATAGCCGGGCCTTGCGACATTCTTGAATATGGCATATGCTGCGACCTTGGCCTCCCATTCACTATTTATCTCTTTATCCTTCTGTTCCATGCCATCTACATCCTCAAAGCTCTCGATAGTATTAGATATGGTCGACAGCCTAGAGCTTCGGATTGCCGTGATGAGCCCTCTCATCGTCCACGCCGAGACCTTCTCCTGACTCATCCTCCTAAGCTTGACGACATCGATCACCTCCGGCACGCCTTTCTCCTTCTCCTCCTTGGCCCTGCCGATGCTGACCCGGCCAAGGCCACTGCCCTCCCGCCCCACATTCTCGGCCAGCTCCATCAACGGCGGCCCCGACAGCGTCTGCAGCACGTACTGGTGGAACACGCTCTCCTGGATCCGGTCGAAGAAGGCCTTGCGGTGGAACGTGGACGCCACCACCTTCATGAGGAACGTCTTGACGAGCCAGATGACGGAGCCGATGAGCATGGAGGCCAGGAACCTGGACACGTAGTTGAGGACCCTGGCCGTCTTGCGTGATCGTCCCACGTCGCTGTCGAAGAGCTGGGACCAGGCGACGAGCACGAGCCCGAGCCAGAGGCAGGCCTGGAAGCTCCGCCTGAGCCCGAACACGAAGTAGAGCACCTTGGTCCGCAGCAGGAAGTTGCGCTCCACGGCGAAGACGAGCAGCGTGACGAGCCAGTGGCTGAGGACTGAGCAGGTGGCCCGAGAAGACGGCGGTCACCATCACGCACCACTTCCAGATCTCCAGCCCCCACACCACGCGGCCCTGGAGGGGCGGCACGAGCAGGCTGACGATGAGCAGGCCGAGGACGAGGACGAGGACGCCGAGCTCGACGCCCACGCGGGCCCGGCGCCGGCACCGCGCCGCGGACCCCGGCGCGCGGGAGACGCTGCCGTCCTTGCTCCGGAAGAGGTCCTCGTCGTCGTCGGGCTCCGCCGGGGTGTGCGGCGTGGACACGCCGGGACCCGCGGCGGCGCGGTGGGTCGGGGTGGCGGTCAGCGAGGCGCCGCCGCCGCCGCCGGCGGCGGCGGCGGCGGGGTGGACCGGGGACGGGTGCGCGGAGTCCGGGTGCGAGGGCGTGGGCGGCTCGACGAAGCGCGACTTGGGCTTGGCGATGGAGGAGCGGCGGCGGAGGAGCGCGGCCGGCGGCAGCGGCGGGCGCGAGGGGCTGGACGCCGGGTGCTGCTGCTTCTCGGGGTTCTGCTGCGAGAGCTTGGGTGTCTCAGACGGTGGTGGGTTCGGAACCGGCTGCTGGGTGTTGCTCGGGTGCGGCGGGATGTGCAGGACGTGGTCCGCATTGTTGGGCGGCGCCGGCGCGGCCGCCTTGGGCGTGGACGACGGGTCCATGGCTAGCAGTAGCACGGCCCCGCGATGGGGGTTTGGGGTCTGACGGCGGCGGCGGATGAGAGGGAAGCGGGGTGGCGCGGCGGAACGGGGGGCGGGACGGGAGTGACCGATTTATTTGCGACGGGGTCGTGCGGCCGTGCGACGGCGTCGTGCGGCCGACGTGGTGCAAGTGCACAGTGCCGTCGAGGGAACGGAACGGAACGGAACGGAGAGAGATGCGCGGACGTACGAGGGCGGTGACCGTTTTTCGAAGTTCGAGCTGGTTGTAAAAAGCGGAAAGGACTAGAGGACGAGGAGGACCAGAGGTGATCACGCGTCCCAGGATGGTTCGGCGGACCGGCACGCGGCCAGGTCGTGGCGTTTGTCGCCTCGGCTCGCTCGCCCGTTTCGCGTCGCGTCACAGCAGCCTAGGTCCGCGTTTCACGCTTCCATCGACTTTCGGCAAGCGCCACAGTTCTGATCCTCCATTAATTACATTGATGACGAGGAGGATAGAGGAGTAATCATAAAGAATTAAGGATCGCCGACATTGCGCACCAGGCACCGCTGCGGTCAGTGGAGTGGGTGGCCCGAGTCATTTGCAAACATGATCAAATGTCTCCTGTCCTGAGACTATCTCCAACAATGCAACCCAAACCTAAAAATAGATCATGTATAGTGTTTTGCATCCTAAAAACAGCCTCCAACAGATGACCAATACCAGACCCTAATTTTAGACACGAGTCCAGCAGAAACGCAAACATGCGTCTTCCGGAGCGGGCGACGCAAATCTCTGCCGCTCCAGAGTGGTGGGCCCGTAGTCGCTGGCTGACCAGGGCGAGCGGAGGCGCGCGTACGGGACTACGGGAGAGATTGACGAAGGAGAGAGTGCCGGGGGCCGCCGCCGGGCGTGAGCTCATGGGAGCCATGGCCGCCGCCACGCGTGACCTTGGGGTGCCACAGTCGCTGGGATCCAGGGGCCAGCCACCGCGTGCGGGTTTTGGGAGCCGCCGCCGCCGCCGGGATCCGGGGCGCCACGCGAAGGAGGAGGTGCGGGCGTGTGCCAATCTCGCCAGAGGAGGTGGTGGGCCGCCATGGGAGAAGTGGAGGAGCGAGTCTGGAGGACGAGGTGGAAGAGAAGTCTGTGGGGGCAGTGCCGTGCCGATCTGCTTTTGCGTCATCTGTTGGAGAAGCTAAGTTTTGCATGGCTTGGCTTTCTCCTGTGCGTGGCTCAAACCATGAAATCGGTCTCGGTTTGGGTTATTGCTGTTGGAGACAGCCTGAGTCCTGACTCTGGTACCAGTAACCGGTACAACAACTACGGCCCAAAGCTAGAGATCCTCGCCACCTCATCGATTTCTTTTTCACGTGCCGTTGTCAGGGGCAACTCTGCGTTATGTTGAGCTCTTTTCTTCGCGAGTCACGAGGGCCGGTACACTGAGATGGACGGCCGGGATGGAGCGCTAGTGCTTTGATCGGATGGAAGTGGCAGAGGAGGCGGCTGTCACTGTTTGCTTCAATTTTTCAATCTAGTTTTTTTTTTCGAAAGGCCGGCAAAAGTTTTGCCGGGATTTCTATTAGACGAATAAAAAGAAAAAGGCAAGCGCCAGCCCATATTTTTGACTGGAAACCGGGCCAGAAAAACCATACAATTTAGAGGGCACCCTACTCCTATGCACACATAGGTACCGAATTACAACTCGACTTGGTCAACAACTACTCGACTATGACAACAATGCCAAGAGTCCCGTCAACTCCAAGCGACGCAAACAAGGTCACTGAACTCCCGGCCTTGACTAAACAACAGCAAAAAACAACGGAGCCACTGAAACTACTCCTTGGATCACCGAGGTCCCGAGCTTACTCCGTCGTCAGGGATGAGATGGAACAACCGAGCCACCCCGCAGCCTCACCATCATCTCGCCACTGCCAAATTTTCAGCTGCCCAAGAGCACGAAACAAGGAGCAACTGAGAGAACAATAAACAACCATGGCCTTCCCCTCGTCTGGTCGGATTGGGACATCGACACGAAGATCATCAGGCACACGCCGGCCACCACAGCCATCCCCAGCACCACCACTACCACTGCCCCTTGCCGGCCTCCGCTCTCCACGCCAAGCCAAGCCCCCCTGCACCAACGGACCCGAACCTCAGCCACACCACCATGGCGCCGCTGCTGTCCCAGCCTGGTCGTAGGCAACAACGCCACCATGACGCATCTGCCACTCCCAAGCAAGCCGCCGCCGGTGAAAGGCCCTTGTTTGGTTTTGATAATTGAGTGACAACTTTAGGTGGACTAACATGTGTGATGGTTGAGATACACAGGGAGTTAGTTCACGGTACATGTGTGTGAGCAACATATGCCATGGTGGAGATGGCTTGGAGATGTTGTGAGGCTCAACACATGAGTTGATAAAGGAGCTCATTGCAAATGAGACATGACATGGAGTCATGTGACCAAGAGGTGAAGATCAAGATGAGGCTTGGCTTGATGGACCGGTTGCAAGTGTGAAGGGCAAGTTGAGGCCGCGAAGCGAAGGACCATGCGATGGTGAAGCTTGGGCAAGACTTGGCGCCGATGGACCGACGCAACGGTGAAGAGCAAGTGAGGTCAAGATCGATGGACCAAGAGTGTCACATGATGATATGAAGTGGATCATATCATTTGATGATCGTGTCGGTGCATGTTGTTGCATTGGCACAATGGAGGAAGACGGTGGAGATGGAAATGCGCAAGGCAAAGGTATAACCTAGGGCATTTCATTTCACCGGTCTAAGGTTGAGTAGAGAAGTACTTGACCGGATTTAGGATAGATGGCCGTACTATCAAGAGGGGTAATCTTGTTTGCATATCGGTCATCTAGTGCCACTTGAGCGATCTAACATTGCGATGTGCTAGGATCGAGTGGCGTGGAGAGTTGAAGAGAAAATCCTTTGAAAATGATTGTGAAAATGCTAACACACAAGCACATGGAGTTGTACACTTGGTGGTGTTGGCACATTTACAAAGGTGGCGAATGTTCGCGCTGTGGTTTGTAGGGTTGAGTTGGGCTTGGGTCCTCTCTCCCTCCCGCCGAGCTTGCGAGGCGGGATTCGGCTTTCGGGAAAATTGGAGGCATATTTTCCATTGCGCCGGATGCAAATTGTTGTTGGAAACATGCTATCTATGGTGGTCAAGTTGGTATACTTGTGGGATAGCATGGTGGAGAAGATCGCGTTTTCGATGGGTCAGAAATCATGGATTTACAAGCGCCGGACGCGGCGGCCGGACGCGACGCCAGCGGGCGGACGACGCGTCCGAAGGCGTGGAAGGTTGCGTGGGCGGGCGCTCGGGCGCTGGCGAGCGCCGGACGCCGAGGAGCGCGTCCGCGCACGCCGGACTCGGACCGAAACTTCGTGCCGAGTGCCGCGTGAGCACGTTCGCCGACGCGCGCCGGACGCGGCGGCGGACTCGGGCGAGTCACCGTTTGGCGTCCGGCGGTTCTGCGGCGCGCGGGCGGTGCGGTGGATGACCGGCCGGACGCGTCCGGGCGTCGGTGGTCACCAGCGCGTCCGGCGCAGGGGTTTCGAGCGATCGTGAGGTAGTCGTTGGGGATCAACGGTCGACTTCGAACGGTCGGTACACGTGGCGTGACGAGGAGCGCCGGACGCGGCTTGGAGCGTCCGGCGGTGGAGGCCGGACGCGTCCGCGCTCGTGTTTCGGTTGCCCGAGGTGGCAACGGCTAGTTTCAGCCCTTGGGGCTATATATACGTGGTTTGGCCGGCAGGCCGGTTTGCCGAGCACGCCCGGCTATGTTGCCTTGTGTGGTGGTGCTTGGAAGCCCTCTAACTCACATATGCTTGGTAGTGACCATCCGATAGTGTGAGAAGAGCGATTCTAGTGCGAGTGCTTTGTGAGATTGCATTTGTGGCACTAGGTGGTTGTGTTGCAAGCCGGAGAGCTTGTTACTCTTGGAGGTTGCCACCTCCTAGACGGCTTGGTGGCAAGAGGCTCCGTGGTAGCACGCGTGGAGATACGGTGCTCCGGAGAAGAGATTGTGAGAGGTCGGTACTCACCTCGCGGGGATCGCGAAGAGTAGCCCTATTGGATTGCGCGTGTCATTGAGTTACCACCCTTGAGTGTGTGGGTTTGCTCGGTGCCTTGAGGGGCTCACTTGAGAGTGGTGTCTTGCGGTGCCTTGCGGGGCGTGCCTTGAGGGGCAAGTGACTTGAGGTCACACCGAAGAACCATCTAGGTGAAAAGACCGGAGGAACCACCGAAGGTGTTGGTCGACACAACGGGACGTAGCTTGGGGGCAACCAAGTGAACCCGGTGAAAAATCGCCGAGTCATCTTGTGTCCACACTTCGCGGTGGTTTGCAATCTCTTTCACAAGCTTTGTATTTACTTTTCTTACATTCTTGTATAGCTTGTGTAGTTGCTCTTGTGGTTAGTTAGCTTGAGTAGCTTGTTAATCACCTTCTTGCTTGTGTAGCTAGAAGTAGAGTAAGTTGCCTTGCTTAGCTTGTGTAGTTAAGTAAGATTGAGCTCTTGGGTTTGGCTTGTGTAGCTTTGTCCATGAGCATCTAGTGAGCTTAGGTTGGCTTTGTGTTTTTGCTCATTAGAATTGTGTAGGTGCACACCCGGTTGCTAAAGTACTCGTTGCTTAGGTTTGTGTGACCTTGCAAGCTAGACTTGTTTAGTGTGCACTAGCTAGATTGGCACCTTGTCTTCTTGTTTAGGATCTTTTACAAGGTGCATCTAGAGACATAGATAGAGGGGTGAAAGTCTTGGTTAGGCCGATAGATTTAATTCCGCACTTATATCGGTTAGCCGGAGCGATTAGTTTTAAAAAGGACTATTCACCCCCCCCCCTCTAGTCCGCCATCTCGACCTTACAGCCGGCCACACCACCACGGCGCCGCCGACACCCAACTGACACCGGCCGGAAAGAGGTGCATACCATGACAACGCCTCCAAGAAGGTGAGCGACGCCCGGCGCCGCCGTCGTCCTGCCGACGACCGGCATGGCTTTCGCCGGTGTGCTCCCCCCAGCAGAGATGTAGCAGGGCCATGAGGAGAGTCCCCACGGTCCACCGCCGCCGCAGCAGCACGGTCAGACCGGGGAAGGTAGGGGGGGCCAACACCGAGACCGAGCAGGCAGCCCCGGCGTCCCCCCCACCCAAGCCATCCGGAGAGGTACGCCAGCCCGCCGCCGCCCACTGCTGCACCACCACCGGCACCCCGCCACGCCGTGCGTGAAGGCCGGCCGGCGCCGCTGCAGCCCGAACCACGACCCGACGGCCAGCCACCGCTGCGCCCCACCAGGTGACAGATCCGGGGGGAGGGGGGTTCGGATCCGCCCTCCCCCAGCCGTCCGCGCCACCAAAACCGCCCGAGGCCTCCCGCCGCCTCCGGCGAGGGCGCCGCCTTTCCACCGCTCCACCGCGAGATCCAGCTCAGGGGGACCGGATCCGGCCGCCCCCATGCCAGATCCGCTCAAGCCTGCCCTGGGCACCGCTGCGCCTCCCACGCGCTGCCGCCGTCACCATGGTCGCCGGCCGTCGCCCCGCTCAGCGAGCGTACGCCGCCCAGGGGAGAAAGGCCCCGCCGCCACCCTCACAGGAGGCCGCGCGGGCTTCCCGGCAGGCTCCTCCGGCGGCGGCGAGGTGAGGGAGGCGGGGAGGGAGGAAGCTGGCGGCGCTAGGGTTCGCCGCCGTGCCGCCCGAGCGGGAGCGGCGCGGGGGAGGCACGCACTTGCACCCAGACAGATTATGTGACCGGTTTTTTCCAATCTAGTTTATCAACCATAATATAGTGTTTTTCTCTAACAACGAAACATCATAAGTTAACTTATTAGCCGCAGAAATCAATAGTCGAACAAAACTTGTATACGGATTCACCGTTCCAAAGGCAGATTGGATGAAAAAATTAATAAAGATGTAATATAATGACATGGTATGATTAGTAATAATACGCACTTACTTAAAAAAAAGCTAGCGGCCATAATTAGAGTAAGGGTATTGTATTGAGATGAGTAATGAGTTAATAACTAGTAGAAAGGCGCGCAGTAGCGCGCCCACCAGTAAGTATCGCAGATAATATGAACATATGGTCGGCAAGAAGATGAATAATAATATACATGTCACACGAGCCACCTATCTATCTAGAACCATCGGAAGTAAACAATCCTTGGACCATTGACAATAGACATGTAGTATCTCGTTACATATGGTCGTATATCATATACATGTAGGTCACGAAGCCACAAATCCATCCAAAACTATCCAAAATAAGCAATGGACTATGTTGGGATTCTTCCTAATTTTCGCCTTCATATCCATAGGAAAGAGGAAGCACCTATCATAAAAACAAAGTAGCCATTTGAACTGTAAGTAGAGCAATAGTGTATGCTTTGAAACGCATGCATAGGAAAGATAATAAAATGGGTTATGTTTTGCAATGACATGGAAATATGAAAAGAGTGTACATAGATAATTAAACGGTGTGTTTTGGCATTTAGAGACTATACCTTCGTCTTTATGAGAATTCTAAAAAAGAAGAAAGCACATATATTGGTTTCGGTTCAGCACATATGAGCATAGTTGAAACCATGGGCACATAGTAATAGAGAATGCCATTTTGGTGCCTATAGGAGCAGTAACAAAACCTAACAAAGTATCTGGATATATCTTGCCTAATGCGGCCATATGGCAAATAAAGGCTTTAATAATTACGGCAAAGCAATAAGGGTCTATGAAGTTTTAGGCGAGTATGTATGAACCTTGGAGCGTCTGGCTGTGGTGGTTATTGCTGCTAATTTAAATACCCTGGATATGGCATGTAGGACTGTAGGCATAGACGGCTGGATCTTGACAGGGGCAAGCATAATGACGAATCGTAACCTTGGGGGCACCCATAGCAGCGACCACTCCATTGGTTCTGCTCTTGTTAACTGCTAATGGTGGAATAGAAATCCAACAAAGGGAATGTGAATTGAAGCCTATGTTAAGGCCATGCAAATTAGAGGGGAAAAAACTGTTTGTTTGCAGGGGTACAACCACATGAGAGCCTTATAATCTGACTCCGCAGGTGGGCAGCATTTAGCACCCTATATATATGGTGCCCCGACCTCGATGCCCCGAAGAAAGACTGCATCTATTATCTATCAACCGATACATAATAATGGCACTTAAAAACAGCAGCATGGCAGGTTACCTATGAACGCCTTGAGTTGGGTTCAGAAGCTCAAAAATCAGCGTCCTAATTTTGTTGTATTGGTACCGAGCTTAAGACTGTATGAAAGAGAAAGCCAGTTTTCCTTGGCATCATTTTCTGCAGTAAAAATAGCATGGCAAACCTCGAAAATGATTTTTAGGTCTATTCCAAATTACCAATGTTCACTTTTGCACAACTAATTTTGTAATCAGATAAAGGATCCAATTTCGAGAAACAGGTCACGTACAACAGGCAATGAATATAGTAGTGTATATGATACATACATATATTAATGTGGACTAAAAGATTTTTATACGGTAGGAATGCATAGCATATATTAGCATCTAAAAATCTACTGGGTCAAATATATTCTTGGAAATATAGTGGAGAATAAAGAGGAAGAACCCAATCACCACTACAGGAGTCACACATAAAGCATAAAAAGGTCGAGTGAATCTTGTCCTTTTGAAAAGAAATAATGGGAGAAGCAGCGGTTGACGGCAAGTTAGGTAGCAACATTTTTTGAGTGGATGATGTTCTATTCCTTACAATTAGGTTTGTTGAACAGAATGATAAATACGTGTTCACAAGATGAGTTTATTTTTTCTATTAAAAAAATCAAAGAATTATGAAATGTCATGAAGGATCTGCAACAAAAAGATTAACTATAAGAAATGCATTCCACAAATGGACAAGACCTTGCCTTTAACTATTGTGCTTAGAATAAAATAGTACAGTAACTATTAGTATTAGTTGGTGAAGTAAATGGAAATTCAATGGAACCATATTATGTAATACAGAACATTCCATATAAAGATAATTGTGAATAATGTAGGATTTGTATAGAAGTCAATCATTGGTCAGCATCATATGAATAAGGAAGACGAAGAGAATAAAGTACCTAGGGTGCATCACAGAGGAGGCCTAGGTTCAGAAGGGGTGCATTCATGCAACAGCCTGAATCATATTTGTAGCTCTCATTGGGAACCTGTTGTCTTGCAAGATGGGTGTGATAAACATCATCCATAAAGTTTAGATATGGTGAAACGATAGAAAATTTATGAAGTGAATAAAGCATTGAGCTGACATGTAAGGTCAGTGTTTGCAAACCAGGGTCTCCGCAGATCGTGACCTAATAAGCGGTATATCTAATTGCATGAAATGATCAAAGTATATCCGAAACAACCGAAGCAAGCCTAGGTCAAAGTTCCATGATTCGATGAAGCGTAAATTGTACAAAAGAATCCTTTACAGAAAAATGTGTGGCAGCCATCTCCATCTGGTACTATAAACTACTCTCAATCAAATATACTTTCACATGATGCACATACTCTTTTTTAAACAAAAGGAAGAGCAAAGAGAACTCACCTATATCCAACAAAGAAGGGTGTACCCGGGTGGATTAACGGTTTGGACCAAACATAGCATGGGGAGCGGTAGGGCAAAGGAAAAGCTAAGCGAGACTACAATGTGTTTGGACATTTCTAATTCCAAAACTTCCTTTTCCAATGAATGATCATAATGCTTCAGACCCTACCTATCATCTTACATAGGAAGACAAAGGTAGAGTAATGAACTAAAGTGCGGCTTTTTTGCCTCGACATTGCAGCAAATCTGCGGCGAATCGAAACGCAAACAAAAAAAAAATACAAATCTGCAAAAACACCCCCAAATTCCATTTTGACCGGTAGAACAGGTTCCGTTGTAACTCATCAAACGCCATCGCTGGAAACTATAAACGAGATAGTGGCCTCGGCTTTGGAATGAGGTGGTGGTCCTAAAAATTGCATCATTGGTGGTGGCTATGCCAAAACCGGGATCGGACGAGATGAACCGGATGGGAAACCAAATTCATGGAGGACATAATATCCATGATGACATCGATACCCTGCCATCAACACAAGAGAGTAGGGGTTGTTGCCAGGGTATGGATGTGTCTCATGGATACAATGTTATACATGAGAAAAAAGCTGGACATCCAAGCAAAAACCCTAAAAAGCAAATTCATGAAGGACATAATATCCACGCTGACATCGATACCCTGCCATCAACATAGGAGAGTAGGGGTTGTTGGTAGGGTATGGATGTGTCTCATGGATACAATGTCATACATGAGAAAAAAGCTGGACATTCAAACAAAAACCCTAAAAGGCAGCCACCTCCACAGTTTTATAGTAGCATCATCGGCCTTATACATGTCCCACAATCACCACCAAAATCAAATATAAAGCATCAGCAAGCTGCAAAGCCACCAAACTCAAACAGAAAACATCAGCAAGTAAATGGGAGGCCGAGATGGACCAATCACGAGACCCGGGGAAGGTGACATGGCGCGGGCCCGCGGTCCAACGGAATTCGGAGCGACGTGTACATGGTAGATGTGCGGGAGTGAACTGCGGATCATAGGGGTCAATAAACAGATACGAAATAGAAACCTCGAACCATAATTTCCTAAACATAAAGCAACAGATCTAGGGACCATAGTATCCACCAGGACAGTAACCAACAGAATGAGTCATGGCTGCATGAATACATGCCTCCCAAATGATCGATCCGAGCACCCACATGGCATCCAATCGCAAGATGTGATCAAAAATAACACGCAAAGGGAAAAAAGGTGCCTTCAAGGGGTGGATTTCACCTTGGAGCGGTCGAGAAAGAGAAGAAAAAGATAAGTCGATGAAGAGGAGGCGGATCTTTGTCGGCGAAGACGCTAGGGTTTCTTTGAGCGGCCCGGGCCGGCAAAAGGACCCGGCGAGCGGCAACCGACGAGACGACCCCGTACGGAGGAAGAGGATGACGGCGCCACAGCGCCATGGCCGGCGCCCACCCGTGCGCGAACTTCTCCATGTCTCAGTGGTAGATCGAGACAAAGGGAGAGAAAGGGGGGCCACTGCCCATGCGGCACCACCGCGCTCTTGCCCCACCGCGCCGGCGCGGCCGGCCGCACGACCACTGCGGTCGGCCCGGCCGTCGCCTTGCGCCGCATCCGGGGAGACGGAGGACACCACGGGAGAAAAAGGGAGAGAGGAGCCGCGGCCCCCTACGCCACCACGGTCGGCCGCACGGGCCGGCACGCGCCCGCCGCCGCGCCGCATCGAAGGGAGGCGAGAGGCAACGGACGGGGAGAGAGGGAGAGGGCGCGGTGGCCCCCCTGCGCCCGCCCGCGGACCCGCGGCCCGCCGCCGCCGGACGCCACGCCGAGCCGGCCGCACGCGCGGCCCGCGCCGCCGCGCGCCGCCCCCCGCCGCACTTGCCCGCCCGCGCCGCAACCCGGGGGCGGGCGGGAGGCCACGCGAGGAGAGAGGGGGAGATGGAGAGGGCGGCGTGGCCCCGCGCCACCGCGCGGTTCCGCGGCCCGCCGGCCGCCCCGCACGGGCCGGCCCGCGCCGGATCGAGGGCGGAGGAATCGGCGCTGGGAAAATTGGAGGCGGAGAGCGCGAGGGGAGGGCGACGAAGAAAATGGGAAGGAGGAGGCGGGGGACGGGGTGTGGAGAGCGGTAGAAGTTTCGGGAGGGGACGTGTTTTTTTTAGCGGTAATTTTTTTAGCGGTAAATGGAAGGCCGAGATGGACCAATCACAGAGCAGGAGGGTGACATGGCGCGGACGTGGTCCAATAGCAGAATTCGGGGCGACGTGGACGGGCTGGCTACGCTGGGAGCAACTGCCAATTCTAGTAGTTAATGCGGTAAATGATGGTGTTGTATCCTACATCATGTGCCTGATGCACATCTTTGAGATCCTATAAGATGAATTTGCATTCATCAATTCTCTTCTATGATGAGCCTAGAGTTACAAGAAGGGTTCTATGGTGATGCTAAATTGGGTTAGAGTTAGGTCTTTTTTCATGCATATCGACAGCCTAACCACAGAGGTAATTGGTGGACTTAACAATATGCCTGTCGAGATGAGTAATGACTCCAGGTGTATTGATCGAAGTATCAGAGTGATATCGCCATTATTGTTTGCTTACCTGCCTTTTGGGTATAATTGGTTTGTGCATTCAACCCAATACGCGAATCTAGCTGGAATGGAAGTGTCGCATGCTTACAAGTTGAGGTTGTGAATCTAGTAGAAGGAGCCAACAGCCAAACACAGAAGGAGAAAACAGGACAACGGTGTAAACCGTTAAATGGCGGCTGGTAGGCGCGCTGGAAAGACGAAGTTAGACTATGTGCACAAAGAAAAAGAACGCTAATGCCATCGTATGAAACATGATCGAGAGCTGTGAAAAAAGGTGATTTGTCTATGCAAAACATTCAGTGTTGCCTAAACGGGCCCTTCATCGACGTTTTCATAACTTTTAAACCCGTAATTCTCAAATAAAAGAAACTTTAGCACTTCTAGTATCATCTTCGACTATCATGGTCAAAAGCACTGCTAGTACTGTTGTTGCTAACTGATAATTAAAGAAAAAGGCTGTGGAAATTCAGGCCCTACAGCTTGGAATCTGAACTTTAGTCACCCATCAGGGTAGTCGCCGTCAGGCGTCCCCCGCAGCACCAAGTGCAGACGGCTAATCGATTTTTTTTTTTAGCATCACGGCCAATCAACTTCGTACAGGGTGTGCCTGTCCACCAGCCGCCAAATGCTGGCTCTTTTAACGGCATGAATGATGCAAATTCGACGACCAAAATCTGTACGTATCACAACAGCAATCGGTTCATCACCAAAGTTTATAAAGCGATGAAGCAAGGGCTAGTGTACATGGCAACTGATGACAATCTGCACTATATGAAAAAAGCACTGCGGGAACGCTTCCTCTTTCACTGTAAGGGCTGAATCACTGATCACCGCCCTTCTGATGGTCGAAATCAGTAAGGCGGCTGGCGATTGAGCCGCCCCTGATGGTGCAGTAGGTGTATAAGTGGTTTTAAAAATTTTAAATTTTATAAACGATGTCGGATGTAAAAACTTTCTATATGAAGTTTGTAGATCTCAAAAAGTTATGAAACTTTGTAGTTAAAAACTTTTTTATTTGACTTCATCTAGTCATGCGAAACCTACGTTTTAGTTTCTTAAATTTAAAATTCAAATTTTATAAACGATGTCGGATGGAAAAACTTTCTATATGAAGTTTGTACATCTCAAAAAGTTATGAAACTTTGTAGTTGAAAACTTTTTTATTTGACTTCATCTAGTCATGCGAAACCTATGTTTTAGTTTCTCAAATTTGAAATTCAAATTTTATAAATGACCTCGGATGAAAAAACTTTCTAAAAAAAGTGTAAATCTCAAAAAGATATGGAAGTTTGTAGTTGACGACTTTTTGATTTGATATCATTTAGGGCATTAAATAAGCAAATTACTTTCGGTTGGGTATAATATGTGGGGAACCAAAACTATATAGAGACACATGTGATGGTGTAGTGCAATGGTAAAGGGAGGAACCCCTCCTCGGGTTTAAAAAAAATCTATTATTTTTAGAGTTTTTTTAAAAATGCACTGTAAGTGACGGAGCACTGTAAGATTGTTGGCTCACGTAGTGCTGGCCAGTGAAAAAGCAACGTCACATTAATGATTAATCACTGATGTGTACTATGGCAATTGATATGAGCAATGTGGCTAGTGAAAAACGCAAAAAAGCAAACGTCACGTTCAGCGCTGGAAATGTGTAAGCAAATGGAATGTCATTGCCACCAGACACTTGGCAAGTTTGGCACCAAATGTTTCTAGTACAATACAATGTCACATTCGGCACCACTGATGTGCAAGTGCAAGTAAATGGAATGGCGTGGCACGCACTTCGTAAGTTCATATCGCCATACATGATCGATCCGTCACTTCGTATCTGCATGATCCGACAAACACTGAAACGAGTAGTTTTAAAAATCTCAAACATTTGAATGGGACGTAGGGATGAGGATTGATGAACCCAACGTATCCATCTACCCGCTTTTTTTTCAAATAATAATAATGAGAATTTTTAATGGATTTATTTTGAAAGATTGGAACTACTATTAGTTAACGATGGAGTCGGAGAGTCTATATTTGCATTGGATATTATATAACTGGATTATCACAAGAGTAGAATTCATCAGTGGTCCCTAAATTTGCATGGCTTTCACGTCAATTCATAATTAGCAATGCTATATTAGCACAATATATGTGTTGAGATGCAAGTTTAGGAACCTAGATGATATATTGTCGTACGATTTCTAGGACTCAAACACTAAAATTTATTAAAAGGGACCCAAATGACACTATCATACAAATTTTGAGATTCATAAATCAAAATTTGAGAGCTAAAGACCTAGATGAAACCACCATGTAAGCATAGGACCCCCCCCCCCCTAATTACAAGGTAAGCCGATTGCCCTAGGTTATGTTTGGTTTTGGTATATCTATAAACCCACTAAAAGGCATACACAAAAATTATGCCGCTACCATAATTTGAGAGTTAACATTAGGGATTTGCAAGCTAGTCTTGTTTTGGAGCTGTTGCGGGTGGTTTCTACGGCTATGGCCTATGAGCGTGTCTTCTTGAAAAAAAAAGTCTACTCTTGGTCCCTTAACTATTACGAAAGTCCACTTTTCATCCTTGAACTTCAAAACCGGACAAAACACACCCTAAACTTTTGAAAGGGTACATATTTCGTCCCTCACATGGTTATAGGTGGTTTTGAAGGCAGTTTTGTCTTTTTCTATTTTATTTATTTTGGCTAAATTTTTAAAAAATTATAGTAAATCACATAAAAATCATAAAATAAAAAATCTAACTTTTTTGGATTCTAGATAAGTGGATCTACACGGTGAACATATAATATGATATGTTTTAAACAAAGTTTTTGTTGTAGCTTTTGCTCTATGTTTTTTAATAATTATCTAGAATAATTCATAGTCGTAATTTCTATTGTCCAATATAGTGAAATTTATATGGTGGGCTAATTATCTTGAGCTGGAGTAAAAAATTCATATCCATTGGATCATGTATAACTTAGTTATAGATTTGTTTAGGTTTATGCTTGTAAAATCTAAATAAATCTATACATAACTTATACATAATCTAATTAGCATAAAACTTTTACCATTGCTCAAACATACAATAATTAATTCACTATAAAATTTGCACCCACAAACAAGTGAGGGATGAAATCTGCACCTTTTCAAAAGTTGAGCGCCGAGGGGGCGTCGGGAGATGGGCCTCACTGGGCCAGTAAGGAAAGGAGTGAGGCCGGCTCAGGCCAAGTTTGGCCCAAAATGGATTTATTTGCTTTAAATATTTTTGCAAAACAAATCAAGATGAAGGCAACCATGAGTTATTAGTACTTGGGTATTTTATTTTCTTCTCGATGAATAATGTTGCAAAGCATAAGATTTCTAGTTTAATATTATTGTTTTGGTAAACTAATACATGTTAGCATGTCGACTTGAACATGTGGTTATGTAACTTTATTCCACTTATTACTACGGTATTTTAAATAAAAATAAAATAATTGCTATCTAAGCTTCACTAGACAACCTTTTAAATTTATCTTTGAAAATATTAATCAATAAGAATAAAAAATCATTAGTTATATTATCACAGACACGACAGGCAGTCCTCTACAAGTTTAACACCGTTTGAAGAGAAATAGATGGAAGTGGCAGAAGATAAACAAAAATTCAGAACAGAAGACCGCCAAGCTTTTTTTTATATACTTTTTTTTTTCTTTTACAATAGCTCATGGATAAGCCGACTGATGGTTTTCAGTAGTGTTTCGTGTAATCGTGCGGTACCACTGACCCTCTGAAATGAGCAGACTCTATTTTACTGGACAGCATATAAAATTTCCAGGACTCACAGAAGTCAACAGCCCCGGCAGAATTCCTTCCACCCCTCCAAAATTCACAGATCCTGATCGGCCTGCCTCCCAGTCGAAGTATCGATCTGAGCACGGCTTCCTCCTCGACGTTGCCGCCGCCGCGGCTCCGTCTTCTCAAATCAAAGCCAATATGCAGAAGGTATACAAAACACACAGATCTCGGCTCAAGTCTGAAATCCTAATCCTTTTTTTTTTTTGGAGACAAGTCTGAAATCCTAATTCATGCTCGAAGGAAATCCAGTCTCACCCGTTTCAGTTCGGTCGCCCAAACTTTTCGTCGTGAGATATTCCATTCATGGTCTGTTCCCATGTATGTCCAGCTCCAGCACAAGGTCGCGCTGTGCCAGCTCGCCGTCACACCGGACAAGGACGGGAACATCGCACGCGCGCGCGCCCGCGTCGAGGCCGCCGCGGACGCCGGCGCCAAGCTCGTCGTCCTGCCGGCAAGTCGACCGTCCCCTCTCTCTGTCAGTTACCGACGTGTTTACTGCCTCTATCAAGCCACAAAACGCTAACTACCGAGCAGACTGAAAGTGTTAGCACAGATTAAGGCCTGATCAGCTAACTTGAAGGTCTGATCAGTTATAAGCATTGCTTGATTGGCGGCGTTGCTCTGCTTTTGCTTCAGGAGATATGGAGCTGCCCGTACGCAATGGAGACACTGCCAAGTTACGCCGAGGACATAGACGGCGGAGAGTCGCCGTCCATCTCGATGCTGTCGGAGGTCGCCGCCGCCCGAAAGATCACCATTGTAGGTGGATCCATACCTGAGAAGGCGGCGTCTGGGAAGGTGTTCAACACCTGCTGCGTCATCGGACCAGATGGACAGATACTGGCCAAGCATAGGAAAGTAAGTACAGTAGCTGGAGAGGCTGTTGTCTGAATCCAGATGTTGATGTGTAGGAGTAGTTTGCAGCTGGTAATTGGATCGACCTGCGTAGTGATTGCTAAATGAAAATGGGCAATTTCAGCTGCATTTGTTTGAGATTGACATCCCAGGAGACATCACGCTCAAGGAATCTGATACATTAACAGCTGGACAAGAAGCTACTGTAGTTGACACAGGTAAGTGGTAAACTGGTAACTTCAGACGTAGCAGTATATTAGCATGAAGTTTTCCTTTGAGCATATTTGTGGGGACACTTTACTGTGCATCTGTGATAGTTTTATGTCTGAAAATGGTCTCCTACATGTTACTGTAACTGTTAAGCACCAGCAGAGTTCTCTTTGATTTTGTAAAGCTGCAGAAGTACATTTACAGCACATAGGAGCTTCTGTTTTTGTGATATACTGATACCGCATTCTGCTAGGAATCTGCTTCTATTTTTGTGATACCTTTCTGGCACACGTGTTACAGATGTTGGACGTATTGGCATAGGAATATGCCATGATATCCGGTTTCCAGAGCTTGCAATGCTGTACAGATCAAAAGGTATGCTTCACCATTTTTGTAGGATGTGCTGGCAATCATGCAGTGCGAGATCCTCTCCAATTTCCATAACGGCTTAACAGGTGTCAGTCTCTCTTCTCGTGACTTGCCAAATCAGGTGCACACCTGATATGCTATCCTTCTGCATTCAACATGAGCACCGGGGAGCTCCTGTGGGACCTCATGCAGAAATCCAGGTTTGCTACAGTGCCACAGATTTTCCAGCCTTTTGCTCTTCATCAGTTGTCAGTTCTGCTCTCTGTTCCATGATCATGATGCCATCAGAAATACAGTAGTGAACTTTGGGATAAGAAAACTCCATCTCTTCATCAGAAATACAGAGTTATCTGACTGACTTTGTTTTCCTCTCTACCTTTCACTCCATCAGGGCTGTTGACAATCAGGTAAAGACAGTACTAAAATACCATCTTCTGTCATTGTACCAAAACTGTATGTAAAATCAAGGCAGCGGTGCTGAGTTTTTCTTGGTTCCAGCTGTTTGTAGCAACCTGCTCACCGGCGCGAGACCCTAATGCGAACGCTGACTACATGATCTGGGGCCATTCGAGCCTCATCGGACCAGTAAGACACAACAACCATTTGCAATTTTGCATCTTCTCCCAATTTACAGTGCCGGTTTGACAGGATCAGTGGCTAATTTGTTTTTGCAATCTATTCAGTTTGGTGAAGTGCTTGTGGCAGCTGGGCATGAGGAAGCTACCGTCATCGGCGAGATCGACCTCTCTGCGATACAATCTACAAGGCACGCGAAATTGAGAATTTTAAGATTCACACACTAGATTTTGGTTGCACCTGTGTTTGTGGTTTTTTTTTTTTCGGAAACCTGTGTTTGTGATTTGATCAAGGGAGAACATTTGCAGGGAGAACCTCCCGTTGGAGATGCAGAGGAGAGGAGACCTCTACCGATTGGTTGACGTTACTTCTGGTCAATGACTCGATGAAATCGTGCTCTGAGCTGTGCCGCGAGATGCCTGCCTAGTCACTAGTCAGTGTAACACTGACTGAATGACACGTAGGAACAATGAGAAACTTCACATGTTGGACATGTACTGATGTACATCATATATTAAGGGTTTATTTTTGTGTGTGTCTTCGTGTTAGCGTTCAGAAAATTCTATCACGGAAATGACTGATCTCCGGTGTCAAGTCTGTCAACATGTGTTCAGGGATGTGTTGTATCGCAATTCAACTCCCTTTTGTTTAGGAAAACTCTGAACTGTACTTACTCTGTGGGACAATTGATAGACGTGCCATGCTTGAGTGCACAGTTGTGTACGAAGAAATTTTGAAACCAAATCATAATCGGCTGCATCCGAAATATCTTGCAGTATAAAGACAGTAGACAAGAAGAAATATTGAAGCCCAACCATAATCTGCTGCATTCGACATATGCAGTATAAAGACAAGAAGAAATACTGAAGGCAAACCATAATCTGCTGCATCCGAAAATGTGCCATAACTAGCATATATTCCAGTATACGTACGAACGTACCTAAAAACAGGTGTTCAACATGTTCAGATTAGGCCCTGTTTGGGAGCAGAAAAACTCCGGAGAAGCTTTCTGAAAGAACTCGGGAAGCTGCTATGAGGAAGCTCTATACGTGATGCGTCTAATACAAATGCAGGTTTTGGAGTTTTTGTCA
Organism: Themeda triandra; assembly: GCA_018135685.1. NCBI lineage: Eukaryota > Viridiplantae > Streptophyta > Magnoliopsida > Poales > Poaceae > Themeda > Themeda triandra. Next base: position 518,975 of record JAENPR010000147.1, on the reverse strand, counting down.
GCTTATTAAAAGAGCTAATAACTTGTCTGGAGGAGCTGCTAGTTTTGCGAACTTTCTATAGAAAAATTTCCAGAAGCTTCCAAACAGGACCTCATCAAACGGAGAATTTCTTGAAACAAAAGGGACAAGCAAAGGAAAAAAAGAAAAGAAAAAAGGCAAAAAACATATCGTTCCTGGTCCAGCAAGAGGTCCGCCCCCGGCGAAAAGCCCAAACCACAAGCGCGACGAACGCGGGCCCGGCCCACAGAATCAGCCTGACTTGAATTCCAAATACAAACAAGAATATTCCGTGCTGCAAAACAAATCCAACTCACCCTACCGCCATCCAAGATGACGCTTCCACCCCTCTGCCCCCTACCAAACAGAGAAACTCCACGCGCTCACAGCTATCCTACGTAGGGGTATATCCGTCATTTAACCACATCTGTCCCACCGCCCCGCGTTCACGCACGCTGGCACACCAGCCGCCCGCCTCGGCCGTAAACTCGTGCACAGCGGCGGCCACCCCACCACCCTCGCAAACCGCGCAACCCTTCCAATTTTTTTTTTTTTTTTTTCCGTTGCCTTCTCTTCCCTTGGAAGACCAGCGAGCCCCCGAGCCGGCCCCAACCACTCCGTCCAACCAAACCAAAACCCAAACCCACTCCCCCCGTCCCCGAAACCCAGGGCCTCGCGTCGTTTGATGCGATTCCGGCGGCGATCGCGAGCGCCTCCACCACCACCCGCTCCCGCGTCCTCGCGTGCGTCCGGGCGATCTCCCCTCCCGCGGCGGGCATGGCTGGCGGCGGCGGCGGCGGGGCTCGCGGCGGGGCTGGGGCGGGGTCGGGGGCGGCGCGCTCGCCCACCACCACCACGGCGATCCAGTCCACCATCCAGTCGATCAAGGAGGTCGTCGGCGGCCACTCCGACGCCGACATCCTCGACACCCTCCGCGAGTCCAACATGGACCCCAACGAGACGACGCATAAGCTGCTCAATCAAGGTCCCCCTTCCCTCTCTCTCCTCTGGCCTGTTCGCCCCCGATCTGGGCCGCCTCGACTCGATCGATCTCGTACCGGTCCCGGGAGCTAGGGTTTTGGGGGCGCTCGCTGACCCGCATTGTGTCGGCTCTGCCGCCGCGCCCCTGGGGGCGCAGGGGATTCCCGCGTACGGGCTAGGGTTTGGGGATTTGGGGACGCTCTGGTAGGAGGCTCAGCGTTTAATGGTTTATTGATTATTGATACTATACATATCACGACGGTCGTGATTTCGATTAGTCCATATAGATTAATGATAATACTCTTGCAGGGTCGAATTGTTAACTCTAGTTGTTGGGCTACTTGTATTTTCGTGTTCTATTCTATGTTTTGTTAGAAGGGTGTTCTATTCTATGTTGTAAATTTGTAAACGGTAGTGCTTACTATTGCCTACAGGGCGTGGGTTCTAACCAGCTTATAAATAAAAATTATAGCGGTCTCTATGAATTTTTTTGTGTAAGTAAATGAGCTTTGGCGTTTTTGTATGGTGCTGATATGTGGGATGTTTACTATTTGATTGATGATGGATGAGCAATGCCATTATTTGCATTGCCTCTAGTAAATCTTCTCATGTTTTCTCTGTGATTGTAATTCGACGTTTGTTCGTACTTGCAGATCCTTTTCATGAAGTGAAAAGAAAAAGGGACAAGAAGAAAGAGGTATACATTTGCTGTTTGGGTAAATTTTCAGTGCAACAGTTAAATGAGGGATCAATTAAACCTAATAATGTATTTCCCTTGTTGTATTGCTCCTTTTTGTCTGTAGCATACCTATACATATTCTTCTTGCAAGATGTTCTGAAACAATCTAAAGCAAAAAGGCACATTTGGGCTTCTTTGCCCTTAAATTACGTCTGCGCAGTCACTTAATAGGCTAGCAAAAGAAAACCTGGCCTCCAAAGTCCAAATACTAGATGCAAGTTTGACCTAGGACAAAGCTAAAATGACTTACAATTTTGAATGGAGGGAGTAGGAGTAAGATATGATGAGACATACACGTTGCTTCCGCACAGGACATGCATTCCGCAACACTTTATTTGCTCTTATGTGTTCCTCTCTTGCTTTTTTTTCCTTGTCATCCCCGACCCTACCTTGTCTGCTAGCTTTTAGCACTGGCTATGAAGAATCGAAATTAGTTCTCGATCTATTGAGGAAGCATGTTAGGTTTTTTTGCTTCTTTGTTGAAGTGTGTAATGCATGTTATGAAACTAAAGTAACGCTGAAATCATACATTGCTATTCTTTTGTTCTGTTGTGCTGAAAAAAAAATATTGCATTGTTAGAATGCTGGCCAGAAGAGCTTTGCTGACAGTACCGCACAAGTTGAGCAAAAGCCACAATGGATGAAGCCACACACACAGAGGATGGAAAATGATCAAAGAAGAACTCCCAATCAGGGTCAGATGTCAGGTATATGAGGGCCACCATTTGTAATTCTGATCTTATGTTTAGTAATAACATAGAGTAGATATGCTTCTTTTGCTGCCAAGATAGTTCTAATGATCTTTATATATTTCTAGTTATCCAGCCTCTAGACAATGATTAAACATAGCTTCCTGTTTTCCATGGCAACCTTATTTGTCTCCAGCTTACTTGTCATTGCACCTGGCTTCCCATTACATACTCTTATGGTTGTGTAATAACTTGGAGGGTTTCACCTGACTGTTAACTGAATGCTTGATGCAGGCCCTAGTCGTGAATTTCGGATTGTGAGGGACAACAGATTTCAACATGGTGTGGTGGAGAACAGACCAGAACTAGGACACAAAGGTTCAGCAAATGTACAGATGTCTGATAGGAGGTATTGTTTTTGTGACAAAGTTTGCCGCTGCTCTTACTCTCCTGTGCACTCATTTATTTGTCGAACAATCTTGTCACCATTTTTGTAGTTCCGGTTAAGTTGTATACTGATTATAATGCAGCTATCAAGTAAGGTTATCTCATCGAGTGTAGGCAATTAGGCATCATATCACCTCCTCTTATCAAACCCAAATTTGATAATGTGAAAATGAATAGGTAAACATTTGATGTTTCTTTGTTCTGTTCCTATGGTACATGAACAAATCCAAACGGTAATGTTACATTTCTTGAGGTAAATGGCGTATACAGGCAGGTCACTGCATTGACAGAAACCTCTCTGTTGCTTGACTTGTTTTATGTGTTGGCTATGGCCATTTTGTTGTTTATTTTGTACCTAGGTTCCAGCGCCGTAATACATTGACCAAATATCCAAATACAGCTATTTTGCATATGAACATCTTGTTTTAATCAAACTAATACTTTCCTTACTGGGTTGTCTATGTTCAGTACTGTTGTTCAGTCTGGTCGAAACCGCTCACCTGCTACAACCTCAGACGGGAAGACCACACATCAAAATGCTATGCAGAACTCCCACTCTGACACAGCTCAAGGGAAGGGGGATGGTCAAGGTACTACACAGAAGCATGCGAAGCCATATTTGAAGAACTCTCAGAACGAGCAGCACTTTTCAGGTTCTGACCCAGCTCATGGGTCAGCCAATGTTAGAATTGCTGGTGGAACTGTTGGACCTGCTCGACGTCATGTTGGGGTTATTAATTCTACTAGGCAATTTGCTGGCCGTTCTGGTTCTCAGATGCATGCACCAAGTGGTTCTTCTCATGCAAATATTCAGAGAGGGAATTTTACCTCAGTAGGGGCACCTGGGCGTTACTCACCTTTTATGTCTAGAAACAATCAGCAAAACCAGAGACCTGATACAATGTTTCGTGGAAGGCCCACTGGTAGATCTTTTGTTGCACAAAATGTCAACAGGTATCACCAGGGTCCTACTAACAACCAAAAAGGTATCATCTGCCAGTGGTGTCTATGCTTTATTTTTCTGTTAGCAGAAGAGTTGAGATCAAAATGTTAGTTTTTGTCAGCAGAAACTTTGTAAGGGCTTGTTCAGTTAATTCCCAATCCAAGGGGATTGGAGGGCATTGGGGGATACTATCCCCTACAAGTCAAAATTCCCCTCAATCCCCTTCAATACTCTCCAATCCCCTTGGATTGGGAACCGAACAAGCCCTCATTTTTTTGAAAAAATATATATAAGCGACGTGCAATATATCTTTTATAAGTTTGTAAGCAAACATACTGTGATTTTAATCAATTTTAGTACTGGGAGTATCTACTGTATTCCAGGAAACTACATATTGTGCTCTCCTTTTTTTTTGTGTTTCCATTTACATTTGTCCCCACCTTGCGTAAGGGTTTCAGCACCAAGAATTCCCTTTTTCCATGTACTTTACTTTTCCCTTTTGTTTGAAGATCTATATGACTATCTGTTAAGATTTATTCACTGAAATACTTGTTAATTGACAATGACTTTGTAGCTTAGAATGCTGTTTCTGGAAATGTTCTGTGTTGCTTGCCATGGAATTGCTAAATTGAAAAAAAATACCTGGCACTTGATGTCTGGCTTCTTAGTTTTCTTTGTCCATTATGTCTAATTCTTTTAGGCATTATGATAAAATAACAAATTTTCTCTAATGCAGTACATCCTGTTAAGGAGTGGAAGCCAAAATCGACAAAGAAGTCACCTACCACCGATGCAGATAACAATATAGCTGATGCTGCATCTCCTGCAGCTAGCAACTGTGAAAATGCTAATGCACCAGATATAAACGGGTTGTCTGAGAAACTTTCACAAGCTAACTTGCATGAGGTGGAGCATGTTATTATTCCGGAACATCTTCGCGTGCCTGAATATGAGCAGACAAAGTTAAGGTTTGGCAGTTTCACATCTGGCTTGGATTCGGAACAAGTACATGCCTCGGCCCCGCAAGACACTGAGCAACCAGAACAGTTAGGTGAACCTTTCCCAATTCTTTTAATCAAATAGAAGATAATCTTGTAGCAACCAGCGTTGTGGCAGAAAGTTGTACCCTTGGAAGTTATTTATTATTGATAAACTAGATTATGTGGTTCCTGTTATTTTTTCTATAGTTGTTAAAATACTTTATTCAATAAACTTGATTCAGTAGTTTATGTCACATCAATTGTTAGCTGTATGCTAACCTATAAGCATCTATATTATTTTTATATGGTGAAATAGTTTGCAAGCTTGCAGTTTTATTGGCATAGCATTTGGTTTTTAGATTCTTATTAGGTACATATGTACTTATTATTATTGGTTTACCTTTGGCAATTTTTCATACTTTCTTTTGTTTTACTTTAACAATTATAGCATGCCATTTCTGAATGCTATTCTTGCACTCTGGTATGATATGTGGGTAATTTAGAGAATATGGCTTCCTCTGACAATCCTTATGTTGCATATAGTTTACAAGAATCAGTTCAACAAGTCAGTGAAGATGATAGTTTGGATGCTGGACATGATGACATGGATGAGCAAGCTAGATCTTCACAACAACTGTCCACGTCAACGGCTGAGATTTCCTTGCCTCCATCGGAGGATAGTGATCAAATGAGTGGGCAAATAGAGAATGATGATGGCCTGGGCCTAGTTCAGAGTGACACTCCAGTTGGAGCAGCTGATGGTGACAGTACCCAAATCACCTCGACTTTGACTCCTTTTTCGGTAATGATGCTTCACATGGTTGAAGGATTTTTTTTATTTGGCATTTTCTTTGCTAGATTATCTTATAGTGAAGTTGCAATTCCTGTTTCCAGAGAGTTTTTTTTGGCATCTTGCATGACATGTAGAACTTGAATATCTGCAGGCTTATGGTCATGAAGACCCTAATATGCATGCAACCAATGAGGCCCAGTTATATGGACTGGTGGAGTCTAGTGTACATCCACAAGTGTTAGCTTCCTCTTCTCAGGTAAATGTTATATTGGAATCCAAGTTGCTAATTGGTCTCCTTGATTATATTACTTTTCGAATATAGTTGGCATTTTCAAAATGCAACTTCCTACTATAGTATTTGTAAAAGTATTAATTAATGTTACAATATTTAGTACTTCTGTAATCAAACGATCCTAAATACTCTGGTGGAGAAATATTACAGATGTTGGCTGCTTGTATCTAAATCAGCATACCCTTAACTGTAGTAATATGGATGGAATATTTATTTACTGCTCACAATCGCTTACTCTCATCAGGGGTACCCTTCAGAGAATCCGGAAGCAGATAATGCTGTGCAGGTCTTCAGGATGCCAGAACCTGTTCACTCACAAGTTCTCCCTTCCACATCTGAGGTACCATTGTATTTTGATTTTTAACTGCTCTCTCGTAGTCCTTTCTGTATTATTATTACTAGTAATCATTTGGATATATTCTTTAGGCAGCTTAATTTATAGTGCCCACCTTGTAGTCTACTAGTCTTGGCCCATCATCATGTTGACCAGGGCTGCTAACGTGTCCAGTTTCAATCCTCTTATTACTTACCAGATTCTATAATCTCTACCTAGTTCTCTTGTTATTGAACTCGTTGCTTTTAAAATGGTTCTGCTGCAAGGAGTTTGACACGGGATTCAAGAAGTCACTCTTGGTTTTTGCACTTGGACTTTGTGACATTTGGACTTTTTGCCACAGTTTATGTCTTCTGTTTTCCTAAACACTCTTCTGTTTACTGTTGAAGACAGTATAAATACATAACTTGTTGGCCGACTAAGTCATTCAAGTATGTCTCACTACACTCACACACATGCTGGAGGTCGAACTTAGAAGAAGGGGTGAGGAGAGCACACATAAACGAACACACTTGTGAAGTGAATTGTGCTGCACTGCTGCTTGAACCCAGGCAGCTGCCATCCCTCTATCTCTCATATATACTTGTCATAGCAAAAGTGCATGAGGCCAACTAAAAGGGTCAAACTGTCCATACTACTTGAACTAAAATCTATAATACCTGTTACTGTTCTACAAACAGGCAGAGAAAGGAGCAGTCTCTGTTCCTATACTCCGATGACAAAAGAAAGAAGAGTGGAGAGCTCTGATTATCTAACCTTGCATTCTAAGAAAAAATAAAGACAATTTTGCTACCTCTTTTGTGTAATGATGTCTTAGTGAATCTTTTGATTTGATTAAATTGTGACATATGTTGCAGGCCCTAAATCCGCAGATTGTGAGCAACAGCCCTGTTCCGATCTCTTCACAGCAGCAGCATATCTCTCAGCAACAAGCTGCTGCACAGATGTACCCTCAAATGCATGTGCAGCATTTTCCAAATTTCATGCCATACCGACAACTCTATTCTCCAGTGTATCCGATGCCTATGCCAAACTATTCGCCAAATGTCCCTTATCCATCGAATGGAAATAATTATCTTCAGATGCCCAGTGGAGGTTCACATTTAACTGCAGGAGGCGTGAAGTATGGAGTTTCACAGTATAAACCAGTCCCATCTGGCAACCCTTCTGGCTATGGAAATTACACTCATCCAGCTGGTTTTACAATGGGTTCTCCTGGTGTTATTGGAGCTGCCGTTGGTGTGGATGATGTCAATAGGATGAAGTACAAGGACAACATTTATCCTTCAACTCCACAGGTACAGTTTACAGTTTTTTTTAATGCCATCAAGTCTCGAATTAGAGAGATGAGTATCTTTTGTCGTTTTGTAGTACTTTAATAGGACTTGCTCTTTACTTTATTTATTATGGGTTGAGTACTTTGTCTCTGAAGTGCCCCGTCTTTCCCTGTAAAAATAAATCAGTGCCCCGTCTTTCCCTGTAAAAATAAATCAGGTGGGAATGGTGCCATTCTCTTCCTAATATAAGAGAATCTGATAGCGAATTTTCATGTTTACTGAGTTCGGTCCTTTCATTTTACTAATTTGAGAATCTTCCACAGGTCGAGACATCTGACATCTGGATTCAGACACCTAGAGAGATGCCACCTTTGCAGGTTCCTTCATATTACAACATACCAGGTCAAGCAACTCCTGGTGCTTTTGTGCCAAATCCAGCAAATGCATCTTTCAATGCTACTGCGCAGTCCTCTCATGCGCAGTTCCCAGGCTTGTATCATCCTCAGCAGCCTCCCTCTATTGTAAGTCCGCACCCCATGGTGCATCAACAGGTGCCATCGGCCATTGGTCCCAATGTTGGGGTCGGGGTGGCAGCTCCAGGCCCGCAAGTTGGGGCTTATCAGCAACCACAGCTTGGTCATATGAATTGGAGACCTAGCTTTTGAAGGAGGTTTCTTAATTATCTGTAATTAGGGGGGTCACAAGAGCCTTTATGTAACAACAGTAGGCTCCTTTTAACAGGAAGCACCTTTGTTTTTAGTGCAGCTCTTTCTGATCTATTTAAGTAACAAGGTTTTTGTTAGCTTTTCCTTCCCCCAGGATATCCCATCTGAACTGGTATGATGTAGATTGTGAGTTAAACATTGGGCAAGATCTCGCATGAGCACCAAGGTTGAGCGCCTTCCATTTTGTTCTATTGTTTCGTTTCCCAATCTAAGTTGTGTAGGTTGAGTGCCTATCATTTTGTTCCATTTTGTTTCCTTATCTGATTTATGCATGCATAAGGTTGTCTAATTTTAGGTTTTTAGCAGCGCAAGTGGCATTGTAGTGTGTTATGCTATTGAATGCAATGTGGTAATTTCTTTTTAACTGGGGTTGGCCATCTATTCCTTATCTGATCAGGTACATGTTATGAATAGTTGGAACAACAGTTTACAGCTGTGTGGAAATTCTGTGTACCTGAGGAATTGTTACTCGTGTAGTAGAGACTATTATTATGTATATAGTTGGAGACTGTTGTGCACTGATTTAGTTCTTATGCAGTATCATGTATCAGTGATCTGAAAGTTCAAATGGGCATGACGGAACAAATTATGACATTACAGTTCCTGATTTTTTTCGCCCAATATCTCTGCTGCGTTTCATGTGCACCCTTCTTTCTTGGCATATAAATTTGTCCAGTATCTGGGGAGAAAAAGGAACGATCCACTATTAAGGGTTTTGTTGGCCCAAGTGATGAAAGATGCACTGCCCAAGTTATGTGGTGTGATTCTTATCTTTGAAAAGAAGTAAAAAAGTGGTTTGTAATAAATGTTTGTGTTTTTGAGCCTATCCATCTGTTGATGAATGCGCTGCTGTCTACTGATCTGTACTCATGATTGAAACGGAGCTATGTGGTAGTCTGGTAGATGATGAAGTGTCATCTTTACTCATTGAAGTGAGACGGAGCTATGTATTAGATGATATAGTGTCGAAGCTAATTTAGTGTACACTATTAGCTGGCATAAGGGTGGGCCTGGTGCAAGTGATAGAATCTTACTGCCTGTGACCGGAAGGTCTTACTTAGTTCAGAGTCGCGGTCTGCTCGCATTGCATAAGGGAGGGTGTAAGGCTCGGCCCGGGAAAAAAATGGTGTTCAACTAATTTTGCCAAGGCAACTAATGAAGACATTGTGTCAAAAAAAAAAAAAAAGTCTGATGAAGACATCTTCAGTTCGCTGGACCGTGCATGCTCCGTACATCAAGGCTCTCACGGGTTTCACATATGACTGAGTAGCAACTTGTATCATCCTCTCTTTGTTTTAAATTGTAGTTGACTTTGATTTTTTGGTACATCTATTTTACTATATATCTAGATACTATATTTCATCTAGATGCATAGCAAAATGCATCCTTCGGCGCCGAGTCTTGCCCTGCTATCCCTCTTGGACCGTTGTGTTGTTGGTGTGGTGGGGGGCTTCTTTTCTTCCGGTGGTGTGAGTTTCTGTTGGTTCTAATCGGGGGTGGCAGGGCATGTTCAAACCTTGTATCCACCCCGGTATCTTTGTAAAACATTATCTTATACTTAATTACAATGATGCGCAAATCTTTTGCGTATTACAGAAAAAAATACATGCACCAAAAAAAGTTAAAGTAAACTCTAATCTGGAACGGAGGAAGTAACATGTTATATTCTAGGAACTGATGCCAAACAGATAGCAGATGTTTTAAAAATAGCAAATGAATTACGTACATATATGTATGGTCAGCAAACATCCTACGCAAGAACCAAATCAAGGAAACAAAACTCTCACGTAATTATTCACAAATGAATTGCATGCAAGCAACAAACCTTAGTGCTCAGCTTCATGTGGTGACATCACTGTTTACACGCTTTAGAGGCTCCTAGTTGAAGTTTCTTATCACCCACTAAACCAATATGAACTTGCTCACAGAGATTTCATTCAATTCCATATAGGCAAAGCATTAGAGCACTATACTTTCGCCACATATGAATTCTGAAGCATCAGAAAGTGAAAGCAGGGTAGGTTCACCATCCAGTGATAGGATACTTCATAGTTCTGGATGCTTTAAACTAAAACAGAGTTTGACGTGCAGTCTCTCTCAAGAACTGAAACTAAGATGACAGTTCATATATATACTGGTATTCCTGATTATACCGACATCCTTTCTTTTTTCCTAAGTAGCAGCAGAACTAGTACCAATAGTAAATAGAATTCTAGTGAGTGGTACCAAACAGAGACTGACCAAACAAATGGTATGTGTTGCAACTAACAAACGAATTACTAGTTAGGATTTCTATGGTCAGCTAATAAGCATCACTCTCATGTAGGGCAATAACCAAAGCAAAAATAGAAACCAAACAAACAAAACAAAATTCAACATAACAGTTGAAATGAAATACACGCAAGCAACAAGACTAGTGCCCAAAACTATGTGAGCTGAACTTGCTCACATAGACATCTTGTTCAATTCCATACTAGCAAAGCATTAGACCACTTAGCCACACCTACACAAATAAATTCTGCAGATTATTTCACTGTCTAGATGCTTTAAACTGAAACAGAGTTTAATACGCAGCAACATGCAAGGATGACAGTAAGAGTTTGCCGCCCTTGCTGTCAAAATCCAGTTTAGGAATTATTCAAAAAAAAAATTCCAATTAGGAATAGTGGCTGTCAAAAATGCTGTCATGTACCTATGTTCTTGAATTCTTCATCTCACAGCAATCTTGTTGACCTATCAGTGGCTATATGATTACACATTCTTCTCGTGCTGTTAAGCCTAATGTTCAGGAACAAGTAGACTAACACAGCAAAAAGCCTTTCAACAACAAACATGAGCTCATCCACCCATTATTTTTCTTCTTAATACAACGATACATAGTTCTCCTACGTGTTTGAGAAAAAACATCCACCCATAATTGATTACCCTCTCTTTTCCCAGCTCTATTAGAAAAATGAATGAGCAGCAGCAAAACGAGTATAGTATAGCAAAACGAGTATAGTATAGCCACAGAAAACATTCAGGAGTGGTAACCAAACACATACTGATCAAATTACTATGTGTTGAATGTAACAAATGAACTACTAGTTAATATTTCTATAATCAACTAAAAAGCACCACTCATGCAGTCCTGTCACATAACCAAAGCAAAAATAGAAACCAAAAATGTAAAACCAAATTCAAGGTAACTATTAAAATGAAAATGAGATGCACACAAGCAACAAGATTAGTGCTCAGCACTAAGTGGTGACTTCACAGCTTACACGCAACAGAATCCTAGTTAAAACATTTACCATCATGTAATGTGAGTTGAACTTGCTGACATAGAGATCATACGTTTAGCTGCCTCTTGAAAAAACAGGGGCGAATCTAATGGGTAGTCCAGGTAGGCCCAGGACTACCCTGGATTTTGGCCCAAATGTTTTTGCTAGTCAGCAGAGCCCAGGAAATTTGGGCTCCTTCCCTCACCCCGTCGCTCTGCTCAGCCCAGGCGGAAGCAAGTCGCAGCACCCGAGCCTGCGATTCCCCGACGCCGGCGCGACCGCCCGCCGCCCCGCCCACCCCGCCGGCTGCCCCTGCCCGCTCCACGCGCTCCAGTAGCCCCCAGCGGTCGTCCGGAGCCCTCAGCCCAACAACAACCCCCGACCCCCGAGCAGGAGCGGCGGCGGCGGCGGCACAACGCTCTCCGGCAATCGACATGGGCACGCGGGAGGTGTACGAGGAGAAGCTCCGCAGCGGCGCGCACCTCCAGCGCGACCCCACCATGAACCCGGGCCTCGGCTCGCCCCGGTGCCCGCGATGCCTCTCCCTCCTCAACCCCGCCGCGGTGCGTCTCTCTCTCTCCCCGTACTCCCCTCCCTCCCCCGATTCCTCGAGGCGGCGCGGCGATGTTTCTGACCTGTTCTTGTATTCTGCCCCGTAGGGAGAGAGGGACTGGGGCATCACCTCCGTCCTGCACGACATCACCGCCGTGGTAACACGCCGTCCCCCCGCTCGCTCTCACGAGATTCGTGCGGTCTTTGGGAAAATTGCTGCTAACTTGTGCGATTTGCTGTCCTGTTTGTTTGTGCTGTTGTTGTAGGCTGGCTCCGGTGCCGGCGCTTTGCTCAGTGCTGTGCACGGGTTTAACACAGGTATCTTCCGGTTAGTTGTTTGGTTTTGGGATTGGATTAGTGGGCATCCAGAGGTTTGTACAAAGTGATATTGTTTTGTTGTTTGTTTGGAACAGGGATCCCTTTTGTCCAGAAGCATGTGAAGGGACCGAAGTGGCTGCAGTTGGTCGTTGGGGTAAGTATTGGCTTTTGTTTACTGATGCTCATGTTTGGCTTTACGGCTATACCTTACATGTTCTACTGTGATCTATGTTAGATAGCTTACTAAAGTTTGGTGTGAATATTGTTCTATTAGCCTGATTCTATACTTTACATTTGTGAAGCATACTGTAAAGCCTAAACTCTGCATCAGTCTTATTGCAACTGTATTTCTAGGAGGTGTATATAAGAAAGTTGACCATCGCTAGGTAAAAAAAATGATGATCTCTGGTAAACAATTTATCAAGAGAGAACTCTACTTGTTTAGTAAATCTGCACAATCAGCTATAAGAAGGATATGTTAATAAATAAATGACTGGTTCTTAGGACGCCAATCTCAGGCTCAACTCAACTACAAACCATATAGTTTGCTGATATTGCTGGATTTTTTTAAAAAAGGAGTAGTATTGCAGGGCAAAGTAATGGCCACTGTCAGATATTTGACTGCCCGCATAGTTATTTCTCCGTTAAAAACCATTTTTAGTTTATCTTAAATACATTGGACTGTGGAGCTAAACAAGGCATTCTACACATTAGGGTTTAGGGAGTTAGCCTTCCTAACATATTCAGATTTCGTTATGTGGTTATCGGTATTGTGGTTTGTCAAGTCCTTGATTTGGCATTTGCTGTCAGGGGTGATGTAATGTTGAAGTTACCTGGTGCCAATGCACCAGGGTAAAGTTTTTTTTGGCCATTCAATCATTTTCACTATATGTTTCAACAAAATTTTGTATGCTACTTAAACAGTGCACCAGGTTTCATTTGATTGTTGGTTCGCCGTTGTTTGCTGTCCTGTGTTTCAGTGGCAATTGCTAATAGCTTATGTAGATTTTGTGATTTGGTCACTATAGAACTTTGAGAAAGGATGCTTTCTTACAATCTGTTCACTTTGGGAATTGCTACTTCTGTAGGTGCCACCGCTGCTAATGTTCTCAGGTGCCAGTGCTGTATTTGGTGGTAAGTTTCAATAACAATATTTGTTTGTAGAAAATGCAATAAGCTCTACGAAATTGTCTGTGCAAATTATTCCCTCCGTTTCTTTTTTACATGTCACATTAGCTTTGTCCTAAGTCAAACATTACTATCTTTGTCCTAAGTATTTTTCACAGTGAATCTGAAAACATAAATCTTATGTCATGAATCTATATGTGTATTTTTGAAATCAATAGTCAAAGATATAAATTTTTTACTTACGACAAAGCTAATATGACATTTAATAAAAAAAAGGAGTACTTTGACTTTTTTGAGCTATGATCTGATTATCGAACAATGCTTCTTTATTTGTTTGGGCTGGGAATCTATGCAAATCTATAATTGGAAACATGGAAAAAATTGGCATTATTTGTTTTTAGACCTTATATAGGTACAGAAACTGATACGATTTGTCATCAGGGTTGGATTAGATGTGGTTTCATTCCTGTCAAAACACTACATGAACTTCTTCATCTTGTTCTTTCCAAATCCATCAACCAAGACATATGTATCTAAAAACATTTTTGTTTAACAGCTTAATCTTAAACAATATTGGCTTGTAAACTTCATGTTTCTTGTTATATAAGATGCAATCATAATTGTTAAGAGTCTAAACAATGCAAGTTGAGGTTCAGGTGAAGTTGAAGTTCCTTCCAAAGTTTTTTCAATTTTCAAATCTTAGACTCACATATCTTGCCTATCCAATAGAACATGACTGCTCTTCTGAAAGTATAGCTAGAATGCTAAGTGCAATGCACTAGGTTAGGTGACTCGAACAAATGGGATGAGTGTAAATTGCAATTTTATACAGGCGAGATGAGTTTTATGGTGTTATTTAAATCATGGATATGTATCATGGTAGCCATTCCAATGAATGTTTTTCCTTGAGGGGTGGAACCGGAAGTGTCTCAGGCTGCCAGCTCTGTGCCAAAGTTCCTTTAATGTCTTAAAGTCTCTGTTGGAGGCACATCAACAAGGCCAAGAGAAACATTAACTTCTTTCAAGGAACTTAAATTTGGAGAATATGCCAAACTGGACATAGCAAATCCTGTCTTCCATCCAATGATCCAATGCATGTTTTTAGACAGACTTGTTAGCAAACTTGATTTGTTTTTCTCTACTGCCTAGTATCTAATGCTATATATTATTTGATGCAGCATATGCACTTCCAGAGTTTGCTCAGCTCACCGTGATGTCGTACTACGCAGCATCAACTGGCTCACAGTACGCGGTTTCACAGATCACAAGGCAGATCGAAAGAGCTCATTTCCAAGAATCTGAAGAGAAATCTAGATGAGTTGGTTGGCATTCAGGATGTTCTATTGGTGCCATGTAGATGGTATATAAGTACGTTTACAGTGCTGCTTTTGCCATGTTGCAGTACAGTACTACTAGTTTTACTGTGTTTCAGACAGCACGCAGTGAATAAAATTAAATTGTCTTGGCCCAACTGTCTCTATTCAGGTCTTGGGTTAAAATGTTTTTTTCACTAATTAAATGTTAACTTTATTCTCGGAGAACTGACATGATCTGGTAAGACCGTAAGAATAAACAGTAGTAATAAACTATATTAGGCTAGTACATTGCAGATGTGCAGTGAAGAACACGAGACCTGGTAGACAGTTCATGAATCCTTTGAATGATGAAGCGACCTCTAGCGACTACAGTGCGCACAAAATAAACGCAAATGACTAGTTCTCATCAACTAAGAACGATTTAATTTGAGTATTGGAAACAAATCCTATGCCAATCACCAATCCCGCAATTCTTGATCAGACAAGGTCCAAGTCGATCCGCGATCGGGGCTAGATCCAGCTGCCCGGCGGCGGTATACCGGCGTAGTAGAACCACGACCTCTCCTCCCGCCGCTGCTTGCGCAGGTACCACTCCCGCCACTGCCTGAACTCCTTGGTCCGCCGCGCGGCGCCGTGGTCGGACCCGGCTGCGGCGGCGGGCGGGCGCACCACGGCGCGCCTCCGCCTTGGGCGCGGCACGCGCGGCGCCCGCCTCTTCATGATGATCGTGAGGACGACCCCGATCATCGGGGCCGGTGCTGGGTATGGTGCCGGGGCAGCACCACTCGCGCCGTCTTCTCCCAGCGCGACGACGAGTTCGTTGATGTCGTCGGACGACGATGAGGAGGCCCCGCCTTCTCCCAGCGCGACGACGAGATCGTTGATGTCGTCGGCGGACGACGAGGAGGAGGCCCGCGCCGGCGCCGTCTCCACGCCCGCCGCGCCTTGTCCCGTGTCCGTTTCGCCGGCGTCCATTTGTGTAACCGGGCGGCTACGGCCCTAGGGTGAAACCACCTACGTCTACGACTCTACGTACTAGGTCGACGCGTGTTACGTTTTATAAAGGCCGCACGTGCGGCTGCCCTGTGGCGGTGCGTGCGTTTCCATCGGGGTCGGTTGGGGTTGTTCCATCGAAACCCGGATCGAGACCGCCTCTTCTTTCTCCCCGGATTTTCAACCCTCAGAATCGTGCGTAACCGATCATCTTTCGTCCTTATTTTCCCGGGTGCTTCACGCTCGCACCTCGCTGTGAATACACATACGCGCACAGCATCCGCTAATATGAAAAGAATACGTACGCAGTTAAGCAACACATGTGGAGATTACAAATACAGAGAGACGTAGAGTAAAAACATCACTATGTACTGTAATAAGAGCATCTCCAAGAGCTCTCTAAAATTGACTTGGTATAACCTAACTTATAGCAGCTTGGTATTTTGTTTTGCAAGTGAAAAAACAATGTATCTCCAACAGCTTGGTATTTTTACTTGGTAAAATTTAAAATAGGCCCAAAGAAACGCTGAAACCTCACTGGAATAATACCGTGTATCGATTCACCTTGTTTTCTTCGTCTCTGCAACAGATTAGTAGATTACCCCTGCACCGAACTACATTGTCGACTGCAACCCGAAATGGCGACGATGAGACTGAACGAGCCGTAGCCGGCATAGATTAGTTGAGGCGTCCAAATCGGGTCACGTGAAGGTGAAGCGCAAGAGTCCAACCAAAGCCAAGCCACCCAGACAGAACGCAAGAGACTGTACTGTACTCCGTATATACTGTAGTATACTCTGTGAATGAGTGCGACGCGCACGATGCGACCCACGCTGGTCCGTCGAGCAGCAATAGCTGCGTGCCAGGGGCGGCAGACTGTTCTATCTATCCTGTTCCGCCTTCGGCGGCAGATGCCAGCCAGGCCGCCCTAGACTGACTGGTGCAGGGCAGTTTGTTCGCTTCCTGCATGCACGATCTCGGGCGGGAATCGGTCCGGAGTATCCTTGGTGCGCGCGGGAACGACCAAAGACCGAGCGGGAAGGGGCCGAAAAGAGCGATCCGCGCGGCGATACGCGAGCGGACGGGAGATTTTCCAAACTGCCTATTTTACCAAGTAGCTTTTGGGAGTTGTTGGAGAGGAGAATTTGTGTTCTTGTCAAAAAATATAGAATACAAAGTTGTTATTGGGAGCTCTTGGAGATGCTCTAAGAGACTAAGGGGGCATCTCACTTTCGTTTTTGCAGCTCCGCACTTTAATTTAGCGTTGCATTGTCAAACACCCTCAGCTTCAAGAAAGAAAAAAAGTGAAGTTAGATAGGTCAACTCCTTCTTAAGCACCTCATAAGGTACTAATTTTTGAACTTTTGTACTTTCACATGAAGTTGAGGGATAATTAACTAGCTTACCACGGATTAATCACCGGTTGTCTTCCATTTGTAAGACTCCTTTCCCATAAGCACATGTGAAAAACCCTCTACCGTTCTTTCCCCTTGCGCTGCCGCTCCTCTTACAGACGAGAACTTTGGCACCATGGATGGATTAGATGCCCCAAACAAACATATTGTGGATGAAGTTGTGTTTGGGTAGCACTAACATTGGCCGTCCTTCCTCGACATCGGCACCCAGAGTCGCCCCCCTCGTCCCCCTCGAGCAATGCCGCCACGAGCCTTGTACAAAGTGCCATCGTCGTCGGTAGCCTACACCGTTACGCCACAGCTGCCCTGGACCCAGTGTATCGCACATTGGCTGGCTTCTTCTGCCTCTGGCGACCAGTGGCTAGGTAACAGTGGCCAAGCCCCCGGTGGCTAGGGCATCGACAACCAAGCCGCTGGCAGTCAAGGAACCAGATGCCAGGGCACTGCTGCAAGGAACTGGTTGGGCACCATCAGCAAATAAGAAGCACATGAGCAGGTATTGATTATTTCTATCGATTGCTATTTGTTGATTGCACACTTGTTACTATATATTGACTGTTGATTGTTTAATTTTGTATAATTTGTTTTCTACTTTTATCTGAAAAGTATCAAGTGCAATTTCAATCAAGGGCATAATGGATCGTTTACGTAGAAACAACCCTTTTATTAGCTGGAGGTAGGCTATAAATGCCAAACAACATTACTTGCTCCACAGACTGGTCGATCTATAAGACCTTGACTTTCTTTTTTTTTTAACACAAACTTTGTACATCTCTGGATGTAGAGGCCGGATATTACTTATCCATTATCTAAAAAAAAAAACAGACTTCACAATAGAGCTACTCTATGGTAAGGTTGCAAAAACGAGAAAGGAACGACGACCCAAACACACCTTATTAGTTGGGTAATCCTTTTTTAATCAAATAATAAAAAATATCCCCCCTGGAAAAGTATTTGCATGCCATAACCCCTCCCCGTCGCGCCAACGGCGGTGGCGCGACATAACACTACGTCGCGCCACATGCAAAGGCGCGACCGAACGCCTGTGTGGCAAAACGCGTTGACCGAGGGCCCACCCATCGCGCCACATGCAATGGCGCGACGGGCGTTGATGGGCCGGCCCATCTGCACGTCCAGAAGCGGCTAAGTTAAAAAAAAAAATCAAATTATTGACCCGTCACGCCATCGGCGATGGCGCAACGGGGCTTTTTTTATTTTTTTATCAGACTTCTCGAGAGCATAACTCTCGCATCCGGACCTCAAATTAGACATTCCATATATGTTTTTCGATCAGCTTGACGAGAGGAACACAATGGTGAAGTCGTTTCTTGCATTTGAGCACTTTGATCAAGTCGGCTTAGCCGACTTACGGAGCCGGCCTAGCCGACTCTTGCACGTTATTATATATAATTTGGAACAAAGGAAGTAAAGGGAGTCAGTACACTAAATTAGCATGATCCAAAAGTCCATTTCATCGATCGAGTAGCTTTCATTGGGTATATATTGTCTAAACATGTCCAATGCATGTCTTGAGTGTCGGAATGGAGACTCGGTGGAGGATGGAAGGTTGGTACATGGCGAAACGATGGTTTTGGCCTTCCAGCTTCTCTAAGCTAAGCTCGTGGCGTTTTTAGAGGGGGCGATTTTGTGCAATGCCAAGGGCTCTTGTACCCTGGCATGGGCACGTGGCCATTGTACCAATAATAGCTTCACACATTTATTATTCTTAGGGCAGTGGTTGTTAGTGGTAAACCGGACATAGCGGTTCTTTGGCAAATGTGATTATCTTACACTACAAAGCGAGACGGTTGAAGTTCAGACAACTCAATCATCCTCCCACCAAAAGAAGTCATGATGAAAGTGTATCAAATCATCTTACAAGACTTTTAAAACCTTCAATTTTCTAACGATTGATCCAACTAATGGTTGCACATGACTGATAAACATAAAAAGTGACTGACATAATTTGTTACTATCATCATTCTAGTGCTATTGGATCATCTTATTTCCAATAAATGGCCATCAAATTGGAGTGTCCCTTTGTAATTCATGAAAGTAGTTACCTACAATGAGACAATCAAATCATACCTAAAATGGCACTTTTAAAAGACAACAAGACACCACCTTAACTTATCTAGAATTGATATCATTTTCCTCCTAACATGTGTGTGCTCGTGGGGGCGGATGCGTGTTTGTTCATGAGTGTGTATCACACCCTTAGCTTGTGTTGGACATGTTTAGACGATATATACCCAGTGAAAGCTACTTGATGGATGAGATGGACTTTTGTTACATGCTAATGTAGTGTACTGACTCCCTTACTTCCTTTGTTCCAAATTATATATAATAACGTGCAAGAGTCGGCTAGGCCGGCTCCGTAAGTCGGCTAAGCCAACTTGATCAAAGTGCTCAAATGCAAGAAATGACTTCACCATTGCGTTCCTCTCATCGAACTGATCGAAAAACATATATGGAATGTCCAATTTGAGGTCCGGATGTGAGAGTTATGCTCCCGAGAAGTCTGGTAAAAAATAAAAAAAAGCCCCGTCGCGCCATCGCCGATGGCGCGACGGGTCAATAATTTGAATTTTTCTGAACTTGGCCGCTTCTGGACGTGCAGATGGGCCGGCCCATCAACGCCCGTCGCGCCATTGCATGTGGCGCGACGGGTGGGCCCTCAGTCAACGCGCTTTGCCACGCAGGCATCCGGTCGCGCCTTTGCATGTCGCGCCACCGCCGTTGGCGCGACGGGGAGGGGTTATGGCGTGCAAATACTTTTCCAGGGGAGATATTTTTGATTATTTGATTAAAAAGGGATTAAAAATAAGAAAAAAAATCCTAGTTGAGAGTATTAAAGCAGGCCTGTTAGTTTCAGTGAACAAGTGGACATGCGTACGACGTAACCGCGTGTTTGGTCGTTGTATGCGGAGAAAATAAAGGCCACCGGCCCATCATCAAGGATTCAATATGCCGGCGGGTGAAGACGGATCGCACGCACGTCCGTGGTACATCGTTTGAGAGCACGTACGTGGTACATCGTTTGAGAGTAGCTAGGCAAGCAGTGACCCCTTCTTCCATCCATCCAATTCCAATTTTAATACTCGAAAAGACATGTAGAAAGCAGCACTGTTTGGGCAGAGTATTAAGGACGTACACGTACGTTGTTGTAGTACGCGTCTACGTGCAGGTACGTGTTATGAGCCATCATCCATGACGGTACTAGCTATACTTGTCTTCCATCATCAACGATCGACACCGCGTCGATCGAAGTGCATAATGATCACGATCGAGTAGTACTGCTCCTGCGTACAACTTCATATGGCGTGCCGTCAGTTTCAGTGAACAGACACATCAACGAAGACGACGACGGCGCGGCGGCCTGCAGTGCCACCAGCAGAGCAGTCGTCCAGCACGGCAGTGTAATCCATCACTAGGAACAGCAGAGAACTGAAACTGAGGTAAAACAATATTGGTCTGACAGTTTTCACCTTGGGTTGGATTTTGGCCGGGGGCGATGGTAAACACCACCCCGGCGGCCGCCTTGCTGTGGTCTAACGACCCCGGCGTCGTCCCGAACGGGAATGGCTCCAGATGTGAAGAGCCCGGCGCCGTCGGCTTCGGAGGCGGCTGGACGACCCCCGAAGGCGATGAAGAGGCAATAGTGACCTCCGAGTCAGGTACTGGTACAACGTGAGGAAGGCCTTGGAGCGCCTTGTCGATCTTCTCACCGAGCTCATGGACCGTGTTCTCCAACTCGTTGACGCGACCATCCACCAACGGCTTCTAGAAGTTGACGTCGGTGCGAAGCGCGCGCATCTCCGTCATGGAGGTCTGCAGTTCAGAGATCCCCTTGTTGTTCTTCTCCAACAGCGCGATCATCTTCCCGTATTGCTCCTCCTTCGACGACATGGTGGTTTGTAGGCGGGTGTGATACTGCGGCAGATCCAGAATCGCGATCTCACCACAAGTGAGCCTGCGTGCTTGGGAATTACAGGGAAATCAACCGAATCGCAGCAGCTCACTGCGATCCAGGATCTCGATCAAACCTGAAGCGTTTGCGGAGCAAACCGATGGAGTATAGAGATCCGGCGACAGAGAATCGGGCAGCAATGGTGATTGTGGTGATGATTTGGGGGAAAATCAGAGTGGCGGCGGCGGATGGGATTTGTGGTGGTGGTGGTAGGATCGAATGAATCTGATACCAGATATAACTAGACTACTCGATGATTGATAACTAGGAACAGAAATAGTTCACAGGATCGACACTCCGGCCATGCCGAGAGCTCGCCGCCGGCCCGATGGCACGGTTCTGTTCTACTTTCTGTTCAAGTCTCGAAGAGAAAGGAGAGGAACGATACATAGGGGAGCTGCTGACTGCTAGCCCTCTGCCCGTTACATGGGCCGTAGCACGGAACAAATGGAAGAAGCCGTTACGCCGCCTTGGGCCTTCATCAGGTAGTCCAGTCCAGGCCGCTCACTCTCTTGCTGGGCCTCGGGTCGTCTTCTCTCCATCATCAGGATCATGGACAGCATCATGAACACCATCAGGCTTGCCGGTGACAGGCAGGACCAGCGCGCGCGCGCGTACGTATATCCAGTGGCACGTACGTATCAAACTTTTATGCCACTCTAGCTGGCGCTCACACGTACGTACGTACGTGTGTGCCAAGTCGCCAATAACGTACACGACCACACAGCACGCGCGAAGCGGTTATATATTTGTCGTCGCTCCGATGTCCGATCCGGCCAGCAGAAAGTGTACGTGATGCATGGTCATCGATCGGGTCCGGATCGGAATGTCTTCCGACCGAGGTCGACGCATCGATCCGTCGATCCAATGCTGCGTACGTGCAGGACGCGTACGCGCGCACAGCCCACAGCATGTGGATCGGATGCACCGGCAAAGCACGTATAGCCAGCGGCATCCCGCTGGTTTTGCAAGGTCACAGAGGCGGCAGACAGGCCGGTCTCGGCCGAGAGGAAACGACACACGTCATGTGGTCTGGATGTACGCGTACGCGTGACTTGGACCAGATCATCCCTAACGGCCCGGCCCCTCCTCGTACTGCCCCTAACCCACGATCTGACAGGCACCTAGGAGTAGCTAGCTAGTGATAGTGAGCCCACGGGCGGTACCGGTGTACCGCGGGTTCGGTCGGAGAGTAAGTACGTGCATTATTAACAGCCGCCAACATGCATGTCTTGATCGATTATTCTTGACGCATGTGGCATGCATAGTGCTAGTGCGTGATGAGAGGATGTAGGACGACAGGACTATCTACAGGACTATAGGGAATATAGGGCACGTGCAGTACGTATATATGCTTGCGCACGTGTTATTATACAACGCATGCACACGACACGACAGACCGGCCGGCCGCGGCAATGCCGCAATGTTACTCTCCCTACTGTTGGCAGTCGAAACCAAGCAAGTGCGTGTTCATCAGTACTGTACACGACTACGTACACTCTGCTTCTGCGCTTCTAGAATTCTGCTACATGTACTGTTTGTGTGAATATCCCATCGATGAGATACTGATATAACAACAATTTACGGTCCAATGGTAGGACTGTTCTGTGACGCTACCCACCAGGGTTAAATCGTGGTGCTCATATTTTTTTTCTAGAATTTTCCAGGATCCGTTGATCTATCGGCTCACTGTGTAATCTAAAAAAGAAACTTCGTTGAACTCTTTTTATGCTGGTGAAATTAATTTTCTCAAAGAAAAACCTTCAATGAACTTTTTTTATTTGTGAGATTAATTTTCTTAGCTGACAATATATATAATTTATAAAATTTTCACATCAAATTGATGAAGGTAAACATTTATACCAAAAGTTGTATTACTCTCTGAGAGATCAGTTCGGTGCGTGCGTGCGTGTTGTGGATGTCTACGTTGTACTGTGTAATAAAAAAACTCCAATGAACTCTTTTTATACTAGCGAGATTAATTTTCTCAAAAAAAACCTTCGGTGAACTCTTTTTATACTAGTGAGATTAATTTTCTTAGCTGACAGTATATATAATTTATAACCTTTTCACATCAAATTTGATGAAGGTAAACATTTATACCAAAGATGTAGTACTCACATAGAGAGTTGTAACTTTTTAGATAACGTCTTTTTCATTTGAAATTATTTAAGGCTAGAAAATTATGTTCAACGTTTTCGTAACTTGAAAAAAAAAAATCTTTTTGTTGATTTTTTCAAGTAATTTAGATGGAGAAACGACCTAAATTGTAGTGCTTGAAAAAGATTGGTAACTTTAAGTTGAATTATTTTTAGTTTAAATTCAATTGGGATCTTAAATATTTATTGTAGTGTTCGCTAAAGTGAATGATAAAAAGGATTTTATGGTTTTATCACAGTCGCTTGGTTACAAACAAGTACTGCCGGCAGAAATGGTTCTACAAACAATATCGTGCGTGTTACGCGTGGACACGACTGTGTAGACATGTTAGTTAGCGGAGGTTAGAGATGCTTCTACCAGTACCAGGCCCAGTCTAGTGTAGACGGTACGCCTTAAGGCCTTAATATATCCATGATTATTGCCAAGCACTATCCGTGGAAACAAGCCAAGGTGGATGATTACAAGTTACCACATGTAAATGGGAAGACAAGGAAGAACTGAAGAAAGTCATGCATGGATGTTAGATTAATAATGTACCACAACTTACCATCTCAACTCCGATCTTTCATGGTAACTGTAGCTTAATTAAGATCCTACCAACCGTCATCCCATATATATCATCATCATCATCATCATCATCATCATCATCATCATCATCATCATCATCATCTAGCATTGTTAGCCTACCTAGTCTAGTCTAACGCCATCTGCGGAAAAGCACTCAAACAAGCTTGTCCGGTGAGTAGATCGAACTAATCATGTGCTATGTAGAAGGCACATGCTAGGTACTTGGTGCTCTCTGTTTTATGTACGCTTGGTTGGACATGTGACTGGTGCCTCCGGTGTTCTTGCCGACGAGATCAAGGTATAGTTAACAACAAGACAGCCTATGCAACGAAACGGCCACTAGCGCGCAACTCCTTGCCACGATCAAGCAGAACGCCCACCTGTGGATAGAGGCGGGGGCACGCCACCTAGTATGCCTAATTCGCAAGTAATCACGTTATGTAATTTGGTTTGGAGGCGACGCTTATTGTAAAATCTTACCCTCGACCTGAGCGCGCGAGCGCGTTGTAAAATCTCTTCTACTTAAATATAAAAATGCTCAAGTCTTTTGCATATTTGAGAAAAAAAAAGCCAGCCAAGGTGCCTATGCTTTCGACTAGCAGGTTTGGGATTTCTCCTCACCTATCTCTATCAAGGATGTGCTTGCTCAAGTTGCTTCTGTTGACGCCGAAATTGATCCGGCGGCAAACACACCACACGTGGGCTTTGGACGCCCTCGAGGTAGCCCTAGGCGACCTGCAGCGCAGCGACGACGCAGCGTGACCGGCAAACCGATCTAGAGATCGATAGGCCGATGTAGAGCTCGTCGATGGCCGGAGATAACCGACACCTTGCGCGGTGAAGAGCGGCGAGGTTTACGAGCAAACCACCAAAGGATAACCAACGTGCTTTCGTGACGAAGAGCCGGCTAGTTTCCAAGCAAACTAGCAAAGGAGCCGTCGAAGCCCTAGCCTGAGAGGGATCTCGTCAGGGCAAGGAGATCGCCGGTTGCCCTAGGTCGGTGGACGAGCCTAGAGCGCCATCCTTGATCGCCTGGATCAAGCCATGGGGCAGCACGGAGCTGGAAGATAGAGCAAAGGTAGAGGATAGATTGATTTGTTTGTGTTTGGTTGACGATTGATTGGATGGGATCAATCGGCCATGATCCTCTCATATATATAGAGGGGAGTGGTCTTATCCCAATAGGAAACCTCTTCAAGTCTTATTCTCCAAGTTTTCCACGTCCAAAATTGACCCAAAACCGATTTAGAAAAAGATCGGTTTGAGATCCGGATGTTTGGTTCGAATGCGCGTTACGGTAGTACCTATATGGTACAACCGGTAGTACCGGCGCCCCTTCGTGTGCGTGATCTGCTCCGAGACTTGCGACAACCGGTAGTACCGGTCTCGGACCGGTAGTACCGGTTCGGACCGTAGTAGTACGCCCAGGGACCGGTAGTACCTTCTGCGCAAAGACTGCAACAGACCACTACCTATTTCCTCGGACCGGTAGTACCTGCAGCATGTGCATATTTCTCGGGAGCATAACTTATTCACCCGGACTCCAAATTGGGCATTCCATATATGTTTTTTGATCACCTCGACGAGAGGAACGCAATGGTGAAGTCCGTTTCCACTTTTGACAACTCGCCAAAATAGTCATTTTTACTTTGGCCATTTTTGAGCGTCAACACATGCCCCCCTGTTTTCAGGTGAATTTGTCAATGAACCTGAAAATACTCTTCACCTGTAACCGACTAGCAACGATGCCCATCATATCGGCTAGCCGGTGACTAAGGGCGATGTATACATCGGCCATTTTTGTTCTAAGGGCGATACGTATATCGGCCATTATTTGGAAGAGCACTAGGCTTCTTGCCAAACACTTGGGAAGTATTCTTAAAGATGCTTCCCGTTGATTGCTCTTGGGAGACCATCAACTTGCATCACCTCCACTAGCTCATTTTATTTTTCAAGCTCCACTTCGACCATCTCCAGAAGGTTCTTCCAATTTGGTGATTTCTTGCCAAACTTTGGTATCTTTATTTTTCTTGATGCCACCTCCTTGAAATATCCTCAATTTTCTTTTTGATGAGCTTGATCGAAGTTTCATGGATCTTTTCCCACAATCTTCTGAATTATGTTTGTAATACAATGTGGGAGTCCTTCAAACCTCCAAATCGGTACTAGAATTACCAAAATCTGAACTAGACCGATTTGGCACGTCATTTGACGAATCAATGGCATATGCCCCAGAAGAATTGGTTAACCCGACTATTATAGTCGGCTGAACCAATTTACTTGTACCTATATAGAAAAATATGCATCGGCTATTCTTATATATGAAAGTTACATCCACCGATGCAATAGCCAGATGCCTATTGAGCCTATCATGTTGGTCTATAAATTTTCATGTCTTTGTCCTCAACATGTTTTACCTGCATGGAGTGCAATAAATTCAAGCCGAATGAAAGAACTCCATATTTGGCTCTATGTTTGATGCAAAATATAGTTTTAATCGGCTTGATGTCTCAAATAACATACGCTATAAGAAACAATGATCATGCCAACACTTGGCCTTATTTTGCAAGCCGATTAATCAAGATTAAATCCTCCACGGGTAACAAAAAGGTAATTGATTTCATATCCTAAATCAATTCCATGCTCAATAATAAAATTAGCAATGACTTGACACTCAAATGATTTTTTAATGACTCAAAAGTCAAGTCATATTCAGATAGAGTGTATGCCCACTTGTCCATCCTAACAATAAGGATTAGCCAATATATAATGCACACATCGGCTTGGCATGCAACGACACATGTACTTGGTAAAGAATGTTTAAATAGACAAAGTACAGTGACGAGCATACATATTTTAAAAAACATGGGCATACCTCGTTTGGGATCAAGAAGACATTCGTCAATATTTATGATACACCCTTCTCTTTTGTCTTCTCGAATCAAAGCAACACCGATGCACCCTCTTCGGCAATAATATATAATGTGATTGTAGATTAACTCCTAGATGCACGAAGAACATGTGGTGTTGATAAAGAATCGACGAGAAGCTCGATTAACCAAATTTATAATCGGCTTCTAACTTTCATCTCGCATGCATCGGCCAAAGTTAAATGTAACTCCATTGCCAATTTGCTCATACGAATTAGCCGATGCAACTCCTTATTCAAACTATATGATGATATGGAGCCGATTATCAATCGGTTCTAGAGAGTTTTTCTAGCGACCCAAAATCAGCAAGCTTCTCCTTGGCAAGCAAATCATATCATCATGCCCCCCGGGTCTAAAAGTCAGTAAAGTAAATCACATAGGGGTCTTTTCAATAGCACGATGGTTGCAAGCATTCATCGGCTAGTTGCATGCTAAGGACGATAATAAAGTATCGGCCATATGAATTCATCACATGAGTATGCATAGTCAAAATAGAATATTTCAGCTATCGATTATTGATAGGCATAATAATTCGGCAACCCTCCATAACATGAAGAACCCCACCGAGGGTCAAAATAAGGAACCGAGGGTTGACTATACATACCATGAGATGAATTCCATATAAACATAGGCAGAAAGATGGGTGATGTGAATACCAAAGATTTTGATGATTTGGTGCAAATCTCCAACTCGACAATTGCTTCTTAAATCTTCTTCTTCTATCCTTTGCCTTCATTGCACCACTTACTTGAACATCATCCTTTTGAGCTTGAATACTTCTTTTCGGAATCCAAGCTATGCCCTTTTCTTTTAGCTTCTCTGCACTAAGTTTTTGCAACTTCTTTTCTTGCCACTTTGGTAAACCGATTGAGCATATCGGTTTTGTTTCTGTTTTGAACAGTGGCAACTCCTTCTTGTTCTTTGGCACTTTCATCTTCTTTTGCTCAGATTTGGCACCTACAAAATCATTAGATGATTTCCCAACTTCTTTGCCACCTATAGCCGGATTTTTCAACAACGTAATCGGCTTTTTAATAGTTGCATTCAGATCTGAACTTTCCTTCTTTCGGCCATCATATTTCACACGGTAAACCTGCTTTACCACTTTCTTCTTTGGTTGAGCTCCAGACCGATTCTGATCAAATCGATCGTTATGAGATGATGATCCTTCTGAATATCTAGGAGCTGCATATTCTATATGTTGTGGCCTGAAATATGATGGAACATGTGCACTTTCATCAACCCAGCCCCAAGATGAATAAGGATGAAAGTATGCAGGCTGTGATCCATAAGACATGTGAATTGGCTGCTCAAAAGGATGATATATTGCATGAGATCTCTTCTTTTGCCAATTTCTCTCTTGAGATTTGTGCTTTGGAGGCAATTTTGATGGCTGGACTTTCTTTGATCTATTAGCCATATTTGCTTTGCTTATTTTCTCATATTTAGCTAGAAGCTCTTCGAAGCTAAGCTTCGGTCTTCTATCTTTCCGCTTGTAGTGAGCTTTGCCTCCATTAGCATTGTGAGCATCCTTCTTCTTATCTCCATCTTGATAGATATGCTCTAAAGAAAGATCCTCAGCCGATTTTCCTTGCTCAACGAGATCAATTGGCTTTTGCTCTAGTTGGAGAGATTCCACTTGCCCCCCAGTGTCTTCTAAAATTGAAACGACATTGCTATCTTCTGAAACATGTTCAACTTGCATTTCTCGGACAGCAACCTTGTCTTCACTTGAGGGCTCCTCATCTCTCTCTTGAGCACTTGCGTCTTGAGCTCTGAATGAATCGGCTAATCCAAGCCGATTTAAAACCTGTTTGCCATCAAGACCAATTGAATCCAATTGGTCTAATTGTTGAGCTTCAGAAAATATCAATCGGCCTTTATCAATGGCCGATTGGATCACACGACGAAACAAATTGCAGCTAGAAGTATTATGATTATAAGAATTATGCCACTTGCAATATGTAAGTTCCTCTATGTTTTGATTTGATGGCAAAACATTGTGATCAATGATTCTAATAAAATTGTTCTTGAGTAATATATCAAAAACATGATCACAAAAAGTAAAGTCAAAGGTGTACTTTGATTTCTTCAACCGATTCTTTTGTGGAGTCGGTTTTAGAGCTAGGCAAACGAAAGGATCAGATTTGACATCAATCCATTCGGCCACACCTTAATTACTTTTAGAAAGCTTCATCTTTGATAAATGAGCACTATCGGCCTTGCCACATGGCACAATTTGTTGGCCGATAGAATCTGAATTTATCTTATCTTCAACAAATATAATGCTATTTCTAATCGGTCTTTTATAACTATTTACAAGAATGTCTCTAATAGATGCAGAAATTGAAATAGTTTGACCAGATTGGAATTTGAGCAAAATATCTGTATTTTGTACCTTGTTGATCATGTTGGAGAGATGCGTATCTTTGATTTGGATGATTTTGTTTTCCTTCTCCAAGAGATGATCAACAATGGGTGCCACATCATCCATGGATGTATTGGCAGCTGCAAGAACCAAAGAAGTCGGCTCAGCCGATTGGAAATCGGCTAGGCCGACTTGGGCACTAGCAACAAGTGGAGTCGGCTTAGCCGACTTGAATGTCGGTCTAGCCGACTCAAGGTCACAGAGATGGTCACCACCTCGGTGACCCGAAGAAGTAGTCGGTCCTAGCCGATTGTGTAATCGGCTTAACCGACTTGGAGCAAGCGAGGCAAACCTCTTTTCACAGAGCTTGATCTTCATTAATGATGTAGTAATCACTAGATAAATGCACGACTCCTTTAGCTCCTGAAAAGTCAAGTCTAGCCGGTTTCTGACGCTTCTCATGTTTTTCTGTAGCAAGACTTGCTTTTTGAGTGCCCCCTAGCAATCCACTTTTGGCCGATGACTCAATTGTAATCGGCCTTTTGCTTTCAAACATACCAAAATGTTCATAGAATAGCTCCACTAATTGCAACCATGAACCAATGTATTTAGATAAAGATGTAAACCATGTAAAAACAATACCAGTAAGAGATAAAGGAAATTTCAAATTTTCATATAGTCTTCATCACCGGCATGTGCAAGAGCCAAATGCAAGAGATATGTAGAAATATGTCCCGCAGCGAATTTATCATCTTCACCACTGAATTTTTCAAACTTAGGTACCCGCCATCGACAAGGAGATTTGACATTGTCTATAGCTAATATATATGGCCTCGTGATAAGTAGGTACCGCCATTTAGAGGAGCCACATGGATTTCTAGTGTGGGCTAAATCTTCTTCAATTCGGCTAGAGCTACAAGTAGCATATGAAGCCGAATCACAAGTAATGGCTTTCTCATGCCTTGTTGAATTCTTATTAATTCGGTTTGAGTTAGTGATAACATGTGAAGCCGAATTGTAAGAACTACTCTTAACGCACCTTGCTGAATCTTCATTGATTCGGCTAGAGTTATATGAAGCCGAATTATGAATAGGAGCTTTAGTACATGGTGCTGGATTTTGAGAGTAATTGGCTAAATAACTAACATTATCAAAGCCAATTCCCTCATCCATCGGCTTGTCTAATAGTGGAACCACATATTCTGAACTTATAGCCGATGAAAAAGGATTTACATGTTCTATATTGCTAGACGAATCAAAACATAATGAATTTTCAGCAAGCATCGGCTCTTGATCATGATACTCATAACTAGAAGAATTAGCCGATGCAACATATTTAGTATCATCGCTAGCAATATCAACATGGCAATTTATATCACTTGCAAAATAATTATAAAACTTATCATATGTATTTGCAAGTGGTACCTTGGTATTATTGTAATAGTAACATGATGAATCACCTTGGTACTCCATGATTTAGGGCTTGACCACCTTGCTGAATTTTAAAATAAAAAGCACAACACGTTGCGAAATAGCAAACGAGATCACAAAGGGTCAAACCTAGATGCAATCGGCCTTTTTAGGCCGGATTGAACGGTAATGGCGATCTCAAGAGATAGATCAACGAATAATTAGGGCTAGGGCAAAAGAGATTCGGCTGCAAAATTGAGCCGAAGCAATCTTCTTCCCCAGCGGAGTCGCCAAAAAGTATGTTGACACCGAAATTGATCCGGCGGCAAACACACCACACGTGGGCTTTGGACGCCCTCGAGGTAGCCCTAGGCGACCTGCAGCGCAGCGACGACGCAGCATGACCGGCAAACCGATCTAGAGATCGATAGGCCGATGTAGAGCTCGTCGATGGCCGGAGATAACCGACACCTTACGCGGTGAAGAGCAGCGAGGTTTACGAGCAAACCACCAAAGGATAACCAACGTGCTTTCATGACGAAGAGCCGGCTAGTTTCCAAGCAAACTAGCAAAGGAGCCGTCGAAGCCCTAGCCTGAGAGGGATCTCGTCAGGGCAAGGAGGTCGCCGGTTGCCCTAGGTCGGTGGACGAGCCTAGAGCGCCATCCTTGATCGCCTGGATCAAGCCATGGGGCAGCACGGAGCTGGAAGATAGAGCAAAGGTAGAGGATAGATTGATTTGTTTGTGTTTGGTTGACGATTGATTGGATGGGATCAATCGGCCATGATCCTCTCATATATATAGAGGGGGGTGGTCTTATCCCAATAGGAAACCTCTTCAAGTCTTATTCTCCAAGTTTCCCACGTCCAAAATTGACCCAAAACCGATTTAGAAAAAGATCGGTTCGAGATCTGGATGTTTGGTTCGGAATGCGCGTTACCGGTAGTACCTATATGGTACAACCGGTAGTACCGGTCGCCCCTTCTGTGTGCAGATCTGCTCCGGAGACTTGCGACAACCGGTAGTACCGGTCTCGGACCGGTAGTACCGGTTCAGACCGGTAGTACCACCCTGGGACCGGTAGTACCTGTCTGCGCAAAGATCTGCGCAGACCGGTACTACCTATTTCCTCGGATTGGTAGTACCTGCAGCATGTGCATATTTCTCGGGAGCATAACTTATTCACCCGGACTACAAATTGGGCGTTCCATATATGTTTTTTGATCACCTCGACGAGAGGAACGCAATGGTGAAGTCCGTTTCCACTTTTGACAACTCGCCAAAATAGTTATTTTTACCTTGGCCATTTTTGAGCGTCAACAGCTTCAAAGGAAACTGCAACACAATTTTGGAATACGATCAAATTCGTCATAAATAGTTCTTGACTCGGCTTAGCTTGTTATCATAACAAGCCAGAGGCCAAGCCAGAGGTCCAGTTTAGCTCAGCTCATTTATGAGAACGAGCTAGTTATAACAAGGCAGCTAGGTCTGGCCAATTTTGCTCGGCTCATTTACAAGTATGATCGAGTTCGTTTAACTTGCCCGCCAAGCAATAAAATACAATCTATACATTTATCTAAAATTTGGGAATCGGAATAATGCCCTACTTTCTCCCAACTTCATATAAAACTTGCCGGCTCATTTGTATGCCTTTAATCAATTCATCCGTATATGCCCTACTTTCTCCTGTTGTTCGGCATGTCTGTGAAATTTGGTGGTGTCCTAGATGGCCTTGTGAACCCTAAAGCCTCTACATGCTCCTTCCCAATGGGTTTTCTTCGAGAGGTGTTCGAGAGTCTACCAGGCGAAGAACAGGGTGAACGTATTAGGCCTAACCGACCTCTTGGTTGGTTTCATCCGATCCGCTAGCTGCATTCTTGTTGCGATCAAGGTTGTTTGAACCTGCGAGAGCGTGCATGCTAAACCTTGTTGGTGTGTGATCCGAATCTTTAACTCGGCATCAACAATACATTGTTGGAACGCGAGTACGTACGACATCATATATATTGTATTTTCAAAACAGTTCTGGACTGAACTGGTGGATGGCAACGCGTGCGTACGTACAATCAACACACGCGCATCCATCGTCATCATCAGCTGCATGCGTACGCCCAATGCCCATACCCTGCCGCCTCCGCCGAAACCGAGGCGATGGAGTCATGGAGATCGAGCCGGCCGGCGGCCGGCTGACCTCAACCGGTCGAGAGAGAGGGATCCTATGGGGGGAAATCAACAACGAGAGAGATCGAGAGGAAGCACGCGCGGCGCGGCTGATCGATATCGATCGATCGTTCCCTGCACTTATTTCCATGCGCGCGCGGCATTCCCTTGCTTCACGGACCCGGCGCAAAACGCGCACGATGCCGGCGCTGGCGCCGGCCGTCATCTCGCCGTATCCCGTGGTCCCGGCTGGCGGCCGGGAAGAAGATCGTGTGCCGAGCTGCCGACCGGCCGGTGCTCTCTCTGAATCTCTGCTTTAACAAGGCCACCTGCTCCCTCCGCCAGCTAGAGCGATCGATGTACACTGTAGACGACGACACAGTGCACGGCTTGCTACCACGTTGCTGCTACTTGCGTGCGTACTCCGAGTACCATGTGGCTGGCGATCGAGCAGGCAATGCAGGAGCCTCTCACTCGACATGTAGTCAGGATGACTGTCGCAGAAAGATGGGAACACAGGAGTCAGTAGGTTGGCAATAAGTCTGCACTTCATAAGTGACAGCCTGACTAACGGCCCTGGTACCTGAATTATGCAGTCAGTTCTTTCTTCTTGGCACGGCATACAGGCACTGTGGAATTTATTCCATGGAATTATTTCTCAAAATATATGATCGGCAAAATATTCAGTACAAAACACATCTTTGGTGCAATCATGAAACCCTTTACAAAATAACATTTAGGAGTTTGCAAAAAAAAAAAAAAACCATGCACGCCAATAGTGCATCTATAGATGTACATTGTTGTAAAACTTAAGATTCAAACTTGTTTTGTAAAAAGTCATATAAAAATAATAAATTTCTATTGCACATGCACTAGAGGACAAATTTCTGAAATTATCTTCCCTAGTGCATATGCATATGAAAATTTATTATTTTCGTATAAACTTTTACAAAACAAGTTTGAATCTCAAATTTTATGACAATGCACACTATAGAATGCACTATTTTTCCAAACGGGACAACTCATTTCCATTTTCATTGAAGAAATGAAAATACAACATTGTTCAGAGGATTACAAAATAGAATTTCAGAAGGCCATAAGGCAAAAACTTTGCATCTACTACTGATAGCCAACCTATCCCTGAAAAAGACCTATTGGATGTCCTAATAATTTCCAAGAAACACCAAAGCACCAGCGAGCACGTGCCTGGTATGCTCAAAGCTACAACAAAACAACAAAGTTTTAACTAACCCCAAACTGGAAAAGCACAAAGACACTAAGCTTCAGTTTTTTTGAGATCTTCTGGATGCTTCACCACTAAGCCATCCATCTCCTCTCCCAGAAAAGGCATTCACCAACATGGATTAACCATCACGAAGTTTTTGTACACTTTTTCACCATCACCCCTGATGCTTCACAACGATTTTGATGATCAGTTTCAATCTTCATCAGACTCCTGGTCTCCAGCAGCTTGTAACAGCAGACGATTAGCTTGATAGTCAGTTTGATTCACCAGGATTTCCTTAGCCACCCTAAGTAAAGTGTCAGCTCCTTCCTCCAACAGTTTCTTATCTAGTTCTCCATACAATCCTGCCCAATATTTCATAAGAGACACATCATGACATATTATTGTCAAAGGAGTTTTTAATAGCTTTTTATCAAACACAGCTCTATTCCTACATTTCCACACAACCCAACAAATTGCACCAATCCCCCAAGCATGGTATTGTTTTCCAAAATTGAACCATTTTTCACACCATCCCCAACTCTGGTCCAAACTACCTGGGGTGTTATTTTCCCCAAAACAAAGAGCAACAACCATCCATATTACTTTAACAACAGCACAATGAAAGAACAAATGTGAGGATGTTTCAATACAATCACAAAATTCACAAGTTGGATCCTTATCCCAATTCCTTTTTCTTAAGTTCTCTTCTGTCAGAATAGTATCATTGGATAACTTTACTCCAGTCATAATATTTCTGTTCTTCATAAAAGCTGTCTAAGTATCATGAATTAACTTGCCAGCCACCTTTTTTTGGCCTAAGAGTCAAAGTTTTTGTGATCAATTTATACAAACAATTTAAAAGGCAAGCGGGCATGTATTTTTGAATTTTGGAGGCACTTTTGGTAAAAGGGTAATTATCCCATAGTTAAGTCTACTAAATCCATTTTTTATTGTAAAAATCATCAAACAATAGAATCACATCAGATTTAATAATGTTCCAATAACTTTGATAAAACTCAATAGGTATTTTATCAGGGCCTGCAGCCTTATTTTGTTCCATTTGGTCTAAAGCACTCTTAATTTCTACTTCATCGAAAAGGTCTACAAACAGCTCATTGTCTTCCTGCCTAACCTGGGGAATGCCGCCCCCCCCCCCAGCTCATCATCAATATGTAACTCAAAATCAACTGAGGGCCCAAACAAATCAGAATTATAGACGTGCATAGTTTCAATTTTTTTTAAAAAAAATACTAAGTGTGGTTTTAGTGCCGTTTTTATGGATTGCACCGTAGATATATGGTTTGTACTAAATACTTTGGCTCTATGATCTTCCATTCCGGGGCCTATAACTATAATAAAAAACATGTCAACCCATGCAGCCTACAACTGTACTAGGTCACGCGGTAATTGGCGATACTGCAGGTCAAATAAAGACGTTCGTCCGGATGCTGCTGGCTGCCGCCGTACGTGCTGATGACGACCGGGGATTTTTCTGCGAGGCTTGCAGGATCCACGGACCACAGGCCGATGCGCCTTAGTACCACTGCTTCAAAGTCCGGGAAAAATCATTGGAAGACTTCAAGCATGCAGCAAAAGCGAGAGAGGGACAATTCAAGCAATGCAAAGGCTTGCATGCATCGGTCGACCACGAACGTTGTTGCATGCTGCATGCAACACACGTAATAGTAGATCCCACAAAAAGACGTAGTAGAGCTTTCCATTCATTCCATCGAACACAACACCAGGAATAATCAACACTGATCGAATACATACCGGGGCAAAGGGAACTAACAGAGTTCAGAATGCCGTCAGAGGCTCAGAGCAATGTAAAGGCAGGATGGGACCTTCACTTCAACAGCCATGCATGCATGCATGATGCGTGCATCCTGAATTCCTAATGGCATCGATCCTGCTCCCACACAGGGGCCCTAGTAGCTACAAATCATTGAACCATGGGACAAGCTACTGCAATACTAACGTGTGTTGTGTGTGTATAGCAGCAAGCTATAACAGGCAATGGAGCACACACAGGACAGGCAATGGAGCACACACAGGCACGTCCCGCCGGCCAGCCGGACCCCATTGGCAACCCATGGCAACAGGACCACCGTACCGTGTTATGGTGTGTAGCCAGTGAGTCAGACGGTCTCACACACCATGCCCTGAAAACCATGCATGCCAGGTTTCCTATACGGACGGCCCCTTCCTGTCAGGAAGACAGGAACCCAACAACAGTGACATACTGACATGCAGAGAAGCCATGCATGCATGGCACATCATACTCATACCGCTTAATGTTTTCATGCCCGGCCCGCTGCTAGTGATAGTTGCTCCTCGGTGTACCTGGTACAATAATACAAAGCCAGCGAAAAAACAAACAAACAAGCAGCTTTATTTGCTGTGGCGGAGCTAGAACAAATCGGAGGGGGTGCACTTGGCTTTGTGGGTGCAATGGTTTCTATTTTGTGTGTGCATATATGGTGAAAAAATAGCACTTATCACTGTTTTTTTATTTTTTTTTGGGTGCGGCTGCACCCACTAGTCCCAACATAGCTTGTTTGTATAGGCTGATCTACAACTCTTCGGTCGCCACGCACCCACTGATCTACAACTCCAGTGAAAAAATAGCACTTATCACTGTTTATTTGTCGACTATAGTACTTACTCAAATCCACTCGTATCAGAAAAAAAAAACTCAACGCCGCATCCCAGAGTAGGGTTATGTTTGACAAATACGGTGTTCGGTTAATGGTTTCTATATATGGCCGACTAATATTATTTTTAGAGAAAAATAATGTGCAATAACTGATAAGCAGGTTTGTTAAGTTCAAGAGAACATGACAATTAATTGATTTTTGGTCTAGCTAATGTAGTCTAGAGGTCCAACTAATAATTAGCTAAACTATTGTCTCTAGACTGATCTACAAGGCTTCGGTGCGTGGCGACCACGACTACGCCGCCCACACCTTTCTCTGAAAGAACTTCGCGCCCTCCACGGGTGAAGTTCTTTGGATGGCTGCTCACCAAAGGCAAGATCCACTGTCACACGGCGTTGGCATGCAAAAATATCATCGACGGCGCAAACTATGAGATCTGCAAGGCAGTGGATGAAACGGCCGATCACATCTTCTCTGAATGCCCCTTTGTTGAGTCCTTCTGGGCAGGCATTGGCTGGGTCCCGGGTAATGTCGCCAAGGTGACGAAGCTTGGGAACTCGCAGCCCCCACCCAACACGTCGCCAATAAGTTACTATCTCCCCTCCTGCTGTTGCCGTGCTGCCGGTGTTGGGAGATTTGGAAGCACATAAACGTCGTCGTCTTCAATGGCTCGCCCCCCAACATTGGTCGTCTCGTCGGTGCTTGCAAAGAATCGTTCCAGGACTAGAGCTCCGCATACCATAGGAAGAACGAAGCTCTACCTAGTAATTGGAGAATTGCTCTGACTATGTAATCTACACCTCACCCCTTCTTAGTTGTTTGTGTGATGTATGAACTGTGGTTCTTCCACCAACCGGGCCTTGGTTTGGATATCTCTAGAACTGAAAAAGTAGGTAGGGCTTGTTTGATCCGCCGAAGGCCTTTAAAGAAAACTATTATTTATATCTGTTTGGACCGGAAACATATAATGATTAGCAACTAACTACTATCCATACCCTTAGGATGCTATGTTTATTGAAAATAGGCTATTTCTTATCTTAGCACATATCTCGCTCAAAAAAGTGGGCCTGCTCATAAAGACTCAGAGAGGGAGAAGATGTAGAATAAAAAATCATTTATATATGGGGTTCGCGTAATGAAGTAACAATGACATGGCATGTATGAGCTTGCTGCTAAGTCATACTATTGAGGACACCCTTACCATATCCATATGATCGATCTGGTAGTCTATTAGCTCAATGACAGAGGTCTATGATAATTGTGTTTTTCAAACTTCAACGTGCTCATCAAAGCCGGCCAGAAATCCATGTTATGCACGGACAAATAAAAACAGATGCTGGTGATGAAGATGGCTGGATGAGAGATCAACGCCAGGCCAGCTGGTGCAAACCTTCGATAGATGTCTTGAGCTATGCGAGATAAAGAACGGCGCTAGTCTAAGTCTATAGGTCTTGATACCATATATGTATGTAGAAAATAATTATCTGATAATAATTATCTGGCTAATAGTTATTCGGCAATGTTCGGTTAATGGTTTCTACGGCTGATTAATATTGTTTTTTTAGAGAAAAACCCTATATAATAAATGATAATAAGCAGGGTTGATAAGTTCAAGCGAGCAGGATAATTAGCCGATTTAGTCTATCTAGAGGTCCAATTAACAATTAGCTAACCTATTGTCTATCTATTTGGATAAAAAAGTAATTATTAGCAGATAACTACTATTCATTTTTTGATAACTACTATTCATAGCGATATAGGTCCTTAGCTTACCTTTAGGATATGCTATGTCTATTATGTGGTCCAGTTGATATCTAGTAGAATTCTATCTCTATTCCTAGCTTGAATCCTATTATTCCATAGAGGCATGAATTAACTGCTGCACGGGCAATCGGGCATGTGTGCACAGGTCGGCAGGGCAGTACGAGGCTGCCTAGCTTGAGATGGGGGTACTTCGATCGGAGACGAGATGGTTAGGTTTTAATCAACGCCTCGGCTGCTGTCACGTACTCCAATCCGGTCCCCCCTGCTCTCATTGCAAATGGCCGTCCGGCCTGCCGATCTGCCCTCGTCTCTCGCCTTAAAACCACACCACCACTCACACCCAGTTCCTGCGCGCACTTCAACTGCACAGGCGACAGAAATCCTGGCTGGCTAGTGCCTGTGGTCGTCGTCGTCGTTCAATTTACTGCGTGCGACGTGTGACCATAGTCCACAGCCGTGTCTTCGTCGTTGTCATGGCCGCCGCACCGCATGACATTGACATGCACGGCGTCGACTCGTTCGCGCAGCTGCCCTTCATCCGCGGCGAAGCGCGGCCCCCGGCGGCGGCGAACAGCAGGGACGCCGCCAGCATCCGCCTCTTCGGCCGGGACTTCCCCAACGACCAGCAGCAGGCGGCCCACCAGCTGCTGCTGCTCAAGGAGGGCGCGGCGGCCGGGAACGACGGAGGCGTAGCCGCCGAGGGCGGCGGCGACTCGGCGGCGTCCGGCGGGGAGAGGAAGTTCGAGTGCCACTACTGCTGCCGCAACTTCCCGACGTCGCAGGCGCTGGGCGGGCACCAGAACGCGCACAAGCGGGAGCGCCAGCATGCGCGTAGGGCGCACCTTGAGGCCTCCTTCGCCGCGCACTGCGGCGCCTACCTGCCCGGCGCGCACGCGCACCTCTACGGCCTCTTCGGCTACGGCGGCGGCGGCCACACGGCGTTGCCACCACCACCGACGGCGCACTACCCGGCGGCAGTGTGGCCAGGCGCCGTGCCGGGGATGTACGGCGGCGGCTTGGGGCCCGTAGCGCGGCCTCCTTCCGTGTACGGCGGCATGGCCGTGCCGCCGGGGATGTGGAGCAGGCCGTCGCCACCTGCTTTTGTCGCGGCTGGCCGACCCGATGGGGCCGATCCCGCGGGGTACGGAGAGATGATGATGATGGCTAGCAAAGACGACGACAAGGTGGCCATGAGCGTAGTGACGTCACTGCCCACGTTGCCGTCGTCGTGCTTGTCCGGCCAGCAGTCGGCGGAGATGATAGGGCGACCTGAGTTGGGACACAAGGATGGAGTCATAAGCTTGGACCTCTGCTTGTAATTTGTCGATCTTCTGCCTGTTTAGATCGCTTCCATTTTTCTCTTTTCCTTTTGGCTTGTTTTCAGAGGTGTTTAAGCATGTTTCTTGAGCTAAATTGCGACAGACATTTTCGTTAGCACTGTCGAATGATATGTACTTTTGTTTAGTTTTTATGTAAGGTAAGCATGCATGCAGTTTGGATTGCAGTAATTCGTCTAAATTATCAGTAACAATGTACTGTTTTGTTTATTTTTATATTTGGTTTGTTCTAGTTGTTTTAGTAGACCTCCTCTTTGAACAAAAGGGGGGAATGAAGGAATAGCTAAAGCAAACTCCTATGAACCACTCTTATACATAGGATTGTTTTGAAATTTCTATGCAACGGCTTGTTTCATATCATAGGAAATGAGGAGGACTTCTAATTAACACGAGGCCTAATCTTTTAGAAACATTCTTTTACGTATGTCCTTTCTTGATTCCCATGTTTTCCTTGTAACATCGAAACGGGCAAATACCACATTTTGTTAATGTTCGGTCGTTCTATAGGATTCAAGTTGTTAAGGCAGACAGATGACCAACTCTAATGTTTTTCCTATTCGTATTATATCTTGGTCAACTAAGCAATAATATATGGTGCTCCTTTTGAAATTTCGAGGAGTTATATATATATTCTCATAACTACAATGCTAGAGGGATTGTAATATCTAGGTCCCACATTTACAACAAAAAAAACACCCCAATCACATAATTATTTTCCTCCCAACATGACCACACTGCATCGACTTTGATACAACCCCCTGCTTCTGTGCCACCTCTAATTATGCGCCCCAATGCGGCTACCCGAAGAGCCATCAACCCCTAGCCCTAGATCTCCGATGCAAGTGGCCCTTCCTCTAGTGAGGCCCTTGGAGTGTGGGGTAGCCCCTTTGCGAGGATCCATGTGCGAGGGCATCGAGGATGTGCCAATGAGGGCGCATAAGGGCAACACACTAGTGAGGGGTAGGGCTGGGCATCGACGAGCGGCGATGATAGTGCTTTGGTTTGGGCCTGTGGTGACAATCCTCGTGAGCGATATAATACGAGGAGAGGAGAAGAATTTTTTTAATGCTTATACCCTACCGGTAAGCTTACCATTAGGTGGAATAATGGTACCATTT
This sequence comes from Themeda triandra, assembly GCA_018135685.1. NCBI lineage: Eukaryota > Viridiplantae > Streptophyta > Magnoliopsida > Poales > Poaceae > Themeda > Themeda triandra. The sequence continues at coordinate 478,125 of JAENPR010000147.1, read as the reverse complement.
ATAGGCTGCTAGTGTCAGGCCACTAGCCAGACTGCCAAATCGATCGAATGCATTGCAAAGAGATAGAGGTGTTATTTATAGGTTTTTATTTTAGGTTGACTGTATTTCATTACGATGTAATTGGATACCGAGCTATATGAATCGCAGCCCTTTCTAGCTATGGGTTTGTTTGGATGCTAATGGATCCATCTCAATCTAGGTGGATTGGTGCAGAATTTAGTTTAAATTCCACACCAACTTCATACTGACATGCATGGTGACCTTGCCAAATCGACACGGTGGATCGGAGAACCGCCCAGCCAGAGCCAGCAGTGCCTTGACATATGGGACGACGCGCACCGGATCGAGCGCACACTACCTGTTTGCGTGATGATGCGTCGTGTACATCCTGACATCCATCACTTAGGGTGTGTTTGGTTCATTTCTTACACTAGCCTGGCTAGCAAAACGAAGCCAGGCTAGCCGAAAGCTGCCTCTAGCAAGCCAAGATATGCTTGTTTGGTTGCCTGTACTATCTAAGCCTGGCTATCAACTGGTTTGTTTGGTTGATTGGTTTGGCTAGCATAGAGTCACCTCTTCTTAGTCCAGGTAACTTCACCCCTGTGAAACAATTCGTCGAACACCTTCAAGGCGAGTAGAGAGAGCAGAGGGAGCAAGCCATGGCCGACCCTTGTCCTTGCTGGCGGAGCACGGCGAGGCATAGGATGCCTCCCCGCAGCTGCTCCTCACCATGGACACCGCCTCCCAGCAGCTGCTCCTCGCCATGGTCGTCGCCTCCCCGCAAATGCTCCCTCGCCATGACCGCAGGAGCTGCCTCCCGTGCCGCACATGGCCGCACCTACTCGCCCAGATCCAGATAGTTGACGGCGCAACAAGTAGCTCCGAGGGCCGGCGCGGGCGCTGCTGCGAGCTGCACTAGCGGAGGTCGAGCAGGGGCGCACTCATCGAGCTCCGTCGTGGCCGAGGGAGCACCCCGCCGGAGGAGCTCGCCCATTGTCGTTGCTCGCTCGAGCACTGGAGGTCGCGCCGGCGGAGGTCGGGCGCTGCTCGCCCAGCTCAATCGTGGCCGCGTCTCTTGCGCCCGCGCTCGTCAACGGAGAAGCGACGATGCTCCGGAGAGCGAGAGGGGTGCGGGCGCCGTCGCCATTGGAGGAGAGAAGGGCAGCGTAGAGGCAGAGAAGCTCGATTCGGAGGTGGGGAAGTTTGAATTGGCAGCAGACCGTCGGGGATGGTGCCGAAGCGGGGGCACGGGAGGCCCGCCACAGCCGGCCGGGGAGGAGGACGAACACCGGCGCGAGGAAGAGAAGCACCACGCGACCTGCGCGAAGGTGACCGGAACGACAAAGGGAGCTGGCCCTAAGCTGCATCGACTAGAACGGCCGATTCGGCCGTTCCCCCTCATGCTGCATAACGTGGTACGGCTGCATAAGTTTATGCAGCCCAAAATCCCTAGTCAGGCAACCAAATAAGTCGGACTGGCCCCAAGAGAGCCATGACCAGGGTTGTGCACCCAACCAAACACACCCTTACGTACAGTACAGCATGCAAGCATCTGCTCTGCCCAGCTAGCCATGCACGTACACGTATAGTACGCAACGTACGTGCAGCCACGTGCCACGACGTACGATATCTGTTTCCATGGAGATATGCGCTTGGTTGCTCTTGCCGTCTTGCGTGCATAGTTGCATACATATGGTCGACCAATTAAGCTACAGATCTGACAACGGCGTACGCCTGCGTGCTTCACTGTTTCCACAGTAGGTGATCTGGCTAGCTAGCTAGCTAGCTAATAGGACGACGACGTCAGAAAGCCGTGCATGACCACACCACCACGATCGACAGGAGCCTGCTGCCATGCTCGCTCTGCAGCCGATCCATGACCAATGTTTACACTCTGTGCCCCGGCCACCAATGTTTACACTCTGTTCCCCGGCCTGCTGCACGGTGCACGACTGCACGCACGAACCCGATGGCATGCATGCACGTCTGCGCGCAGGCGTGTTCGGCGCGCGCGTACCTTCTCTAGCTATGCGCCCGGTACTGCCGGTCTCTCTATAGCTAGCTTGGCCACACCTCGGACGTACGCATGCATGCATGCTGTGCTGTGTGCTTGCTTGCGTACGTGCGTGCGTGCATATGTACGGCCTACGGCGGGCGTGCGCGACGACGACGATGATCCACGGCCGCGGCAGCATATGCCGCCGCAGTACCTGGGCCGTTCGAGGATAGCGATCGATCATGTTGATGACGTGACATGAGTGGGCATGCGTATATATGTCCACGCATGGACCACGGGCTGGCCACGCCGTGCAGCTCCGTACGTGGATGATGGGGTATGTGTTTTCTGTACGCTTGGAGCGAGAGTGGTGGTAGTCTCGGATGCATGTGGGGGTGCATGTGCGGGCCTTGGGTACGATCGAGCTAGCTTCTCTGTTTTTTTTTTTTTTTTTTTTTTTTTTTGAGAGAAAACTCCTAGTAGTTGATATAGGATATTTGTACACTCATTTTCGTCGTCTTGTTGAGGGCTGTTTGCTACTGATTCTGCACGGCCCAAGACGTCCTATGTTCCAAAATGGAGTCCTGGGCTAGCTCTACCTCAGCCCAGTCGCTATCCCTGGTGTATCCAACAAAGAAGTAAAATATGGCCCAGAAAGAGATGCAGCACAGTGGATTCTTGTGTTATCTTTTTTTTTTTTTTTTTTTTTGAGGAAATAGGAGGGTTTGATCCCCTACTAGACTTTTATTAAAAAAAAGAGTACAAAAGTGTTACAAGCTCCAAAAAGGAGAATTAAGAAACAAGCGTTATCTTGTATTCGCTGCATGCATCGACACTTTAGACAGAAAAAAGTTGTAAAGACTCATTTGCTCCAGGAAAAAAATGGTTGTGACTCGTATTAAATTGAGAACACAGACCCGAGTAAGCAGGTTCTATTATAAATTTATAATGTACCTAACAACCTAGTTTGTTATGTTTCTTGCGGTGAAAACACACCATGCTTATTTACATTTGAGTTTTCAAGTAAGGTTATTATTTATATTTTTAGGTTAATGGCTATTGCTGGTTATTGCATTGGTCGATCATGTATCCATCAACTGTTAATTTAGACTTCATCTAAATTTAGTCAGGATTGAGTAACTTTTAGGCGTGTATACAAAATTCAGTACCTAGGAGGTATATATGTTTCACTGTTACTAAAAAAACATTCATACATGACGGTGATGACACTTTATGTAACGTTTAAGACTTTAGGTCTTGTTTAGATAGATGTATACAATGCATCCAAACAAGCTCTTAGCCATCCGATCATTTGTAATTCGATGTGCGTGTGAAAATTGATGATTTTCCATTTGTAATTTGATGCGAGTGAGGGAAGTGAGTCTGGCTCACTTGGCTAGGCGATTCAATGTGACACTACACCTAGCCACCCAGATTTGAATCCCATTGGGAGCGAATTTGGATGTCTATTTTCTTCTTAGTGAAAAGCCCCCTAGTTCCTCCTAGGTTGGGTCGTGTTTTTTTTTTTTTTGTAATTCGATGTGAGTGAAAATTGATGATTTTTCATAGGAGCTGGGATATTCCTACATGTATTTATAGGAGTGGTAGACAGTGGTAGTGTGTGAATCTATACCTTCTATATAAACAAACCCCACTAGTCTATTTATCTGCATTCTCCTTAAGCCACGTCATCCAATTTCTCTGCTGCAGTACGCACGATATCATGCAGCCGGTCACTGCATGCAGCGATCGGTGGAGTATACGCAATTTCAGTTAACCGAAACCGATCCCACCTCCACCCGTACTCCAGTGCCGCCTGTCCGTCGTCCCTTAGCACCAACCCACATAAATTTATTGCACCGTCAATTCCTCCACCACAAGTCCAAAACGCACCATCGATTCATCTAGCATAACAGATGCAAAATAAATTGCCACTGCAGAAGGAAACCAAAGGTCCTTACCACCTCCTCGCTAATGGATAAATAGTTCTGCCCTGCCTCTGCTTTCCTTGCCGGCCACCTCACTCCGTCTGGCCCATGCCCTGCCCGCTCGCACTGGACAGAGCCTCGCTGCATCTCACTTCGCACCGCCCCGAGGCATGTGCCTAGGATCACTTACAACGGGAGAAGATGGGCGTCCGGGCTCATCATCACCTCCGCTCAGCTCTTCCAACCTCGGCGGCACTGCTTCGGCCTGCCCGTTCACCAGCAAGATGCCTGCAGAGCTTTGCCAACGATGGCTCCCTCGCCATGCCCACGTCGCTGCCGGGTGGTGGTATCTCCAGCCCTGGTGGCCACTGGCCACTAACGAGGATGGCATCTCGACGAGGTGGTATCTCCAGAGTCTAATCTCGACGAGGATGGCATCTGGAAGTGCAAGGAAATAGAGGAACATCTGGGCGGATCTCCCATGCAACCGTTCCATACCGGAGCCCCATGGAAACAGGAGGGAAGATGAATGAATGAATGAGTGGATGAGAACTATCCGGGCGTGATGGTATGTTGCTGCTGATTTTACTTTATTTTTATTTGATAATAAGGGGCGGTAGTTTCTTTTACAGCGGCAGATATTTTGCTAACTACATTACTTGAGATGAAAGAAAGGGTAAAGCCATGTCGACGTCAAGCAGGTCCCAAAACTGAAACTGATATGTAGGAGTATTGTTTCCTCAAAAAAATATGTAGGAGTAATATGTGTGTGTTTTCTACAGATTTTTAGCTACAATTGCGGCCAAGACAGTACGTGAGAAGCTGATGAGATATAAATACATGTATTTTCTTTGTCAAGTCAAGATATGTATTTGATCAATAGACATTTTGTTAGACTTTACTGAAGATGGACCATTCTTTTCCATTTATATTTCTAATTAAAATTATGAAGAATAAAAGAAACGAAGGAATATTTCTCCCTCAATGATCATATACCACACTAAAGGATCTTTGAGATATTAGTTAACATTCTAACCCATATAGATTCCTTCTTCATACCCGCGGCAATGCGCGGGGAATCCACCTAGTTTCTTAGTGGAACACTACAGTAGTACAATGATCTGTTGAACGTGAGCAATGAGCACAACCAAATGCATGAAACACTAAAATTCGGCCTGTTCGGAACAAATGAAGTACGAAAAACACAGGAACAAGGGAAAACATAGGAATAGGAAAGGAACAGAGGTGTAAATTGAAAAACACATGAATTTTACAGTAGTATGTGTTCGGAATGCATGAATATGACTTGCACAGGAATTTTATAGTTAGCTGTAAACTCAATGCATTATATCATAATTCCTAGCAAATATTTTTTCTTTTACTGAGCCGGTACATGTACATATCAACTAAAATAAAATCTAGATTAAAATCTAGAAGGGGGCCCACAGGCTAGCATTCTTATCTGTTCTCCGACTTTAATAGGAACTTTATCTCTTCCTCACTGGAACACAATCCGTCAGAGAGAGCTCCTCGTTCTTGACATTGGTGCCGCAAAGGAAGCAGATCGCCAGATCGACATAGCGCGGTAGGATGGGTGGGATGCTATCCCGCTGGCCGGATCCGGCGCCGGCGGGCCGCTGGTGCTAGTCGAGGAAACTTCCAAGTTTATTCATCCGTTCTCTTTAGAAGTGATTTTTTTTTTACTTTTGTCGATTTATTATAGTTCGGATTTTAAGTCATAGATCAAAAGATCTGTGTGGTGATTGGATGCTCGTTTCAATTCACTGCTCTCCTTTTCTTGCAGTTCTCAGAGTGGATAATTGGGTTTTTTGTGAGAACTAGAGCGTTGACGAGGAAGTATTGATGAAGAACGCCATGACTAGTGAGCTATCGATTAAGTCATACTCAGATCTTCATTTTTTTTTTGAACCGAGGCGAATTTCCATTACCGTAATAACGGAAATACAAACATTTAGAGGTTTACAAGAGAAGCAAAATGAGACATCTAAGAATAACAGCTTTACGAAGGACTACAACAAACTTAACCAAAGCCCAGAAACTTTTCCCAGACCCCTTTACTGACATCTACTAGGCTACCATTCATGCATCTATTACAAGTTTAAAACTTCAGCAGTAACGATGATTCAATCAACCCACAAGAGCTCCAGAATCAGCATATGCAGAAGTCCATCCTTCCACGCACCCCTCCAGATTTTCTCACTGCTTTGGATCGCCCTCCAGTTGTTTAGGCACTGCCATCTTCTTCGCCTTACACACTAGATCAGCTGCAATCTTCATCAGCGTGTTAATGCCTTCCACCAAAGGGTCCTTATCACCACCTGTATAAAGGTGCATAACAGACAATGTTTTTTTTTAAAGAAACTGGAGGGGCCGAGGCCCCTACAGGAATTTATTAAAGGCAAGTAAAAGTAAACAAGAGTACAACAAAGACAAGAGAAGAGACAGGGAGGGGAGGAGAGGGGGACTCAAGAAACGAAAAAGGAAACAAAAAAAATCTGCATTAAGCAGCTATAAGCTCTAGAGGCTGTATCCATGCTTGAAACTGAAGTTCTTGGCCCTGTTTAATTCGATGCTTAAGCAAACGAAGTTCTTTGAAAAAAATCCTGTAGCAACCATCCCTGTTTTGACCTTGTCCTCTGAAGATTAAATCATTTCTTGCTGTCCAAATGGTCCAGCAAAGGAGTATTATAGTTTCCATGAAGAAGCATGAATTGAGCTGGCTTCTCATCATTGCTACCAAGGTTCAGAAAGTGATTATCACCGTGATTTGAATCCCAATAATGTCCCAAAGACATCCTTGCAAAGGAGCAAATCAACAAAAAGATGATAAGAAGTCTCCTCTACCAATTCATTGCAGAGGGCACAATAGTATGAATTGAGTTCCATATGTTTTCTTCTCAGAATGTTCTTGGTACTTAATCTGTCTTTGACAAGCAGCCAGAAGAAGACTCTATGCTTCGGTTGAGCTCTATTCTTCCATAACCAGAGGAAGGTAGGATGAACATTATGATTACCAATAAGAGCTCTATACACTTTCCTAGATGAAAAGTTTTCAGAACCTCCTCTAAAGCCCCATTTATCCAGATTCTCATTCAGAACCACATGTTCCATCATTTCTGTCAAGCTTTGCATCTGAGAATAAGCCTCTTGGGAGATGGGCAGATGAAGGAGGCTGGTGAAGTCAGCGGTGCTCAGCACTTTCTGAACCGTAAGCCGCACATTTTTAACAAAGGTGAGCAACTCGGGCTTATCTACGGATATGGGGTTTCCACACCATCCATCTAGCCAGAAAAGGGTACTGTCCCCAGACCCAATCTTTGGAGCAAACAATTCTTTGAATTGGGGTAAGAGTTTTAGAACATCTCTCCACCAGAAGGAGCCTTTCCTAGTATGGTTGGGGAGTTTACCATTTGCATAATGTTTTTCCCAAACTAAGTTCACCCAGGGGGTATCAAGCTTGTTGAAGAACTTATGTAGGTTCTTCATCAGTAAGGCTTGGTTCTGCTTTTCAATATTAATGACACCCATACCTCCTTCAGTTTTGGGGAGGCAGACCATTTCCCAAGCAGCCTTTGGGATACCCCTTTCATTGATACTAGACCCTCTCCATAAGCAGTGCTTTCTGTACTTATCAATTTACTTGATTATGGATTTTGGGAGCACAATTGAACACATGAAGAACATAGGGAGAGCAGTGAAAACTGCATTCACCATCTATAATCTGCCAGCTTGATTCAGGAAGGGAGAGACCAAAGCCAACCTTCTTTTCACACTTGTTAACCATAGGCAGGAAGTCATGTGCACTGGGTCTTGAAATACATAGAGGCAATCCCAGGTAGGTGAAGGGCAAGTCACCTGTGGAGCAGCCAAAGGTAGCTGCAAGCATTTCCAATCTGTCTCTGGGGATGTTAATAGGGATCATCATGGACTTGTTGAAATTAACCTTCAAACCAGTGGAGAGGGAGAAAGTGTTTAAAAGAGCTTTGAGGAAAAGAAGCTGTCTTGTGTCTCCCTCCATGATGATGAGAGTATCATCTGCATACTGTACTATTGGGAAGTCAACTGAGGAGTTGGAGGGGATGGGCAGCTGAAGAAGACCCAAATCTTTTCCTTTGTTGATCATAGATTGAAGCAGGTCTGCAGCAAGAACAAACAGTAATGGAGAGAGAGGATCCCCTTGTCTAACACCTCTTCTGCAATGGAAAGTTTTACCCATAGCCCCATTCAGAAGAACAACAGATGTGCCTGATGAGAAGATATCCTGCATCCATTTGATCCATCTTTGTCCAAAACCTTTAGCTTCCATGATTGCCAGCATAGTCTGATGCTCAATTTTATCAAATGCTTTTTCAAAGTCCAGTTTTAAGATGACTATCTCCTTCCTAGAGTGATGACATAGATGGATGTACTCATAGGCCCAGGCCACACAATCTTGGATGGTCCTTGTCTTGATGAATCCATACTGGTTTTTATGAACCAGAGCTTTGATCTGAGGCTGTAATCTGTTGGCTAGGAACTTGGTGATCAATTTGATGGAACTGTTAAGCAGGGAGATTGGCCTGAAGTCATTAACTGTTCTAGCACCATCAGTCTTTGGTATGAGGGTGATATAAGAAGAATTGATGCTTCTCAGACAAACTGAATGATCATAGAAGTCTCTGCATAAATCATAGAAATCAAATCTGATCACAGGCCAACATCTTTTGAGAAACTCATTACTGAAGCCATCAGGTCCAGGGGATTTATCATTTGGCAATTTTTTGACAATATTGTCAATTTCTTCTTGTCGAAAGGGAGTCTCCAGTCCTCCTAAGTCCGGGTGTCTTTGAATGAAATAGTCGTCCGATGGCCAACCCATTGAATTCACGACTCCAAGTCTAAGCTTGAAATCCTCCCGAGTATTTTTTTTCTTTTTCTCTATGCTCGAGGTTACCATACCATCTGCTGAAACCAATTCACTGATCAGATTTTCCCTGTATTTTATGATGGCATTGGCATGGAAAAATTTTGTTCCTACGTCACCCATTTTGGCCCACTTTATGTTTCCTCTATGCCTCCAAGATATTCTTTGCTTTTCCAGCAAGCTTAGGAGATGCTCTTTCAGGTTTTCCTGAAAGTTCCATTCTTCTACACTTAAGTCTCTGAATTCCTGAAGAATTTCAATAAACTGCAAAATGCATCTGGAGTTAGCAATAAGAGTATGAAGGCCCACTTTAGATTGGAACCAATCTTTAAGATTCTTCCTCAGACTTTTGAATTTAGCTGTTATGATCTTAGCCTTATCGATCGATTGACATGTGCGAGACTTAACCGGCATTGAGAATTTCATCAAACCTATCATCAAGCATCCAGAAATTTTCCATCCCGAAAATCAAACTCTTGGGGATTGCGGTTGAAATATTGATTAGACATGGAGTATGATCGAAGGAACCATACCAAAAGCCATAACCGAGGTGTTTGGGTATTTGAGGGTCCACCGGGTCAAGTGAAAACCCAGTCAATTTTCTCTAGAAGAGGGGAGGGCTGCATATTGGACCAAGTAAATTTCTTTCCCTATAAAGGAATCTCATTGAGTCCCAGACGACTAATAGCTTCATTGAACATGAAAACTTCAGAGATACTCCCCCCAGGTTTATTTCTGTTCTCTAAGCTTCTCATCAAGTTAAAATCACCAAGAACAATCCAGTCAATCATATCAGGCATCTGAATGTTTTTGAACCATTCAATAAAGTGGATTTTTCCCTCAGGAACACAGGGGTCATAAATACAGGTGAGCACCCAACTATCATTATTAAGCAAAGAAGTCATCTCCACAGAAATACTATAACCATTGCTGAATAATCTGTTGCCAGAAAATAAAGTGCTTTTCCAAGCAATTAAAATGCCCCCCGAAGCACCCACTGAAGGCAGAACTTCAAAAGCATCAAAGGCAGCAGGACAGAAATTTCTAAGAAAGGAGGTATCAAACTCACTCCTCTTAGTTTCCTGAAAACAGATAATGTCACAGGTAGATAACATAATTCTGTTCCTAATACCATCCCATTTCCAGCTAGAGTTAACCCCCCTCACATTCCAAGTGAGAATTTTTCAGTTTCTTACAGACATTTGATTCATTAAGTAACTACTAGATACAAAAGATGACTGAACACCAGTCTAGCAGGGTTCAAAGTCTGACAAACAGTCAGTTCAGAGCTTCACTGCTCCCCATCATGCCTTGGCCAGATCCATTCCCTGAGCCAGCATCCTTCTGGTTTGCTTCAGTGGTGTCCTTGCTCTTCTCAACAGCCTTGTTCCTTGTCTTCTTCTTCTGGGGGCCTTTCTCCACCTCCTCTGGGTTCATTCCACAAAACTGCACAGCCAAATTTTTTATGGTCTTAGAACTCAGAGTTGGAGGGGGTGGATTACAACAAGAACATCTTTTTTCAGGACAGCCAATAGGTTTAGCACCATTGTTTTTAGCAGTGTTTCTTGGGCTTCTCCTTACCTCTGTGATGAGCAAAGGGGTCTTTCTTTTGCCCTTGTCAGTAGCTGCTTTATTCTGCAGCTCAGGAGCTTGCCTCTCTGTAACTTCTAGCTTCTCCACTTGAGTCTGTATGTCCTCAGCCACCAGATTTTCAGCATCCTTGGGGGAGTCAGGGCTGATTTTCTCTATTTGCAGTTGCTTGGGCTTGCTGCTCCCAGCTGATTGACATGAACAGTCAAAAAAACATTCCGGGAGATTAACAGAGGGGCAACTATTTGGCAATGATAGAGTGAGCTGACCATACTTACATTCAAAGAAGTCAGTCGCCTTGGATGTCAGGAAAGACTTGGCCCAATCAAACTGGCCTGCTGAAAGAAGGAGAGTAGTGAAAAAGGTGCTCCATTCAGCAGGAATCTTAATATAAGAGGGACCAATGTTACCTTTGCTGGCCTGTGCAGGGTGAGGCCCAATTAAAGGAAGCCTGTCTAAAGAAAACAGCCCATCCTGATTCAAAGTAACAGATTGGCCAATCTGTGGCTGAAAGTCCCTAGTTTGGTTTTGGCTAATTGATTAAACCTAGGACTAACCTTGTTTATCTAAGTGGTTGATTTAGAGAAAGGTTGTCCACACGATGAGCATATTGAATATGAAGCATGACACGTGTCATATGATCAAAGAAGAAGATCAAGACGATGCTTGGCTCCATGGACCGGTGTTGAAGGTGAAGGGCTAGTCGAGGCTTCGGAGTGAAGGACCATGCGATGGTGAAGCTCGGGCAAGACTAGGCGCCGATGGACCGATGCACGGTGAAGGGCAAGTGAAGTCAAGATCGATGGATCGAGACGGTCACATGATGGTGTGAAGTGTTCATATCATTTGGAGGAACAAAATGGGCTCAAGGCAAAGGTATAACCTATAGGGCCATTTTGTTTTACACTCAAGACACCATAGAGGGTGTGAGTGGTTTAGGATCGATAGCCGCACTATTAAGAGGGGAAGTCTTATCGGCTATTCGACGCACGGGTGCCACTAGGTGAATTCATGTAGTGCATTGCATGTAGGGCCTAGTGAGCTAACCTAACCTTTGGGAAATGTTTGTGAAAAGCTAACACACAAGCTCATGGAGATGTACACTTGGTGGTGTTGGCACATTTACAAAGGTGGCGTGTTGGTGCGCTGTGGTTTGCGGGGTAGAGATGGGTTTGGGTCCCTCTCTTCCTCCCGCCGAGCCCGTGAGGCGGATTCGGCGCTTTCGGGAAAAATGGATGCATATTTTCTATTGCGCCGGATGCAAAATTTGGTTGAAATCATGCTATCTCGTTGTTCAAGTTGGTATACTTGTTGGATAGCATGTCCGAGAACTTGGATCGACGACACGGCGAAAGGCAAAGATCTCGGGGGAGGCGCCGGACGAGCCTTGGCGGCGCCGGACGCGTCCGGCGCATTGTGTCTTGACATGTGCTGATGGCTGACATGGTCGAAGCGGCGGACTCACGGCGGACGCACGCGGCGGACGCGGGCAAATCACTGTGCTGAGTCCGGAGAGTGCTGAGCCTCGGCATGGCGCCGGGCCGGGCGGGCGGGCGGCGGACGCGCCGGTGTCACGTCGCCGCGCGCGCCGGACGCCGACGTAAAGTTCCGGGCGCGGCTCGGGAACCGACGCGAGCGCGGACGCGCGATGGCGAGCGCCGGGCGCGCGCGGACGCACACGTGGCGGGACGAGATTGAACGCGGAGCCAACGGTCGACTTGGCTCGCGCGCGAGGAAGGAAGAAGCGCGGACGCGTCCGGCGATTTGCGGCAGACGCGTCCGGCGCGTCTTTGCTCGGCCTCCCGAGGAGGTAACGGTCACATTTGTTTGAGGGGTTATAAATAGAAGGTGGCCGGCCCTTGGGGAGGTCTCTTGGCCATTTCTCATCCCTTGTGCATTCTTTGAGCTAAGAGACTCTCTCCCACTCATCTCCCTTGCTTGGTTGTTCATCCTAAGAGAGATTGAGTGAATCACCTAGTGCATTGCATTGCTTGAGGGCATCTAGTGGCACTTGTGGGTGGTTTAGCCGGTGGATTTCTTGTTACTCTTGGAGAGTACCGCTCCTAGCCTAGCTTGGAGGAAGTTGGAGGCGTTGGCAAGAGAAGGTGTTTGTTCTTGGCCACCTCCGGTTGTTTGTGAGAGGTTTGAGCTCACCTCGTGGGGATCACGAAGAGCATCCTAGTGGATTGCACGTGTCGTTGAGTACCTCGCTTGAGAGTGGTGTCTTGCGGTGCCTTGCGGGCGAGCCTTGAGGGCTAGTGACTTGAGGGTCACACCGAAGAACCATCTAGGTGTTGGTCGACACAACCGGTGACTAGCTTGGCGGTGCCCAAGTGAACACCGGGTGAACAAAAACAATTGTGTTCATCTTTGTTCCCGGTGATTGGTCTCGATTGTGTGTTGCCGATTGATTGATTGTTCATCTCTTGGTGATTGACAACCTCGACTCTACGCGTTGGTATAACAAGCTCCTACCCTCTCTTGTATTACTTCGTTTACATTCTTGCAAAGTAGAATTGCTTGTGTGGTCGGTCGGGAACCACTTCTTGTGTAGACTAAATCCCGTGGGTAGAATTGCTTGTGTGGTCGGTCGGGAACCACTTCTTGTGTAGACTAAATCCCGTGGGTAGAACTCTTGATCACTAGTGGTAGCTATTGTGTGTGCTAGTGATCACCTACTAGAATTGTTTGGATAGGAGGCTTGCAACATCTAGTAGGCTAAGCAAAACTTGCTTTCCGCCGTTTGTGTATCTAACGAAGTTTGCTTAGTGAGTTTGTAGAAATTTTTTATAGGCTATTCACCCCCCTCTAGCCATCTAGGACCTTACAAGTGGTATCGGAGCCGAGGTCACCGTTTTAGTGCAAGGCTTAACATCCTACGGTGTTAAGATGGCTCAAATTGTGTTCAACCATGTTGGGGGCAAACCGCCTATGTTTGATGGAGTTAGTTCCTTTGATCATTGGAAGAGAAAGATGATCATGTATCTTGGTTCAATACAAGAGAGAGTCTTGCAAGTCACATTGCACGACTATGCTATTCTCGATAATGATCATCTCACCGATGAAGATAAAGCCAACATCACATGCAATAGAATGGCTCTCAACACCCTATATAATGGCATTGATACAAAGGTGTTTGAGGGGATCAAGGATTTGGAACTTGCTAGTGAAGTATGGACAAGGTTGGGTGAGACATATGAGGGCACCAAGGTTGTGAAGAGTGCCAAGCTATATGGGCTCAAGAGTGAGTTCAAGAACTTCAAGAAGGAGGATGAAACAATCATTGAAATGTTTCATCACTTGCAAGTGATTGTGAATGATCTCAAGAGTTTGGGACACAAGACAAAAGATGAAGATTTTTGTCACAAGTTCTTGATATGCTTGCCGAAGAGCTTCAAGATGTTGAAGCTAATGCTACAAAGAGATGGGCTTGAAAATAAGAAGCCAAATGATTTGCTTGGTGAAGTCTTGACATATGATAAATTTGATCAAGATGATGAGAAGGTGGAAGAGGAGAAGAAGAAGAAGACCGTGGCATTCCAAGCCACATCCTCCAAGGGCAAAGCACCAATCTTTGAAGAAGAAGAAATCAATGAGGAAGATGGTGACTTTGAGATTGATGATGAGGCACTTGCTCTTGTGGTGAAGAAGATGGGACACATGTTCATCAAGAGAAGAGGCTTCAAGAGAAACAACTTCAAGAAGCAAGAGCAACAAAGAAAGTGCTTCAATTGTGATAGCACCGAGCATCTACAAGCCGAATGCCCATATGAGAAGAAGAAGAACTACAACAAGGGCAAGTTTGAGAAGAAGAAGCATGAGGCCAAGATGACACTCAAGAAGGGCAAGAATGGTGCATTTGTGGTCACTTGGGAGAGTGACAATGATGATGAAGATGAAGATTCAAGCAACAAGGCTATGGCTTCCATCGCTATCAACAAGAAGTCTTCATTATTCTCCACATCACCATCATGCTTCATGGCCAAGGAAACAAAGGTACAATATGATGATAGTGATGATGATAGTGAGATGGAATATGCTCACGATATTGATAATGTTGATGATGATGATGAACCGACTAAGGATCAATTATATGACTTGATGCAAGAAACTAGAGATATAGCTATTGCCAAGGAAAAGGAGTGCAAGAAGCTCTCAATGAAAGTAGAAATACTTGAGAAAGCCCTAGGTGAGCTTATGACCACTCATGAGAGTCTAGTGGTAGACCATGAGAAGCTTGGTGATGCTCATTCTAAGCTTAAAGAAGCTCACTCACTTCTACTTGAGCAACAAGCAAAGAAAGTGGTGATTGCATCATGTGATATAGGTCTTACTTGTGACATCATTGATGAGTCATTTTATCAACCTATCATCATGACAAATGCTAACCCTTCTTGTAGCACATCATCCACCACCACCACCGACTCTATCTCCACTACTAGTGATGGCTTCACTTGTGATGCTACACTAATGGTAGAGAATGAGACCCTCAAGAAGGAGGTGGATGAGCTCACTCATGCCTTAGGCAAAGCCTATGGTGGTGAGGCCCGCTTGCTAAAGTGCTTGGGTAGCCAAAGGTTCTCTCTTAACAAAGAGGGATTGGGCTATAACCCCAAGAAGGGCAAGTCGGCCTTTGCAACTCCAAAGCCTAGCTTTGTGAAGAGCAATGGTCGGTTTTGCTATAGATGCAAGCAAGTTGGGCACCTAGAGCAAAATTGCAACAAGAAGCAACAAAACAAGAAACTTGACAATGCTATACCTTTTGATTCTTGTTATATGCTTACCAAGGGTGTGAAAGGTGTACAAGCTAAGTTTGTTGGTACACCCATTGT
This sequence comes from Themeda triandra, assembly GCA_018135685.1. Taxonomy (NCBI): domain Eukaryota; kingdom Viridiplantae; phylum Streptophyta; class Magnoliopsida; order Poales; family Poaceae; genus Themeda; species Themeda triandra. The sequence goes on along the minus strand of JAENPR010000147.1, from coordinate 462,855 downwards.
TGGCCCAAAGAAGAAGGCAATTTGGGTACCAAAGAGCTTAGTCACTAACCTACAAGGACCCAAGCAAAAATGGGTACCTAAGCTTCATTGATTTGCTTGTAGGTGAATTATAAAGCCGGAGGAAGGCATTGGATTATTGATAGTGGGTGTTCTCAACACATGACCGGCACATCAAGAATGTTTGATTCAATTGAGAAGAATGATAGTGGCATTGAGTCAATTACTTTTGGCAATAACAAGAAAGGCAAGGTTGTTGGTTTGGGCAAGATTGCAATATCAAATGACATGAGTATCTCCAATGTGATGCTAGTTGAAAGCTTGGATTTCAATCTTCTCCGTGGCACAAATTTGTGATCGAGGCTACAAGTGCATTTTTGGGGCAAATGATGTTGAGGTAGTTTCTCTTGATGGCTCCAACTTGGTGTTCAAAGGCTCTAGATATGAGAATCTCTATCTTGTTGATTTCAACACTAGTGAAGCTTCTTTGACAACATGTTTGATATCAAAATCAAGTTTGGGTTGGCTTTGGCATAGAAGGCTTGGACATGTTGGCATGAAACAATTGAAGAAGCTCACACAACACAATCTTGTTGAAGGCTTGAAAGATGTTGTATTTGAGAAGGACAAGTTGTGTAGTGCATGTCAAGCCGGGAAGCAAGTTGGTAGCTCACATCCAAAGAAGAGTATAATGAGCACATGCAAGGCATTTGAGTTGTTGCACATGGATCTATTTGGCCCAACTACATATACAAGTATTGGTGGCAACAAATATGGGTTTGTCATAGTGGACGACTTCACGAGATTCACATGGGTATTCCTTCTTAGTGACAAGAGTGAAGTGTATGACACCTTCAAGACCTTTCTCACTAGAGTTCACAATGAGTTTGACATGAGAATCAAGAAAGTGAGAAGTGACAATGGGAGTGAATTCAAGAATACAAGAATGGAAGAATTATGTGATCACTATGGCATTGGTCATCAATTCTCGGCCAAGTACACTCCACAATCAAATGGCCTAGTTGAGAGGAAGAATAGAACATTGCTTGATATGGCTAGATCAATGCTTCATGAGTACAATGTTAGTCAATCATTTTGGGATGAAGCAATCAACACGGCATGCTACTATATCAATAGGCTCTATTGTCATACTTTGCTAAAGAAGACCCCATATGAGCTACTTCATGGAAGAAAGCCCAACATTGGCTACTTTAGAGTGTTTGGTTGCAAATGCTATATCTTGAGGAAGGGCACTAGATTGGGGAAGTTTGAAAAGAGATGTGATGAAGGGTTCCTACTCGGTTATTCAACTACAAGCAAGGCTTATAGAGTTTGGAACAATTCAAGTGGCATTAGAGAGGAAGTCCATGATGTGCAATTTGATGAAACCAATGGTTCACAAGATGAAGATGAGAATCTAGAAGATGTTGGTGGAAACCAATTGGTTGAAGCTATGAAGAACATGGACATTGGTGACATAAGAGCAAAGCAAGTGGTTGATGTGCAAGATGATAAAGATGAAGTGCTCAATTCTCCATTGAAGCAAGCTAGCAATGCTCAAGTGCAAGATCATGGTGCTAGTTCATCCAATCAGGACAAGTCAAGTGATCAACCAAGCTCAAGCAATCAAGTGCAAGTGCTACAACCACAACATGTTGCAAGAGATCACCCAATTGATAGTGTCATAGGTGATATTAGAAGAGGTGTGCAAACAAGATCAAGAGTGGCAATGATTTGTGAGTATGCATCATTTGTGTCAACCAAAGAGCCAAATAAAGTTGAGGAAGCCTTGGATGATGCCGATTGGATCATGGCAATGCAAGAAGAGCTCAATAACTTCACAAGAAATGATGTGTGGGAGTTAGTTGAGAGGCCGGAGGATCACAATGTCATTGGAACTAAATGGGTTTTCAAGAACAGGCAAGATAAAGATGGTGTTGTGATTAGAAACAAAGCAAGACTAGTTGCACAAGGCTATACTCAAGTTGAAGGTCTTGACTATGATGAAACATATGCTCCCGTGGCAAGATTGGAGGCAATAAGGATACTATTGGCTTATGCATGTGCCCACAATATTAAGTTATATCAAATGGATGTCAAGAGTGCATTTCTCAATGGGATCATAAATGAGCTAGTATATGTTGAGCAACCTCCCGGTTTTGAAGATGAGAAGAAGCCCAACCATGTGTACAAGTTGAAGAAAGCTTTGTATGGCTTGAAGCAAGCACCTAGAGCATGGTATGAGAGATTGAAGACTTTTTTCACTCCAAGGGGTTCATTATGGGCAAGGTTGATACTACTCTATTCACCAAGAAGATTGGTAATGATCTCTTTATTGTGCAAATATATGTTGATGATATCATCTTTGGATCAACCAATCAAGCATATTGTGAAGAATTTGGTGAAATGATGGCAAAAGAGTTTGAGATGTCCATGATTGGTGAACTTAGCTATTTCCTTGGTCTTCAAGTCAAGCAATTGAAGAATGGGACATTTGTGAGTCAAGGGAAATACATAAGGGACATGTTGAAGAAATTTGGGATGCAAGATGCAAAGCCAATCTCAACTCCAATGGGCACCAATGGGAATCTTGATAGTGATCATGATGGCAATATGGTGAATCAAAAGGATTATCGGTCATTGATTGGAAGCCTACTCTATGTCACCGCATCAAGGCCGGATGTCATGTTTAGTGTTTGCATGTGTGCTAGATATCAAGCCTCACCTAGAGAGAGTCATCTCACGGCCGCAAAGAGAATATTGAGGTACTTGAAGCAAACAAGAGATGTTGGATTGTGGTATCCCAAGGGGTCAAAGTTTGAATTGATTGGATATTCGGACTCCGACTATGGTGGTTGCAAGATCAATAGAAAGAGCACAAGTGGTACATGTCAACTTCTTGGAAGATCACTTGTGTCATGGTCCTCAAAGAAACAAAATAGTGTGGCAATCTCTACCGCCGAAGCCGAATATGTTAGTGCGGGGAGTTGTTGTGCACAATTGCTTTGGATGAAGTCAACTTTGAAGGATTATGGCATCAACTTCAAGAATGTGCCATTGTTTTGTGACAATGAAAGTGCAATCAAGATGACACAAAACCCGGTTCAACATGGAAGAACAAAGCACATTGACATAAGGCATCACTTCATAAGAGATCATCAACAAAAGGGTGACATTTCCATTGAAAGTGTGGGCACCGATGATCAACTTGCCGACATCCTCACCAAGCCACTTGATGAAAGAAGGTTTTGCAAGCTAAGGAATGAATTGAACATTCTTGACTTCTCAAACATGTGTTGAATGCACCCCACCACTACTTGACATGCCTCTCCTTCGACAAAGCAAGGTACCATTGGTTGACATGTCATTCATGCTTAGAATTATACTTGTGGTAGCACATGTAGACATACAAGGTGCATTTGGAGCATTCATGATAAATGAAATGTGTTTGATGTATATATGTTGCCACTATTGCTTCTATGATTTGTTTGATCTAGTGGTGGCATATGACATGTTTGTGGGCTTGCAATCCTAGTGTTGAATCTAGAATATTTGCTACAAGTGTTTAATTCAACATAGGCAAGATAACCCTTGTCATGAGGTGTGAAGAAGCTTGTCTTGGGTTCAAACCGAATTAAATGTCTTTGGCAAGTGATCTAGATTGCACCAAATTTGACTAAAGTTTTGTTTACTCCATCAAAGTCCTTTTCTCTTCACAATTTGATCCCATATTTTTGGGCAATTGTTGACAAAGGAGGAGAAAAAAAGATGATTGAACATGATAAAGGGGGTAAATAAAATTTTGATGCACACAAGAAGGGGGAGCAAGCTCATGGACAAAGTTGTTGCATTTGTTTGTGCATTCTCATATGACTTGCTCATGGCACTTAGTTTTAAAGTTTTTATACAAGTAGTGTCTCCTTGCTTGTGTGGTGCAATGCTAGTATAGGTGTTGAATGGTGAAATGAGCTACTAGCATGCATAGGTTGTAACTAGACTCCCCTTTCCTTACAAGTGGTTCAAGAACTTTGCTTATAATGTTGATCTCACGGGTTCTTGAGTTTTTGATGGATGTCTAGTTATTATATGGTGCTAAGGATGGTGTAAATTGCAACTCCGATTGGTTTCACGCTTCAAAGGTCCATTTCTTACACCTTAGCATCATTTTGGTAGAATTACTCTCCCCACAATCTTATCCATGCATATGTGCAAAGCTTCAAATCCAAACTCTATGCATATATGTAGGGGGAGCAATACTACCAAAACCGAACTTGCTATAATTGTCCAAATTTCTCTTGTGAGCATAATGATTGGACAAGTATGACAAGTTCAAAATCTTTATTATAAAATCATCTTTGTTGAGGTTGTCATCAATTACCAAAAAGGGGAGATTGAAAGTCCCTAGTTTGGTTTTGGCTAATTGATGAAACCTAGGACTAACCTTGTTTATCTAAGTGGTTGATTTAGAGAAAGGTTGTCCACACGATGAGCATATTGAATATGAAGCATGACACGTGTCATATGATCAAAGAAGAAGATCAAGACGATGCTTGGCTCCATGGACCGGTGTTGAAGGTGAAGGGCTAGTCGAGGCTTCGGAGTGAAGGACCATGCGATGGTGAAGCTCGGGCAAGACTAGGCGCCGATGGACCGATGCACGGTGAAGGGCAAGTGAAGTCAAGATCGATGGATCGAGACGGTCACATGATGGTGGGAAGTGTTCATATCATTTGGAGGAACAAAATGGGCTCAAGGCAAAGGTATAACCTATAGGGCCATTTTGTTTTACACTCAAGACACCATAGAGGGTGTGAGTGGTTTAGGATCGATAGCCGCACTATTAAGAGGGGAAGTCTTATCGGCTATTCGACGCACGGGTGCCACTAGGTGAATTCATGTAGTGCATTGCATGTAGGGCCTAGTGAGCTAACCTAACCTTTGGGAAATGTTTGTGAAAAGCTAACACACAAGCTCATGGAGATGTACACTTGGTGGTGTTGGCACATTTACAAAGGTGGCGTGTTGGTGCGCCGTGGTTTGCGGGGTAGAGATGGGTTTGGGTCCCTCTCTTCCTCCCGCCGAGCCTGTGAGGCGGATTCTGAAAAAAATGGATGCATATTTTCTATTGCGCCGGATGCAAAATTTGGTTGAAATCATGCTATCTCTTGTTCAAGTTGGTATACTTGTTGGATAGCATGTCTCGAGAACTTGGATCGACGACACGGCGAAAGGCGATTCGGAGGCGCCGGACGAGCCTTGGGCGAGGGCGCGGACGCGTCCCGGCGCATTGTGTCTTGACATGTGCTGATGGCTGACATGGTCGAAGCGGCGGACTCACGGCGGACGCACGCGGCGGACGCGGGCAAATCACTGTGCTGAGTCCGGAGAGTGCTGAGCCTCGGCATGGCGCTGGCTGGCGGGCAGAAGGCGGCGGACGCGCCGGTGTCACGTCCGGCGCGGCAGCGCCGGACGCCCGAAACGAAAGTTCCGGGCGCGGCTCGGGAACCGACGCGAGGCCGGACGCGCGATGGCGAGCGCCAGACGCCGCGCCGGACGCACACGTGGCGGGACGAGATTGAACGCGGAGCCAACGGTCGACTTGGCTCGCGCGCGAGGAAGAAGCGCCGGACGCGTCCGGCGATTTGCGGCAGACGCGTCCGGCGCGTGCTGCTCGGCCTCCCGAGGAGGTAACGGTCACATTTGTTTGAGGGGTTATAAATAGAAGGTGGCCGGCCCTTGGGGAGGTCTCTTGGCCATTTCTCATCCCTTGTGCATTCTTTGAGCTAAGAGACTCTCTCCCACTCATCTCCCTTGCTTGGTTGTTCATCCTAAGAGATTGAGTGAATCACCTAGTGCATTGCATTGCTTGAGGGCATCTAGTGGCACTTGTGGGTGGTTTAGCCGGTGGATTTCTTGTTACTCTTGGAGAGTACCGCTCCTAGCCGGCTTGGAGGAAGTTGGAGGCGTTGGCAAGAGAAGGTGTTTGTTCTTGGCCACCTCCGGTTGTTTGTGAGAGGTTTGAGCTCACCTCGTGGGGATCACGAAGAGCATCCTAGTGGATTGCGCGTGTCGTTGAGTACCTCGCTTGAGAGTGGTGTCTTGCGGTGCCTTGCGGGCGAGCCTTGAGGGCTAGTGACTTGAGGGTCACACCGAAGAACCATCTAGGTGTTGGTCGACACAACCGGTGACTAGCTTGGCGGTGCCCAAGTGAACACCGGGTGAACAAAAATAATTGTGTTCATCTTTGTTCCCGGTGATTGGTCTCCGATTGTGTGTTGCCGATTGATTGATTGTTCATCTCTTGGTGATTGACAACCTCGACTCTACGTTGGTATAACAAGCTCCTACCCTCTCTTGTATTACTTCGTTTACATTCTTGCAAAGTAGAATTGCTTGTGTGATCGGTCGGGAACCACTTCTTGTGTAGACTAAATCCCGTGGGTAGAATTGCTTGTGTGGTCGGCCGGGAACCACTTCTTGTGTAGACTAAATCCGTGGGTAGAACTCTTGATCACTAGTGGTAGCTATTGTGTGTGCTAGTGATCACCTACTAGAATTGTTTGGATAGGAGGCTTGCAACATCTAGTAGGCTAAGCAAAACTTGCTTTCCGCCGTTTGTGTATCTAACGAAGTTTGCTTAGTGAGTTTGTAGAAATTTTTTATAGGCTATTCACCCCCCCTCTAGCCATCTAGGACCTTACAGTGGCCCAACCACACCAAGCATCATCACTTGCTGATCCACAGAATTCTGTTCAGAAGCATTCTGTTTCCCACTGTCCTGCTGCTCTGTGACATTCACTTGAGGCCCCACAGTATTCTGGTCTATCTGAGATATGTGCTGCACATCTTGTTCAGACTGAACTCCCTCCTGATCAGGTAAAGGCTCATTCTGTCCAAGTTCAACCTGCTGCTCAAAAACAAAGTCATTGACATCAATAGCATGTTGTTCAGCATCCTGCTGCTCAATGCCGTCAACAATCATGTTATCTCCTGCAGGGTCTATCAGATTTTCTTGCTCAATAGGTATCTGAACCAAAGGTGCAATCAGAGGAAGAGGTAGAGCATCACCTACGCCCTCATCCTTCACCTCCTGATTCAGCACCTGATTTTCTTCTAGCTCCTCTGGGTTGTCATTTTCATCATCTCCCTCATCCAGGTTATCAAGAGCTTCAATATCAACCAGCTGATCCTCTTCAATCTCTTCCACTAGCACATCCACTGGTTGAGCAGGGAGAACAGGGATGTTCAGTATATTCTCCTCCACCTGAACATGTTCAGGGTGTGGGTTCACTTGCAGGATGGCCTCTTGCACGATCTCATTACCCTCCAAGATCTGATTCAGATCCAGAAACACAGGAGGTGGGTGAGCAGGGTTTAGGATAACTTCCATAGGGTTATTCTCATCCTCATCAAGGGCCATGTTTAAGTCAATCTCCATCTGCTGCTGCTGATCCTGGGGAGGTTGGGGCCAGGGGTCCCACTGGTCATCATCTTGAGCCTGTTCCTGTTGTCCATTCCCAATCTGCATGTCATTTTGATTCCCCTCCTCATGAAGCTGACCATGACCAACATGTTGCGGCCCTGCACCAATCTGTCCAAGTCCAAAGAAGTTGAACGGCATATTGCCAATAGGTTGGACTGGGACCGGCTCCTCATCCGGAGCCCCAATACCAAGCATGTCATGCTGCAAAATTTCACACTGCACTATCCATGAGTTGCTATCAAATCCTTCAAATTCAGAGAAAACTATGAAATGAGGGATGGACTGAATATCTGTGACTCTAGCCCTGGTGCCTACCAAATGAGCCTATAGCATCTTGAAAAAATTCTTCCTCATGGTAATCCGAGGGAAAGTCCATCAACATTAACCAGCACTCGGCATTGAAGTTAACCCTACGCCAGTTGCGTCCCTCATTATGCTTAAAGAAAATTAGGAACACATTTTTAAATGGAATGGGTCCCTGCTGAACAAGAGCATCCCTGACCATGGCAGTGCTGAACCTAACATAAGCTTGCCCCAAACTACTGTGCTTGATCTCAAAGATTTCAATTCCTCTTATCACAAAGAACTCACGGAGGATCTCATCTACGACTTGGAAGTCCAGAATATTACCCGGGAGGGGATTGATGACGACGATGGACATATTCTCATTCCTCGGTGCTCTCCACCTTGACGCCACCGCACGAGTCATGGCAGGTCGATCAACGACGTTCTGCCACACCATCTGCGCAGAGACAAAGGGCCTCGGATCGGCCCTTTGGTACGCCATGCCGTCTCCTTGCACAATCGCCGGGAATGTGCAATCGCACTGTAGCTCAGGAGTGGGGTTTTCAGGTTCACTGGAGATTGGAACAGTGGCAGGGGGATGGGAACACGAAGGGGTGGCGAGAGATAAAACCCCAGGCTCGAGAGGTGGGTGGGCATTTAAATCCGGCAGCTCTGGGCCGGGGATGCGAGGAGCCGGGGGCTTGGCCCAAGGGAAATTATTGGGCGGAGCAAGTTCCAAGACGGCCCAAGGGGCCTAAGTCATCTTTTCCTTAGAGGAGCCCGACAAGTTTAAAGATTTGAATCAGTTAGAGTGAGGAGCAGGAGCCGCCAAGCCCTTTCCCCTGTCCCCCGCATGTCGCGCTTTGATGACAGCCGCCGGACATGAAGAAGCGACGTGGCCCGAAGTAATGCATGCCCGACATCTAATAGGCCATCTACAAGCCTGTCTAGAGTGGCCAGGCATTAAGCAGCGAGGACAAGGAATGCTTTTATTCATGGAGGTTGAGCTCTGTTTTTGGTGGACGGCCATGGCGCCGCCGCGTCGGAGTTGATCACGAGGGGTCGAAACAGGCTACGGATGGAAGTTGGGAGCCGCATTGTTTCTGGTAGGTAGAGGCCTTCTGACATCCTAGATCCACTGTCTAGCTGATTCTGGTGGGATAAAGATACGCTGATGGGCAGCTGGACGAACCGGAGCTTTGGTGATGGGAACCGCATTACCCCAGTGAGCGGGACGCCATTGATGGGAACCGCATTAGCACTTGTAAGCACATGGGCACTACTAGAAGCACCCTGAACCGGTTGCCTAAGCATTTCAACAAAAGATCGGGGAAGCGGGCGGGAAGAGGGGGCCAACTTCCATGAATTGTCCTCCTCGGCAAGGAATTTGTGCAGCTCATGACGCCAATTGGGGCCACCATTGCCCCAGAGATGAAAAAAGAGTTTGTAAAGAGAGCACTCAAAAGAAATGAGCTTATGAATGAACAATCCAACTTCACGCCTAGCCACCGCGAACTTGAAAACGCGATCACCCAGAACGGCAATCTTCAAAAGTAAGGGTGATCCTCCAATCGTAGCTTGGAGAATCAGACCAACCGATTCAGGGGTAAGCTTAAACTTGCAATGAGCAAAAGAGACAACAAGCCAGAAGGAATCCGCGCTAGAGAGGGAGACCGACGAGCCCACTGAAGAAATGATCTCTTCTTCAACTCGGCGGCCAACCTCAAAGGATAGACCAGGGAGCGCCATGGGGAACTTACAGCGAGATTCCACCGAATCAACACAGAGTCCAGCGAGCGCAGAGGGGCGTCAACGGGCGGCACCACGGGATCCCGTCTGGATCCCCGACAGAGGGGATGGGAGATCCCTTTGGCGAGGCTGGCGGGAGCGGCGACGGAAGGCGACGGATAGCTCCGGAGATGGCGGACGGCACCGGAGGTGGAGGACAGCTCCGGGAGGGGGGAAGGATCTCCAACCCCGTCGGGAAGTCAGGGCTCCCACCGAAGGGGCCAACGGAAGCGGCGGCCGGAGGCGCCACCCAGGAGAAGGGGGCGCGCGGGCCTCCCAGGGGGAGCAGGGGCTCGCTCCGGCGGGGCCTCGCTCCGGCGAGGTCAGCAGGAACGGCGACGGGCGGCGCCAGGGGCAGGGGCCCACTCCGGGCGGAGAGGGGAGCTCATGCTTTAGGCAGGATCTTGCAACAATTTCTTTCCAAAACAAGATTTATTGCGACTCTTTCATATAGCCCAACATATGGCTGCAATGCCAAATGAATGAACATGCTTAGTAACCAACGCTCACACAAGGCCCAACAATGATTTAAGGAAATAGGAATACTATTAGCTCCCAGACCAACAGCTACTACCAGACAGCTTTAGCCACGTTGCATTGAAAAACAGATGAGCAGCAGTTTCAGGTTGGGAACAAAAGTAGCAACTGGGATCCCCAGTCCAGTTTCTTTTCAACATGTTGTCCTTAGTCAAAATAGAATTGTTTATTAGCAACCACATGAAGATTTTAATTTTTGGTGGCATGACTCCTTTCCAAATCATTTTTATGATATATCCCAGAATCATTGACAGTGAGGCCATTGTAAGCAGATTTAACCAAAAACATACCATTACTACTAAATCTCTAGGAAACTATATCATTAGATTCAGACAAGTTTATCTGAAAACCATCATGTAAAATGTCTCTCCAACATTTGTCCCATGGATCAGTAAGCCATCTAGTAAATTTCACCACCCCTGGATCTGATCTAACTTGAGGCACAGTAATATCAGGTTGTAAACAATATTCAGATCTTCATTAATTATATGACTTAATAACCAGCATGTTATTACCTGAACATTTGAAATTTTGCATGGTTTGTTTCACTGGCCTGTATAATCTCTAGCTCTACTATGCACTCAGGCAAGATGGCTATTTTTTTTCCAGAACATTTTCATTTCTTAGCCCAGCTTCCATGACTGCCCTGTAATTAATTCTAGTCTGAGTTTTTCAGCAACCTCCGTTTTGACCGAGTGCAAACGGTTGCTCCTAGCTATAGCTAGGCCACCCAAAGCGAGTCCCCAACAGAGTCGTCGGTTCCGTCTGAATCACATGAGGCGTGGAAGCGAGATCAGGGCGGCGACGTACGATGGGGGGCGGCGCGGCAGCGATGGATCTGTTTCGTAAACTCCTAGAACAACATATCATGTCGCAGCTGCTGCCTGTTCTGATTCCCCGCGTCCGATTTGACTTCGATCTGGGGGCTGGGGCGAACGCTCGCTATTGTACGCGGACGCGGTTTTGGCTGCAGTGGTCGTCTACCTGCGTCCTGTGCAGCCGTGCTTGGGTTTTATCTCAGCCATGTCACGTTACCTCAACGGTTGTGATTAATTGCAGTGTCTTTTTCAGGGTAGTGTTGTTTTTTTTATGGAAAAGAAAGGCATAAAGTGATGGCATGCATTATGCTGCGTTAAAGTAGTGATGATATGATTGAGTCGAAAATCGCATCTAGTCCATATTGGGTTCAAACCAAATTTGTTTAAAGAAGAATTTTGACTAGCATTGTTTTATATATGTAAAAAATGTATTTTCTAAATCAAAACAGTTGTTACATATGTGAAAATGCCAGTATTATGTTTGTAATGCATATTCCTTTTTCTTTCCAATATTAATAGTCATGGGAGTAGAAAAGTTTATCTTAGGAAGAGATCTTATACGACTTGCATTTATTATCAAAACCTTGAATACTCCGAAACTGAAAACAAGTGTTATTCATGGTTGTTTGAGTAAGCTATCAATGTTATTGTTTCTGTATTGTCCGATAGTTGGAACTTAGACTTGATTTAAAACCAATAAATATCATATTTTCAATGGCACCGTTGCTACTTGTCTAATCAAACTAGAATGAGGACTGGGCAGAGCTCCGCCCACACATTCTTAGAGTATGTGGATCCTTGCGAAATGGTAAAATACAAGAAGAAGTCGATGAAAATCACTTCTTTATTTTACGTTACATGTTGGGAGCTATTCAATCACCATTAGAATCACTCCATTAGATAATCAAAAAATGAAGCTTAAAAACCAAGAAGAGAAGTTCTGTCGAATTAGAAATCTCCTAACATTACTCACTTAGCTAGCAGTATATGAGAGATGTGTATAAGTTTCCTATGTTCCAATTTACAAATGTGTGGGAAGGCGGAGATGAGAAGGAAGACGGTCCAACAAGAAAACAAGTGATCGTCTTTTGAATTTTGGTTACTGCGGAAGGATGCAAGGCCGTCGGCCGTGGCACACCCGTGCGAGCGACAGACGAGCGGAGTCTTGCTCCTTTAATTTTGTTCCGAGGAAAAAAAAGGAGAAACGAATCAATCAATTTGTTTGATCCTGTAGGCGCATGGGCAGAAGGAATCTGACGGGAAATGAATGGAAGCAGTAGTAGAAACATTCGAAGCCAACAACGAGGACCTGGCATGGTAGCCTTGATCCTACGCAACCCCACTCCCCAAGCAACTGACGTCGACCGTTGCGTCATCCGATCCGCTCCCTTTCCCTTTTCCGCCTCATCTCTCCTTGCGATCGCACGGTCAGGATGGACGAAATCTGGCGACAAGGGCAGAGGTTATTAATTAACTCTTGTAATTACTGACGGTCCATCCAAATCCAGAGGGGATAAGATGAGAGACGGGCCGTGTTAGTTGTTCTTTTCGTACCTGCTGGCTGCTGCTGTATGTCAATATGCCATCTCTGTGGCATTATCCACGTACTCAGCATAGTACTAGTTTATTAGGCCGGCAGCAGGCAGCTTATGTGGGGAACAGTGAGCAGGATTACGTTGATCAGCTAGCTGTGCCTTTCTGGCGGAGCAAGTGCAAGTTAGCTTTGACAAGTCGATTTCTAGTTCACCAACCGAGAATAATAAGTTTACCACCGAATGTATTCCATGGACACGTACGGTTTATCATCATCCGAAATTCTGTCGCCTGCACCTGGCGCCTGGTGGCGCAGAATTTATATTTTTTTCGCGTCATTTTCAGAACACGTGCTAGTTCATGGCTTTGAATTGGTGCTAAGATCTAGCAGACCCTTCATGCATGCTAGTCCTAGCTCCTAAGAAAATCCACCTTTTGATGACAAATAAGCAATGTTTTTAAGTAAGATTGTTTATACTCAACCATTCTAGTAAACTCTAGCTGTGATAAGTTATTTTTTATGTATCAAGCTTTCGTGATTCAAAGTTATGTGAATATATTTTGTCTTGAGAAATACAATTTTATGAAAATATACTTCCACCATCCTAAAAAATGAAAAAAATCTAAATACCCCCCAAACTATGGGGCCTGGAACACATAATCCCCTCAACTATAAAACCAGTTATATAGCACTTTAAACTATGTCATACTGTCCATTTTACCCCTATGTGGTTTGGGCACGTGGTTTTGTCGACGTGGTCATCCTCAGGGTTTTTTTTACCGCCCGGTAAACCGCGGTTTACCGCGGTAACCGGACTTACCGGACCGGTCCTCCCAAATTCAAATTTCAACTTTGAAAAGAAATACTGAAAAAATTCCTAAAAATAGTTCATGATTTATAGAACCCAATGGTGTCAAAATTATTCAAATTTAAGTTCGTTTAGTATTTATTTAGACGTTTAGAAATTTAAAAAAAAAGAAAAAGAAAAATACACAGCCGACCCTTCCGTAGTTCCGTTGAAATCCACCTCGTTCTTAGACGTTGACCGTCCTGCTTGCTGCTCTGCGTCCGCGTCCAGCGCGAGCAGCCAGGCCGCCGAGTTATCGGGCTCCGAGTCCGAGGGACGGCGCCGCGCTCAGCGACCTCGACGTTGTCATCTCGCTACAGCGGAGCCGGGAAGAGCAGAGGAGTTCATGTGTGCGAGTGCTCAGCTTAACTTGTGGCTCTGGTTCGCCACATGCGAAGTTGCAGGCGCCATGCATGCATCACTTTTACAGATATGGGGTCCACGGAGTCAACTGCATGCATGCCTCGCCCTGGGAATCTGCCTAAGTATGCCTAAGTATTTCTGCCTCGCATGTGTACCTGGACGCTCATTTCAGGCTTTGACGGCCCGCAGCTCCCGCCTGCTCATTTTTTTTGGCTTACGTGTACAATGTAGTTCGCTTGGGCCACGGTCTTACATGCACGTTTTTTATTTGTTTTTCACTGGTTATTTACACTAGCAAATATGCCCGTACGTTGCAACAGGAAAAAATATTAAATATTTTTTAAAACATTTATATTTATATGTTTATTGATCTTTTTATTTAATTTAAAATCTATATACATTTTAGTTGCAAAGCATAAAAAAATTTAGACAAAAATATTTTATTTTATAATACATATTGATGTGTTGCTATAGACAAATATCGATTTCTGTATTTTTCTTTGAGAATTTATGAAATCTATCTATAATCTACATGTTCCTTTTGGACGAAAATTTCTTATCAGAATATATTTTACACTGCTGTTATAAAGGATGTCTTAATCTTGAGTTTTTTTATATTCCTTTTTTTCTATTTTCTCCCTGATGTATAAAATAAAAGACATATAAGCTATGTTCCTTTTGGGCTGGAGCGTCTGGTTCAAGGCCTATTTGAGTACCGTAAAGGTCTCCGACTTCCCTCCGTAGTACGCAGAGGATGTGCCGCCACCCGAGCTTGCTTCAACGCCTCACTGCATCGCCGCGTAGCTCAAGCTTTAGCGCTGCGTCGCAACTCGCAAGGCCACCCACCATTATGTCCAGCGCAGCGCTTCCATTGGCATTGTCCATGGCTTTGCTCCACCAAGCACCAGCCCTAATCCTCATCTCCTGAGCGGACCCTAACCAGTAACCACTGGCATCAATCGATCGGCATCGATCAAGCCATTGACAGCGGTCGGGCTACAACGGCAAGTTGTATGGATATTGCGTCCGCTGCCCTGTGTGGGTTCGCGGCAGAGGCAGTAGCCGGATGGCGCGGCCACGGCCATGGCAGCTTGGCGCATAGGGTGCGGGGTCGCCGTGTGGGCGGCTCTGCCAACAGGGTTGCACGTCGGGCAGTGGCGGAGTGGCAGCAACCGCGCTCGATGCGCCTGGGTGAACAAAGAACTCTGTCTTCCTTTCTTCGATCTGCTGCTTCTCTATTATTCAGTTTGTTTGATAGGCCTGTGTTTGATTTAGCTGACTGACTGTAATGTATTTGATTCGGTGAGATGTCTTAGTGGATTTCAGGTCAGATTCGCAAACACACAGTTCCGTCATATCTCAAGGAGAAAAAAGGACTTAGCTAAATATGGACGGAAGTTACTCATATTGGAACCGGAACGGAATACGTAACAGGTGGACAGAAATTAGAGGGGGGCGGTCAGAAAAATATGGCGGACAAAAACATTGTGGGAAATTTTGCGCATTAATTATTATATAGGTAAAGATAAAGATAAAGATTAGGTAATAGATATCTTTCTCAATCCTAATCTGCCTAGATCAACGTAACCCAAAAAAAAAAAAAAATAGGCATACATGACACCGATTCCTATATTGATACAGAGAAGTATGAGGTGGACAGAAAAAAATCTTACGTGTGGCAGACTGAAATTTTGGGTTATTATTATTAGGTAATAGACTAGCAAATATGCCCGTGCGTTGCAACGGGAGAAAAAATATTAAATATTCATAATACTCCCTCCGTCCATTTGTATCCTTCATCTAAGCAAAATTATTTTTTCTAAGAATCTCTTTCGTATTAGTTAGGATCATGAGTTTAACTCCTCATACGTGGTGCGTATTTGGTGTCCATTGGCGGCTCAGTCTTTTGGAGGTGCTTATAGGGGTAGGGTCTGCGTACGTGTATTCATAGGGATAAGTGTGCGTGCGTGTTGTGAGTGTCTATGTTGTACCGTGTAATCTAAAAACAAAACTACGCTAGCTCTTCGTGGATGGCGGCGGCGACACGGTGAGGTACGATTGCGGAGCAGGGCATGGCAGACAGCGGCAGCTACGGCCTGCTCGAATACAGAGCAGGGCGGCGGCGGCTGGCTCCAGCACGGTTTCGTTAGTATGTGCGAGTGCGAGCAGGTGCTGCGGCAGCAGCCGGCTCCAGCACAGCTGCGTCAGCACGCGCGAGCGCAAGCAGGGATCGGGCACGCGACCAGCCGATATGTTGGTTGTAAAAAAAAGGAACATGTATACATACAATATATACAAGGATGATTTAACACACCTACAGGTGAAGCTCAACCTAATAAAATTCATAACATCTATATATAGATCATATTTTTATGAAGCTAACAAAGCTGGTTTGGTATTTTTCGGTTTTTTCTACGATTTTTTATGAGTTTTGCAAGATTTTTATTTTTATATGGATATTTTACATCAGGAACCTCGATCTATTTCAAAAACTATAAAGACCCTCCCACTTTTTATTTCTCTCTTGGTATTTTTATATCAGGAACCCTGCATAATTTTTTTTCCTGAATCCAATCTACGCTTGCACTATTAACGTAACCGGAAACCGGTCAAGCCAGAGCGGTCAGAAGTAGTAGCGGGCAGAAAAAAGGTAGGAAATTTTGGTAATTTATAGATAGGTATAGATACATTTACGAATAGGCCTAAAGTCCGAACTGTCAATTTTTTTTTGCCTGATTTAGCTGTTACTGTGCGTTCTGATTGAATATGGGTGGACTACTGTATCCTGTTATTAATTACGTGCTAATTATTCATTTTCTTTTTCGTCCTTCTTAACTATTAGCAGATTAATGGCCAACCTCATTCCTTTTCCTGCCTTTTTAGCACTTTTTTTCTTGTAATAGTTTAAATGATATTGTATCACGTGAGTCATCCCATAGTTAAGAAATTTAACCAAATCGTATGCATGATCAGAGAGAACATAATAAAAGTCTTAGTCATGGAAAATATGGTCAGCCCTTTTTTTAATATAAATTTGTTTTATCAAATAGCTAGTTTTTTTAAAGTTTTGGCAGACATAATAGAGTGACCCATAGAGTACAAGACATTCTTCATCAGCAGTAGTATTAAGACACAGATAGAATAGTTTTACACCTACAAAAGCACATCGTGTTTTAACATCACCAGATGTGTACATCGACCCACTTAAGTTGAAGATACTGTTTTGTTACACATCATTGCATTCAAGAATAGAAGCTTATTGCATCCTTGACTGCATCTGGTAGATGAGAAAATGTATGACGCCTGAAGACTGAAAAGAGGAAAAAATAGATACTAACAAGAATAAGTAACTAAAAGAAGTAGATAGCATTAGAAGTTGACAGAAGAAAGTAGTTAGAGACGTAGGTGATATTTTGTATCCTAGAAACTTGATAATAGGGTATAATAACAACAATAACTATTAAATAATAAGGTACAATAACAATAATACACCATGTCAAAATTAATGTTTACAGACGCGTTTACAGACGTTCAAAGACGCGTGAGCGCGCGTCTGTGCTAAGACGTCTGTAAATAAATAAGATTACAGACGTCTGTAATAGGTATACACTACAGACACGCGGTAGTAATACATGTCTGTAATCACTCAAACGCGCGTCTCGAATGTGGATTTCCACAGTCGCCCGTTCCGAACACGTGTCTGTGACGTTCACATAGCTTCAGACGCGCAAACTACAGAACGCGTCTGTGAGGCTAGTTAGGATTCAGTCGATCGTACGTACAACGCGTCACAGACATTCGCTCACAAATATAGACAATATCAAATATTAAACATGCATGTTCAATTAGTGCAACAGACTTCACACAAATACATGAGTTCATACATAAGATTCACGTAGCAAATACACACACAGTTCATCTAAAGACATAATGAAGTTCAATTCTCCTAGCTCAACACACAAATCAATCTTGATCAATAGGAGAGATTGCATAATTGTTTGCATTAAGCTTCATCACCTTCCGTTGATTCGTCCATTTGGCATAGGACAGTATGAAACTCGCCATTTTGCTCAATGATCTGAGACACAATGACTGTAGTGATCTTTCTCTCTAATATCACCGAAGTTGATGTCAGTAGAACGAAAATCAAATCCCTGTGAAACAGCAAAGCAGTAAGATGAGCCTCATAATTAACTTCCCTTGCATTGCATTCAGTGTTTTAAAGGCACAAATCTCTAAAAGATTCAGCTTCATATTTAACATATATCTTGCAAACATCTATTACAAAAACATCAAGAGACTTTGAAGAAGACGTCCAAACTGCAAATATATTATGTGTTGCATTTATTGTTAATGCAGAGCAACCATGTTCTAAAGCAAGATGATGCAAAATCTCTCTGTACAACAGACCAGGCCAGATATAAGCTTCACATGACAAATGTTTAGTATCCATATATCTGGCACTAGCTACGTGGACCAATTAATTATAGCCAACAACAGGGAAGCGCTTGTTGAATAACTTGCTCCTGGTCTTGCATCTGCAGACCACAGTCAAGGCTGCAGCTTGCTGACTAGTAATCTGAAGCATCATCAAGGTGCTGGTGTCCTCAGGATCAAGGACCGGGAGCAGCGGCTTCTTTGCCGAGGTGAAGAGGTCCCGGAACCGGCTACATGCTGGATTTGAAGGTGGCGCAGCCCATCTGCCTGGCTGCATAGCGCACGGAAGAGCCGTGGCTGTACGGCAGGCTTGCTACGGCCATATCAGTTTTGACGCACTCAGCAAGCTAGAGAAGATAGATGGTCCGGGGGCTGCCTCACATCGAGCACACAAGCGAGCTATGACAGCTGCCTGGCCGGGAAGCAAAGGAGATGGCCATTCCCCAAAGATGGCAAAGTATCGCATGGCTGAGGCCATGGAGTCCATGGTGACTTATGTGGGCCAATCACGCAGGCGACACATGGAGGCCCTACAGCCGATTGGCTACAGCTCAGCTAGAGTGAAGCGGCGGAAGCGATCAAGAAGCAGCAAGCTAAGAAGTTGTGTGTGCGGCGGACTTATCGTGGCGGCGAATTCACTTCTATGGAGTTTGTTGTATACTGTGCTCCGGAAGGTACGTATGTGGGGTGCGCCACCACCGCACCGTACACACCCGGCACTACATCACACATACCCCAGCCGGACATTGAGTACGCGGTTGGGTATGTCAGCCATTTTATAGAGGATCCGCGTGAAGCTAGACCACTGGACAGCAGTGAAGAGGCTGCTACGTATGCTACGTCAAGGGGTCGCTTGATCAAGTGATCATCTTCCCGAAGTGAGGCGGCGAAGGTGGGCTGACGCTCGCTGTCTTCAGCGAGGCTCCCAAAGGTGAGCCGGGCACTGTCTTCAGCGAGGCACAGACATGGCGGGTGACATTGATGGTCGACGGAGCACCTCCGGTGTGCTCGTTTTCCTTGGAGCAGCCCCATTGCTTGGCAGTCGCTGAAGCAAAAGATTGTGGCGCTGTCAACATGTGAGGCGGAGTATGTTGCAGCAGCCATGGTGGCGTGCCAGGCTGTTTGGTTGCGCCGCGGCTTCTGGGCGTACAGATTGTTCTGGAGTTTGTCGAAACCGGACGACAGCCGCTCACAATCTCCTCACCAAGCCACTGGTGACTAGTACTCTGAAAACTGCAGACCATTGAACAACAACCAAGATGTAGTGGGAACATTGGACTAGTAGTTCTAGTGAATTTGTTTATTCTAGCATTTTAATAAATTGCACTTCGATGTATAAAATAATGGAAAAGGACTTCTGAATCATAAATACAAAGGTTCACTAATTGAAGAAATAAAACAATATGAGCTAAAGTATCTTCTACTAGTACACAACCAGCAGCAGCAAGCGTGCAACAAGCCAGGCAGCGGCGCTACAACCATCAGCCGGCCGGGCAAGCAGGCAGGCTGTGCCTCTTCAAATATCTAGGCCATCGCCGTTCACGCGAAGGCAGGATGCAGCACCCAGCGGAGGCCAACCATCAGCCGGCCAGGCAAAGCAGGTAGCAGCGGCCTCTGCAGAGATCATGCCATCGCCATGGACGAATCGAAGTAGCCGCCTGATCCCTAGCCGCTGAGGGCCGGCTTCGATGATCGCCAGAATTCCACTATCGAGCAGCAGCGTATATTCACATCGATCTCAACCCACGGCCCAATTGATCATTAACACCGTGGGCTTTCCGGCGGTGCGAAGAGGAATGTGAAAGGGCTAAAACGGGTTTGAAATAGGCCATTTTCAGACGGATAAACGGCCCAGCAAGGGCCACAGCTAGATTAAAGGAAAGGAAGCCCATTCAGCATGAAAAAAAATTAGTCAGAACCTTCTTCAACCTCCCGCGCGTGCGGAAGCTCAGAGCACCCGCCGCCGCGCCCGTGTGCCGGGCCGGCCGCGGGCACGGTTGTGTTGACGCGGGCCCTCCCGGGCGGCCCTCACGTCGTCCGCGTTCACTCTAGAGATCTGTCCCGCAGAACGCGCGCGGGCAGCGGCGCCGGTATATGCCGCGGCGCGCAAATTTTAGCGCGTACAACCCGGCAGCGGACCTTCCGTCGCGCGCGCGGCCGGGCGGGCAATATTGCCTAGTTCTCCAGGCACGCGCCATGTTGTAGGGCCGCTAGCTAGCAGCGTACGCGCGCGACGCCGCCAGACGTGTGTTTAACACGATCGTCAGTATTAACAACGAGCGTCTGTAAGACCCAAATTCATTCAGACGCCTGTACAAACGAGTGTCAGTAGTATTAGGTCAGACGCGCGATCAGTACATGTGTGTGTAATTTATATTATTACAGACGCCTGTATGGCCAACTATCGATTGATCGTTTTTTCTTTAGACACGCGTGGTATACACTCGTTTGTATTATAAGATTACAGACGTCCGTTAGATATGTCGTCTGTACGCAGCATGGTGAATATTACTTCTTTTCACATAGTGATAACTATTAAGCAGAGACACTTTGATAGTAGAAGCATATTATATCGACATATGCACACGTTGATAACATAAGATTATACCTTTGAAACACAACAATGACACATTATGCACCAAAATGCTTCATCTATGTCTGAATGACTGTATTACTTTTGCACAAATTCAAATTCGAAGCTTCATTATTTCAATATATTATTTTACTTTAGACAGGTTTCGCTACTGGACTTGCATTCTTTTTTTCTTCAAAGAACTTCGACCTTGTATCCAAAACTGCCGAGTCCAACCGCGCGACACCAGCAGCGCCGCTGAGTAGCCGAACCTTATCACGCAGTGGTCACCAGCGACCCTGTCGCTGGATCGCCTCCATGTCATGGGTGAGCCTGCCCGCCGACGACTGCCCGTCCGCGGCCAGCTTGCACGTCTGCATCATCGACAGCTCGAGCTTGCACACGGCGCTGACAAGGTCTCCCTCCAGCGACGCCACGTCCTTCGCCTTCCACGCCACGAAGCGGTAGAGGTATGCGCACCACGCCCTGTCGAAAGCGGCCAACTGGTCACTGAATTTCCTCTGCGCAGATGACCTCCCTGCAGGTCCGTGGAGCACTGTCTTCGTCAACAGCTCGAACTCCTCGACGAAGCGCGCCGCCGAGTCCATGAGCTGCGTCTCCCCCTCGCCGCGCTGCCCGCTCAAGACGGCGCCTGGATGGGCCAGGATCATGTAGGTACAAAGCACCACCCTCAGTGAGTACCTAGCAAGAGGCGGTCGGTTTTCTTGGGAACTTTGGGTGGGTGACCGGTGCCGGTCTCTTTGCCACTCCCGCTGCCGGGCGCTGGCACTGTCGTTGTTCTCACGCTGCTGCTACGAGCACGCCGAGGTGCGGCGGCGGGCTTCGTCTTCCTCCTTGGTGGAGCGGCGAGGTGTTTCAGCAGATGGTCGACGTTTTCCACCGGCGCGGGGGAAGAAGAGATCAAGAGACGCGTCTCCAGTCGATCGAGCAGTGCCCTCGTGGCCTGGAGAACGGGAGGGGACTCCATCCACATGGCCAGGTCTTCGAACGACATGTTCTTGACGGACTTGCCGTTGATTCCCGAGGAACTGAAAGCCTGAACCAGTGCGAACGTCGTCTTCTTAGACAGAGTGAATTTTTTCCTGCATCTGTAAGTTCAGAAGAAGCAGGAACCGAAATCTGAATTAATTATATTCGCACTCGAAAGTTACGTAAGTTTTTTTTTTTGAATTGTGAAAGTTATACGTAAGTTGTAGCACCCAAGCATAGTCCTGATCCAAGTTACAAATCCCCCGATTTATTTATTCTCAGAGGTTGGATTCCCCCTGGCCCTTGTAATTTATTTTCCCGATCTGCTGTCTCAAGGTCGCCATGACCGCCGCCCGGGTGCCCCAGACGTGGGTGCTTCTGGAGCCCTACGTCTTCCGCGCGGACGACGACAAGTCCTTCCCGGACGACGCCGTGGCGCCCATCAAGGCCTCCGGCATCACCTCCTGGGGCGCCGAATTCCGCGTCGCCTTCTCCTTGGTCGATCCCCCGTCCATCTCCCGCCTCTATGCGCAGCTGCCGGGCTTTCCGGATCCCAGCCTGCAGGACCCCTTAAAAATGGTGGCGACCCACCGCCATCTTGCCCTGCTCAGCATCACCGCCTCGACGCCTTGAGGTCTGTTTCAGGACTTGTTCATCTTCAATACCAACAGGAACAACCGTTCCTCACTCCCGCTAAGAGCTCTCCCCCCATTGTTCCGAGCTCAAATATGATTTCCGCGCCAATCTCCGCCGAGGACGTACGCCTTCCAATGCTCCTACCCGCCTGCTGCATCTGAAATCCTCGGGCCTATGGTGCGGAGACAAAGGGGAGGAGTTCCTGGTGGCAGAGCTCACTCTTTGCGTACCCACCCGGTACGGCATCCCCACTGAGGCCTTTGCTGACATCTGCTTGCTGCGCTCCTCCTCCCCCAGATGGGACACCAAGCGTGTGCGAATCCCGTCCGCTACCGATGATGATCTCTTGAAACTCTCCTGCTGGTAGTCTGACGCCGTCATCCCCTTCCAACGATGGCTGTGCTGGATCGACTACCACCAAGGCATCCTCTTCTGTGACGTGTCCGCGAAACTGCCCGTGCCTACTGCCTCCTTCTGGTTCCCTCCGGACAATTACTCTGCTAAGAGCACCATCAGAACCCCGTGCAGCGGCAACGGTGGCGTGTCGGTCGTCGACCATGGCCGTTCGCTCAAGTTCGTCTATGTTGCCCGCCATAATAGCGGCCCTGCCTTTGGAGTGTTCAAACCTGGCACTGGTTTCACCATCACCTGCCACACCCTCGTGGTAGGCAGAAGCATGGATTGGAAGTTGGACTACACTGTCACCTCTGCTGACCTCCCTGATCACATCCAACGGGGCCTCCCCATGTTGGTACTTTTTGAAAACTTTTTTTACAAATGACCCCCTGGCAAAACTTTGTCTAAAAATGACCCGTTTTCCAGGCGTGCGATGCATTGACGCCGAGGTATGGGGGTCGGCGTGCGGTCAGTCCACGCCGACCTTCTGCCACGTCAGCGACGACCACGGTCGCCGCCGACGTGTTGACACACCGGGTCCCACGGCTGGGCGTCGCGTCAGTGCACGCCGAGCCGCATACCTCGGCGTTAGCTCAACAAACGCCGAGGTCTCGGGGCCGTGCGTGGCCAAGGCCCACGCGGCCCATTGTGGACACACGGCCCACGAGGTCGGCGTGTGATCCGTTACCGCCGAGCCACATACCTCGGCGTGGCCGGACTCGACGCCGAGGTATGGGCTTTAGAGCCGCGCCGAGGCCCTCCTTCTTCCTCCTCCTTCCATTTCTTCCGGCGCCGGCGCCGAGCTCGCTCTCTCTCTCTCCCCACCTCCCCTCTACAAACCCTAGCCCCCAAATCCTCCTCTAGGTGGCCGGATCTGCCCTCCCGAAGGTTCCCCGAGGTAAAGGACCCTCCTCCTCCATTCTATCCGCGTGGATTTGTTGCATTGCCTCTAAAATTTGTGGAACCATGGGTATGTGGTGGTTTGGTGGCTAGAGGCTATAAATGGTGGTCTATGGATTAGTGTGCTTGTAGAAGGTGTAAATGGTGGTTTAGGATGTATGTTGACACTAGATGGTTGTAGGTGTATGGATTATTGTTTGTATGTTGACACTATTTTTCATGGATGTGAAGTTAGTTATATAAGTGGTTATGCTCAGTTAGCAGTGATTAGAAATATTGATTGATGGTAAGTTAGTTTTATTAGTTAGGCGATGTTCTTCATTTAGGATGGATTTAGGTTTTGGTCGAAATTGAACTATTAATTATGAAGCATTGACTTATTGGCATGATATATGATTACTATTGTTGCGTGCTGGATGTAGATGGACAGATTAGTCAGGTTACATCATGGCGGTCGTGTTGTTAAGACGAAAGATGATAGTTTGAATTTGTGGACATGTCCGAAGAGTTGATTATCTTTTCGGAATCACCCTCTTTGAGCCAGTTAGTGGACCGAGTCAGGCTACAGCTTGGTTTAACTGAAGATGTGAATGTGAAGTTAGAAGGTTTGATAGATGTTGGGTCATCCAAGGGTCCACGGATCAAGAGGTTGTTGAAAGTTAATAGCGAGTTGTCCTGGAATGATTACAAGGCTGTTGTATTGTCCTCTGAAGTGCATTCCTTTGACGTATTGGTTACTAAGGAGTCCGGCTTAGATAATGTTAACACTCAAACATGGCCATGTTCCCCTGCTCGTGGAAGTGATGGTGGAATGTTTGAAGAAGAAATTGATCTCACTCAACCACGCTATGATAATCACGATGGTGAAGGGCCCGATGATCACGATGGTGAAGGGCTCGATGATGGTCCCGATGGTGAAGCCCCCGTTGGTCCCGACGGCGAAGGCATTCATGACACTGATGAGGAGGATGTTGATTATGTAGTCGGTGATGAAGAAGGCGCGATGGATACTGATAGTGGAGATGACCTTATTGATGATGACCTTAGCGATGAAGATGACCTTAGTGCTGAAGAGGACTTTGGTGGTGCTAGGGCTAGGAACCAGGTTGATATTGAAGTCACCGGAGACGATGAGATCTTTGAAGAGGCCTTTGCTGATGACTCTGATGACGATCGGCCGGTTCGTCAAGTCAATGCTAGGGAATTAGAGCTATTGTCTAGGGTCTTGCCTTGGAGGGATGTAGATGTTGGTGATTTCGAGGACCTCAGCCATGCTCATCGTGCAGTTGCTGATGGAGGGCCAAGTGATACCACATTTCCAGATGTCAATGGTTGCTTCATCATACGGAAGGGCATATTGTTCGCTACCATGGATCAGTTGAAATCATGGTTGCAAGAGTACTCTATTGTCCACAACCGTCCCTTTCGGGTCCTTAGGTCGTGGAAGAAAAATAGGTACACCGTGGCTTGCGAACAAGAAAATTGTGATTGGAGGGTATGTGCTAGGCAGAACAAGTCATGCAAATGGAAGATTACCTCAGTCAAGCAACCACATAGGTGTGGCACTGCGATGCGAGCACGAGCCATTTGCGGTTGAACTCTAGGTTCATTGCCGGGCGATTAAGTCCCGTAGTGAAGCACATGCCAACAATTACGGTGTCTGCGTTGGTTGAGATCATCTTCCAAAGGTACAATTACTATGTGAAGTATGGAAAAGCATGGAGGGCAAAGCGTGCATTGGAACTCATCTTTGGTGACCGGGGAGAAGCTTATGAGCGTCTTCCCGTGATGTTGAATGCAATGAGAGCCGTGAATCCCGGTATGCACTTTGAGTATTTACCTAAGGATGGTGAAACTAGGAATGATAGGCGGAGGTTTTGGTAGGGCCTTGGGCTTTCGGGCGGGGCATTGAAGCATTCAAGCATTGCAGGCCCGTTGTCTCAATTGATGGCACATTTCTCACTGGCAAATTTGAAGGCACAATGCTTATTTGTATTGGGACAGATGCAGAAGACCAACTTGTCCCTTTGGCCTTTGCGCTTGTTCGGAAGGAGGATACGGATAGTTGGTCTTGGTTCTTGAGACTTGTTAGACAAGTGGTGATTGGCCTGGGATGTGAAGTTTGCATCATATCGGATAGGCATCTTTGGCATTTTGAATCTTTGTAGAAGAAGAGATGCCGGGTTATGGGCAAATACATCACCGGTGGTGCACGAGACACCTTGCTCAAAATCTTATAAGGCGTGACCACACAAAGGACAACTTTAAGTTGTTTGAGGAGGTTTGCGAGCGACAAGAGGTGGAGTTATTTGAAGAGAAGCTAGAGGCATTGAAGTTGGCCACAAATGCGATGGCGGGCGTTTTTGAGTGATTTGATGGCGTCTAAGGAGAAATGGACGCTTGCATACGACACTGGTGGGCGCAGATGGGGCTTCATGACTAGTAACATGGCGTAGATGTTCAATAGCCTTCGAGAGGTTGTCGTGGTCTTCCCGTGACTCGCAATTGCCTCATTCACCTTCTACAAGTCTAATGCTTGGTTTGTTGCGAGGAAGAAGCATGCGAGATCGCTATGGAGCAACAACAAAGCTTGGCCGCTTTTGGCATCGAGAGAGCTAGCTTTCTCAAAGAAGAAGTCAAAAAAGCAGAAGGGTTCTTGTTTCGATGGGACCCTACATGGATATGAGATTCTAGAGGCAGGTGGAACCAACATTGGTGGCGAGGACCGTGATGCTCGCAAACATAAAGTAATAATCAATGAGAACACATGTACTTGTGGTAAACCCACCATCTTCCATAGGCCTTGCTCCCACATGATAACTGCTTGTCGACTTAGACGTGTTGATGCTGAGGTGCCCCCCCGTATGGCAGTGGAGTTCTCTGTTCGTAACTTACTGAGCACCTGGAATCCACAGTTTGAGCCTTTTTTGGACGAGAGCCAGTGGCCTGTCTATGAAGGCCCCAAATACGTGGCTGATCTTGGGTTGTTGTGGAAGCGTAAAGGACCAAGGCGGCGGAAGCGGTTTAGGATGGACATGGATCGAGCCACCCCAGGTAGATCGTCTACAAGTAAGGTTGGGACTCATTTTGTAGAGGACAAGCAGCCGAGTCGTTGCTCAAGTTGCCATAAGCGGGGGCACAATAGAAGGCGGTGTCCAGAATTACTTAGACAACAGGCATGCCTTTGATGGCTCTGCCTAAGCTCGTCCCATGCATCGTAGCGTTCCTTGTTTTGGCGCCAAAAACGGATTATGTTCTCTTCGCCCAAAAGAGAAGAGGCTCCCTTCTTCCACGCCAACTTGCCCATCTCCTTCTTCACAATCCGCTCGTAGTCACCTACAACATGGTTCCATGTATCGGGACTGGGAGGTGAACACGGTACGGTATTTGGGTTACGGCCTTAAAGGCATGCGAGTCTCCTCAAACGCTATGACATCTCCTCTCGGTGTCCGTTTAATGGATTTATCTAACTTTAGAAACCTCTTTATATCTTGACAATCTTTGAAGACCTCCCAACCGCATGTCTTCCCCGCCCGAAAACATATAGAAGACAAAGAGCAAACAAAACAAGTTGGTTACATCATCAAAACTAGTGCTTCTACACTAACATGGAACTCATTGGGCCCTCCATAAGCATTGCCACAATAGTAGCCAGAACCTAGCTCTGAAGGCACCACTCCAACATTAGCAACAATGCCACACTTGCACTTTTGGGGCGGCTTCGACAGGCATGGCCATGGAAGCTCGCCTAAGGTGAACTTTTTAATCTCTTCTGGAGAAGGCCACGTGTCTTTCGGTCCGTAGATGAACTCATCAAAGTCACAACGGGGAAATCCACCCTACAACAGACGATGTGAAAATGAGTTTGCAAAAATTTAATAAACGAAGATGATATCGCAAAATAAAATAGTACTCCAATGAATACTTACACGACCAATTTGATCACAACGGAAGAAGGGAACAAAACGATCCGGTAGGCTAGGTTCTTGGAGCCGCGCAACCTCGCCACAGAAGCATCTAGGAGGATTTTTTACCCGCTCCGATGCAGCCCACATCTTCTCAACGTTGTTCATCTCTACCGCCTTGGATGGAGCAACCCATGGAACATAGTCGGATGGGGGAACACTCTTCCATGGGTCGTATGGAAAGTACATGATACGGCGATCCCACTTGTCCACACCATCAATCCACCGGTAGAAGTCGCAACCGGTGCCAGGGCGGCGACGATGTAAACAGCAGAAGAAAGCACGACCTGAGGAAGCTAGGTGCCTTGACTGCTTCACCCAGGCCGGCACACCACAATGACACATTGGTGCCGGCTCATCGGGTGGGTGCAAATCTTTAGCATCATGAGTCGGCGGATGGTGAACGAACAGATCCTCCATCAAACCTATAACAGAGTTAAATTAATAGAAATTCAATACAAGTCATATAATAGACCGAAATTCAATACAAGTCATATAATAGACCCTAACTACCACTAGTAAGTGCATAGTACACACCAAACCCTAATAATCAATCCACATAACAACCCTAAATCCACATTCTATCTCCACCAAACCCTAGAAAACATGAAGAATACAATTGGGATAAGGATTAACAACATGACCACATACAAAGGTTCAATGGCACCAATACTCATTCAAATCCAATGGTGCTAGGGTTCCAAGTTAAACATACCCAACATTGCCACCATGGTGCTAGGGTTCCAAGGTAAACCACCAATGCAACAAAATCTAACCGGATAAAATGGAAGAGGGGAACAAGCATTACCTTGTGGAAGCAAGAAATGGCCAGATCCGGGCTCCCAAGAGTCACATTGGAGAGCTAGGCATTGTGGGGGGCGGAGAGGGTGAGAGAGACAGCAAGTGGAATGAAGAAAGAATGGAGGGAGGAAGAAGAAAGGGCCTTGGCTCGGGCTACAAAGCTGACACCTCGGCGTCGAGTCCGAGCACGCCGAGGTAAGATACCTCGGCGGTAACTGGCCGCCCGCCGAGATTTTGGGCCGAGGTGCACAGGTGGGCCGCTTGGGCCGGGTAACCGAAGCTCGGCGTGCGGCCCACTCACGCCGAGGTTAGGCAGGTCGGCGTGCGCTGACATGACGCCGACCTGTGGGACCCGTTTTGTCAAACCTTCAGCGGCGACCACGGTCGTCGCTGACGTGGCAGGACCTCGGCGTGGACTGACCGCACGCCGACCCCTATACCTCGGTGTCATTGCACCGCACGCCTGGAAAACGGGTCATTTTTAGACAAAGTTTTGCCAGGAGGTCAATTGTGAAAAATGTTTCCAAAAAGTACCAAAATGCAAAAATTTCACCATGTTCCCTCGAGTCGACATTGACAAGCCACATGTAGTGCACTTCTTTTTCAAAAAGTTTGAAAAGGCCTACGGGAAGTTGTCGGTGCTCTCCATTGACATGAACAGAAAGACTGTGGAGTCATGTTATCTGTACATGGATGGGAATCAGCCCGATCAAGCTGAGGACATTAACTTCTTCATATCAAAGTGCTATTCTACCACTCCCGCGCCCTTCCTCTCTTGTGAGTTCCCCAGGTTCTGGTGTTTACCAAGGTATGTAACATTGCTGCTGTTGTTTAGTAAATAACTCAGTAGATTTTGATTCTGCCGGTTCCATATTTGAATGTTGCTGCAAGTTTGTGTACATGGCTTCAATCTTGCATTGTTGTCATTTCATATGTTGTAGTGTAGCCTCTTTCTCCAACGTAGCCTGCAGCATACTAAACATTTGAGCCAAAGCTTATGATTGGAACATAAGAGAGCTGCCTGCCAATAAATGCCTTCTTTTATATGCTCTTGGAAATTACTAGCATTTGGAACTCAAAAGTATACTACCATTTAACCTTCAATGTTATCCTTTTTTTTTTTTTTTTTTTTTTTGCAATTCTTTCCTCAGTAAACAACTTACTTCGAGACGTGCTGCCTTTGCATTGCTAAGCTTTCTCTTGATCACATTACAGAAGCAAGTTTAATTTGTACATCATACATCTGATTCATTTTTAATTCGCCACAAAAATTATTTATTGCAGGATGAGGATGGGTATGCAGTGAGTTACTTGTGGCGTGCTTTCTTCTAAATGGTCAAAACTGAAGAAAGGCTTCTGTCCTGCTCGTCAACAAAACTGAAGGAGCTATTTCATGTTGTGGCCTAAGGAATAAGGAAGCACGTATCTTATGGTCTTATGGTCTCCTCATGCTGTATGAACGGATAAGTTAGTTATCTCAAGTTTATCGTGTGTTCTGTAGGTTTGTCAAAAATTAAGTTTGTTGTGTGTGTTTTAAGTACAATCTTTAATTGGTATCATTGTGTGGATGTGCCACTTCCTTGAACTTACCAAGTCTGTTTGTAAAGTTTAATCTCTAAGTTTGCATGTGAGACTGCTTTCTTCTGAATGTTTAAAATGTGTTGTAAAATGGCAACTCGATGAACTTCCAAACTTTGCTCGAAATGTCTGCATCAAGATGGTTGCTGCTTCCCTCTGCTGGGCCTTGTTGCAAGAAGTTAGCAGCCTGTGCGGCGTCTGCTCAACCAATCTCTAAGCCAAGAATGGTCGTCAGCACAGCTGGCTGGGAAGAAGTGCAAAACCTAGGTTGGTCCGTTCGTTTGACGGTGCAAAATTATTTAATGTAAACATTGTCTGTCACGATACTAGCTGCTAGTATATTGCCCGTGCCAATGCTATGGTAACATTTAGAAAAAAATAGATTATGAAACATAGATCACCCATCCAGCTCTTCTGGTTCTCTACAACTGATATCCATTGATTTTTCTCTAGATGAACACTGAAATATGCTTACCATGACAAACGCCAAATTCAATGATGCGATTTTTGACTTGAGATCATACAATTTTCATTTTTAGATCAAGGGCTAAGAGCCCTCCTTATATTGAAACCGATGGACGCTAGTTGGTTGAACCCTACTGAATTCAGAAATCATTACGGCCTGCATGCTGCATCTGCATGACTAGCCGATGGACGCTAGTTTGTTGAACCCGCCCTATGCATTTACATGTATAAATTCCAATTAGCTAGTTTAGGATCTTGGATATAACACTAATAATTCGCTAAGTTTGGCCATCTTTTAGCTATGGCTAAGAACCGGTCCTAGTCACCCAAACGGATAATATCTTCTTTCCTTAGTATGTGCATATATGCACCTGTGGCCCTTTGCACTGGATGACAATTTTAAATCTATGGACGCTATTTTTTTTTTTTATCTCAAGTGGGTTTAAGTCCATTTTTTTCATTAAGAGGAAATTATTGACGCTATATCAAGTGTCAACTTTACTTATGACAATAATTTTTTTTCGCGAGCAGGCAAATATGCCCGTATTTCATTAAAAGAAATGGAATGGTCGTAAGACCTACAACAAAGGCTGGATGATGGTGGCGAGAAGCCATCAGCAACCCAAACAACAAACCTAACTACTGGATCCTTAACATTTGTATTACATGGGTAACTAATTGTGCGACCACAAGCTGGAGAGCTCAACAAATGCGACTCGTCACGGCTGGTCCATGACCATCGCCGGCACCTCGGCCGTGAATCGTCCCCTCCCCAGGTAGTACGTCTCCATGGCCTTCCTGGTCTGCTCCGGCAACGGGAGTGTGAAGGCAGCTTGGAACTCGTCGAACGACGCCGTGTCCGGCTCCTGCGTTTCGACCTCCATGCCCAACTTCTTCATTAGTATTTTCCTAGCCTGGGCCTCAGGCTTCGGTTCCCTGTGCTTGCTCTTGGCCGCCAACCGTGCACTCCTCCTGGGCATCAGTTCCTCATCAGTACAGGCTCTCGGGTCACGTGTGATCCTCAGACGCGGCGGCGACAGGATGAGAGGCTGATCCAAAGGCTTCTTGAAGCGGGAGATGAAGTCGTCAACCGCCATCTTAGGAACCGGTGTCGCCACGTCGGAGCCCTCGCAGAGGCCGAGGAAAACGCCGTGGCCTCCGGGCGGAGGACCAAGGAAGCATCCCCAATATCCGCAACTCTCATGGTCGCCGCACCGGTGTCGACGACACAGACAACACCATTGTCTCGCTCCCCGACAACCTGCTGAACACCAGGCACACACCCCTCCGAAACCGCGAGCCCATCATGGCCATGACACTCGACAGATGCGGACGCCCCACATGCCGCGTCGTCCTGGTGTAGCGGC
The DNA here is from genome assembly GCA_018135685.1 of Themeda triandra. Taxonomy (NCBI): domain Eukaryota; kingdom Viridiplantae; phylum Streptophyta; class Magnoliopsida; order Poales; family Poaceae; genus Themeda; species Themeda triandra. Next base: position 431,096 of record JAENPR010000147.1, on the reverse strand, counting down.
AAGGTGGCATCATGGGCCGTAGCAGCGGGAGCCACAACTCCAACGGCAGCAGGCATCTCCCCGCCGAGCCAACGGCAGAAGAGAGGTCAACGCTCGGTCCCTGGCTCTGCAAATCCACCACGTCGGGCATAGTGGTAGGCTGCTCGACAGTGCCGTCCCGGAGGGTGTGCTATGTGTGCGGCCGACCCTGGCCTCAAATTTTGATGGGCCTCACCCAAGTAGGTACTAATAATAGTCTGCACGTATACATGCATATACATGGGCTATTGGTTTTTGATTGTTGCATTTGGCCTGTTGGCTAAATATAGAAGCAAGCGCATGTCTGGCGCCATGTCAAGGAAGAGGCCCTTTGACGCTTTAGTTTAAAGAATGATTTGCATCTCGAAATATTGGATGAGATTGATATCAATAGTATAATCAATGATTTTGCATCTCAAAATGTTAGAAGAAGTTGCTTAAAATAGTGTCAAGTGCCAGTAAGTATCTATAGAAAAAAATGTATATAAATACTTTTTAAAAGTGAACTATGGGCCTCTATATTAGTTATCATGCCCCTCAAAAACTCAGGACCGGCGCTGCTGCTCGAGGTCGACTACGCAACCTGACCTGGATCCCAGGTCGCACTGGGTGTGAACTGGATCGGGCACCACATGTGTTCGGCCGTCCAGCCCACCAGCCTCAACAGATAAGCAAGCATCGACAACTATTGGTGAGGTAGGCCCTCCCTGGCTCACGGCCCAGCAGCTTGGCTCAAATAAGAAAACCGACCCAACCTAACCTGCCTATATATATGTTGTACATAAATAAATTTATAAAAAAGGGTCACAACACGTCTCGTGCCACCTGATTACCAGATAGCAAACCAGCCAGCAGCCATGCCGAGGATCAAAAGGCCGCATCCGTGCGCGTGCCCTAGCTCGTCAGATTACGGCGGCGTTGACCGCCTGTCCGCCCTGCCCGACGATCTGCTCCGCCTCATCCTTGGCCGGCTCGACACCCGCACGTCGCTCTCCACCGCCGTGCTCGCCAGACGCTGGGCGCGTCTCCCGCGGGAGCTCCGCGCGCTCCAACTCAGGGTCAGCGACATCCTCCCGCCGCGCTACCACCGGGCCCTTGCCACACGCCGCCGCAACCGCGCCACGGAAATACGATGCTGCCTCTGCCGCGAAGATCGACGCCCTCATCGCGCGCTGCGAGCGCCGCGCCATGCGCGCCTTTTCCGACGGCATCGCCGGGCTCCTGCGATCCGACGACGATGGTGACCAGCGGTGCGCCAAGAGCCTCTGCCTCGAGTTCTTTCCCTCGGAGGAGTCGAGCTGCGTGGACCGCCTCATCCCCACGGCGGTCGACACGTGGGGAGTCGAGGATCTCGAGGTCATCGCCAGGCGGCCACCGCTCGCCAACCATTACGAAGACAACGACGGTCCCCCCGCCTACACTTTCCCTCACCACTGCCTGGACGACGAGCTCCACCGATCGCGCCTGCGCAGCCTGACTCTAGGAAACTGCACGGTGCCGCCGCTGTACCGGTACGGCGCGCTCAAGAAGCTCGTGCTGCGAGACATGCCGGCGTCCACACCCATGGCCACGTACCAGAGATTATTCGCCGCGCGCTCGCCGCTGGAGGTGCTGCACCTCCAGTCCTGCCGCTGCGCAGGGAAGGGGAGGCGGCTTATGATCAGCGCGCCAGACTCGCGGCTCAAGGAGCTCGTCGTGGCCGACTGCTCGTTCCTGGCGATCGAGCTGCGCACGCTCCCGATGCTGGAGCGGCTGGCGTGCCTGACCAACACCGTGGAGCTCCGGTTTGGCGTCGTCCCGCGGCTGGGGCACGTAAACCTGGCTTTCTCGAAGCAGAGCTCCGGCGGGCACGATGCGCTCGGCTGCTTTCTCGAGAACGCGCCCACCATCGGCAGCCTCGCCGTCCGGTTCACGGGGCTGAAGCGGTGGATCGTGCCGCGTCCGCTCGAAACGAAGCTGTGGGGCCTGAGGCAGCTCCTCGTCGCCGAGGTGCCGTCATCGTGGGACATCACGTGGCCGCGGCTCCTCTTGCAGGCCGCGCCGTCGCTGGAGGTTCTGCACATCCACGTGGCCCCCAATTACCCGGATCCAGCACCGCCACCTGGGCGCGAGATAGGTTGGCAGTGGCAGCGATCGAGGTTCCAGCACCGTCATCTCAAGGAGGTTGTGCTTGCCGGGTTCGAGCGGACGCTGCGGCAGATTTCCTTGGTGAGATACCTGGCCAGGGTGTGCAAGTCGCTGCAGCGCGTGGCTCTTCTCAAGGACTGGTGTGTGCGAGAGATAGGGCTTTGGGAGTGGGAGGTGGTGCCGCCGGAGCAGGAGTGCCCATGGAGCGTGGTTGACAAGATGGTGGTGAGGAGGCAGGTCAAGTATGGAAGAACTTGGTGCAGGCCCCTGCTTCAGGTGATCGTGGACTGACTGTCCCATGGTGCATAATTGGTTGGATTTGTATTTGTCACGTGAAAGTTGCTACTTAGCTTTCTCGTCGTTGGGTAAAGTTGAATTGTTTGGCTTTATGCAAATAATGCAATAGAGGCGGAACAAGAGAAACAATGGACCAAAGTCTCTTACAGTAAGAAAAAGAAGCCAGAGAAACATGTTTCTTTCGCAAAGAACATTACCCAAGCATCCCCAGTAAAAAAGTTCAAGCCAGCCTCTCACCCTCTGCCATCAAGATTCGTAGTGTGTACTGCCCAGTTATTCTAGATGGAGATACTCATCAGACCCAACTTGATAGGAAAACCATGGTCAAGGCAAGCTCTTCATTTGAAAAAGTCAGGCAGTCCCTCAACACTGTTCAGGATGTCAGAGAAGAAACAAGAACCAACAAATTGGAAAAGGATAGTTTACATGGAACGACACAACCTCAACGATGCTTCAGATGTCTGAGCTTCAGCCACTTTGTCAAGGATTGTCACAGTGAGATCAGGTGCAAGACATGCTTTCACTATGTTCATATCTCCAGGGAGTGTTTCAAAAGGAGAAAACAACAACGACTGAGATGGCAGCCAAAAATAGACCCAAAGCAGCAAAATTAACTCCATACCAAGAAACACCACATGTTACAGTGCTTGATGTCCCTATTCTTGAGCTAAAAATGATAATGTCTGGCTATTCAGCAACTCCAACCTGCTCTTGATTTAATTCCTATTCAAGCTTCAGTTCAACAGGCGCAAACACTTCAAGCTATGAAATGGATAAAAGTTTACATGAATGAAGAGCTAAGAAAAATATTGAGGATTCCACAGTTTGTAACAAAAAATTCTGATAACCTGTTGCAAATAGAAATACAATCTAATCAACAGCAGCAGATTGAGCAGCATATGGACCCTCATTTCATCACAAAAGACAAGATGGACAACATTCACACCCATAATTCAGGGGTCACCAATTCAGAAATCCCCAAAAAAGTCGACTGCAGCAAGAGGACCGCATGGAATAAATATCTCAGATTAAAGGCTACCACTGAGATCAAGAAAGTTTATGTAAGAAGAAACAAGAAAGCTATTTTTTTCCTTGAAAACAAGTAAAGATGTTCAAGATTTCGATGGGAAGAAGACTTGTCGGAAGAACACAAACACCGCTTGTCGAAAGAACACAAGCGCTACTCAAAACCAGGACCATGTTGAAGTTATGGCTAGACCTTTACAAGCAGCACATATACAGAGGCAGGTTGAAGATCAGGCTCCACCAATGACTGGCCTAGAGATTGTACCATGGCACCCAGTGTTGCAGGTCATTGCCCTACAACTTATACCCAATATTGTTGAAGCTAGACGCATAGCTGCTCGTCAGGCCAATCAGATTACGCGTGCACCTTTGGTCCCTGATGAGAATGGTGTCCTAGGCCATCCACTTTCTGGCCTAGAAAATTTGAGTTTCGAGCTGAGCAGACTAGACCCAGCCCATCGACTGCTAATGGGCGTACTGAGAAGAGGAAGACTTTGGACCTATCGAGAGCTATCTCCAAATGTGATGCACGTACTCCCCTTGCTCAGGAAAGTGTTCGCCGCAGCATCAGACAGGACAACGAAGGTTTTTGTGAAGTCAGGATTGTTGGACAACCATCAAAGAAGCGCAAGAACTGGATAGTGCAAATTGATCTAGTAACTGGCAAAGAAGGCCCTACCTCTATTTCTCTCCTTATAGAGATTGGGGGGGGGGGGGGTTAAGTTAAGTGTGGAGTGACTCTAGTGAGCTCACTAATGATGCACTGCTTCAGGCGCCCAACCCACAAATCTGTGATGATAGCAATGCTGATTGGTTGTCTTGTTGCTATGAATGTCACTAGTTGCATTGGGCTATCTCTCTATCATCCACTTGTTTATTGATGAATACAAGGGAAGTGAGCCTGGCTCACTTGGCTAGGTGACTCATTGTGGCACTACACCTAGCCACCCAGGTTCGAATCCCGTCGGGAGCGAATTTGGGTGCCTATTTTCTTCTTAATTAAAAGCCCCCTAGTTCCTCCTAGGTCGGGTCGAGTTTTTTTTTTTTTTTTGATGAATACACATAACTGGAGAATTTTGTGCTGGAAAATTCATGGTATTAATGCAGTTAAGAAGTAGGACACAATTAGAGAAAAGATTGAAGAAAGTTCTTGTTCGGTGGTCTGTCTGCAAGAGATTAAATACGAACATTTTGATGTCTCTTACATTTGAAACTTTGCCCCAAGATGCTTTGACCGCTTTGATTTCATTCCTTCAGTTGGTGCATCAGAGGGGATTCTCGTGGTTTGGAATAGTTCAGTGTTCATTAGGGATATCATAGACAAGCAACGCTTTGGCATAACTTTGAAATTCCAATCTGCTCATGACAACAACATCTGGAAACCGAGACAACAACATCTGGAAACCAAGCAACCTTGCGTCACCCTCATGAGCACCAGCACCACCATCGTCGAACACCTTGCCTAATAGGATGAAGTACGACTAGAACCGAGCAACCTTTACGTCGCCCTCATGAGCTTCAGCAACCATCATTACTACTCTGAGTTCGTACCACCTTTGGACAAGGCAGAACATCCTCGACAACTCCATCAACGGATGCACAAACTACCTATGCCAAGGCAATTACCTCTACTCCAGACTTGGCTACATCATCAACACCTTCAACGTCATGCGAGTCTACATCATCTTCGACGACTACTTCGACCGTCGCTTGATTGATCACCTAGAGGTCACCTTGCCAAGAGAGTTCTCCCTCATCCACGTCAACAACTTGCTCCAGTTTCGCCGTGAGGACGCGCCAAGCGGAAAAGGGGGGGGTGGTACTGTAACAAGTCAAACAACGACCCAACAGAATTGGAGAGAAATTGGTCCAACTCGGACCCGGAAGAGGAGAAGCCGCTACATCGAACCGCGTCTACGGGAAAGGCCATGTCATCTATGTAGATTAGGAAAATAGAGATAAATAAAATAGGAAGCACCGGATTGCATAATCGCATGTTGCTTAGGGGTTAAGTCTCGTCAGGACTATAAATAAAGACCCCCCATGTACTCAGATCAATCAAGAAAGGAATAGGGGAAACCCTACCCTTAGCTCTCGGCTCTCCTCCCTCCCCCTCTCTCCAAGTCTCTGCCCCTTGCCCCAACCCTAGCCGCCGCTGCCGCATCCCCTGCAGCCGCGCGCGCAGGGCCGTCGCCAGCCGGCCGCCGCCACCGCTGCTCCTCCATCCAATCTACGCCCTCCATGTGTCTACCGGATGAACGACCTATTATAGTAGGCCTCTATAACTAAGGAAACACCTCTGGTAATAATTACCACACAAATAAATTTTTCATATAAAGTTTGATGAATATAAATTTTCTATATCAAAATGTTAGAACTCGATATGGCCTACAACTTTTTATTTGAGATAATTTCAAAGCTAAATATTCATTTTAAAATTCAACTCTTGAATTTATAATGACCTCAAATATTGACATGATCGGTAATAATATTTAAGTTCTCCGTGAACTTGACAGGTTTTTTACTGGGTCATTTATAGTTCTAAGCATTCTTTCGAGTTCTCAAATTTTGAATTATCAAACGACTTCAGATTATGACATGGTCTATAAAAAACTCGTAGTTCTTAACAAGATATATTACTTTGTAGTTTATAACTTTTAAATTTGAAATCGAGGCTTAAATACTTTATACATATTTTTTTATTTCTAGAGATAGACCCTTAAAAAAGGTTCATTTTACTTACAACAATTTTAGAGGTAGCCCACTTTTGAAACCCACTGAAGCAACAAAAATAAATGAATGTAGTGGGATGATAAAGAAGACTTGCACGTTGATGGAGGTGTCGGGATTGAATCCTACAAAGGGCACAAATGGCTAAATGTTGCCTGTAGATAGTGGGCTTTTCTTGGGATTAAATTATTTTCTATTATTTAGCACCATTTTAAAATCCTAAAAATATTTGTTATTAGTGTTCCACATAAACCGACCTCCTTTGGAAATTGATTTCTAGAGACAACAAACTTACATGGTCCACCTTTGGACATTATCCCTAAAGGTCGGCTAGGCTGACAATTTGCCATGAGATCACACAGTCCTCACCAAAATCATACATTGTACTCCAGTAACCATGCCAGTGAGTCACTAAATCAAGTTAGAATTCCACGGGATGATCCACTGGGATCACACAGACCTCGACCAGATCCAAGTTTGCCCCCACTAGATGATCCATCGGGTTCATATAGCCCCATTGGATCGTATGATGCTCACGTGGTCAGTGGGGCAAAGTCACTTCTGCTTAGAAAATAGTACCACTAGACGATCTCTGCCAGGGAACAATGTGATCAATTCGTGCACCCGACGCTATTTTTGGCTGTTTGAAATCTTGTCTTGACCCATCCAACTTTCTTTGAGATTCTTGACTTGAAATCATGCATATCAATGGGGCCACTTACCATAATCGGGCCACTTACCATAATCAACTTGAGTGAAAGTTAGCATCTTTTGTATCCACACATGCTCTCGCTTTGACTCCCTCAAGATGAATGTCTTGGACCCCATAATATACGACTAAAAAAAAACGAAAACATAATATTAGCGAATGCAACCATATCAACAGCCTATATATATTCTCTCTAGAGTGTATTTAGTCTTCACAAATATCCTTTGCATATTGCTTTAATCATGAACCGAGTCTTGGTGTTAAGACACTTTTGGGCATTTTCATTGCGACTAACTTAATTACTGAAGCTCTAGATTTGCCATATTGGGACCTAGAGTCTTTGAGAGGAAGAAGATGGAGAAGGTAAGGAATGGGACGATTTCCCATATCTAACTACATCGCGTTCGTCGTTGCACCAAGGATCTTTTTTTTTTGTTTGAAGGACAGAAACCAATCTAGAAGGCATGGGCAATGCTAAAGGTGATTGTTGATGGTCACTAACTCATCATTTCATATCTGACATGCATGTATGATCAAATTGCATTCGAGGCTTCAGCCGAATGATAATGAAAATCAGGGTTGTCACAAAAAAAAACTCATCATTTCATACCATCGACTATACTTAATTTGAGTCATCAACCACAAACACAAGGCTTACTTCTAATTAGTTCCATAAGTTTTGGTGGTTCTAAGTGTTTTGTAGGATATGCTTTTAATATAAACAAAAAGACACTAAAGATCGCATGCACAAAGACAACATTGAGATGGAATCCAAATGTACATCACTACAAATAATCTCAAATGTCACATTTTACCTCACCATATGTCGAAGATCTCATTGATACATGAAATGGAGTTTTGGATCATCCAATTTGGAGTCCAAACGAGAAAGTTACACCTTCTAGAAGACCGTGACACGAGTCACGCTGAATGGGAGAGAGGGAAGTCGAGGACATGGGTCAGTCGGCCCAACACTAAGACCAAACCTTGTCAAACTTGGCACAAAGCTTCTTTAACACCTTAGAGCCCAAGGAAGGCGGCTTGCACAAATGGGAGAATATGTCGGCCCACTTGGCAATTTTGCCAAATGGACCCATCTTTCTCTGGTGGTTACTCACCAACCATCCCAAGTCAGTTGAGGCCAGATGGAGGCATGGGAGCACATGGAGGAAACTTCAACTTGAATCCAACTCCATCTTGGAGTAGCCCTTACTCCACCTTTGAGTAGCCCTATTCCTCTTGACACTATAAATAGACCCACTCCCTCACTTATAAACACACATCATAAGAGATTTGGTTGATATTCTTTCTGATTGATTGATAAGATATTTAGCTTGTATTCTTTCTAATTGATTGGCTAGTGACTATATAGTATTGTCGTGCGATGAATATTTTGTCGAATTAGTTAGTCCTCTATCATTGGTTTCCACTTAATAAATCTCTTGATTCGTCATCAAAATTGTGACCTTTGCATTGTCCATCATAAAAGCTAGAGATAGTGTAGAGTAGGCCATAACAGAGTATTGGTCTTCATAGAGTTCTTGAATTCCAAAACTTTTTCTATCCTGATAAGACGACTTTATTCGCCTCCATTTATTTCACTTCTAAACTCAATAAATGTAGTCTATGGGTCACAAATGAGTAGATTAGCATATAATTAGGATAAGTTTCTCATATGCTAAAGCTAGTCCATCTCTAGGGACTCTGATTATACTGTCAACTTATATTATATGTGTTTCTACGCTTTAACAAAGTCTGAAAATATTTGTGTTACTAAATCTATGATGTAATATCTTACTCACATTTACTTTACTAATTTGGCAAACATTCAGGGCCTCCTTTTGGAATGTAGTAATCAGAAAACATAGAAATAGATGAGTATAAGGACAATATAGGAATGCATATGCAATCTCCTAAGGAACTGAAAACAAAGAAATTTGAAATGGGAATATGTTTGGTTAAGTATAAGAAAAATAAAGAAATTATAAAAGAATCTTAAAAAGAAATTCATGTCACTTCTTAATTATGTCGTCGTAATAAAATACTACTGGATAGCACCTTCTTGATTATAAGCCAACTACAACAATCAATGCCTAGCTTGTTCTTATTTCTTTTGCACAGGAAATTTTCCATGTGGTGTGAGTGGATTCTAGTTTCCCATGATTTTTCTATAGAATGAGAGGCAAAATGATTCTTTCCTTTAGTTTTCCTATGCTCTATTCCAACAAACGAAAGGGTAGAGTAAGAAAAATTAAGTCTTACAAATTTGTTTGCCTCAACTGTGATCCAAAGGGGGGCTCAAAGACTTCACAACATTTCTTTGCTAAGTATATAACTTTTGCTATGCACTTAGATAAACCATGTCTAAATTGAGAGGCTATTTCAAATTCTTTCCTTGTCATAAAATTGATCCTATTTAAAATGACAACTTGTACTACAAGATTGTTATCCATGGGATTAAACATTCTGCTTTATGTTTGGTTCATATTTATCTTTATTAGATGTCTTGCTTTCTTCAGGGGCCACATTTTCGCACTCCTCCATGGAATGCACTTCATCGTCGATGTATGATGCATCTGCTATGTTATTATTACCATAAGTCAGTTAGCTACATATAGGTTGTTGCAAATTTTTCATTTACTAATGTTTTGCCATGTAGTTTGATAACCTTCTAGAGTAGACTATGTTTGATAATATTTGCATTCATCTATATTGATCATCAGATATGATAAATAAGTTTCAAGGTGAAACTGAAAATAATTTGTTGAAAATTAGGCATCATCAATAGCCACCAGTTTGAGTTCCTTCTTGAGTTTCCAATCATGCTTTTTTCAATAATCCAATCCGGCCATCTATCTTTGACATGATTAGATTATTGGGTTTAAGTTTATAAAATGTAATATTAACAAATATTTTTTCTAATCATAAATATGTTGTTCCTTTATTTGTTTGGTAAAATATGATATAAAAACATCAATAATTGTTGTATTTCTAAAACAAAGGTTGTTCCACGCAAGAGTACATGAGCTTTAGCTAAAACAAAGCTATTGATCCCACTAGAAAAAGGACAAAAAAACATTTTTGCATATGTATGGTAGATTACTTGCTATAGAAAAATATATATGTTTTATTTTAACTACCATTGCTTTTAATAATCACACGTTCAAGTATACGAGCCTAGAACAACCATAGACACGTGCATGGCTACTAGTATATCTCAAACATACTAATAGTTGAATAAGAGCATCTCCAACACATGGAGTAAAACTCAACCCCAAAACTAGTTATTAGGGAAGTATAGTTTTGTTTTGAGGGTTCTAAAAGGCTTTCTCTGCAACAGAAGGATAAAATCCCATCCCCAATATCTAATCTGACATGTGGGGCTAAGTTGTCATTCTGCACACCTCCCCCAACCGTTATGTCTTTCTCCCCAACATCGAAGCGACATGACTCGCCGACCTCACAGCGGGCAACACTCTCCCACCGCCGTGCTCCTCTGTAGAATCTCTTCCACAACCGCGCTCCTCCTCGTCGTCTTCTATCGCCGCGCTCCTCTCTGCCACCTCTCCTCCGTCACCGTTATTGGAAGAACTCCCCTGACCTCGGAGCGCCGTGACCTCGGAGCGCGTCGTCGTGCTACTCACCGTCGCCATTGGCTAGGAAGGCGTCAGGTGCGCTATTGCTGTATTGGGATCCAAACAATCTAGGTTATTGTAAATTATAATCTATAATCAAGATTATCATTAATTTCATTTACAATCCAATAATCCCAATTTGATCCAAACAAGTTTTTTGTGCATCTAAGAAAATTATTTATTTACAACCTTAGTCATTATTACAACAACAGGATCTTGATGATACTCCACGTGTTTTGGTTCAAGATTTTACCGCCAAGGCTTTGTCCTGTGCAACTGTTATTATCCAATCTTTATAACCGAAAAAAAATCAAAGTAAATCAAGTAATCAACTCCAACTCTCTGTGCTGGCAAAATTTGTAGGACTTTTTTAGGGAAGGCAAAATTTATAGTACTTAGTTACTTACTCGCAAAAAAATATATAGTACTGATTTTATTTTTTTAGCAGAAAATTTGAAGTACTGATGAATATATGGTACCACCATCAGGCCCAAAATACTTGTTGGCCCGACGGCTCGGAACAGGATGGCAATAAGTTCTGTACAGGATGGACTCACTTTAGCAGCCCCACGCGCCAGTTTCGTCACCGTCGACGGCCAGCCGGGCACCCCATCGCTAGTCCCAGTCCCAGTCCCAGTCCCGGCACCGCACCGCACCCACACCGCCGGCACGGCACTTGGCCACTACTCCGCATAAAAGAAGCCGAGAAAAGCGGTTGAAAAAATTTATATTAACCAAAAGGCAAAGTCCTTCTAGAAACAAAGGCGCTTTTCACCGGCTCCCGGACCCGGCTCGCTCCTCCGTGATCGCTTCAAAGCCAAGCGAAAGCCGAGAGCCCAACCGAAACGACGACCCGCCCGCACCCACGCACCCCATTGCGGCCCGCGGCCGCGCCAATGGCGAGCTCCACCACGCTCCGCTAGGTCTCCGCTCTCGCGGCGGCGGTCGCCATGGCGTCGCGGCACCGGAATGCTTCTCCGGCGTCACCGGCAACCTCGCCGCGGCCCGCGGCTGCGGAGTTCCCGCCGCTCGACGCACCCGAGGCCAAGGAGAGCGTGACCGTCACCGTCCGCTTCCGGCCGCTCAGGTTCGGTTCGGTTCATCGGTCGGCCGCCCCTGCTTCGCCGCACGTGGCTGCAATTTGTTCGGGTTATACCCGGCCGGGTTCGGCTTCGCTGCTCTGCGCAATGCTGATTGATCTCGTTGGCGTTTTCTCTTCCTTTCTGCGTGTGTGAAGCTCGCGGGAGGTTCGGCTGGGGGAAGAGATCGCCTGGTACGCGGACGGGGACACCATCGTGCGGAGCGAGCAGAATCACGGCGTCGCTTACGCGTACGGTATGTGCCTGCTCGATATCCCTGTTCTGGGTTTTCCGGGGATTGATGGATGGTGGATCATTGTCGAAGCATTGTAGTTACTCTTATGGTTTGGGATTTGATGGGTTCCATCAACTTTCAAGTGGAAATGCGAGTTAGAATGAGTAATTTGTGACCTTTTTTTTTTTAACTTGGTAAGAGTGTTTTATGAGCCTGACTCTAGTGGTGATGTGGCACGTGAATGTATTTCTTCAAGTACGAGAATTAACATCTACTAGTCAGCGGTTCACATCACCTAGCTGTAGTTTTCAACATAAATGGTTCAGGAGTGTATTCAGGTGGATCACGATATTACAGGACTTTATAATTTTAGTATGGAAAACAGTACTTAAATATCACTTTATGGATGGTAAAAAAAAAAATCATGTTCCTTCGTTTTTTTCACTTAATTTTTCCTCGTCCGAGGCTAATATGAAATTCATATGCAGATCGAGTCTTCGGACCAACTACAACAACCCGACATGTATATGATGCTGCAGCTCTGCATGTTATTAGTGGTGCCATGGAGGGAATAAATGGTAATTGAAGTTCTGTTCTCTTGTCCATATAGTATTTTTTCCTTTGAATAACAGTCTAATATGCTTATGAGAATCAATATTATTTTCTGGGGTTTTTGAGTAAACTACAGTTTTTGATTTGTTGATTGCTTTTTACTAAATGTTTGGGGTAGGTTGTGGAACCTGTGCACAATGTCAATCCATGTGAAAGTTCATTGATTAAAAATGCTTTTAGTACAGAGTTTATGAGATCATGGCACACTTGTTTTGTTATTGTTCATGAGTAGTTTCCTTTTTTTTTGTTGATAATTTTCACTTCTCTGTCACAGGTACAATATTCGCATATGGAGTTACAAGCAGTGGGAAGACACATACAATGCATGTGGGAAAACTTATTGCAATATTTTTTCTTTCCTTGGTTTTACTTCTGTAGAGTGTATGTTTCTAGTCCTGTGCTTTGAAGTATGCTTTATGCTACCAATTAACATGCACAAACCTGGAGTTAAATAGATTCAATTTAAACCTTCTGTTAAGTCGCTTTCTTGTAGACTTCCCATGGGTGCAATCTAATGTTTTGCCTCCAAATCACATATAGATCTGGTAATGTCTTGATCCTTTTGTTTTGTTTGTAACATCATGTGTTCTCACTGCTCCTGTAAAGTTTTTGGCTGGATGATCTGTGATATGTCCCTTTCCTAAAACAACATAGTTGCTGTCTTTGCTTTGAGCATATAATTTGTTGACAGCATTTATTTTTCCCAACTTTGAATTAACTTTAGTGTGTAAATGGTTGAAAATATTTCCAATGGTGAAGTTTGACGGCTTGTATTTGGACTGATTTTCTTCTTAATACAATGACACACAGCTCTATTGCGTGTTCGAGAAAAAAAGAAAATATTTCTTACTCTGTGAATATACATTTTTTTTTATGAGCAGGGAGATCAAAGATCCCCGGGGATCATACCTTTGGCTGTGAAAGATGCATTTAGTATAATACAAGAGGTATCATTTGACATCAACATCTTCATTCAAATCTTTGGTTTTACATGATTGATGGTCTATTCGCTTACATCTCTACCCAATTATTTTTCTTCAGACTCCAAACCGAGAGTTTCTTCTCCGTGTATCATACATGGAAATTTATAATGAGGTCAGTCATCCCTAATTACGCTTACTCCTCTAGTCATACTAGTAAACTGATGGCAAAGGAGGCATTGGGGAAGGGCTTTCACGTTTGTGCCCTTTGATTGTTTTAATGGTACCAAGCCCAACTAAGGTTTACTTTCCAAATAAATTGTAGCAGAACAACATTAGGTTATTGCAGCTTTTGTTTTTCTTCTGCTCATTGCTTAAGAACCTTGGGAAAAGAAACTACTACCAAGTTGGTGAAAAGGGGTTTGTAGAAATATTTTTTTTATTCAGCAACATGACTTATGACTTGTATGGTGTCTCATTGGTACTAGCATGGAATAGAAGCATATAGTTAGGAGTTCACTGGTTCATATTGCTAGTAAGTTTGCAATAACATTTTGATATTATCAAAATGCCTGCCTTGTTTACTGATGTTTTTGCTCAGAGTTAGGAGTTGCATATTTGACCTACGTACTTGAAATTCATCTCTGAATGCCGTTATGTTGTTTGAACTCACTGCCTGTTATAACTACCGTTCATCAACTTATCAACTGAATTGCATATAATTCTTCTGCTTTTCTTTGTATTGTATTGATTGAGAGGGTCATGTTTTATAGGTTGTCAATGATCTTCTTAATCCTTCAGGTCAGAACTTACGGATTAGGGAGGATCTTCAGGTTTGACATATTTTTATCAGTACCTGAAGTCTATACATGCAACAGTCTTAACTAGTGAGAGTCAAATCTGAATTTGATTATCTCAAACTGATTTCATGGCAACTAACACATAGGCTGCAAATTGCTGAATATGACTATGGCTTATGATGGTTTTGACAGTACAATGGATTGTTTACTACCAGGGAACATTTGTTGAGGGCATAAAAGAAGAAGTGGTGTTGTCTCCTGCACATGCTTTGTCTCTTATTGCAGCTGGAGAAGGTTACTTTTTTTTCTTTGTTTATTCCAGCATCCTGACTATCAGAATATAAGCCTTAAGGCTTCATTTGTGGGGTTTCCACCATTGAATTCCATGGCCTCTTGGTTTCTGAGCCATAAGGATGACTATTGTAACTAACAGCACCCTTCACCAGGGAAAAAGAATGTGAGAATGATTAACTATTTTATTAGATAACCCTTATATAGAAAACTCTTACCCACTCCTGTATCCCTTTATTATGAATTAGTATAACAAGCTACAGCATTCATACTTATAGTTGATGGCACAAAATGCAGTGAGAATCAATAATGGGAAACACTAAAAGATGATTTCCTGTAGCATATTCTTTGGTTTCTTATTCTTGTGAATCAATATGGTTGCAAGCAATTATAGATACAGCAGGTTTATACCTTTTTTATGAATTTAAAACTCTTCCTGTGGTCAAGTTTTTTAATCAATTATGAAAGTTTCCTTTTCCTTTTAAAATCCTGAGTGAAGATTTGTGTCTTGTCTTGGCATTCATCAATGTGAGTAAGATCTTGTTGTTCTCAAAGTTCATTGTGAACTAAAACTGCATCTAAGTGATTACCTGTACTTATATTGATGTGCCAGATATTTATTGAAGAGATATGCAACATTGGTTTACATTTTTTCAGAATGCAATTTGATTCATATCTGATTACCTGTACTTTGGAATTTATTGATCACTAGGTTTCTTACGTTATGCCAAGAACACTTCACATATTTACTTAGAGTTTATTGTGTTTGTTCCACTTCCAGAACATAGACACGTTGGATCCACAAATTTCAATCTGCTAAGCAGCAGAAGCCATACAATTTTCACACTGGTAATAATGAAGCCTTTCATGTTACATTGAGATTCATGCACATATTCAACAATTCACATAATGAAGTGTTGCATGGCTGCATTTCACATTGTAAAATCACTAACACTTCTCAGTTTGCTGTTTCATGTGTAGACAATAGAGAGCAGCCCCTGCGGTCAATCTAGTGAAGAGGAAGCAGTTACCTTCTCACAGCTGGTGGGATCATCTTCGTATTTCCTTTGTTTTTATTTCTTCTGAAGTTCTGATCTCTTCCTCTACCTTGCCACTATAAATTATTCGAGACATATTACACATGCATTTCATTTACACTTGGCTATTTTTTCTTGATCTGTTGCTGTTCTTACCACTATAGTTGACTCTAGATATATATGCCTCTATATTTCATTTACACTTGGCATCATATATTGTTTCATGTGCACTTCTAGTGTGTTTAGGCGGCCTACAAATTGATTTCTTAGTTTTCTTGCTCATTTGCAGAACCTCATCGATCTGGCAGGTTCAGAGAGTTCAAGGGCCGAAACTACAGGAGTACGCCGGAAGGAAGGATCTTATATCAATAAAAGCTTGCTAACTCTTGGAACGGTAGGCCTCATTCTCTAATCATCCTCAGATTATATGGAACTGTAATATCACCATTAATGCAGTATGGTAGATGCTGTGTTCATGCAATCATGCTTTTCAGATTATGTGTTGCTGCCTATGTATTATTTGTGCATATTGTGGACACAAGATGTTAATTGTTTTCTTTTTTATTTCATATTTCAAACAAAAATGAGATCACGAAAAGTTTGGAATTTGATGGATATATGTAACTATCCATTTGAGAGAGAAAAAAAAAGAGTAACTATCCAAAGTCCCGAAACACAGGTTGCATCAATATGTGCAGCATTTCTTTTTCCACTGACCAGAGACATTTATAAGCATGGAGACAATAATTTAGACTTTTGAGAAAAGATTTGCATAAGTATTTCTGCTTCATGCGATTTGTTAATGCTTCTCTACCCAATGGTTTATGGCCAATCTATTTAGCTGAGTTTATGTGTTCTTCTATTTGCAAGATGTTAGCCAACCTTGTGGATAAAAGAAATTAGTTTCCATATTTCAGGTGATCTCAAAACTGACTGATGGAAAAGCTACACATGTTCCATTTCGAGATTCCAAATTGACACGGTTACTACAGTCATCCTTAAGTGGACAGGGACGTGTTTCTGTAAGTTGCTTCTCAGGTTATTACTTTGAATAAGTTGTTGTTATCTCAATCTTTTGTGTTTTGACTTCCTTTTTGCAGCTAATATGCACTGTTACCCCAGCATCAAGCAATTCAGAAGAGACTCATAACACGTTAAAATTTGCCCACCGTGCAAAGCACATTGAGATTCAAGCGTCACAAAACAAGGTGATTCTGCATATTTGTTCATCATAATTTATTCGCGAAAGAAGCTGAGCTTAGCTCAGTTGGTCGAGCGTGTGGATTATACCCAGACGGCCAGACCACCCAAGTTGAAGTCCTCGTCGAGGCAAATTTGGGAGCCTATTTTCTTCTTAATATATAAAATAAAATGCCACCTAGTTCCTCCTAGGTTGGTTTATTTTATATATATATATTTTTCACAACTAATTACCTTGCAATATAAATATTAGTACGTTTGACTAATATTTTGTACTTGCGAAATGCAATTATGGTTTACAGATTATGGATGAGAAGTCTTTGATAAAGAAGTACCAAAATGAAATTCGCCAATTGAAGGAAGAGCTAGACCAACTGAAAAGGGGTATACTTTCTGGCACTCCTTCAAAAGATGCCACAGAAGACAACGCCATTCTTTGGAAACAGAAGGTGTTTGGTTTGTAATACATTGTATTTTTGCATTCTTTTGGCTTTCACTTTATTTGTAATTTCTAAAGGAAGTATTACCTTATCTGTTAACAAAATCTGTGTGCATTTTTCCTTTAGAATTAGTTAGCACTATTTCCTAATACCTTATCTTTACTTCATGTCCTCATTGGTGGATCCTAAGATTCTAACATGAATTCCTCATCACTTGAAAAGCTAGAAGATGGTAATGTCAAACTCCAGTCTAGACTGGAACAAGAAGAGGCGGCTAAATCTGCTTTGCTTGCAAGGATACAACGTCTAACAAAGCTAATCCTGGTTTCCACAAAAGCAACTCAGACTCCTAGATTGTCTCAACGTCCTGGGCCAAGCAGAAGACATTCTTTTGGTGAAGAGGAGGTCTGATTGTTAAGATAACACTACCAAACTTTTCAGCTACTGTCAAGTTGCATTTATATTATAATATGTATTGTTATTTCATTAGCTTTAGGGCATTAATTTCCCAATTTTATCTGCTAAAACTGCAGTTGGCATGTCTCCCACACAGAAGGCAAGATATCGTATTGGATGGTGAAAGCAATGATTTTTTTGTTCCTATGGAAGGATTTGATGAAACAGTTGAAGTTTCTTCCAAAGGGGAGAATAAGAACCGCAAAGGGCTTCTTAACTGGTTCAAACTTCGGGTATACAAATCAGACACCGTATAATCCACTGCATTGGCAATTCCCAGTATAGTGACAGTTAAGAGCATTTCATCTAGTAACTGATGCCCAATACTTATGTGACAACATCTGTTGCTAATGAAGATTTAATTTTAAGGGAATGTAAATTTGTTAAGTGTGTTAGATATATACAAGAACAGAAAAAGTAAGCAGATTGCATTCTTTTGTTGTGTATAGAACTTTGCTTACTAACATTTACATGCTGAACTGTAACCAGAAACATGATGGTGGTTGTAATGCTCCAAGCTTAGGTGGTGACCAATCTAGCCTCAGGAAAGCATTGACTGCCCCTTCGACACCCTTGGCAAATGGACTTAATTCTCGAACCGAGCAAGAGATGTCTAATTCTTTGCTTCCTGAGAATGTATCAGCTAACCTGCTGAGTGTTGACCATGAAGAATTTCATTCTGATGGACTTCATGGAGAAGAAACTCCTTTGGTACAAGTATGAGCACATCATTCTTTGTTTATTCCTACCACATCTAATCAGAACCAATGTAGGATACATAAATATTCTGGAAAGTTAACAATGTGATAAGTCTGTGTGACAAAAAGTTCACTGCATTAAATGTGTTGAATCCACCTAAGTATTCTTTTTCAGAAGCTACCAGGAGTGGTACATGCAATGCCTTAAATAACCCAAATCAATTTTTGTTCTTTTGTAGGATAAATTTTCAGTAGATGGCTGTCAATATGAAAGAAAACACACGAGTACATAAAAGTGCAATCCATACTTGTTCACAATAAAAATAATACCATGTGCCAACAACTAAAAAGTTCTTGAAGTCTATAAACTATTCTATCGCTTGATCGACTAATGGATACAAATTTCTCAGTATCTTTTTGTTTTGAGTAATAGACAAATTGTGATGTTACCATCTGATATATGTCATTGTGACAGGTCACCAGAAAAACATCAGATCATGTTGATCTGTTGAGAGAGCAATTGAAGATCCTGTCAGGGGAGGTTGCATTACATAAAAGTGTTCTAAAGCGCCTCATGGAAGAAGCTGGAAGAAGCACAACAAATGGACATATTGAGGTAATTGCCCTTTTTGCGCATTCAGTATGTTATTGTAGGTTTTCTTGTTGTTGAAAACCGTATACTGTATATATTTGAAGATGGAAATGAAAAAGGTCAGTGACGAGATTAAGGGCAAGCAGCAGCAGATAGCACATTTAGAAAGGCAGATGAAGGGGAAGCTTGACCAGTTAGAACATACACCGGTATTATTATCTGCAGTGAATTAGTTTTCGATTACTTTGTCTCTGAATTTATACATATTAAACTGTTGCAATGATTTTCCAGTCTCATGCTATGCTACTGGAGCAAGTCAATGAGAAAGCATTTGAACTTGAGGTACCGAAACTCTTCTCAGCGTGCATTTTCTTATGTATGCTTACTTTGGTTTATTAGGAAAATGGATCCAGAACGAAATAATGTATTCTTCATGAATATATAAACATTTGCATTTTGCATACATTGGGGACCAGTATTTTCCCTTGAAAATATGGATAGCAGTTTACCCTTGTTCATGGTGAACCTGGAGGTGGAGGCAAAGGAATCAGAGTACCTAGAGTTTTTTTTGAAAGGTAGAGTACCTAGAGTAGAGAACTGAAGGCCCCAAATGCTTCATGTTCGATTTTCTCATTCTTGCCTGTCCACCACACAACTAATTAGGAATATTTAAGGTAACTTAATTTACCCCTTAAGTACTTCATGGTTAATAAGCTCCCCTAGGATCCTTGACCCTCAAGAGGTGGCAAAGTGTTGATAGATACTTTTTTTCAGTGCTCGTGTGCCATTCTTTTTTTCGAGAATGTTGTGTTTTATTAAGAAGCTCGTGTTCCATTCTTTTTTTGCCTGTATTTACAAAGGCTCCTTTTTTGTTTATTGCAGGTGAAGACAGCAGATAACAGAGTATTGCAAGACCAGCTGCAGCAAAAGGTAACAGTTTGACTCAAGTTAAGTTGACCAAAAAGCACAATCTTATTATGTCGTTCCACATTATCTTTTTCTCAGACAAGAGAGTGTCAGGCATTACAAGAAACAGTTGCCCACTTACACGAACAGCTTTCCCAAGCTCTCGAAGCTAATGATTTATTGTCAGAAAGCGTCATATTTCAGCAGTACACAGACATCAGCCTTCAAACTGGATCGAAAGTTCACAAAGAAAATCCAGCATCTATAGATGTCTCTGATGAACTGCATCAAAGAGCACAGCAGGTTTGCCTTTTCTCTGCACTATGGTTCAAAATCATTTTGGTCAACTGCGGAGTTTTTTTTGTAGTAACCATTGTGCTATAGACTTGAGGAATTTAAATTGGTCTGACATGACTACTTGAGACAGTGAGAGTATTAGTATTATAAGTTTTTACATGTAACTAGCCTAATTTATATGTGTTGCTAATGGGAAGCTGTAGCCACTAGGCAGGTATTTGGCACATAATTGGATCTGTACTGTATCTTATGATAAAGAATTGTCTCAGATGTTGATCATATAATTCTACTCTGCAGTATTATTCAGAGCTACTAAAGTGCAAAGAGCAGTGTGATCAATAATATTTCTCTAGGCTAATAGTGATAAATGGTGCTTCGAGTAGGGGCATAAGTAGTGGCATTCTGCATTCACAGATTTCTAACATTTAATGGTAATGCAGTGTCGTGAGACTTTAATTGTGATATTCTTTATTCAAGTTTATACGTTTGTATCTGCTGAAACAATAAATGGTACCTTTGTTCATTTTTATGAAACATAACTACTAGTTACTATAGTTGTTTGCATCGTCTTTGCTTGTCTCACGTTTGGAGTCAGCGGCAATGGCCTTTTTCACCTCCATGGGTGGCCTTTTGTCTTTAGGACTACAAAGTTTATTTGCCTTATTAGTCTGTTATTATTTTAAGCATTTGTGTGCTGTAATAATGTTGGTCTGATTTCTCACTTGGGGGGATGAAGTTGGATATTCTTCCATTATCTAAAACAAGTTGTCTTGCCAACTGAAAATTTTGTTAATCCATTTATCTAATACCATCAACCCAGTTGACTGATTTATTCAATTATATCACTTATTTTTGTATTTTAACTGATTTGGTTAACATTATCTATTCTCTTATCAGTTAGAGATTGATGAACTGAAGCAAAGATTGTATGAGCTCACTGAGGCTAAAGCTCAACTAGAGGCCCACAATCAGAAGCTGCAGGAGGAAAGCATGTACGCGAAAGGCCTGGCCTCGGCTGCAGGCGTGGAACTGAAAGCACTGTCTGGGGAGGTCACCAAACTCATGGACCGCAACGAGAGGCTCACGAACGAGTTGGCTTTAGCAAGAAATTCAACACAACGACGAGTGAGCAATGGTCAAAGGATTGTTAGAAGGGATAGCTATACTAAACGACTTGACCCAGCTAGCAGAAGAGATGTTCATGCTAGCTATGAGAGGGAACAAGCTCTGGAGGCCATGCTTATGGGGAAGGAGCAGAGAGAGTTGGAGCTCCAGAAGAAAATCGAGGAGTCGAAGCAGAAGGAAGCCTTCCTGGAAGGAGAGCTTGCAAACATGTGGGTTCTTGTGGCAAAACTGAAGAAGGGTCAGGTAATTGACCAAGATGATGTCGATGCCAATCCCAATGGATCGTGATCCATTTCCCTAGAGAGGATCATGACAGAAACAATCATCAAAT
Organism: Themeda triandra; assembly: GCA_018135685.1. NCBI lineage: Eukaryota > Viridiplantae > Streptophyta > Magnoliopsida > Poales > Poaceae > Themeda > Themeda triandra. The sequence goes on along the minus strand of JAENPR010000147.1, from coordinate 409,535 downwards.
TGGCTGAGCGCTTCGGCATGGCAGTTTCCTCGTCTGTCGTGGTTTGCACCAGTGTGAATCCGTGTGTCTGTATTGGCTGTAAATAGCTGGATTGGAATCCTTTTGTGCTGCAGATAACAATCTGATTTTGCCTATGTTCTCAGAATTGTCATGCCTGTGCGGTTTGTTCAGGGCTTTCAACAATTATACTGTACATAGATTGTCGTGTGGAAACAAGTGAAAGCCTGATGATAGTGCATCCCCCTCCAAATCAAGTGTCTTGAACTTATGTAATCACACACTTTGCATTTTGAAGACTAAACAATTTGAACATATCGGTGCAGTGTGATGAAACAGTCAGTTGCCTGATCTGATCACCTCTCCTTTTTGAATCATCCTTTCCTCGTGGCTTGTTCATTCTGTACAATCATAAGGGCTTCAATGCTACGATAGTATTGTGACATGACACTCAGTTTCGATACGTAAACGATCTGACTTATGAAGATTTTAGTGACGATTGTATCGTTGATATAGGTTAGGCCGACACGTTCTTTTTGTTGAAAAAGTAGGACGATACGGAATTACGTGTGGTGGTGGTGGTGCTCGGTCCTGAACAAAAAAGGAAAAAAAGGAGGGCACGAGAAATGGCCTGCGACATTTTTTTTTTTTATGACAACTGCATATATTATATATTAAAGCAGCCAAGTTATGTGCAGCGACTGCAGGAACCGGCCATGGGCCCATGGACGGATTCTCGTGCCAAGTACAGCGCCGCGCGTCAGCACCGAGCACGTGTACATCTGGAGATCTACGGTGCACAATGAAACCTTTTGCTTGGTTTTGAGTTGGCAATGCCTTTAGAGTTTGACGTGGACGTGTGACGTGTCCTGTGGTCACTATGTCCTTTCATAACTACTGTGAATATGCAGCACGGATACGTATCAATTATACTATTTTTTTTTAGAGCAGTATCAATTATACTGTACTTATACGATCAAGTATACTGTACTTATATCAATTTCTTGCATTGTTGCTTGATTTTCTTTGTATGCAGTGGATGGCATCTCCTTTTTCCATTCTTGATCTATTCTGCGGCTTGATGTTGTAGATGAGAGCGAAACAAATGAGATAGGAGTTGATGCGAGGTTGAATGCAATTTAACGTAATAACAGAACTTAAGTAGCTAAGTAAACAATGCTTTATTGTCATTAGTTTTAATATGCATTATTATGTTTTTCATTTTAAACTAGTGTATATCCGCGTGTTGGATTTTCTAGAAAATTATCGTACCCGCATATCCATATCCTCCCGATACCAATCAGACCCACGAATATATTGTAAACTAGTGTATATCCGCGTGTTGGATTTTCTAGAAAATTATCGTACCCGCATATCCATATCCTCCCGATACCAATCAGACCCACGAACTCAATATATTCGTGAAATTCATAAAAATGGATACTCTACGGATACGTATGGATCCGTCACGTATTAGCCGTACATCCGTATATGATACGTATCCGATACGGGAGGCGATCCGTGTTATAGCTGGTGATCGATCGAAGAAGTGGCTGAGCAGTCATGGCCTCCTGGGCCGGAGGGACATGACTGACGTCAACCTGCACGGCTTCGTTTTTTTTTCAAGCACCGTGGCACCAGCACGGCGGCGCCACTGCCGCGCTGGTGCACAGCACAGTGAAAAAGCAAGGCCGTGACAAGCAGAAAAGGGCAGAAACCACCACACCAACTCCTGACGATTAGCCACGCCACATGCTTGTCGTTCCAGGTACGCAGTACGCACGGCATTAGGCGCCGCCTAATGATGGTTCTACGGCCAAAAGAAAAACAGCAATCAGCTCAAAAGCAGGTGGATATGTTATTAGCGAACTAATGATGCGCAAAAGTGCTTACATATATATTTGCTCGGATCAATTATCGATTGATCTAGGATTCTAACTAAAGGTACAAATTTTCATTTACAACTCAGTAATCTCATTTACCAATTCGATAACAAATGACAAAATTTGCATTATAGTTAAGTATACATACAGTAATTATATAACACTACCGTTTCCAGTAGTGAAGTAAGTCTTAAATTTAGATATTATAAAAAAAATGAAAACTTCCCCGTATTACAAAATAAATAGTTTAATACCGTGCTGATATGGTACTGTTGCACTTTTGTTTTTAATTCAATAAAATCCCTGTAGGGGCCTTGGCCCCTCCAATTTCATAAAAAAAAAACACCATGCTGATAATTTAAAGGCAATTTTTGCTGTGGGACATCGCGAAAACAACGAATTGGCTGGAACACACCAACGCTCGGTTTTTGCCCAAGCCATTATGAATTCGTGAATGTTTGCCACTGGACACCGCAACCATTATTTTATTTATTTCTCGAGATTCTAGTGAATGGGTAAAATGACTTTTTGCCCTCTTCTTCAACCTCCTGGGTCCTCCTCTTGCACCAGGCTGGCCGCAACCATTACGACGACGGGTCCGTGGCGAGGTGCGCCCACGGCCGCGCCCCGCCCCATGGCTGGCCGCGCGCTTGGCTGGCCCTCGGGCGGCTCGCGGGCGCCGAGAAGACGCCGTCCGTGGCGAGGCCGGGAGGCCCGTCTTCCCCGGGCCGGACACGCCGGTCCCCGTCCGGCCATGCCCCCTCATGCGGCGGTGGTGTGTTCCAGCAAATATTAGTGAATGGCCAGAGGTTGAAGACAAGGGTAGCACGGTCATTTCCCCTACCTTCTCTCTCTTCAAAACTGAGAAATAAATAAAATAATCACCGCGGTGTGTTCTGGCAAACATACACGATTTTGCGATGTCTTTGGGCAAACTCTCCCGTTGGCGTTGTGTTCCAGCATGATACGTGTTTTCGTGATGTCCCAAGGCAAAAATCGCCTAATTTAAAATGAGTCATGAAAGATAATAAAAAACTTACAATACTATTTGTCTAACTTTTTTAGTTGACGCTTTCTAAGTGATATCAAATATGATTGTCTCAATTATAAAAAAAAACTAGAAGTGATGTCTTTGGTTCTCATCATAAATGAGCAATTCTAGAAAAAAGAGAGATGTAAATCACATGATCATATGATCACATGATGTAGCATGCTAGATTATAAAAACATGTATGATGTGAATATCTAATATCAATGTTTGGTGATATGCACAAATAATGACAAGTAATCTCACTGGTCTCCATGATATACAAAAACTAATGATGGGCAATTAATTAATTGGGCAACTTTCTTATTAGAAAAGTAATACGATCAAATCAAGAAAACACAAAGCTTTTACTTATCAGATTTGAAAGCATATGCTTGCCGGAGTATTAGCAGTGGAAATATTTTTGCTTCTTCATCTAGTTGTCAATTAAGTAGTAGTACTGGTTTTACCTAAATCCCGATCTAGACCTCTGTATTGTAAAGCTTGGTGTGATTCTATCGGACTCCGGCTCTGCTTTTTTTCGAAAACGTGCGCCGCACGTGCCGCATTAAGAAGAAGAGAGTTTTAAATTACATTCCGCCGTCCCGACTGGCGAGTTGCCAGTGGAACAGTGGACGACACATGTTACAGAAGGCGCCGGCTCAAACGGCACTCCGGCTCCGCTGATGGCATGGGCAAATTGTAGGCTCTCAAGGGGTGCTAGGATGTTTGCATTGTTACCATGCCGACGATCAGACGATGAGGATAGTAAGCACGAGTGCGGCGCTTGGTGGTTTGGATGGGATCGCGACTCGCAAGTCACAAGATGGCATGGGCAAATTGTAGGCTCTCAAGGGGTGCTAGGATGTTTGCATTGTTACCATAACTTGACACAAGCATAACTTTGCAAGCCTCCTCCGTTCTATCTATCCCTCCTCATCTCCGCTTGGTCGGCGCCACGTGTTTGGCCACCATTGGTGGCACGTCAGCGTCGTTGCGAAGGAATGCTCTCATTCCCAAATAAAGCTTCTTGCCCATCGCGAGCTGCCTTCTGCTATTCGCCTATATATATATATAGGTGATGAACACTTCCGGTCTCCAAAGCATTCTTGATCATCAGCAGTAGCTAAGCTAGCTTAACAAGCGCGCGAGCGGGAATTTAGAAGAGAAGCTCTAATTTTTCTTGTAGGATTAATCTGTCTGTCCTTTAATTTGCTTGCATCAATATGGCGAGCGCCGGCGGCTACTACTCGCCGTACTACCACTACCAGCCGGCACCGGCGTACTACTACGACCACCCGCAGCAGCGAGTACGCGGCGGCGGCGGACAGTCGTCGTCGGTGTACGCCTTCATCCTCCTCGCCACGGTCTCCTTCATCGCGGCCACCACGCTCTTCACGTGGTGCGAGTCGGCGATGGAGAGCCTCGTCGACCAGCTCCGGCGCCTCCTCATCCTATCCCCGCTGATAATCATCATGGCGGTGCAGCTCTGGACGGCGACCGGCGGCGGGGGCGGCGCAGGGTCCTCGTCGCCGTGGGGCGTGGCGCTGGCGCTCGTGTTCGTGCTCTTCTTGGTCTCACTATTTGGACTGACGGGGGAAAGGTTCAACGCCGGCGGCGCAGGGTCGTCGTCGCCGTGGGGCGTGGCGCTGGCGCTCGGGCTCGTGCTCTACCTGGTCTCGCTATTGGGCCAGTGAACCTTCTGTGCCATAGTAATACAGCAAGCATGCAGAAGAGTCAGGTGTTATGGTAAGGCATGATTTAGTTTGGTAATAAGGCATGATTTAGTTTACACATCCTTTATCTCATATATAATAGGCTGTTTAAGGTAGTACGTATATATGATCTGACGCAAGTTCCAAACCGTTATGTGCTCCAATAATGGAGTTCAATGTACATCCACACAATTTGCAGTGTATTGTTGCTCTGCTCTCGCAATTTTTTCTCTCTTGAGGACCATACTCTCAGATTCAAAGCAGATTCAAGCTTGCATTGGGACGTCTCTTAGGTGCCGCCTAAATGCATGCAGTGCGTACTGCGTACTGGAACGACAGGCATGCGTGGTGTGGTTAATCGTCAGGAGTTGGTGTGGTTTCTGCCCTTTTTCGCTTGCCTTGGCCTTGCTTTTCACTGTGCTTACCACCAGTTTTGTGGAGACTCTAAAGTTTAAAAGTGAGCTAAAGCTGCTAAGTTTTTGTGAGTCGTTAGTAACAGCTTTCCATGCACTCATCATCTGATCTCTTGATAGAATTATTTTTCTTTGCCTGCTGCTTATTAACAGAAGCTTCTATATGCTGAAGCTACAGAAATGCTGAAGCTGAACACATTAAAACTCACAGCTTCAGAGCACTAACTTGAAACATCAAGCGCGTTGCAACACTGCAATGCTTTAGTTAGGGGATGGCAATAAATCTGAGGATCGATCTTCGTCAGAGTCCATGGAACTTTCTTTGGATATGAATATATGATTGATCCGAGCATGGAACCACTTTTTGGCGCATCATTAGTTCGGTAGTAACAGATCCACCTGCTTTTGAGCTGATTACCGGTTTCTTTTGGCCGTCGTCGAACTATCATTTCGTCCATGCATGCCAATAACAATATGCACTTCACCAGACGCAAGCCTCCAAAATGCTAACTTTGCAAGCCATTCTCCCCTCTCCTCATCGCGGCTTGGTCGGCGCCGCCAGTGGCACGTCAGCGTCGCCGCCAAGGAAAGGAATCCTCTCGTTCCCAAGTAAATTCCCTTTGCCCATCGCGAACTTCCTTCTGCTATTCGCCAATATATAGGTGATGAACAGTTGAACACCTTCCATCTCAATGAACGCAAAAGCATTTATATTCATCATAGATCAGCAGTGCTAGCTAATAAGCTAGCAAACAAGCGCCGAAGCGCGAGCGAGACCAGATTATATTCAGAAAATTAAAAAGAACTAGAATTTTTCTGCCAGTCCTTTGCATCAACATGGAGAGCGGCGGCTACTACTCGGCGTACTACCAGCCGGCGGCGGCGCCGTACTACTACAACTACCCGCAGCAGCAGCGAGTACGCGGCGGCGGGCACGGGCAGTCGTCGACGTCGGTGTACGCCTTCATCCTGCTCGCGACGGTCTCGTTCATCGCGGCCACCACGCTCTACGCGTGGTGCGAGTCGGCGATGGAGAGCCTGCTCGACCAGCTCCGGGGCCTCCTCATCCTGTCCCCGCTGCTCGCCATCGTCGCGGTGCAGCTCTGGGTGGCGGCCGGCGGCGGCGGCGTCATGTGCCTCCTCGCGGAGATGGTGACGGGGGACAGCAGCAGGGGGGCGTGCGGTTACGGGTACGGTGCCGGCGCAGGGTCATCGTCGTCGCCGCCGTGGGGCGTGGCGCTGGCGCTCGTGCTCGTGCTCTTCTTGGTCTCGTACCATTCGTCGTTCCAGGAGAGGTGGTTTCATCTACCTGGACGGTGAACCTTATTCGGTGCCATAGTACAATCCAGCAAGCATGCCGAGGAGTCAGGTGTTTATGGTAAGACATGAGTAGTTTACATCTTTTATCTCTAGGCTGTTTATTATGGTAGTATATGTATGAAATATGATCATATTCATATCCGAGTTCCAAGCTGTTATGTACTCTCAGATTCAAGCTTGCAGTTGCAGTGTTTCAGCGCTTCATGTTCAGCATATAGAAGTAGAAACTGCTGTTAGTAAGCAGAGGAAATGATAGGACACTTTATGCGCCATGTAAATTCCTCAATTTAAATTTAATGGAGTTCTGCTGATAACTTTTCTTCTCCACGAAGTTTATTTAGCAGTAAGTTGAGAACCCTGAGTTGAGCAGTAGCTCCAGAGAACTTTTTGTAAGGCGTAACCCGCCTGAGGGTTGTAAACCGTAACCTTACTGTTGTCTTCTGCAATGTATAAGACATGAGGCCTCAGCCTCTTTTACTCTAAAAAAGTTGAGAACCCTGAGAATTGTATTGCAACATTATGGCCAACTGAGGGCACACAGCAATCACAAACGTTGGTTTGGGTTGCCACTTTTGTGCAAAATCTTTTTTAATTTCATTCAATTCGATCAGTTGCAAATTGAAAAGTTGGGAGTATACATTTCTATGTACGTATGAAAACGTCCATATTGGATCCCATCCGGATGGGAGGATATCTCCTAGTAATTTTTTACATGCTTGTCTTTATTATGTGAGAATCGACCACAAACCACCCCAACCACCTTATTTTGGCCCACATTTCAGAAACTACCGCTTGCTGATGTGAGTGTTTGGAGCACAAATCCTAAAGCACACCCAGTAGTGACAGTTGTCGCACAAATCCTAAAGCACACTCAATCAATGTCCGGGGCAGTTTGCCGGATCTAGATGGAGTCTTGGGAGAAATTGATGTTGGCTTCTCAAAAACCTAACTTGCACCAACCAAATGGAGCATTGCAAGCCCGTCTCCGGCGGCGATTCCGCCGCCCCCTCTCCTCTCCGGCGGCCGGCTAGGCGCTGAAGATGGAGGAGGGCCGGGGAATCGCCGTGCGACTGTATATAGCCTAGTTAGGGTTAGGTTTTGCTCGCCATCTTTGTTTGTCGGTGGAGATGTGGTCTGCCGAAGGGATTTTCATCCTTTGCAGCTTGGTGTTCGTGGCGGCGTCGGCGAGGCGACGGCGACGGCGACGACGACGCTGACGAATAATCTCTCCCGACCTTGTCCTCCCCTAGTGATGTTCTTCTCCGGCATCTCTGGTGGGGTCGGCGAGCCGTTTGGAGTCCGAGGCTGGTGAGTCTTCGCCTTCGTCTGTTGGTGTTCTTGCTGGCCTCCCCCTTTTCGTTGCCGGTGTTGCTTTGGTGGCCGGCCTTTTGTTCCGAGGTGGTGGTGGAAGTTGTGGGCTCTGCGGCAGTTGGGAGGGTGGATCCGGCTCGAGGTTCCTACGACGGCGGTGGTCGTCGTCGGCGTGTCTGGATCCATGGTCAGAGGAGCTCGGGGCGCGTCCCCAGCCGATACGCGTTCTTCGACATTTCATCTTGTCCTTGGGGGCAAGTGTCTACTGCGGCTCTTGAAAGCCTCTGGGTGATGGGGCTTCTCCAGATCTACGGCGGCCATGGCATCTCCTTCATCGACGGCGGCGGACGACGGCTCCACGGCGGCGAACGAAGGAGTGTTCTGGCGAGTTCAGGAATCACAGGGTCTGGGGTTCTTGATGTAATTTTCTTTTCTTTCAGGGGCCTTTGTGTAAGTTGGCGAGGACAACTGTCCATGTATCCTCCTCATCCGTATCTGTATTTCTACGGGTCTGTATACGTTTTCCTTATCTAATGGATACAGGTACGTTATCAAAAAAAAAAAGGAGCATTGCAATGGGTATCGTAGAGAAAATTATGCTCAATATTGTTGTGAAAAATATAATGTTTGAAATTATATCTTGGTTCTTGAAATAGAATGAATCTTGATCTCTTGAACATGCTTGGAAACGTGAGGACCAAACTTGAAAACATGTTTTGGAATATGAACATTTAGCTGCCCACATACATACGTCAATTCCTTGCATTTATATTTTATACAACAGCATTGCCTCGTCACTTGTCAGTTTGATTGTTTGTCATCGTCCTTCTGTACCTAGCATCTCCCATTTAGTATGATGCTGATCTGAGCCGATCCCTAATCCCATTAATTAGACTTTATTTGCTTTTGATGTTACATTAGTTATGATTTGGGTACTAAAATGGGGACCCCGAAAACGATAAAAACGCAGGAACGTACCGTACTACATATGTTTGTCATGTTCCGCGGCCTGATTGATGTGGTACTCTTTCCTGTCGTCCATGCTTAACCTTTAATTTGTACGTGGTGATGATGGCGACATAATGTGCCTTACCTGTTGTGAAAGTGGAAATTAAAAGATGTACTCCATAGTCCATATATACTTGATATATATAGTTCTCTGGTGTTGTTCGGCTAACCGTTTTCACGGCTGATTTCGATTATTTTAGTGCTTTCGGTCACCTTCTACTTAATGAAAATGACACGTGAAGTCGTGTTCGAGAAAAAAAAATATGTGAGAGAATAAGCTATAGTAGTAATATAGATGATTTACTGTACATAGGAATAAATAATGGAAGAGTTCAAAAAGGAGCAGTATATATATAGGAGAGAAGAAAACATCAGATTCAGAGCCTTGTTTAGATTGCAAAAAATTTCGATCCGATAAATAGTAACTATTTTGTCTTATTTAAAAATATTGTCCAATCATGGACCAACTAAGCTCAAAAGATTCATCTCGTGATTTCAAACTAAACTGTGTAATTAGTTATTTTTTTTACCTACATTTAATGCTCCATGCATGAGTTCAAAAATTAATGTGATGGAGAAAGAGTGAAAAAAACTTGAAATTTGAAGGCAATCTAATCAAGGCCGAGATAGTCTAAACAAAATCCCTTGCTTTGGAGTAAGCACCATCCAGAATGTCTGCATCGCAAGAGAAATAAAAGAATCTTCTCTCTACCAGCTTCACTGGTCCGTATGCACATGCACGTTATCCTTTTCCTGTTGCTCAATCTACGGAGTACAAGCAGCCAGAGTGTCTACTTTGATCTGCTGCGGTTACTGTAGCTAGATCTACATGGATAGTTTTCCTGTTGCTCAATCTCCGGTTGTTTTGCATGCGCTGGCTAGCCAGCCAGGAGTAGCTAGGAGCTTATGAGATCAAGAGTACTCTCTCTGCGTCCCATTTAATTTAAATACGTGCAATATTTATTTCTTTAAATAAATTTATTAAAACACTAGACTTAAAAGATCTTTTCAATAAGAGATACTAATTATATATTATAACTATTAATATTTTTAATATATATTTAATTAAAGTTGTTTTTTAAAAACACAAGTGACAAATATTTAAAGACGGAGGGAATATATCATTCTCAAGCCTCATGGATGAACCAGCAGTCCCGGGAGATTTCCTCAGCTTAATGTTTTGTGTAGCAGTTTTCCTTTTTGTTTTGTTTTTGTAATAATGTCGCTTGTCGCTTATTTCTAAGATATGACAACTGACTCGATGCATGCAAAAAAAAGGATACCGAAAGGGAGCTAAGCTGCCAGGAATAATCTGAATCATGCACCTTTTGGTGAAGACGATGGACGACCCTCTCTTTCGGCTCTACTTGATGGATGGAGGGGAGTGGGTGGCCACTTCTATAGTTCTCTTCTGGCCAAAAGGAGCTTTCAGTGCTCATGATCATCCCTGTGGACCTCCGATCCGTTTCTCTCCCGCCAACAGAGATTCACATGCCCTCCGATCCGTATGGATCCTCAACATTCGATAAGAGGCACGTAGTACGGTAGTGTATTATCCAAAAAAAAAAAAAACATTATTGTGGCACATCATCATTTGCGCTCAAAAGAATACTGGCACAATCATGATTCCCACATCCAATTCCTATAAATTATTGATTCGCATCCACTTAGCGAGTACATAGTATATATACTCTCTCTGTCCCAAATAAGTTGTTTACACTTTACTAAGGAATCAAAGTTAGCACCGCCCTCGCCGGCGATGCTAACCACAAATCGTGGACGACGATAGGAGGGGGTTCAGCCCGCCGGCCGCTGTCGGCTGCCCCTTGGGGGATAAAAGTTAGGGTTTAGTTACAGAATTCTTGCCGGTTCACTCCTCTCTCTTTCTCTCTTATCCTCTCACTCACCGGGCTTGGGACGGCGGATGTTACAAGCCCATTCCGGCCGACACTCTTTTGTTCTTGGGCCTTCGCGCGATCCCTTCCTAGGGCCGGTCCCGGACCTCCTTCTCTTCCGGGCCGTCTTGTAGTAGAGCCGGGTGAGGCGGGAGTGATGACATCCCTCCCCCTTGTGACGCGGCTGTCCCCGTGCCGGGGCGAACGGAAGCTCGCCGCTTGATGGCCTCCTCGTCCTCCCATGTAGCGAGTTCTTCGTGAGAGGCCGCTCCACTTGATGAGGAGCCGTGACACCGCCCCGTCACGGCGTTGATGTAGACGACGGCGAAGTACAGCCCTTCGGAACTTGGAGAGCGTCCGGCCCGACTCCGGGGTCGGTGGAGAGGAAGTACTTTGTTGATGGTGCGGGCTTGAGCAGGGACACGTGGAAGACGGGATGCACCGATGAAGAAGACGGCAGCTCCAGCTTGTAGGCGATAGCGCCGACCTTGCTGATGATGCGGTACGGGCCGAAGTAGCGGAAGCAGAGCTTTTGGTGCGCCCGTGGAGCCAGCGACGCTTGAACGTACGGTTGCAGCTTGAGGAAGACCATGTCGCCGACGTTGAAGGAGCGCTCCGAGCGACGCTTGTCGGCTTGGCGCTTCATCCTTTGCTGTGCTCGATTGAGATGCTGGCGGACGACGTCGAGCATGGTGGAGCGGCTGATGAGCATCTCGTCGACATCTTGTACAGCCGTCGCCTCCGGAGGAAGAAGGCCGAAGTGGCGTGGCGGGTGGCCGTACAAAGACTCGAACGGAGAGCGATTGAGCGCAGAGCTGGGACTTGTGTTGTACCGATTCGGCGAGGCTGAGCCAGCGTAGCCATTGCCGTGGGCATGAGTGGACGAAGCAGCGAAGATAGGCCTCCAGGCACTGGTTGACGCGCTCCGTTTGGCCGTCGGTCTGCGGGTGGTACGCAGAGCTCATGCACAGCGTGGCCTCGAGCCGCCGAGAAGAAGGCCTTCCGGTTGCCGGTGAAGATCTTGTCGCGGTCGGAGATGATGTGCGTCGGCATGCCGTGCGGCCCGGTAGACGTTGTCGAGGAAGACTTGCGCGACGTCTCGCGCCGAGAAAGGGTGAAGAAGTGGGATGAAGTGCGCATACTTGCTGAATTTGTCGACGACGACGAGGATGCAATTGGCTGCGCCGGAGCGAGGCAACCCGTCGATGAAGTCCATCGAGATGACTCGCCAGATTCAGGCACCGGCGGGGGCTCGAGCAATCCCGGGTACTTTGCGCGATCGGGCTTAGCCTCGTAAACAAACGAGCAAGAAGCAACCCAAGCTTTAATGTCGATTTCATCCCGGTCCGGGAATAGCTTCTTAATCTTGGAGTAGGTCACCGGGAAGCCGGAGCGGCCTCCTAGCGCACTAGAGTGAAGAGCCGAGAAGATTGTAGACTGCAGCTTCTTGTTGTCACCAATCCAGATACGATCACCCGCACGTATGACACCACCCACGAGCCTAAACTTGGAGTTGGAGCCCGGATCAATTGCGAGCTCCTGTAGCATCTTCTCGAGATGTTGGATCCTGCGCATAACCTGCAAAACCTCTTCCAGCCAAACCGGAGTTGCTGTAGATACGGCATGGAGTGACTCGGGAGGAGCAGATGACGGACAAGGCGTCGCCAGCAGAATTAGAGGCCCCGGGTTTGTAGACAACCCTAAATTGGAGGCCGATCAACTTGGTATATAACTTCATTTGCCACGGTGTCCGAAGTCTTTGGTCCGTAATGTGCATGAGACTTCTTTGATCTCGTGAAGATGGTAAACTCGCCATGCCGCAGGTAAGAGCGCCACCTGTTCCACAGCCATTAAGATTGCTAGGTATTCCTTCTCGTATGTGGAGAGACCGAGCGGTGCGGGGTCCTAGGGACTTGCCGCAGAAAGCTAACGGGTGCCCGTTTTGTAGGAGCACAAATTTCCACGCCGCCGCCACTTGCATCAGCTTGGAGCGGAACTAGGCCGTGAGAAGTCTCGGTAGACCAAGGACGGAGCCTGTTGGAGCTGCAACTTCAGTGTGTTGAAAGCCTCGAGTATGAATGGAAGTCCGACAAACCGCACCGACTTCTTGAGAAGGTTAGTGAGGGTTTAGCTATGATGGCATAGTGTCGGACAAACTTCCGGTAATAATCGGTAAGGCCGAGGAAACTTCGCAGCTGTTTGATGTCTTGAGGGACTGGCCAGGACTGAATTGCTGCCAGTTTGCTTGGATCGGTGGCGACACCCTGTTTGCTGACAACATGACCCAGGTACGCAACAGAGCGCTGGGCGAATTTGCACTTGGACAACTTGATCAGCCACTGGTCTGCTGCAAGAAGGTTGAAGACCTGACGGAGGTGATCCAGATGCTCCTCGTAGGTCTTGCTGTAGATTAGGATGTCGTCGAAGAACACCAGGGCGAACTTGCGGAGCACCGTCTTCAGAGTGCTGTTCATGGCGCCCTGAAACGAGTTTGGGGCTCCAGTAAGACCGAAGGCCATGACTGTGAATTCGAAGTGCCCCCAATGTGTCTGGAACGCAGTTTTGTGTTCCTCTCCAGGCGCTAGCCTGATCTGATTGAAACCGGCTCTGAGGTCGATGCAGGAGAACCACTGAGCACCTGCCAACTCGTCGAGTAACTCATCAATAACAGGTATTGGAAACTTGCTCTTCACAGTCAAGGCGTTTAGCTGCCGGTAATCAACACAAAACCGCCATGTGTTGTCCTTCTTTTTGACCAGGAGGACAGGAGAGGAGAAAGAAGAAGAACTGGGGCGAATAAATCCGGATTTCAACATTTCGCGACTTGAGTTTCGATCTCGGATTTCGGAGCGAGGGGAATACCATGTACCGTCGGATCGACACCGCCGGGCTCCCCGAATCGAGGTATCTTGTGGTCACAGGCTCGGCGTGGTGGCGGATCGATGGTGGCTCAAACAACCGCTGAAATTCGATAGGATCTGCTCAACCTCTGGAGGGTGGACTTGTTCTTGTTCTGAATCAGATACACTGTAGAGACAGACCAGGGCTTCTTGATCATTGTCTGCCAAGTGGGCTGTCGGCACTGAGTCAGGCAAAAGACCCTGGAGGATGACAGACCGGGGGCCATAGGGTATTTGAATCCATCGATGCAACCAGTGAGCACGCATCGGTGAGAATGCGTGCAGCCAGTCCATACCGAGTATCATGTCGTAAGCACCGAGAGGGATGAACTTGAGGGTTGAATGGAAGGTGTAACCCTGAATAGACCAAACTGCATTGGGAATGTACTTGTCACAAGGAACAGAAGCACCATCAGCAACCTTGACGGTCGTTGGGTTTGGCAGAGGCTGAACTCCTGACAATTGCTGCTCAAGTTTGGAGTCGAGGAAGGAGTTGGTGCTGCCGGAATCAAGCAATATAGTGATCTGTTGCCCCTGAATCATGCCAAGGAACTGGAGAGCCAGAGGGTGAAGAGGAGGGGACTGGTCAGCCGTTGACATGATGTGGAAAGCTTGATCAGTCGTTTCCTCGCATCGCTTTGTGTCGTTTCATCATCCACGGCTTAGAAGGCATCCCGACACATCATCCGCACCTCTTGCGGTGCGTGCATCCGGAGAGCGGGGCGCACTTATGGCCTTGGTGCCACTTCTCTCCACCGAGCGCATACACGTGCCACGAGCCTTGCGATATGTGCGGAGGATTGGAGCTTGTCATCCACGAGTGCCGACGGTGCTCCGGCGTCGTTCCTCGTCCGGCGCTTGTCATCGGCCGCGCTCCGGCGGCCGCTGGGAACGCCGGAGGTACCGCCGGGCTTCGGACGACGGTTCCTTGGAATAGCTAGCCGGCTCGGCGTCCATCCCGATGTCGCAAGGCCGCGCCCGCCTCTTCCCGTAGAATAGAGCAAGACCGTACACAGATCCGGTTTTTTGGTTTATGAACCATAACAACGAGCGAATGTCTTCCCTAAGGCCATCGACAAATTTGGTGAGGTAGTTCGAAGTCCGGTTTGGGGTGTAGGTGAGAGTTGCTCGACCAAATCAACAAACTTGTCGATGTAATCTTGAGCAGAGGTAGTCATGGATATGGAATTGAGTTGGCGTAGCAATGCCTCGTCTTGGTCTCTCGCAAACGCTTCCGATCATGACACACAGAGACGTCCAGCTAGTGTTTTCGCGCTCTATGCGGTTGTTGATGGATTGTAGCCAGCGTTTAGCTGAGGAGGTAAAGTTCATGGTAGCGTAGCGTACCCACATTGTTGGGTCGACGCTGTATAAGTCGAAGTAGGATTCAGCCTGGGTGATCCAGAGCTGAGGGGTGGAACCATCGAATTGTGGAAAAGGCATCTTGGGTATATGGCCATGGTAGGACTGATTGTGGGGGTGGTAGGAATTTGGAGGGAATTCTGGGCTCTGGTGGCGAGGGGTTGGATGAATCCGAGCAGTGCTGTCGTGGTGGTAGTAGTGTTGTGCCGGATTCGTTGCGTTGTGGGTTGTTGAATAGGGATGGGATGGAGGATTGGGCATGGAATTGGAGTGATAGCGGTGGGGATCTGGGGGATGGTAGGAAGGGTGAACAGACGTACCATTGGCTGGGTTTGGTACCACGGTCGTGACGACTCCGTGGTACCTTGCCCGTGTAGTCGAGTCGTCGTGGTGCCCATTGGGCCAGTCGGCCGTTCCTCCGGCAGATGGGTGCGCGGCGGCCGACTCGAATTGCGCCGCAGGTTGAGGTCACTGCTGCGCTGTAGCCGAGTGCGCGGTGTAGTGCGCGGACGGCTGGTGAGGACGAAGCTGCTCGGGGGCGGCGAGCTGCTCGATGGGGGCGGATGGATGCGCCGGTGGCGCCGATGTCCGTCGCCGGAGCGAAGCGAACGTCTCGGCGAAGGTCGTCGATGTACGCCTCCGCCTCGATGTGGAATTCTTGCGGCCACCCACGGCGGACTCCGCGCCTCGACGCGCGGGCGTCGCGCTCCTCGTAGCACTCGACCCCGGTGCGCTCCACCTCCTCGAGGCGGAGCTCGAAGCCGTGGAGACGGTCCTCAAAGAGGCCGCCCGGGGCTTGTCGGCGACGACCGCCGCCGTGTACCGGGCGGAGGCGAACCGCTCCAAGGTGTAGAGGCGCCGTCGACGGTGATGTCCTTCTCGCGCGCCGCCTCCTCCGCCTTTCGTTGAAGCGCCCTCCGTGCCCGGCGTTGCGCGGAGCGGGCGTCGATGTCTTCAAGCTTCTTGAGCAATTCGTCGAACGTCGGCGGACGACGGGATCCATCACTCCTCTCGCTCGCTGGCGGCGGGTAAAGTGGTGGTGGGCTGCCGGCGCTCGCTCCAGCGCGCGGCGGCGGCCTAGGCTCGCAGGAGCTGGTACCAACTGTTAGCACCGCCCTCGCCGGCGATGCTAACCACAAATCGTGGACGACGATAGGAGGGGGTTCAGCCCGCCGGCCGCTGTCGGCTGCCCCTTGGGGGATAAAAGTTAGGGTTTAGTTACAGAATTCTTGCCGGTTCACTCCTCTCTCTTTCTCTCTTATCCTCTCACTCACTGGGCTTGGGACAGCAGATGTTACAAGCCCATTCCGGGCCGGACACTCTTTTGTTCTTGGGCCTTCTGCGCGATCCCTTCCTGGCCGGTCCTGGACCTCCTTCTCTTCTGGGCCGTCTTGTAGTAGAGCCGGGTGAGGCGGAGTGATGACAGGAATCAAAATATCTCCAGTTTAATCAAAAGTATAGTAAGAATTATAAAATTTTTATGACATCAAATAGATATACTATATATACTTCCTCCATACGGTTTGTTAGGCCACTCTCATGGGAGTTTCAATTGAGTATCATTTTCAGTTAATAATGTGATACATAAAAAATTTACCGAGTTATTTGCAAAAAAAAAAAAAAATATTACTGGGCTGGCAGGATATTAGTGAAGAGAGGAGAAAAGAGTTTCATCAAGATGTCCTTCATAGTTACCAACACAAATTTAAGATGTAATTTGGTGTCTACTTGTTGAATCTAAAAACTCTTAGGAGATTTGTTTGACTAGTGTGTGATCGTAAACCAAATGCTTACATGTTATGGCAATTGGCAACCACGTTATGATGATGTCTATGGCTTGAATGAGGAGTAGTAAAGTGTGCTACGTAGCCCAAACATGCGGGGATGCAATTTCCTGCATATAAAGTATGCGTCGTTGTCGAAAACAATGAAAACAATTAATATTCCTCGCTAAAAAAAAGAAAACAATTATTATTATTATTTCACTTTAACCATACTGTGCCACAGGCCGTATTGCAGGTGTTACCGGGCCACGCCAATGCGGCGGCGCTCTCTGTTGTGGCCTCTGGGGCTCTCTGGGCTTCTGGGAAGGTGGCGCGTGTAGGCCGCGCCGGACCCTAGAGCTCAATCCGGCCCAGGATGGCCTGGTTGTTGCCTGTTCCTCGTTTTTTTTTCCGAATCTGTTGCTGGTTACTGTAGTTGGTCGACTGGAGCAGCATTTATACTACACAGCCGCACCAAATTAGCCATAGCCTAACAACCAGTTTGTGGACGGCAGACCCATGCGGCCATGCTGAGGCGTGGCCGAGCACATGATTTCGTCGTGCCTGCATATGCTCCTTGCTCCCTCTTCCAGTCTCTTCTTCTTCTTCACTGAATTGAATTCTTCTTCGCCAATTTAGTTGTGCACGGAACGGAAACGGACAGAAAAGACGACTTGGGGTGGGAGGTTGGGCGATGGAGGTTGCAACCGCCGCCGGCGAGCGCGATCCATGTGCCAACCGTCAACTCAGCTACGGAAGATCGGTGTCAATGAATCGCCTAGTACAGTAGTTGAAACATTTGACAAAAAAAAAAAAACGCTGTCAATGAATGAATGAGTTGTGTAGTACTAGTAGGCGGCACGCATCCATGTTAGTCCGGCTGATGCAAAAGCTCATTTTTCTTTTCTTTATTTAAAGAATAGCGAAGAAAATCTTGCAGAGAGATATGTGACCCGTCGTGTGCGTAAGCAGTGACTCGCCAGCCTAATCCGAACATGGATAGCTCGCTCGATGTCTGACCGTGGAGAGCTGTTGGCCTTCTACGAAGGGTCCCGGACCCCGGTGGTGGTCTGGGCGGATCTTCCAGTCCGCTACGACGAGAAGAGACAAGGCGGTCACGTCGGCGACCGGCGCGAGCGAGGCCGGCACGCACCGAAACGCCGCCGGCGGCTCCCACCGGCCGCCCCAATCGTAGTCGCGCGCCGTCCGGATCCGGGCCACGTCGTGACTCGTGCAGTCTTGCGCTGTTCTGTTCGTGCCCGGTTTTTGTTCCGCTTCTCTTCTGGTCTCCGACTCCGAGCCGGTGAACCCATCAATCACCAACACCACTCCACCAACTAACCCACCCAATAATAATTTTTTTGTAAAAAAAAAGTAACCCACCCAATAAAGTCCAGCCCCGCCGCCGCGCGGTGCGTGCACTGCTGCACACTTGGCTGCACCGCCCGCTTGCGACTCCGCCCACGCCACCACTCCCTCCCAGACTCCCGCCGGCAGTCCGGACAGCACAGCGAGCCAGTCAAACCGAGGCGGCGGAGGAAGCGCGGCGCGGCCGCGGGTGTGAGTGAATGCGGGCGGCGCGATCCCAGGCGCCGAGCGATCTGTGACCGACGGCACGGCGGCAGCATGGGCGAGGCGACGGGCCACGGCGGCGGCGTCGACCTGTCGGGCGCCGAGATCCGCGGGGGCCTCGAGGACC
This sequence comes from Themeda triandra, assembly GCA_018135685.1. Classification (NCBI taxonomy): domain Eukaryota; kingdom Viridiplantae; phylum Streptophyta; class Magnoliopsida; order Poales; family Poaceae; genus Themeda; species Themeda triandra. The sequence goes on along the minus strand of JAENPR010000147.1, from coordinate 391,242 downwards.
GCAACCCGCCCATCTTCCTCCCGCGCCAGCCCGCCGCGTCGCCGCTTCTCGCCCTCGACATCGGAGGTGTCCACCTCCTACCTACCTCGGCGACGCCGCTCGTCGTCCCCCCGGACCTCAATTCCGTTCCGCCTATGGGCGTGTTTTTTTGCTTGCTTCCTTCTTACGTTGGGATTCCTGGTGCTGGTGTGGTAGGGACTCTGATCAAGCTGGTGTACACGGCGAGCTGCGGCGGCGGCGGGGCCGACGGGGCGGACCTGCGCTTCGCCAAGTTCGAGAGGCGGCGTCTCCAGGAGTGCTTCGACTTCATCCGCGCGGAGGGGCTCCTCGCCTGCAATGGCGGTACGCACGTCGCTGCCTACTCGTTTGGTGTACGATACTGATAGAGTTCCGTACTTCCGTAGTTTGTTGGTGGGGAGAAATGGATAGGACAGCGAGATGCTTGGTGCCACTATGCCCGTCACTAATTCGTCATAATTCGTCAGGAATTGGGATATTCCTTGCCGCATTTACAAATTTCCATTGTGACAAGAGAAATTCCCCTTTGAAAAAAGAGACAAAAAGGCAATCTAAATTGACTACCACTCTACTCCGATACTCGGATAAATAGGTCCAGTAATTTCCTTTGTCAACCAGGATTGTCGAGGTGCCTGTACCGCTGGCATTTCATTTCCTTTGTGCAATTTTTCAGTTAGATTATATTGTTATTTAGTGCAAGTTAAATTTCAACTTTCTTGTTTGCTTTAAAAAATGCAATCCAAATCGTCAACTACTCTACTCCCGATACTTGGATAAGTAGGTTCAGTAGTTTCCTTTGTCAACCAGGAGCGCCGAGGTGCAACTTTCTTGTTTGCTTTAAAAAAGGCAATCCAAATCGTCAACTACTCTACTCCCGATACTTGGATAAATAGGTCCAGTAGTTTCCTTTGTCAACCAGGAGCGCCGAGGTGCATGTAACACCAGCATTTTATTCCCTTTGTGCAATTTTCTGCTACATGATATTGTTTTTTACTGCAAGTTAAATTTCAACTTTCTTGTTTGCTTACGTCATTGGTGCACTGTTTTATTGCGGATTAATTTGTAATTTTGTATGTCAGGGACGAGGCCAGGCGGAGAAAACGTGATCCTGAAGGTAGCTTACTCTTTTGCTAATGTATTTATAACCAAAATGATAAATACATTAATTAATTCAATGCAAGAAGAGTACGTGTCCACATTTGGCAGCTATCGCATTTATTTGCAAGGTCATTCTGACATACTCACCACTAATCCTTGCACAAACAAAGTATCAGCGACATTCCCCGACAAACTTTGCTGGTCTCAACATGATGTGAATATATTTATACTCCTGTTTATTTTTCTCCACAGTCACTTTGTAATTGACAACTCTTACGAAGTTACATAAATGATGTTTTCGTGTATAGAGTTACAGAAATATTTGGTTATATAAAAAGAAACAGAGTATAACTGTTTTGTAGCTTTCAAAAACAGAGCTTTTTCCGGTCCCAAGTATCTTATTGGTACCCTTTGCAAATTTGTCTTCTGGTGTCCCTAGTATTGTTCATCCTGAATAGATATTATTGGATGACATGTACATGTTTATTTTCAAAGAATTGAGAAAAGTATATGATAGATATCATGCACAGGCTACAGGCGGTGGAGCATATAAATTTGCTGATGATTTCCTGGAGAAACTAGGTGTTTGTCTTGACAAGCTTGATGAAATGGATAGTGTCGTTTCTGGAGCTAACTTTTTGCTGCAGGTCAGTGTCAGTCCTTAGCTGCTTTGTCATATCACCCTATTTCACTGAAAAATATTCTTGCATGTCTTGTATCACTATTAAATCTATTATTTTTAACTTTTCTCACTCACTCTGTTAGATAGTCAACAAATCACAATTCATTTATTTATTGTTATGAAGAGCATATTTTTTTCCCTTTTAACTGATGCTATATCTTGCAGAATATTCCTGGTGCAGCCTTCACACACATGAATGGACAGAGGAATCCAGTAGATGTTTCCCCAAACAATTTGTTTCCTTATCTTCTTGTCAACATTGGCTCAGGAGTTAGTATACTGAAGGTTGTACTTCTACACTGTGGTACCTTTTGGAAGTGCATTATAATGTAACTCATGTGACCATATGTTGTTAAGTATAATGTAGGTCACCGGAAATAGAAGGTTTGAAAGGGTAACTGGGACGCACATCGGTGGTGGTACCATGTTTGGTTTAGCAAAACTTTTAACAGGCTGCAAGAGGTAATATCTATCTAACCTTCTGCATCATGCGACTTGTTTACTGTTTTCCCCATACTGACGTGTTACAATTCTCTTAGCTATGATGAATTCTTGCAATTAAGTCAAAAAGGGGACAACTTTGTTCTTGATCTAATTGTCAAGGATATATGTGGAGAGCTTGTCTGCCAGAAGGTTTGTCTTCATTCTTTTCTTGTTATATTTTAGTTATAGAACATGTCATTTCTTTTCTATTAAGCCATTGACATTTTCTTTTCTAGTATCATATGCGTGCTTGCATTTTATGATTTAGCTTTTGGTGGGCTACTACTGCTTGAGTGTGTAGATTCCTTCCTCTTTTTTTTTTGCTGGGTGAATGTTGACTGCGTCATCCCTTAGGATTTCTCCCCTTAAAACCTTACTTATTGGATTCCATAAAAAAACATACAGAATTGCAAATATTAAAATTGTTAGTGCTATACTTTTCTTGATTAGACTCACTTTTCTAGCACTACCAAATCAGTGTGGCACTATAACTGCTTGAGACACACTGTTTAAAATGTTTGGTGACATCCATCCATCCATCTGTGTTTTCTGACAGCTATATTGATTTGCATGTGCATTTGCATGTATGTGCTATATCTTATTTGATATTGTATGTTTGTTTTGTATACAATATCTTTAAATAGTTAATATTTCACAGTTCATGTGTTAATATTTGGCTATTCTTATATAAAAAATTGGTCATGTGGCGTCTCTTGTATTAACAGGACTTCTATTAGCTTTATGGGAGTTTTTTTAGTTTACATAAGCCTGGTGGTGCTAGGCTATGCTTTTACAATAGTTTTCTTAAGTTAATGTGATTTCTCTAATGATGTCCAATGGTTTGTGGTTTGTCTCTAATATAACCTGAAAAGGGCCCGATTTTAGGAACGGTTGTTTCTAGCATATTTCTCTTATCGTGTTAGTTGGTGTGAAATTCCTGGAGTCTTCTTTTTACCATTAGACATTTTTTTTTGTTGTGTTTAACTCTATCTATCCTTTCACCTTTCATGATGGAGCATCAGTCCTCATGAATGGTTGATTCATCCTTTTCTTATATGTGCCAGCAAGGACTTTCAACATCAACTCTTGCTTCTAGCTTTGGTAAAGTTATTACTTCTGGGAAGAAGTTGACCGATTACAAGCCTGAAGACATCGCGTCCACATTGTTGAGTGCCTTTACCTACAACATTGCACAAGTGAGGGTTTTTCTCTCTTTTTCTGCCTGTCTGCTTGTTATGGATTTAGACTTCTTACCTGGAATGAGAATATTAGGAATTATTGTGTTAACTATTTGCATCTTATGACACCCAGTATTCTATATAGGAAGAAATAATCTAAACATAGAGATATTCACTTGTTGTTTACGGTATAAAAACCCCTCTTGCTAAACTTGAGTGGCGAGAATGGAAGTATGCTTACTTATTTTTATTATGTGAGATGGTTCGGTATAAAGATTCACATATGAACTAGTTTTGTAAATGGGCTCCAACAAGATAGGAGCACTGTCATTTACGGTTCAATATTGGGTTTCACCTACTTTTTGCTATTTTATATTATTGTTATCAACTCATGGTAGTTGTCCATCAGATTGCTTTCCTTGTTGCATCACTTTTGGGCCTCCCAAGGGTCTTCTTCGGTGGATCATATATACGAGGACACAAAAGCACAATGGAAAATATTTCTTATGCAATTGATTTCTGGTAAGCATCTCTGGTGTGTGTACATTTGGTGTGTGTACATTTTATCTGCAATGAATCTTTGTATATGCATTTGTTAATATGAAAAGGAGAAAAATAAAGTTCCTGTCTCTAGCTTTAGCACTATGAAGATTCTGTGTTCAAAATTGCTTCGAGTTGGATTTCTGTTAGTATATGGTGGTAAGAATCTAAGGATTCTGGTCTATCATTGATCAGGTCACAGAGCCAAATGCAAGCAGTATTTTTGCGACATGAAGGGTATTTGGGAGCACTTGGTGCCTTGATGAGTTATGGGGATCCCAGTGGTGAAAATCTTACTCTTGAGGAGAAGGTGAGTTTCAACAAAGATATTCTAAACATGCTTATCATTGCCATAAGCACATGAAATTTCAATCTCCTCCATGTACACAAGGAAAATGCTTCTATCCACCAGTACAAACAAGTTCTGTGCATTCTAAAGTGAACCAACATTACAATCAAGGGTTTCTTTGATCGGTAGCTGAGAGATATGCTTTGTTCCTCGGGGAAGTGAAGCAAGGTTTGAATTCACTAATTACTTTGGGGGCCTGCATGTTGTGGAAACATCATAACTGTGTGTTCAATGGAGCCCATCGCAACATTCAGCTTGTCATTAGAACTAAGGCTCATCTCTGGTGCCTTGCTGGTGCTAAGGGATTAACTCTTTTAGAAGTGGTCACCATTGTGTGTTTTTTCTGCAACGGGGCGAATGTAACTAAGCATTATTTGGGTGTGGGTGTGGTGGGTGTTGTTTGTGTATTGTATGTGCACTCTCCTTTCTTGTTCTTAATGCAATGATATACAAATGTCCTGCGTTTTTTGAGTAGAAAAGGTAAAGTAAACCAGAATTTGAGGGCTGACCTTCACCATTCCTCCATCTTTTATGTTTTATGAACTTTTTCCGTATTCAACATAGATGATGATTACAGAGGCATATGTTCAATGTAGGTTCTACATATAGGGAGTTATGTTTGTCAAGCTAAAATGTGGTATTTTCCCTGATCTACCTTTTTCCTTGTTCATACAGGAGCCTCGTCACGAATCAACACCTGTTGATGGGACATCAGCAGATGAAGAGAATGATAGCAACATATTTCCTTACCTCCTTGTAAATATTGGTTCAGGTGTCAGCATGATAGAGGTTCTCCAGTATACTACTTCTCTTTCTATTAATTAATTATATTCTTCACAGATCAGCTGTTATCAACAATGTGCTTTCAAAGATCTTGTTATCAGCAACATACTTTTATGAACAGGTAATTGGCAAGGGAAAGTTTGAAAGAATTATAGGATCCCATCTAGGCGGTGGTACTATCCTTGGTCTTGCCAGGCTATTGACTGGTTGTTCAAGGTACTATCCAATCCAATTAGTGGTATAAGACTTCCTTTTTTGTTGAATACATAGGAGAGCGGTGTATCATTGCATTAAGGAGATAAAAAATACATTACAACACACCCAGCACACTCGCACACACTCTTACAAACTCATCATACTTATAAACAAACACGTCTTTTACATCAAATCACGACCCGATCCAACAAACACCATCATCTTATTATCTTCTAGCGATCTCTAGATGGGCAAGACCTCTAGCGTCTGCAAGGTTCCATAGGTGTGCCTCTTCAAGGATTATTAGAATTCCTTTTAGTTAGACATTTAATTAATGGTATAAGACTTCCTTTTGGTTAATATATTTTTTTCTTTTAGTTATGAAGAATTCTTGGAGTTGAGCCAGAGGGGCAATAATTTGTCCGTTGATTTGACTGTTGGGGACATATATGGGGAAGAAGGTTATCCAAAGGTACTTATCCATTATTTGAAAACTTGACCTCTTGTGTGAACTTTTTTTGGTAATATGCAACGATGCAACAGCTGTCTTACTAGTTCTAACCAAAAAAAAATCTGCTTATCAATTCTTTGAAAAGTTGACCTCTTGTATGGATTTTTTTATAACACGCAACATCTGTTTTAGTAGTTCTAACAAAACAAATCTTTATGAGTATCACACTGTTTATGCTGATTGATGACCTGAGAGGTATTCTATTCTGAAGAAGGAAAATAAAATTAAAAAATATGTAGCACATTGCAGCAGATTCATGAAACAGCCATCCTGGTCTTAATTGAACTACAGCTGTTTCCATCCAACTGTGGGCATGTTAAATAACAGGCTTTCAGTTTGCATTTATATACATATATCACTGTTGTTTGATGTTGAATCAATGCATACTTGTATATTATTAGACTTTAGGTATTTGGTGTACTTATCATGAATGTTATGAAACTCAAGCGTATGAGCTTATATTTTTTAACCTTAATGCATAAAATTCAATCAACCTTTTGAGTATATATGTATGCAGAATTAGTATTGCAATACTTTTGTATTTGAGCATCATGGGACAAATTGTAATGATTAGCTATCATTATTTCCATCAGTTCTTTTTTCTTTTTGTCAGATGGGCCTTCCAGCATCTACTACTGCAGCCAGCTTTGGAAAAGTGAACTCAAGCAAACTTTCTGAGTACAAACTAGAGGATCTTGCTGCAGCCCTACTGAATTCTTTCACATACAACATTGGACAGGTATTCTCTTTGTGGGTATTGTGGTATCTATGTGTCATTTATCAGTTACCCTGATATTATCTTTACCTCTCTTTATCAGTTACCCCGATGTTCTCTTTGTGGGTATTGTGGTATCTATGTGTCATTTATCAGTTACCCTGATATTATCTTTACCTCTCTTCTAGATAGCCTACTTTGTGGCTAATCTTTCAGGCCTGAAGAGAATTTTCTTCCGTGGTGCTTACGTCTGTGGTCATGAAAAGACTATGGATAAGATTTCCCGTTCTCTAAAATATTGGTAAGAAATTAATTAAGATACAGTGATTAATATTATTGTAATGTGCATAAATTTGTAATCTAGCACCATGACTGCATTGCTTCTCGTCCACTAAGTCAATGGTTCCTTACCTCCTTTTGTTGTTTGTTTCCAGGTCCAAAGGTCAAGTACAGACGACATTTTTATGCCATGAAGGGTTCCTGGGAACACTAGGTGCATTTTGGAGTTATGAGAACATGGGGATCGACAGCTTGGCAGCACATGAAGTCATCAGGGAGGTCTTGCTTGGTGCGCCATACACTGGGCAGTTCCCATCTTTACCTGTCACTCAACAACAGGAGAATGTAAGCACCATATATGTCAAGAAGCAACCTAGTTAAATTACAATATAATTTGCCAATGCCAACCTCAACAATTTCTTTCTCTTATTATGGTATTTTTGTTGGCATGTGCTTTGTTTAGGGAGAACATGATACTCTCGAAGGGGAAGTGGAAAGCTTACGGCATGACAATGTCATGCTGAAGGCTGAGGTTGAGCGATTACAAAGGGAGAATGCCGAGCTAAGAACTAAGTTAGTAAGATCAGGCGAGACTTCAACTTTGTGATTTGAGACACAATAAAAAGGGTGAGCCGCAGCTTGTTGTAAAGTGTAATTGTTTAGAAAATGGCTCAAAAGGTTACTCATATAGGAAAAATGAATTCTGGAAAAAAGAAATGGAAAAGAAATGCCAATTAGCATTGCTCATCTACTGATGAGCCTTGTATAATTATTTATATTCTTTATACAAGAGCATCTGTATTTGCTCCGTTCATGTAATCTTGTTCCTGTAAATGTTGTATAAATAGTTACCAAAATCCAAGTATCCGGCTTTGTAATTTTGTCGAAATAATAGTGTCTGTTTCAAAGTTTCGCTTGGAACTTTGGGTGAGATTGAAGCATTCTATTTAAGACTTTTGAATGCCTTGAACTGGAAGATAAGAAATGACACGTCACTTATAGGTGGTCTCATTCACTTATAGGTGGTCTCATAATTCAGATACTGAATTGTATTCCCATACTCCCCCCTTTTTTACGTGTCACTAGATCTGTTCTAAGCCAAACTAAAACATTTCTAACCTTGACCATCATTCAAAAAATCTATCTATTATAGTTTCACATCCAAATTAAAGGTGTTTTTAGAATAAGTCCTTCACCCCTGCTTAGAAATTTTAATAAAATACCCTTCTAAATTTAGTCTAGTATACTTTTGACGTTTGACATCATTAAATTTAAAAAAACGTCGCCTGAGAGATTCGAACTCTCGCGGGGAAACCCCATGTACTTAGCAGGCACACGCCTTAACCACTCGGCCAAAGCGACAGTTGTGCTGTAAATGTTTTAAAAGACAATTAAAATCAAAACTTTACTAAAACAGAGACCTAGTCAGCCAAGCTCACAAGTCACAAACATAGCACGAGCAGATACGGTACCTAATGTTATCTGCAATCTTATTAGGCGACTCGTGCAGTAAATATTGACGTGTTATTTGATTTATTTAAATGGTTTTGCCACAGCTCTGCTAAGACCAGCTGCAGCGGCGTCCTCTCCCGCGTCCTGCAGAGAAGAATACAGGAAAAAGCCCTGCAGCGGGCTCCTGCAACAGCTCCTGTACCACGTCTGATCCCGCATGCATGGAGGAGGTAGCGGGCTTCCTCTACAGGTCACGTCGCGCGGGGACCATCACTGCAGCTGTCGGCGGTAAGAAGAGAGAGCGCGCCACCCACCACTGCGCATGCGGGGCCCATTATTTCTATTACCTAAAAAATGCTATAACCTACAAACTAAAACACCAAATTAAATTTCAATCGCACCATTAAATTTCTACAATAAAACCTTCAAAACAAGATCTCACACGATATATTTAGATAAAGTGATGAAGTAGGCCACACACCGAATAAAGGATCTTATAAAGGATGGATGAAATGCGGAAGATTATTATTATGGAGAGAGAATGTTCATTGACCAGGATGTATAAAGGAGAGAAATAGAGGAACGTGAGTGCAGATGGTCTAAGTTACATTGCATTTACATGCCTTCGTTCAAAAAATTGTTCAGTTCCCAGAGTCGACAGCCGAACCTGCTGCCCAGTTGCATAAAGTGACACGACGACACCACATTTTTTTTTTTCTGGTACCTCTCCCGCCTGGTCTGCTGTGTCGTGCATGTACAAGCTAAGAAGCAAGCCAATCAGGCAATGGTGGGCTTGCCAAGCAAGCATGGATGAGCGATTGCTGCTGACTGTCGACGCTGCAAAGCACTGAGCACTTGCTTGGCTTGCAAGAGGCAACTAAGCTGCCTGGAACCGCGTCCGGAGAACCCGGCTAGATCATAGCCGCCACGTGAGCTCACGTTACCCTGTCACTCTGTCCTCTTGTGCGTTTCAGCCGCAACGAGAAACAAAACGTTCGCGATCGCGCCCTTTACAACTGTGCTGTCCTAACTGAACCGGTCTGGAAGCTGTCATGCATCATCAGGCAAACGTCAACCTAAGTCCAATGCAAGGTCTGGACTGGTACGGTAGAGACTGAGATGAGCAACCTGACGAAGCATGCTAATCAAGCTTTGGTAGTGGAAACAAAACGTGCAGGCTTTATTGCGGCTCCTTCAATACCTTCGCCCACAAGCACCGCCCTGATCTGATCGATCGACAATACCGGAGCCGAACAAACACAAACACGTATCTGAAACTGAAATCCCAGCACACACTACCGCTTGCGTACAAGCCTTACACAAAAACGGGTAGCTATCTTCTTCAGCCTCCCTCGCTCTATATAAACCATCGTCCGGTGTACATGACGCATCCAAGAACTCGATCCGATCTTACATTTCATTTTAATAAATCCTCTCCATCATCAGCTAGCTGCTTTCACAGTGTCGCAGAGAGCATCGCCGCCTTCGTCGTCTGCAGCAAGCAATCGCGAGCGAGTAATGGGCAACGTGGAGGCGATGTCGTCGATCGTGCCACCGGAGCTCGGCGACGCGCTGGTGAAGGTGGCCGTGTTCGCGGTGGTGCAGGCGCTGGTCTACCTCATCCTGCGCAAGTCGTCCGACGTCTTCGCCCCGGCCGGGAAGACGGCGGCGAGGTCCTTCAGCTTCCGCCCGATGCGGAGCATGAGCGTCCGCCGCGTGCTGGCCGCCTTCTCCGACGTCCCTGTCGGCGTCCCGGAGCCGGAGGACGGCGCTGGCGCCGTTGCGCCGTCGCCTTCTTCGCCGGTGGATCCCGGTGCTGATGAGCCTGCCAGCTTCTTCAAGCCTTTGATTAATAACCGTCGGGTCGATCGTTCTTTGCATTAGGTGCTTTGCTCAAGTATGTCCTATAGTTCTGTATACAGTAATTAATGTGTTATATGTACAGCTAGTTTGTGTTATATGTAAAATAGTACTGCTACTTTGAGGTATGACTTGTACTGTATATGTATATATGTACAGCTAGTTTGTGTGCTTGATCTTGATTCGAGTTGCGATTATTAATTAATTACTTGGTTCTTTTCCTAATTATTACTAGTAACTGCGAGTACCAAATCAATGTCCTGAGCGCTATTTGGAACGAATGGGCTACTATCTTTGTTATCAACATTTTTTTTTCTGAGAGCAAGCTTTGTTACCAACTTATCATGGCACAAGCCAATTTGATGCCCAGCCCAAGCCCGCTAGGCAGGGTTGCCCAGCCCAACAGACGATTTTGGTGGCCCAGTAATCCTTCTCCCTTCTCCCATGTCCTAAAAATAAAAAAAAAAAACTTCTCCCAGCCCAGCTCGTCTCCCTCTCTCGGTCTCTCTCCGTCGCTCGCGTCGCCCATTCGCCAAACATAGCGGCGCCGCCCTCCGACGCTCCGGCGACTCTTCCCTACCACAAACCCTAGCGGCGCGTCCGAATCGAGGCGAGGGGCGGCGCGGGCGGCAAGCAACCACGCTGGACGCAGGGCAGGCGAGGGAACGGCAGCGGCCGTGCGCGCGCGGCGACACATCGGGGCCAGGCGGCGGTGCCAAGGCCGCCGCAGCCTCCCCGTGGCTCCGCCTCTGGGGCCGCCATGGCCACCTCACCCAGCAGGAGATAAGCAGCGGCCACGCTCATCCATCTTTCATCCCTTGCTGCTTGCTCTCGCCGACGGCGGCCGGTCTAAGCGCCTCCCCATCTCCTCCTCCTCCGCCGCCGCCGCGATGCTGTGCCTACGAAATTGCCTCCTCCCTCTGCTCCGCGCCGCGCCGCCGCTACCTTTCCCCATCCGTCGCCTCCTCTCCACCTCCTCTGCGCCCTTCAGCCTCGAAGGCTACCTCGTCGCGTCCTGCGGCCTCACCCCAGCTCAAGCCCGCGAGGTGTCCAAGAAGGCGTCCCGCGAGGTATCATACTGTGGATCCAGGAGGCCATTAGAGGAGCTCTCCTACTCTCGCCTCTACTCCGCCTCCAACCCCGATGCCATCCTCGACCTGCTCTCCGGCGCCGGCCTCTCCCGCGCCGACATCGCCGCCGTCGTCTGCGCGGACCCGCTGCTCCTTCGTGCGTCGGTGAAGAACATCGCTCCCCGCCTTGTTGCTCTCCGCGACCGCGTCGGTCTGTCTGCTCCCCAGATAGCTCGCTTCCTCTTGGTCGGCTCACGCGTTCTCCGTGAGAGCGCTGACGTGGTTCCAAAGCTCGAGTTCTTCATCTCCTTCTATGGCTCGTCTGAGCAGGTCCTGGTGGCCGCAAAGAGGTCCAAGGGAGTCATCCTCACGTCGAGCTTTGAGAGGGTGATCAAGCCTAACATAGCTTTGTTGAGTCAGTGGGGTGTTGGAGATATTGCTAAGCTGTGTTTAGAAAGCCCACGGGTGCTTACCAGCTCAGAACACGTGAAGGAGTTATTGCTGCGGGGAGAAGAACTTGGGGTGCCTCCTACTTCGCGGATGTTCAGGCACGCAGTTGCTACCATCGCCTGTATGTCCAAAGAGAAGATTGCTGCCAAACTTGAGTTCTTTAAGAGGACTCTTGGTTGTTCTCAGTCTGAGATTTCCACTGCAGTGTCCAAGTTGCCAAAAATATTGGGATTATCTGACAAAATTCTTCTCCGCAAAATTGAGTTCCTTGTCAATGAGGCTGCGATGGAGCCACAGGACATTGTGGAAAGGCCTGTCCTGATGGCATTGAGCCTTGAGAAACGGTTAGCACCCCGGCATTATGTAATGAAGCTCCTGCAGGAAAAGGGATTGCTGAATAGCAATATGAGGTTTTCTTCATTAGCTATAATTGGAGAGGAGACTTTCAAATCAAAGTTCATCGACTGTCACAAGGACTCAGTTCCTGACCTTGCAGATGCTTATGCTGCAGCTTGTGCTGGCAATGTGCCGTCTAGAATCTAATTTAAGCATCTCATTCTGTGGTTTAGGTGGATGGTGGAACTGCTAGTCATGTTCATTAGCGGATGTCCACGGTGCTGGCTTTCTGAGTTCTGATTCCTGCAATATAACTACTAGTGAGGAGTGACCACTGACCGGTCATAATCCAAGGTTAAGTTATAGTTATTTAGGAAGGAGATGTGTTTGGCTTAATCTTGATCTTTAGTGCGCATTTTGTTGGTTTCATCTTCTGCCTAGCATATGACATGAAGATTATCCTTAACCTTGTTTTATTATGTGAACAGTATTTGTAAGGGAATGAGATACTAACAACTGAAAATAAATTCCAAGTTCTATGGGAGACATTTTCGTGTCAGATAGCAGTTATTTTCGTTCCATTTTGTTTTCCACAGAATATACATAGCGAGAATATAACCCTTTTTATGCTGGCATCTTGATTTTGTCTTCCTGTGATTGAGGCAATTGATCTGATATATAGAGAATGTGCCTCTTTATGTGCAAGGTTAAATTATGGCATCTTGACTTGGTTACTAGCATTTTCTTTACTTATGTGATTTTAGTTAGGCGTTTCTCTCGAAATATTTCTATTTTTATGCCTGTGCGCGATAGTAGCAGGCACTATTTTATAGGGGTTTAGAATCTCATGGCGGGCATCTAGAGGAGTTTATTACTAAGCCAGATAATGAGCCAATCTAACCAATGATTCCCTCTGTTTTGAGCTGCTGCCGAATCTCCAGATCTCTTGGGAAATGGTATGGTTCATTGTTGTAATTAAGACTTCCTTGTAAATGCTTATTCTGGTGGTTATTGTGATTGACTCCTAATGCATATGCAATTATTCAAACAGATCTCATTCTATTGGTGGGCCTCTACTTGGTTACTTGAAAAAAATCAAATGCTGTGTCCTAGCAAAGGCGGCAGAAGTTGTGTGTACAGTTGTGCAGAATAATCCCAAGAGTCAGCAACTTGGAATCCAATGGACTGGAGCAACTGCTGACAAACTTCAAATTGGATCCAAGTACAAATGCATAGCCTTAGGAGCCATGTCTTGTAATTATTACTCAGTATCATACGGAGTATAATCCTTTCCAGGAACTTTACTTCTAATTTGCACACAGTAGCTTCTAGTGCTCATGCTGACAAAAACTTTATACAATTGTTTTGCTGCCCTGATTCGCCATAAGCAGGCTGGGTTTTCTACATTTCGTCTGGGAAATGGCTACGCATGGATTGAAGGAAGCTCCATCTTACTTCCCACTTCCTATGATGCCAGGCTGCAGTGGTATGTCGTATGCTTACAGTACTCCCACAAATATGTATGGGGTTTGCAGCTAAGTTATTTATCTTAAACCAGGTGTCATAGTCTCATAGACAGTAGGTTTGGGGTAAATGGTGTGATATGTATGGGGCTCTGGGTACCAAAATTATTCCTAGAATCCTAATGGACCCTAAGAACAAACGCCTGCATACCAACAAAATCATATTACCATATTCGGGATAGTTCATGTGATATTGAAATTTCTGTGCTATAATGGTAGTGTTGGTTTGAAGGACGTTTTATTCAGCTGTTCTGTTTTGCTGAATTTCAACCCAACCATATTGGCTGAAACTTTTTGTTCTGGCAGAATTATTTGGCTGCAATATGAATGTCATAGTTTGGTTGTATTGCTTCAGGAAAGCTCTGAATCTAATTCCTGTTTACAACACAGCAGGCAGGAGTGTTGCTATGTACTTTGATCTTCCAAAGTTGATGATTGACCACACATCCAGTGATGATTCCTTAGTGCACGGAGCTGCACTAAGCAGTCTCCTTCAGTTGGCACATGACAAAACATCTGGTAACACTCTACCTGTTCAAGACAAACTGAAAGATGTCCTCTAGAGTCTTGAGTAGCAGGGATCAGTGTGATGGACACTCACGATCTCCATGCTGCTCGCGAGGAGCTGCAGGCGATCAACTTGCTCTGGAAGGTGTGCTACAAGCGTACAACGAGCTGGTTCCTTGGGGAGAAGGGCATTGCCGTGCTTGCTGCCTTCCTGGAGAGGACATGCCCCAGCAACTCCCACCGGGTGTCATAGCGAAGATGCTTGAGCTCGCGGCTTTGGGCAGCTGCAAGACCTGCTCAGAAAGATGATTCTAATGCTTGGAGCTTGAGAAGGATCCACCATTGCTGCTTGGCGCTGTACTGTTGTCAAACCCCAATTCGGGTAGTGTAGAAGGCTGAAAGAGGCCTGATGGAAGTCTTTGTTTTGCCCCGTGCAAATTCTACGTCATGTACCCGTCTGTAGTGGTGTCGTGAATTCTGATAGTACGCTTGCATTCGGAACTAGGGAATTCTGATAATACCCATCACTGAGAGGATGATTGATGTTTGTCTCTAATTAACATGTTTAACGTAACTAGGGAATTCTCCTGCAAATCTTTGATGCTTTATACATGATTGATTATCTGATCCCGCCATTAGTTTCACGGTGTGGACATTGAAGAACTTGTGTCTGCTCACCTTCTGTTGGGGGATGTTCTTCTGTGGGCTCCTCCATCAAGCTTCGATGCATTTCTCTTGCTGCGTCTCAGAAGCCTGTCATCCAGCTGCTCCTCCTCTTTCACCGTCCTCCTCTTTCTTGGGGTGAATTGATTGGCCGAGGCATGCAGGGATGTCTTTTTAGCTGTGGGAGAGGGAGACGGGAGATAAACGAGCGTGTTTTGTCCTTGTCCATGACGGTATGGATGTTGCTTACCTGATTGCTAGTTATTTTACCTAGTAATTCAGTTCCCATCAAAATGTGAATGGAAAACACCCCAGCGCGACGAATTGAGCAAGGCGTTTCTGGGGATTTGAGGCACAGAGCAAATGAGGGCTCCAGTGGTCTAGAGAGTTCCAAGATGGGCTTAGAAGGCGGCTCTGTGGCTCATGCCCTGAGGCCTCTTGTCCCTGTTTAACTGCAAAACTCCAGCTCCATGGCCCGCGAGGCCAAAACTCTGAAATCTCCAAATCCCTAACCCGTCTCTTTGGAGAAGACCAATGTCACCAATCCAACTGGGCATGGGGACGAAGGTAGTCGTGTATTGATTTGATTGCATCCACTGTCGATGGTGCGTCTCACACTCACACCCACATCCTTGTCAAAACACACACACACACACACACACACGCGCGGCTAGTCCATGGCGTACGCGCGCACGCACCAGTACGTACACCACACCAAACATGTACGCCGGTGCAAACCCAACGCAGCAGGCAGCAGCACATGCCGGCGCCGGCCTACCCTTTTCCTCCCATGCCATGGCCATGGCAAAAGAAGATGGGATGGATGGATGCGGAATCGGACATGGCATGCATGGTCCCCCTCCGTATTACCAGAGGATCGATCGCAGAGAACATGGTGGCCATGAATGGATGGAAAGTATGCAGAGGTCAACATCGCACTAGCCACGCACCAATGTCCGTGTCGACAGGACAAATCGGGCCTTTATACCGTCGCTTTCCCATATCCCCCTCGGCTGGCCGATCACTGATGAAAACCCCAACGGACTCCGTGGCCGGCCGCTCGGCCATTTGCCTCCGTCTGACCGACGCGCGATCGGTGATCACCCCCACCGACACGGCGGACGAGACCAAGCCGTCCTAGACTCCTAGTGCCGACGGGCTCGGCACAATGGAATGGATGCCGGCGACGGGCGCCCAGACGCCGGCGCCGCCGGCAAGTCGTACGTGCCGCGCGCTCTTGGGGACCCGGCGGGCCGCACCAGACCGAATTGAACCAGCGTTGGGCGCGGGCCCGTTCTTTCCAGGGCTGCCACTTAATTGCCTGGGCGGCTGGGCCCGGGCACTGTCACACAGTGAGACAGGCCGCAAGCCCGCAAGCGTAGAAGGGTGAAAATTCACCCGCGGGGATGCTTCCCGTGATGAACGGGTCAGGCTGTCAGTCCCAGTGGTGCCGTTCAATTCAATTCCCGAATGCCGTTGCAGGTCGCTCTCGTCAAGATTGGATCCATATCCTTTGGTATTAATCCTAGTATAGGACATGTTGCGTGTACTAGTCCATCATGAAAATGTAGTGCTAGAACGCCAGGACATGTTGCCTCGATCCATACGGTGTACCGGTATTATGAATTTCGTACGGTCCTTGCAACATGGATCGAGTCATTGACACAAGCGTCAAGCGGTTCATCTCATGTCACCACTCGCTATTTCCCTAAACAAAAATGTTACTACTCGCTATGACTGGAACGTGGACCTCATCGGCGCCTGCGGACCCACACAACAGGTCGTGACCAAGTCAGGATGACATAACGTCAACTTACAAGAACATCGATTCAAGCACGTTGACATACTCTGCGTTAAGGCTTTTTGGTTAGGAAATGCCACACGCATAATCAGTAATCACACTGCACATTCCGCCTCTGTTGGTAGCAAACTTCAATTATTCGCCTTGCACATTCAAGCAAATAAAAGGGTAACAACACGATGTTTTAAAAGTTTTGCATGTGTTTTATTTTTGATAAATGTTGTTCCTCGTTAGTCAAACTGGATCCTCTAAGTATGCGATCATGGCAAGTTTTCTATAACCTCATCAATCTTGAGATCTACGGACACAATCTTTGGAGGTTCTTGCAGAGGTAGATATTGTGTTTACGCAATCGTAGAGGTGAGAATACTTCAATGTATTTAAGGGTATGCATGATTAAAAAAAACAAAGGCCACTTTAGACCAGCCACCATGTTATGGTGGAAAATTAACTAATTTTCTAAAGAAGCCCTTAAGGAATTAAACTCTGAATCGGAGTTGAGGAAGATGAATATACATACAATCCTGTCGTTGGCCACCTTACTGTCATGGTGTGCTTATTATGATGCCGGCCGTCTCGGCACACACGCTGCGTGCGTACATACATGCATGGCGCTAGCCACTAGCAAATCGCGCGGCCGCTTTGCATGCTTCCCTTCTTTTACTACCTTTACAATTCAAGTGCCATGCTTTGCAAAGCCAGGATTAAAGCGCTAACATGGCCTTGCCTTTGCTTTGCTTCAATCGTACGCCACGGATCTGCATCTACATCCATCTAGTAGCCTAGTACGGGACACTTTTCTCCTAGGAATGCTCAATAAACTATGTGACCAATGCAACCCGCGGTACTTACATCGATCATCACAAAAAAGAAACATTCGAAAACAAAACAATCATGGTCAGGATTCAGGGAATGGTAAAAGTGGTTCAGTCCGTGGATCCATCAACCAAAATAGGAGTAACTACTACAGTAGCTAGTTAAAGGAGACAGCAGATGACACAAACTGAGCACCGAGCTATCGGCGAGAATACGAATCTCTGAAAGCAACCCCACGCCAATAAAAAAGAGTACAGTATCAGGCCAACACGGCTATGCACGGGTCCAACTCGAAGCGTGACTGGGGTTTGGGGTGCATGTGATCGCATTTCGCTTTCGCTTAGTATTACTCTCTTATAAATCGCGAAAGTGTACGTGGCAACTGATAGCATTTTGTTGTATGCTTATTTTAATTGATTGTGGCCCACTATAGTAGATCATTAGATCTTAATCTCTATGTTCCACATCAGGGGGATCGAGTCAGATAGTTTAATCCACCCACTGTCTGCCTGTCCGACGCATCAATTTCAGGTGGGACGCACCCCTTTCTGTTTTGAACCGGCCTTGCGCTTCAGTCTTCAGTGGTAGTAGAGACGTGTCAAAAATGGCGAGTGCGGATTTTGGTATGGTTTGATTTTTGGGGTTCTTAGATTCATTAAAATGAGGAGCATCCCTTCTAAGGTTTGGTTTGGAGACACGGGACGGAATCATCCCTATGAGGGAATATTTTCTTAGATTCAGGGACAACTCGTAACCAGAAATCGATGGGACTAGAAGGGATTAGCGAAGACGAGGGAGCAACGTTTTCTTTCCATGGCGCATGCAGACGAGTAGGCACGCGGGAGCAGTCGTGGCCTGTCTCCGCCTCGAGTTCGCCATGGCGCTGGTGAAAAATGAGGAAGAAGATGCTACTTTGGATGACATGAGGGTCCCATCTCATTTGGAGGCCTAACAAATCTTAAACCAAAATCTTTTACATCCTCACCCCTCCAACCAAACCTAGAATAAGGACATCGAACATCCCAATCTAAAAAAATAGAATAAAGCCATACATTTACTCCTCTCAAACCAAACATAACCCCAGTGCATAATAGGGCGCACACCGCCGTGGCCGGCGTGACGTTCCCACACATTCCCAAGTCCCCACACATGCATGCTTGCCGGGACCGGTCCAGTGATCTTGTACCTAACCTTTCGCGTGCGTTGCAGTTTTCTCTTCCACAAGAGGTAGACTGAGCTTTCAAAGCTGGTGATTTCCATATATAATGGTGATGATGATGATGCTTCTGGTCAGCTCATCAGCATTACTCCTTTTTGCTGAAATTAACGGGACTCAAAATTCAACAGTTCAATTTCTCAGGCACCGCACCGTTGATCCTCAGGCCAGCAAAGGCAGGGACTAATAACTTTACAGCTTTCCGAATTCCGATGTAAAGCAGCCCGTACGCCTTTGGACCGGTTCGCCTAAAGTCCAAACGCGACGCCACCGACGCAGATCTCCCCTGGCCGGCTGGCCCAAGAGACCACATGTACGGACACGGCAAGTCGGCAAACACACAGACGTACATGGCAAGTCGGCAAACACACAGACGCGCAAAGAGCTGCTGCTGCCAGGGTTTTTTTTACCGACCGGTCGGCGGAAACCGCCGGGTCCGTAACGGTAAACCGGTCGGTTTGAGCGGTTATTTCAAAATTCAAATTTAATTTTTTTAAAAAAATGCTAAAAAATTCCTAAAAATACTTCATGATTTGTAGAGTTCAATGATGTCAAAATTACTCAAATTTGAGTGTGTTTATTAATATATTTTTCAACCTTCATGATTTAATGAGCCTTAACGGGCTTTGTGTATTTTTTCTTTTTCTTTTTTTCAAACTTCTAAACATCTAAATAAATACTAAACGAACTCAAATTTGAATAATTTTGACACCATTGGGTTCTATAAATCATGAACTATTTTTAGCAATTTTTTAGCATTTTTTTCAAAGTTGAAATTTGAATTTAGGACTTACCGAACCGGTCCGAACCGGAACCGGACCGGTCTGGTAAGTCCGGTAACCGCGGTTTACCGCGTTAAACCGGGCGGTAAAAAAAACCTTGGCTGCTGCTGCTGCTGCATGTGAGCATGTCAGCAGCATGTGTGTGCATATGAACCACATCAAGGATTCAGGGTGTTGTCAAAAAAAAAAAATCAAGGATTCAGGGTCATTTGTCAAACGGGCACTAATGTCAAAAGACAACACAAGATCCACCGCAGACCGTGCCAAAGTACCACTACACTAATACACTACGGTAGCTATCTTTAATTTTCCTTTGTTCATGGCGTTATTATACGAGTATTGTACGGGCTAACACAGATGAATCTGTACAGAGCATGTTAATTTAGGATTTGGCAAGCCGAAATTTTCGTTGAAGGCTTCAAGAAGCGCAATACTTGTGACAATGGAAGTCTAGACATACAGCACATTTTTTTAGAAGAAACATGTATTCATCTTAGTGTCTTAAACCGCCTTTTTTACGACGACTCCAAAGAAAAGGAAAATTACATGTTTTACAACTCCCGTTCATCTTCCTCGAAGCCTTCGTAGATCCATCCGTCACCGCCATCGGCCGCGTACCAATCGTCGTCGGGCACCAGAGCCAAACTCCACGGGGTGGAGGCTGCAAAGGAGGACTTACTTCGGGCGACCGACCGACGTTGCCTCCCAGCGCATCGGCCAACTCTTGTACCCACGACGCATCCTTCGATTCCATCGCCGGCAACCCGAGCAAAGGCTTAGGTTTTCACCAAACATGTTCCTCGAGATTAACGGGTCAACAAAGATCATCACCCGACGAAGACAACGATGCGTCGGCCCTCGACTCCAAGAGAGTTCTCCCCCGCCTCTCCGTTGACGTCGGAGTAGATCGCCATCGGAGAACGAAAGAGACCGGAGAAATTATTCCGGCTAACGCGCCACCGCTTCCGCATCGCCGCGTCGCCAGGAAGACCAAGTCGCAGCGAGCCACGCTCCTCCGACCAAACATAGCTCCGCCGCCGAAATCGACGGCGAGTAAACCCTAGACCTGGTGACTCGATTAAGACCCTATGAAGAAAAAGCGGAAATCGAGGCGGACCCCGCTCCGCGTCACCGCCGGCAGCGAGGCCGGAGGCGAGGGAACGGGGGCCGCAGGCGGTGGAGGCGGCGGCGGCGCCCCAAACCCTAACTTCCCTTGAGATTCAGGGACCTTGGAGCACGAGTAAAATGCAGTGACATACAGCACATGGCGACTGAGGGAAGACACGCTGCTGGTCAGGTGTGGTGACATCATGATGTTCACCTACACTTGGGAGGTCCATGCTCAATTTGGTGGCTGGATTAATAGGACGGCGTCATCGCCATGATTTGGACGATGCCACGCGTCCAAGTCCAATCATCCCAAGGCAAAAAAACACGGCATGCGCGACGCGAGCTAGCCGCACCGGATCGAGGAGGACCCTCAAATATAGCAGCATGGAGCAACAATGACAGAAATAGTAGGACCACACGTATACGTGGCCACGCGTAGCCATTCTTCTTCTTTGCAGCATGAATTCTTCAAGCATTTCTTTTCATTCCTCTGCCACCGCCGTGCATGGCCTCGTTTCGCCAAGCCGACGTCGTCCTCGCCCCGGCGTACGGCACCGCGCGCCGGCCTCTGCCGCGCCCGGTTGCTGGCCCCGGCCTTCACCACCCTTGTCTCCCGCGTCGCCGAACTTCGCCGCCCCGGCTCCGGCCACATTGTGCGCCATCGTGCCGGCTCTAGCAATCTCGAGCTCGATCCTTTGCCACCGCCCTGGCCCCAGCGGCGGGGATGGGAGAGATGATAGCAAGGCGGAGGCGACGGTGACGCTGTCGAAGTTGGTGGCAGAGGAGGCGAGGGACCCATCCGTGTGCTCCTTCCATCGGCATCATCAATCGGACACATTCGCCGTGTACGAGCTGCACGAATCTTAGCGTCCTCCTACAGCCATAATAGGCCTGACGGCCACAGGTACGTGTGGAAAATCCACACTCCAATTATAACACGGCCGTTGGAATGTCCATGGTACAGCACCGCGCCCGCAAGCATTGCACCGGGAGAGAGAGACCCTGCTTCCATTGCTTGTTTTATTGGGTAGCTCCGGTGCCCGTTTGTGTGGTGTTGATCACGTTATTTCAAAATCACTTCGATCATACTAAATCAAAAATAGGTTGTTTTTTAGAATTAAAATAGGTTGTATTTATAGCCATGCATTCTCTAACTTGTGCTATGGAAGTATGGAACTCCAAGTAGATCAAGATGCTCACAATTTTGCCATCAGCTATTGCCACCATGATAACTAAACATATTTTGACGTCAGACGTTTGTCTCACTGCCATGATATACTTTTCTTTTAGGTGTGTGTCCATTCCATTTGATTCGACACTAAATATGTCCCAATAAAATCATCCATTCAGCACTCATTTTCAGTCCCCTGGTAAACCATTTTTGTCGACCAACCGAAACAATAGTCCTCGTCACCTGATTTTCCCTCTCTTTTTCCACACATGCCAACCCACGTAAGCTACACATTAGAGCCAGTTTGGCCAGTTCCTGATTTCTAGATGACTCTGATGGAAAAAAATATAGTGAGAAGCAAGTGAGGCAATTCTTGTGGTGACTTATGGAAAGAAGTGGAATCTTATTTTTTAGCTCTCAATTTATAGTGTAAATGGAGAAATGTAAGCCCTAATCAGTATCTAGTGCTATTTTAACTGTTTAGTAGAGATCCACATAATTTCCTCGAAGAGGAACTAGAAGTGAGGCTCTACCCTTAGTTCCTTATGTATACCAAGCAAATAATGACAACGAACTTATAATTTTTTTTTGAGTTCAAGGGTGGCCCCCGGCCTTTATTAAAGACCAACATTAGGTTCAGTATTACAGTTCTCCCAAGCTCATAGCTTGCTCAAATGACAATACGTGAAATAAAACCTGACATCGCTCAATTCTTAGACTATTACATAGAAAGAACTGGCGGATCACATGTTCCAGGCTTGCTTCATTGCCGAGAAGTCGATCCACTTGCCAGCCTCTTTGCTTTCTCCCGGTCGTCTGACAACATCTCCATTGCTTCAGCCGGAGCAATTGCTTCCCAATCTCCCGCCGAGGCATACATCAAACGATCAACCTTGTTCTCTATCTGGTCTAGCCAGACAGCCTTGGAGGACTCGCAACCACCAGCCAGAGCTTTGAGTTTCTTCAGACAATTAAAGTACTCCATCTTCTTCTCTTGTGGACACAAGACACTCCGGTGAGCATGTCCAATTCTCTTTAGTCAAATTATCTTATAGAAAAGAGAGTATATATTTAAGACACCAAATAGATGTGTTGTGAATATATCTTCATGCTGAATCTAGTGATATTTATTTGCTACTATCATCAGATATTATGATATTTTCATAGACTTAATCAAATTTAATATGGTTTGACTCTGTATTATATTAGAATTGTATTTGACATAATTCTATTTTCTTCTTAAAGGAGAGGTAGCCAACAAGGGAAGTCAACCATAAATTGGTAAAGTGATGAGACAAGACATTTCTTGGTGGACTAATACCGATTCCCTGCTATATTTTGACCAGCGCAATCTTGCGGTTTCTCCGCTGACATTCCTTGACCCCTCACCAATCAGTCCACAAAATCTAAACGGATTCGTAGTGGGTTTGTTAAATTTTTGGCACCCAACAAAAATTCCTATAGCCAACACCCCCTTCCTCCCCACAAAGCCCTCACCATCTCAACCGCCACCAGCCCACCACCACCACCACGGCCACTCTCGCTTGCTAGCCGCCTCCGCCTCCTCCACTCGTCGGAGCGAGCGCGGCACACCGTCGTCCGTAGCCCGGCGCCGCCGCGGCCGGCCGGGCGGCGTCATGAAGAGCCTGTGGAAGCAGAGCGGCGGCCTGCAGGTGTGCGCGGACGCCGGGCGGCCGCTCAGCCCGCTCGGAGGCCGCTCGCGGCGCCGCGCCAGGCTCACCCTCTACGCCTTCGCGGCCGCCTTCGCCGCCTTCACCGCCTACGTCGCCTTCGCGCCGCCTCCGCCCTCCGCGGGCCCCGGCCCCGGCGCCTCGTGGTTCGGCGGGGTGTACGCGTCCACGACGCCGTACCGCTCGCAGATTTCCAGCCTCTTCTCGTCCATCCTGCCCGCCGCACCCTCGCCGGAGCCGCCCGGCGGATCGGGCGGTGGCGGCCAGGTGACCCGTGAAGATGCGAGCACTGTGCAAGTCGGGAGCGCCGCGGTGGGAAGCAGCAGCTCTGTTGCGGCGGCTGGGTCTAGTGAGCAGCTGGGAAGCGGAGGCGCCGCTCCGATCGGTAATGTGGGCGCGGGGAGCGTGCCTCCGGCGGCCGATTTGGCCGGTACTAGCGTTGGCGGCGGAGGCGGAGCTCCAACCAACAGTTCCGCCTCAAGTGACGGTGCTCCGAACGGCGCGGCGGATCTGAATAAACGGAGCGGCGGAGGCGTTTCCACGGGAGGCGGCAGTGGATCCCCGGCCGCGGAAGTCGGCGAGAGTAGCGTCGATGGGTCTAATAAGCAGTCGAGAGGTGGAAGCGGAGCCCTGGGCAATGCTGCTGCCGGACATGGCAGCACTGTCAGAGCTGAGGCCAAAGTTGCAAGTGATGCTTCCACCAATAGTTCTGCGGGGAGTGGCAGCAACTTGGGGAAGGTAGATTTGAGCACTGGGTCTTCTAATGATCCGGCCGGGAGTGGAAGTGGTGTTTCAGGCAGTGGTTCGGCTGCTGGAAATAGCAGCACTGTAAAGCCTCATGCTGAAGATGCTGTCGGAGCCAAGGTTGATCTGAATAAAGGTTCAGGTGCTCAGCCAGCAAACCCTTATGGAGATGCAAGCCATACATCAGATGCGAGTTCTAGTTCCGGGAAGAGTAAAGATACAAAGGCTTTGACCAGTGAGAGTTCAGATGCTCAACCAGACAGTGGAAGTGGAGATGCAAACCATAAATCATCTGGCAGTTCCAGTCCAGTAAAGAGCAATGCTGGAGATGGCGAAGTTGAGGGAAGTAAGGCAAATGTGAGTGTTGTTCCGTCTAGTAATCAAACTGGGAGTCTGGCATTGGTAGGGCAGAAAGATGTTGGGTCTCCCAGTAACAACAACACGGTTGTAGCATCTCCCCCTGTGAAGAATCAGGAACAGACCGGGAGCCAAGTTGCTCCCAGCGGGAGCAGTGGTACAGTGAATAATCCGCAGGGAGATACTGCTCAGGGCAGTGCTGGTTCATCAAATAACCATTCGGCCCAAGCAAACTCCTCAAAATCTGGACATAACAGCAAGGACAACAGGTCATCAATAAAACAGGATGGTAGTTCTAGTGGAAATAAGAAACCTGATTGGTTCAAGGAAGTGGCTAGTTGCGATATGTTTCATGGGAATTGGGTTAGGGATGACTCATACCCTCTCTACCCTGAGGGATCATGTCCTCACATTGATGAGCCCTTTGACTGCTATCTCAACGGTCGGCGAGATCTAGCTTACCAGAAGCTCCGATGGCAACCCAGTGGATGCAGTGTCCCAAGGTGAGGATAAGGTTATTAAACAATGCAATGATCTTAATGATTTCATTTCAAGCTTGGTTTGTAATTTGTCAACATCATGTTTGTGTCATTTCAGATTGAACGCAACCGATATGTTGGAGAGACTGAGAGGAAAAAGACTTGTTTTCGTTGGCGATTCACTCAATAGGAACATGTGGGAATCCCTTGTGTGTATTTTGAGGAATTCTGTCAAAGACAAGAGGAAGGTTTTTGAGGCATCTGGCAGGAGCGAGTTTAAGACCGAAGGCTCATACTCTTTCCTGTTCACGGTACACAGTCTTTGAAGTTCAGATTCTACACTATGCACATGTTCACAGATTTAATTAATTAGCATTGTTGCCTAATTGCCTTTTCCACTCATGTCATATAGGACTATAACTGCAGCGTGGAGTTCTTCCGCTCCCCATTCCTAGTCCAGGAATGGGAGATGCAGGTGAACAGCAGAAAGAAAAAAGAAACTCTCAGGCTTGATCTGGTCGAGCAATCGTCATTGAAGTACAAGGATGCAGATTTTCTCATTTTCAATACTGGGCATTGGTGGACTCATGAGAAAACTGCTCTTGGGTAACTCATCTTGTTCTTTTGGTTGAACAAGCATCTCTGTTTCATTCTTGCTTAAACACTGATAACAGATTTAATGTGCCACAGGAAGAACTACTACCAGGAAGGTAACCATGTGTATGATGAGCTAAATGTCATGGATGCCTTTCATAAAGCTCTTCTCACCTGGTCCAAGTGGATTGATGCCAATGTCAACTCCAGAAAAACTGCTGTGTTATTCAGAGGCTACTCTGCATCTCATTTTAGGTGTGCATCGCCTTTTATATTGCAAACTATCACGTGATATATTTAATCTTGGTTGACTGAATAAATATTTTGCTTTGCATCTCCACTATGCAGTGGCGGCCAGTGGAATTCAGGCGGTAGCTGTGACAAGGAGAGCGAACCAATAACCAATGAACAGTACCTTTCAACCTACCCACCAATGATGAGCATCCTGGAGGATGTGATCCACAAGATGAAAACTCCGGTTGTTTACATGAACATAACGAGAATGACTGACTACAGAAAGGATGCACACCCTTCCATCTACCGCAAGCAGAACCTGACTGATGAGGAGAGGGCCGAAAGATATCAGGACTGCAGCCACTGGTGCCTTCCTGGAGTACCAGATTCCTGGAATGAACTTGTTTATGCTCAAGTTTTGATCAAGCAGCATCAAATGCGCCAACAATAAAGGCAACTACTGTTTTTTTGCTGTGTGCTTGTATATGATCTGTTGTTTTCTAGGATGATAGTCACCACTGTGATGAAAGTAAGGTCGGCATGAGACCGAGGATTTTCCTAAATCCATATAGAGAGTAAAGTTGTCCATGCTACCTCCCAATACCCACACAAGTTCTTCAGTAGAGGTTTCGGGGACATCATATTGTAAAGTTCGTATCTAATGCTAATCTGAAATAAAGAATAGTATAGATATGACGATATAGGCGCTCCTGTCTTCTGTGATTCCCTTCTTGTTCTCATGTATGTTTCTAATCATCAAGGGTGTCCTATGATATAGACTGTATGAATGGAGTGTTTGTTTTGGTTGGGTGATTCATATAATTTGTAGCACCATTACAGTTAAGTGGAAAAGGTTGTAGTGGTAGATGTGACAGTGGGAGGATGCGGTATCTATCTGTTCTTATGGTTGAAAAAATGGTTAGCCTTGTGCACTAGTGCTGGCAACTTTTTATCCAAAATTGAAAATATGTATAGACACCCACACCATTGCTGGCATTTTTGTCCTAGCAACAATGTACTATGGAGTAACTAAAGCAGATTTGTATGTTCTGGATGCCATTTATGATGTATATTGCAAGGTTGAAGGACATCTACCAGAGAAGGTTAGGCGCTGAGCAGATTCTGTTAATGTGCTCAGCTGTTTAACCAAATTTTCAGCTAGTACATGATATTGTATTTTACTGCAAGCTGAATTCTTGTTTGCTTACTCCGTATGTCATTGCTGCACTGTTTTTATGTTGATTAAATTGTATTTTTGTATGTCATGGCCGAGGCCAGGCAGAGAAAGCGTGGCCCTGAAGGTAATTTGTTCGCTTGCTAATATATTTACTACCTCTGTCCCTGAATAAATAGTCAAGGTTTAAAAACTTTGACTGGATTTCTAAAAAAACTGATCAAGATTTATGGTACCAAAATAGTATCATTAAATATATTATAGAATATAATATGCTCATATATGTCATAGATGTTATTACTCTTTCCTATAAAGTTAGTCAAACTTAAAATAGTTTGACTTGCACGGATTGTAGGAAATGTTTTATTTGGGGACATAGGGAGTATAACCAAAATGGTAATAATGACACCAATCACATTTATTTGCAAGTTCATTCTGGTATGTTTTACCACTAATCCTTGACAAACTTTGCTTGTTCCAACATGATGTAATGTATCTATACTTCTGTTTACATTTGATGATAAATAATTGTTCCATTATTTTTCTCTGCAGGCACTTTGTCACTGACAACTCTTACAAAGTTACATAAAGAATGTTTCTTATATGTTACATAAATATTTGTCTAGTACATTAAAAGAAACAGAGTATAACTGTTTTTGTAGCTTTCAAAAAACAGAGCTTTTGCCTACCTCCCACCTATGATATCTTATGGAGTACTTTTAGTTATTAGAACTACCCTTTTCAAGTATGTCTTCTGGTGTCCCTATTGTTCATCCAGAACAGAAGATTATTGGATGACATGTACTTGTTTTTCTTTTTGAAAGAATTGAGAAAAGTATATGATAGATATCATGCACAGGCTACAGGCGGTGGAGCATATAAATTGGCTGATGATTTCCTGGAGAAACTAGGTGTTTATTTTGACAAGCTTGATGAAATAGATAGTGTCGTTTCTGGAGCAAATTTTTTGTTTCAGATCAGTGTCAGTCCTTAGCTGTTCATCATACTATTTCACTGACAAATATCCTTGCATGTCCTACATCACTATTAATATATTATTTTTTTACTTTTCTCACTCTGTTAGATAGTCAACAAACCACAATTTGTTTATTTATGTGATGAAGAGCATGTTTTTCCTTTTCCTTTTAGCTGATGCTATATTTTTGCAGAATATTCTTGGTGCACCCTTCATACACATGAATGGACCGAGGGCTCCAGTATATGTTTCCCCAAAAAATTTGATTCCATACCATCTTGTCAACATTGGCTCAGGCGGCTCAGGAGTATACTGAAGGTTGTGCTTCTTCACTAGGGACTGGGGTACTTTTTGGAAGTGCATTACAATGTGACCATATGTTGTTAAGAACAATGTAGGTCACTGGAAGTGGTCTGGAAATAGAAAGTTTGAAAGGGTAACTGGGACGGACATTGGTGGTGGTACTATGTTTGGTTTAGCAAAACTTCTAACAGGCTGTAAGAGGGACACCATGCCAGCGTCTTTGGCTTGATTTCTCTGCTCTCCTCGGATAAGTTGTGTGATTTGTATTTAGGAGAGGGATGGTTTTGTGGTCAGCATTGTGCTTAGTCCTCATTCTTGTGCACATACAGGTATGGCTCAACTATCTTTATAAACTTGTCGATGGATCTGCAAGTTGTTGTTACCGAATTCTTCGATGTTCTGCAAAGGTGTTTTTTTCCCGAATGCTTCGATCGATGATCTGCAAGCTGTTTTTTTTCCTGGATGTTTGGATGGTCTGCGAGCTGCTTGCTCGTACTGAATGCTTCGGTAGCATGTCAATGAATTCGAAATTCTAACAAAATTTCTGTTGATACTTGACCGGCCCCAAGGAGCAGTGATACTTCAGTGTCAGAGTCAGGAGCTGAACCTCGCAAATCGCATCAGACTTCTGACTTGTCTGCTCTGCTTCTGTCACAGAACAAAAACCGTCCTCATCTCATCTGCACATCACTGCTTGTGAGTCAGTATTCCAGCCCACGAAGGCCCTTTTTGCACAGCCCACATTTGTGAAGCTGTGACAAGTGCAAAAGCCCATGGGCCAAAGAGCCTGCGCCCACGCAATCATCGTATCCCAGCCCACGAAGTCCCTTCGGTACCGTCCGTTTCGCCCATATCTTTCCTTCCCTCGTCTGGCAGGCAGGTAGGTATCTTGACGCTGTACTGGGAAGTACACCAGTTTGCAAAGCAACCACCAGATCAGATCGGCATTTTTGCCGTGTCAGTGTGACCGTGTCCTCCTCCCGTTCGATCTGTTAGCCAAGCCCGGCAACTACGCATGTGTACTATAGTAGAAGTAGCATAGAGTATTATTACTTTATTAGACTATAAATCTGGATGGATCCAGTTGCGATGGTCGATCCAGCCGAACATTACATTAGCACTGAGACGGAAACGCCCACGATGCGGCGTCTATATATGGGGCGCCAACTGTCCGGTGCCCGCAGCAGAGGCGAGTGACGAGGCGAGATGCTGATTCATTGTCACTGGCTGCCCCGCCATGCTGCCCAAAAGCTGGATGGATGCGTCGACCACACATGCTCCCCCTGACAGCGCCCCAAGCAACCTTTGCTTTACTCCCCTGTTCGCTCCCAGTTCTTGCCACTGCTCCATCTGACTAAAAATCACTGCCCCCACCCTGATCTGACCGTTCCATTCCATCCATCCTCGCAAACCCCAGCAGCTAATGTAATCAACCAACCAAAAGCCAGAGAAGATTTGATGAGAGAAAGGAGCACGCTGTACGTACTCTCTGTAAAAAAACGGCGAATAAATTTCACCTACTGTAGTTTTACATCCTAGTACGCTGTACGTACTCTCTGTTAAAAAGCTGTATCCCTACACGATATGATACCGCAGACTCCAGAGGGCCGTTATGCCAGTTTCTTACACCAGTGGGCAGGCAGCCAGCACGCCTCAGGGTCGATCTGCGCCGTCCCGGGTTGCGGATCCGACGGGCGTCCGGGTGCTGGGCACGCGCATGTGGCTGGCGTGCATGCCCCAGCCAAGCCAAGACAGCAGGCCGGCCAGTGCCGAAAACTGCACCATCTACCACTATTCTAATCTATACTGAAAACTTATTACTGCATCATCCCCCATAAATAAATGCAGGCATGAGCATGAGGAGGAGGATTGAGATTGAGGCAGGCATAAAAGGCAAGCCGGAACCAAAAGCCCTCGCCCTTTAATTTGCACCCTCCCCAAATCTCCATTGCATTTGCATTGCCTGCCCGTCTCCTTCTCTCTCCTCTGTCACTCCCTCCCCTCTCTGTCTCTCTCATCTCATCCATGAGGATCAGGCGGAGGCCGCAGGCGGCGGGCTCAGATCTGGCCGCCGCGGCATCCACGGCGCCGCCGACCCCGCTGAATGCGGCGAGGAACCGTGGGTGGCTGCTGGCGGGAGGTGAGGACGAGGATCGCGAGGCGAAGCCGAAGCTGGTGCATGCGAGTGGTGCGGATCTTGTTCTCGGGCAGAAATCCGGGGTGGCCAGGCGCCTGGCATTGCCCCAGGTATGTATCAGTTCTTGCACTCATGGTCATGGAGGAGGTGACTAGATCTAGCTGAATCCGTATCTTTGCTGACTCCGCAGGACGACAATGTGGTGGCGGATTGCGGCAGGAGCGGCGTGGGTGGTGCACAGCAGCATGGCGCTGATGATGATGGTCGCATGAGGTACGGATTAAACAACTGCGAACAGAATAAGAGATTGTTTGCAACTTTGCAATTTTGACGGCACAATAGGTAGAGCATCACGTAGTACCTAATATAAAAAGAAAAAACAAAGGGAAATCATGCTACTTGCTATAGGGTATAGGTTCTTCTACTTTTGATCTCCCTCATGCACTGTTTCATAGTATGCGATGCAAATGCAATGCCAGATTGGCAGCTTGACCCATGAGGGAGGGACGCCATGGATCCAATTATTTTAGTGCACATCCAATTATTTTAGTGCACCACACCACCTCCCCCCCTGCAGACTGTAGTCAGTGTCAGACAAAACACTCCTGTAGGCACGTCCTCCCATGATCCATCCGCGGCGCGGCGCATGATTCCTGTGCTCCCTAGCCCATGCCGTCGTCCTCTCTTGGCTTTGGCTGCTTCACTACTTGTCGATCACAGGGAAGCCTAGCAGGCGCCTACCGGGTCTCGTTGCATTCTTGCTAGCTTGGCCTCGCTCGCTGGCTCGCTCGGTACACGTCGGCAACCGATGCACATTCACGCGCTCCACAGTGGGTTTCTCTTCTTTATGCGGGTCGCGTTGGAATCACTGTATATGTTTGCACTTGCAGATTCAGTGCGGCGAATGGCCACGGCGGCTCGGAGCACAAGGACGGCGGCGGGGCGACTACGTGCACCGGTGGTGTCGGCGTCGGCATGTACGAGCCAGCGGTGAAGGCGGATGAGGAACAACGGGTGACGAGCAATGGCTTCGTGCAGCAGCCTGCCGCGTCGGCGCTGCCGCCCGTGGCCGCGGCAGTCGTCAAGGAGGAGGGGAGCCGGAACAAGCAGCAGGCCACCAGCAACGGGACCGGCACCGGTGGGGCCAAGAAGCGGCGCGGCCCGGCTGTGCTGCTGGAGGGGTCGCGGTGCAGCCGCGTGAACGGGCGCGGGTGGCGGTGCAGCCAGCCCACGCTGGTGGGCTACTCGCTCTGCGAGCACCACCTCGGCAAGGGACGCATGCGGAGCGCGGCCGCGGCCGCCGCCGCACGGGGCGCCAGCAACGCGGGTGTAGGCCGGCTCGGGCGCACCGAGCACGGGGCGGCCAGGATCGCCGCGACGGTGGCCGCAGCAGCAGGCGTTGTTACGGCCGCCGCGGCGCCGCCGCCTACCAAGGCCGAGGGGCCGAGCCTGCCGGGCTGCTAGGCGATGCCGCGACGGACGGAGACGGATCGGAACCGCGGAATTCTTTGGTTTGTATTGGATCGGTGGTGGCGGTACGGTCGTCGGCGATCGAGCCGCGTTTTGTGGGACTTTGAATGTCGGCGGTGGCATGCCCGCGCAGGTGCACGCACAGTGAAGCAACCCCCGGCCCGCGGCGTTCGTGGTGGGTCTGCCGCCAGAATTATTGCGTTGCGGATGGTTTATATGTGCAAAGTTTCGTGCATACCGTATCATCGGTGCAACTTGGAGGGTGTAAAAAATTCGAAGGCGATTGGTGGCGCTTAGAGAAACGGAGAACCGCCAAGTTGGGATCGAGATCAATCAATAATCATGTTTATACGGGCACCCTTTCGCTCGTAATCACCCCACATGTTCTCTCTCTCTCTCTCTCTCTCTCTTGCCCCCTCAAACTGTTTAGCTGATCCGGCACCGCGCTCTACCGGCTGGAACCAGGGGAGCCGTGCAGCACAGCTTTAATCTGATGACGTTCCTGCACTGACTAGTGAGGCCTTGTTTAGATTCCAGATTTTACTCTCAAATTTCACTATACAGAATTCCTATTCCCCGTCACATCAAAACGTCAGACATATATAGAAAGACAAATATAGATGAAATAAAAAACTAATTACACATTCTGTTGCTTTCGAGGCAAACATTTAAATTTTAAATTAATCAACGTTTGGACAATTATTACTAAATAAAAACAAAATTGCTACAGTGTGACGGAACATCTACTATGTAGATTTTAGCCACTATTTTTGGAATCTAAACAAGGCCTGAGTAGTGACTAGCATGGGACGGGGACGCGAGCATACGGCAAGGACAGACCGAGACGGGACCGTGATGATTCGTGCTGATGACTAGCCAAAACCGAACGAGCCGATCAGCCGACCTGCACCATCAGTCCATCGCCATGCACGCCGGACGCCGGCGTGGTCCATCCGCGCGTACGGGTAGTACGTGACAGTAGGACTGTAGGAGTACATTCTTCGTTTCGTTGTCGCTCCTGCCGAGTCCCACTCGCATTGCCCCACCAAATTGCACGGTCCGTTCTACGGGTCGAGCGCTGCCATCCATTCGCAAGTTGAGCTCTGCGTGGGCTCGGCCACTAGAGACTGGGACTTTGGGGAAAAAAAATTCTATGGGTGGCTCGGCCCGCAGTGGCAGCCGATTTGTCGGACTCGGAACAGTCATCGTCATCTCAAGTGGGTTACGTGACCGGGCTGGGCGGCGTAGTTGGTGCCGATTTGCTCTCGGTGGTTTAACCAAAAAGTTACAAATTCCTTGTAAAAAAATACCAAAAGGTTACAAATATAACCTTCACTTTACAAACATGTTTCATTCATGTATAATAAAGGTACCTGTGATTTATCTATAGTTAGACTAGAGTGGTAAAAAAACAGAAAAAACACTATGCATCCCATAGTGCATACTCTCATACCACGTGACAATGGCGTACCTAGAATCTAGAACAAGGGTGACCCATCTTAGAGATGTAAAACCAAATTATAGGATGGTATATATGCAATTTTTTTGATTTTATAAAATGTTTAACTATAGTTTAACCTTAAGCCAAATATTAGGGTGCTCTATGGATCACACGTCCACCTAGCCAACTTTGCCTATGACCACGTCTCTCTCAACTTCACAACAGGTACTCACTATTGTTATCTATTTAAGGCGAGTTATTCTTTAGTCAAAATTTCGTATATGTACCTAAGACTTTATTCCACCAGACATTTAATTTGGGCCTTAAGATTTGTTTGATTTTAATTCAATAATAAGAGGTCAAGCCTTAATATTATTATCTATCTAATCTTACCGAGATATTATTATTGGAGGACTAAATGTCTGGTTCAGGCAGGTGCTCTCATGGGCGACTGATCAGTGGAAGACACTCAGTCCAGAGACCTAGATTCGAGTCCTGCATCCTCTTATTAAAAAACGGAAGTGCAGTCCAGTCTCTAGCTCCTTCTCGTCGAGGTTTTTT
The DNA here is from genome assembly GCA_018135685.1 of Themeda triandra. Lineage (NCBI taxonomy): Eukaryota > Viridiplantae > Streptophyta > Magnoliopsida > Poales > Poaceae > Themeda > Themeda triandra. Next base: position 357,493 of record JAENPR010000147.1, on the reverse strand, counting down.
TTAATGCTTGGTTGAGACTTCAGACGAGAGAGACAAATTAAACATGCTGGTGCATGCCTTGAGCTAATAGAGCTGGCACGCGAATCTGTTCTTTGCCAACCGACTTTTGACTCACACAGTAATTCTTTTCTGTTATTGTGACCGACTGGTGTCTCACCAATTTTGCCGTCAAGGTCAACCACAGGTCTCCTCACTCCTGGATGTTCTTTCAACAAAGCATAAGGCAGTGTATATTTAATTACCGTTTAAAAATTGGTAATAATATTTTATATCGGTTCACTTTCACAGAGGAATGTTGTCTCGAAAAAAAGTAGTACGGTAGTAGCCTTTCTACTGAACAACGACACCTCAGTATAACGGCGTTGCCAGTGGTCTTACAGGACTGCTATACATTGGAAACTCAGTCGAGAACGAGCATTGGAAGGTTAGAAAAGGCTCACACCGAAGACTAGCTCACACTGCAAAAGCTTCTGTAAACATCGATGACTTTATGAGAAAAAGGAAACTGAAAATAGGTAATTGGTCGTGAACTACAAGCTGCGACCGTTCATCAAGTCGTTGGCGTCTTTTTTCGGATACCACAATCATATAGGACTTGTTTAGTGGTAGAGAAGATTTGTATATTAATACAAGAACTAGTTAAAGCACATTAGATTGTACGTTGTGATGCGAAAGTTTTCCTCCTACCAAAGCATAAAAACATTCTTTTTAAAAAAAATAAAATACTTCAAACACATATGTTTACACACACAAGTACGAATATTCTTTTTGTAAATACTACAAATTAAACACAGACGTCTTGCACATATGCTACGTAACCTCATAAGCACATACAACCAAATGTGCCTAGAGATAGAAAACTTCTCCTCCGCTTATAATTTTTTTCAGCAAGAACATTATTTTTGTCGCACTTTGGTTATGACTAATCAACCATAAAAAGAAAGAGCAAGGTTTCCCGTGTCTCTGAAGCTGGCCGACCACTAACTTGTTGATGTTCTGCTTCAGATACCGTAATGATAGGAGATGTATCGCACAAAAGATTCAGATTTACATACCTTACATGCGAGATTAGATGCTGTGATGACCTTTCGCACAAAAGACTATAAGATGCTATGATAATAAGTTAATAACAAACGCATGACTCAGCTTGTAGGGTTCATATCACCACTGTTTGGTTCGGTAAAGATACCTCGAAGGGTTCCTTTCTGTTGCACAGTTGAACTGCATGTATTGCCTCTTAATAACCGTTGTAGCATCAACCAAATTGTTACCAACATCCGTGATCTACTAAAAAATTGCATGCTCTGTTCTTTATCATTTCTGAAGACAAAATTTGTAAGGATATTGACAAGGTAATCATTTGACCTACAAATTTTAAATATATATTATGTTAAATGAAACAGTTAATAATTTGAGCATTTTTCATCAGATATGCACATATATCATTTATGGAAAAAATTTGTACACCTATGGCAGTTTGAATTTTCCTATACGCCAAGTCTAAAACAATATAAACTTTATGCAGACCGAATAGTTGACTACTTAACTTGTTTTACTGGCTACACTGGGGCCTTAGTTGATAATTGATACTGCCGAAAGTGAATCCCTTTCTATACCGCCTTTCTCCGCTCCCTTTGCTGCGCTCTACTGCTGTCAGTCTGTTCCACCCTTCTCTTTATAAGCACAGCACGTCCAGCGCTCTTGGAGCAGGAAGCTCGATCTAGCAGAGCTTCTCAACACTAACTGCTCTGTTCTTTACACTAGACAGTAGACACATCAGCTCCAGCTCTGAATGGGAGCACCCGACGTCGGTGGCAACAAGAACAACAACGACGACGCAGCCCAGAAACGACGGCGCCACCACCGTGGCGACGTCCTTTGGCGCATCCTGCGCGCCTGGTTCTGCTGCAAGTGTTCGGAGAGCGAGTGAGCATTGGCAACCATATATGGTAATTGAGAGCTGCATCAATGATGTAATACAAGATCTTTCGTCAGAATGAACCATCTGACAGTATGGTAATTTTATCCGTACTCAGGAAGTACTAGTATGGTTTTGAATAATGCCTGTGTCCAGCTACATATTGTGTAAGTGTGTTTGTGTACTTTTAGAATCTCCTGATATGCAAAAGCTAGCTTTGGGTTGTTCTGAAAACAACTCAATATCGAAGGTATATCTTTGTGGCTTGTAATCAGCTTTGTATCGTATCGATTCCTGATTCTGATGATCAGAATCGTCTTAATGGGATCTATATAAAATAGTACAAGAATAAATATGATTAGTATGTGCTTTCTGAATATGTGAGGTGTCTTCAGTTCATTCTTTTGCTTCACAAGTAAACAGAGCCTAGAGTGGGGCATAATGCTAGTTTGATTGTCCGGATCAATCCGGAGGGTCTGTTCTAATCGAAAGCATCAGACACTTTCGGTATCAATCAGCCTTTTTACTGAGGTTAATTATCAGTCATGGGGATCTTGGTCATTTCCTATTTCTTTCTGGGAGAACCAGGTCAGCTAAAAAACTTAGAATTATTGGCGGCGCTCACACCCCCCAAAAAGAACAACAACAGAGAATTATTGTTAAAAACAAAAATGACAACAACAACAACTGAGGATTACTTGAGCCTTGATATCTAAAAAAAACTTTACTACATGAAACAGTGGCGAAGCCAGCCAGAAATGGTGTTGGGTCAGCTCCATTAAAACAATGGACTTAAGCTAGAGATGCAAAGGATTTATTAAGGAATTCAATATTTCATTGGGGTCGGCTGACCCTAAAAAAGGGCCTGGCTCCGCCACTGACATGAAACCTCACTAGCGCGGAGCGAAGTGAAATGAATTGGCCCTGCTTAGCCCTGTCATTATATATAAGACCTCAAGGTCCTCAACTGAAAAGTCCTTTCTGGTCCAGGCGTAGCCTCGTAGGGTTGGTTACTGATAATCCTGATCAAAACAACAAACAACATAAAAAAGTAAGTTTATTTGCTACGATAAACCTCATATATGGATCCTACACATGGTGATTGTGGCACTCATCAAGTCATGAAGCGTATGGATGTGGTTGGAGCATCTGAGTAGCACCCAGCAGATCTGAGTTCGACTCCCTGTGGGAGCGAATTTAAACAGGTATGTATTATCAAAAAAACCAAAAAAAAATAGGCTGGGGTTTCCGTTGCTGACTTCGGTCAAATGAGGCGCATGGATTTCACGAAGAATGATCTCATTTTTTATCTCAAAGATTTGCTATAACGGTATCATCAGCGAAAGGAAATTTTGATATAAGAGTTTGCCATGGCTATCCACTTAGTAAAGAAACCTTACTTCCCTTGCGTCAAGTTATGAGTGAATTGGCCTTAATTTTTGAGCTGATCTTATTTGTGCATGCAATTCAGGGGCATACGCAGTGTCCTAGGCTCCCACACTGCAGGGTCTGGGGAAGGAAAAATAGCAAATAGCCTTTCCCACACAAACGTGCATGCAATTCAATATGGCAGTAAATTTATAGCAAAATTTGCTGCAGGACACTGTGAAAACAACAAATCTGCTAGCTCACACTACAAACGTGCTTATCATCTGCTGGCTCACACTACAAACGTGCTTATTGGCCCAGTACCATTATAATTTGTTGCTTCTTTGCCCTAGGACACCGCGCTTATTAAAATAAGAATTTCAAAGAAAAGGGAGAGAGAAATGTGACTCAGTGGACGATTCTGCCCTTGCCGGACCGAGTTGCGTTCATGGTCCGGTTGAACCACTTAAACCCAAGCGCTGGTCTGTCTCCTTCCTCGCGTCGCCGTCGACTCCGGCTCTCTCCCTCTCTCTGTTCTTCCTTTGAAGCAGGAACCCTAGATCCGTCCCCATGGAATCGAGCTCCCATTCCACCCCCTACGACTCGCCTCTCCCTGGCGCCTTGTCCTTGGAGCCATACAGGGACCCGACTGGCTTCTTGCCTCTAGTTCCATGCCACAAATGCGGAACCAACCTCATCGGTCACGTGTCACAGAAGGCCAACAGCAAGGGAAGAGGTTCTACAAGTGTCCACTGTTGGAGCATGTAAGATTTTGTTGAGTTGTTGTTCTCTCGTTGAAATATTTCAGTCTTTTGAGTTCAATTTTGGCCGTTGTGTTGTTTGCAGACCGATTTCGGCTTGTGGCATATACATGTTTGAAGAACAATATGTGGAGTACTTGGTCAAGAGAGGCTAACTTCCTCTCGGGTGCAGTCAGATTAGAGGGCAAGACCGGATGGCGCTGGAAGTGGTGCAGGCTGGGAACGAGATGGTGAAAGCTAGGGACACAATGAGGGCTGGCGACATGGGGAAGTTCTGCAATGGTGTTGAGGCCTGTCACGATCTTCTGCAGGATGTTGTCGTTCATCTAATTGATGCAAAGGCTCATCTCAAGCTTGTATTAGATGCATGCCCAAACCAAGGTTGAGAAGATAGGAGAGCAGTTGTTTGTAGTTTATGTTGCTAAACTTTTCATTTTAGTGCTCGTGTTGCTGGTTATGTTGGTTAAGTTAAGATGGCAACAACTTTGTACAAATTTGTTTTAGTGCTCATGTTGTTGTTCTAAGACTTTTTTTGTAGCAACCTGACAATTTGTGTTGGTTAAGATGTCACAGCCTAACATGTATGAAAATGAATTCTGTTTCAACCTCGCATAACACATGACATGAGTGAAATTGATAGCAACCCGGCATAACAACCCAAACCAAAATGTCATACACGACACATGTTCAGAATGGTTGCATTACATAAGTAGCAAATTGTATAACTTCAACACCGCACAATTTCAACATAGTGGTTCTACATAACAGGTCTATTACTAAGAAAGAACTGACATCACAGCTCTTTACTAGAATTAAACCACAAAGCTCATAACTGACATCATAGGTCCATTATCAGTTTCTTCTTGCTCACCCTCTTGTTTGGTACATCTTCTTCAATGGCCACTGACTTGCTTGGTCCCTCAGTTGCAATGATAGTCTTCTTTTTTGTGGTTGTCTTCTTCTTCAGTGTGGTTGCCTTCTTCTTTTCTGTAGCTATCTTTGAGGTGCCCTTCTTCTTCTTGGCCAAACCAACAGGTGCATCCACCATCACCCTTTTTGGCTGTCCATGGACAACAAACAAAACAGAATGGTATAAATAGAATGCAATATTAATTCTAGGAAAATGAAGTTATTTGACACATACGTTCTTGTGTTCCCAACTGCGCTATTTGTTATTGCTAGTGGTGCGTTGTTTGTTAGTGGTGCTATAGTTGTTCCGCCACTTGTGCTTTCAATCTATGATTGTTGAGTGGAAACATTTATTGCTTCACTAGATTTCTTAGACCTTGCTCTCTTTGGCTTTGGTGTTGCAAGTGGGGGTGCATTAGAGTCGTAGATTGTTTCATTGCAGGTCTTCTCCATACGACCAAACTGACTACAACCTCTTTACCTACACAACAGTAATATACATCAGAGTGAACAACAGTAGCCATCACAAAGGATAGTTGATAAGCATTACAAGAAGCATTCAAAATTACATACCTGCCAAGTCCTTCCATCCTGTAGTTGAGAGGCATGAATCCTCCACTTGCACTTCTTCCTCTTGCTATTGTACCCCTTGCAGAGTCCTCTATACCTCTTGGACTCACTGTAGGGAGCTGCAATTTCAAACTCATTAATCACTGCATATTGTCTGATAGCCCTCTTAAAAGTGTCTCCATCCTCAAATGTGACACCAAGGGCTATATTAGAGTTGGCTAAATTAGTTACATGCTAAGAAACCTCAGACACAGCCTCATCATCAACATATAAATCATCATGGTCAATAGAGTCAGAATCAGTAGGCTCTTGGACACCTTGCTCTCTTGGTCAGACAAGTACTGTTGCTCATCATTGATGCCAACATATTCCTGCTAGGCTTCATCCCATGGCTCATCATCATCAACCTTTTCTTTGGTACCTTTTCCCTTGTTAGAGTCGGCAGTGCCATCTGAGTCAGCTGTGCCTTCAGAGCCTTTAGAACCATCAGACTGAACTGTGCTATCAGAGCCATCAGAGCCATCAACCTGAGCAGCAGTGGCAACCAGAGAGGGGTGGGAAGATGCACCAACATCATCATTAATAGATAAGCTCTGACTATACACCATTGCAAGAGTGTCATAGAATTGCACAAACAAAGACAACCTCCTTAATTCCCAATAGTTAGCAATAACATTCATCAAAACTGAATCAGTAGTTAGAGTGCAATAGCATTTGGTGTGCTTGTCGTAGAATGACAAATTGAAGCTCTGATTTTTCCCACAAGACAATCTTGGTGCTTCCGTCGAGCTGAAAATCTGCAGCTTTGTGAGGAACTTTGCTTCCGTTGTCGCAAGCTTTGACATAATCAGGGATGCAAACTACTACCCAAAAAGCAGAACTACTGTCCATCCTGGAAAATGGACAAGAATAAGACATGAATCCTAAAAAGGGACAAAAAATCTACTTCTATCCGCAAATCAACAACGTTTCCATTCCATTGATGAAGGTTGGTCAAGCCAAATTAGTAACGATGAAGAGTAGAAGCAGGAGGAGGAAGTTCCATACCCGCCAGGAACCCATGACAGGTTCAGGCCCTTCGACGGCGAGTCAATGCTCGGGCGGAGCCGCTAAGGCTTCGGGGACGCCACCATCTTCACGCATCCATTACCTGGCCAAGGGGATGGGGCTAGGGTTCCTTGCGTCGACAAATCGAGCGGAGGGGGTAGTGGCGATGGCCGATGACGCAGGATGGGGGAGAATGGGGGCTAGGGTTCGAGGAGAATAGGGACGACGCTCGATCCTGGTCTGGTTGGACCAAATCGAACATGGTCTGGTCTGGTCCAGGGGGGCATCAAGGTCATTTACGAAAGTTTGTCTCTCCCTTTTCTTCGAAATTCTTTTTTTAATAAGCGCGGTGTCCTCGGGCAAAGAAGCAACAAATTGTAATGGTACTGGGCCAATAAGCCCGTTTGCGGTGTGAGCCAGCAGATTTGTTGTTTTCACGGTGTCCTACAACAAATTTTGCCTAAATTTATAGGTCTTAATTCAAATCTTGGATGATGCATTTTGGATTGTAAACAACTTAAATAAAAAATGACAACTCCAAAGTTGTATATTGTATCTAGAACTACAATTTTGGTATAGACCATGTCAACATTCAACGTTGCTTAAAATTCTAAATTTAAATTTCACAATATGAGAATTTAAAAGAAATTTTGGAGATTTTGTTTTTTAAAAAATATAATCAATCTGCTACAAAGTTGTATATCACATGAAATCCTACAATTTTAATATAAAACTCATCTTCATTCAACCTCCTATAAAAAATGTTGTAATTCATTTTTTATTTGGCATGGGACTTTCAAGAGTGTCATCTCCATCAAAAAAAAAATTATAGAAACACTAGACCCTTAAAATGTTTGACTCCATTAATAACTATTTCAGAGGTGGATATCTTGAGGTGTCCACCTCTATTAATCAACTAATAACAAAGACAAATAATATCTTAAGGCGACCATCTTTGTAAATAGTGAGTTAATTAACAAAGTCAGTCTCCTTAGGAAGTTAGGATGTCCACCTCTATCAATAATTAACATAGATGGATAATTAACACCCGTCTAGCCATTTATAGACTTGACTTCTAAAAATACCTCACTGTTAGTCAGTGAGCCTATTGGGACTCAACTCTCCATGCTACATTCAGAGACCCCGATGTATTGGAATACCACTAGGAACAGATTCCGCGAGCCGGCTACGTGTATGGTGTAGGACTGTAGGTTTTCGTATTGCGTCAAGAATCTTCAGATAAACAAGCCTGTGATGTTGTGTGGAGATCGATGGTATATTTGTCATATCTGTGTGTGGATTGTATTAAGTGGATGCCCGATTCTTGTACGCAGTATATCGGCTTGCATTGATGGCATCTGATCCATATATAAGAACTGCGTATGATGATTAGTGTGAGATCTATTCATGTTGCTTTTAGGTGATCTGAAATCTGATGAATATGTGTGTTGCCCTCGGTTCAACCTTTTATCTGACCTGGACCGAATGGGCCAACGCTTTACGCTTTGCTGATTGTACATAGATGAACCATATATCTTTCTGGAGGATTTATTCTGATCTAAAGCACAAGCACTTTCGGTATCAATCAACCTTAACTTTCCAGCAGCGAGCGATTTGTCTTCAGTTATCCATTTGCTATTACCAAAAAAAAAAAAAAAAAAAAAAAAAAAAAGGGTCCAGGTGGAGACTTTGATTCTGATACCGTTAATAGCATTATATATAACCATTCTGGATCCAATATATGTTTCTAAAAAAAAATGCCTATGTCAAATGGGCTCCATTCGTCCACCCATGTTAATGGTTTCGAGAAAACAAAAGGCCAAAAAAATTCAATGTTTCTTTTTTATACACACATCACCTCGCCACTACATCACACACTATTTATGAGTATCATTTTTTTACTAACATAACATAATTTTATATTGAATAATTAGGTCAATAAATAATTTTAAATAACAAATTTTAGACTCTGCAAAGTTCTAAATTTTGTCAAGTATTACAATTTTTCTATTGGTAGTTTTCATTTGAGGTTGTTTGAAAATTAAATATAAAAATAGAACCTATTAAATAAATATTTGAGACTTTAAAGAAATTCAAATAAAAAACTTATCAACTACAAACTTGTAGATTGGGTCGACCACCGTAGCTTCAATAGAAACCCATGTGAACATTTGATGTCATTTGAAAATTCTAAATTTTGAATCTCAAAATATATAGAATATAATTAAACTCTAAATAACTTCAAGCCAAAAACTTGTCAATTACAAAGTAATGAATTCTATTGAACAAAAAAACTTTGCCATAGGCCATGTCAACATCCAAGGTTGTTGTATGAAACTTCTATATTTTAAATTTTAAATTTCATAATTTGAGAAGTTAAAACTAAATTATAGGACTCTAAATAGTTTTTCAAATAGAAAACTTATCTACTATGAATTTATAGATTGCTTCGATCTCTATAATTTTGACATAAAGTTAAGACCACTTTTCTAAATGATTAATTAATAGAACCTTGAGACATGTCTATCGAGGCGCGTGGTTTCTAAAAATGCATGCTTGTACTAGTGAGTGATGAGGGAATGCGCGTATTTTCTTTTTATGTTTTTTTGTGGTGTGCAATCATGCAAATCAAATATACATACACATAACACATCTGAGTGATTGATAAAATATATTTGTATGTTAGACCAAACAAATCGCTCCGCCGGCACTACGTACATATTAGTCACTAGCTAGTATGAGTATGTCATTGCCTAGCGGTAGTATGTACAATCGTACAAGTCACTAGTATGTAGAGATGAAAATGGATCGGGTACGAACGGATATCACCGTTACCACATTTATTTTCATATTTATGTCCGGCTACAGATTCGAATACGGATATATAGTGTCAACTATGTCGGGTAGAAGATGATTGGACATTGACATTATAAATATGCGATTTTAGTATTCGGATACGGAAATTGTATCGGATGTTAAATATCTAGACTTGGATATGGACAAATTTAAACCCCTCTAAATGAATTCAATCTTAAATATGACCGGAAAATATCTGTATCACTTTCATCCCTACTAGTATGTCATTGCCTAGCAATTTCATATTACTTGCATTTTTTTTTGTAATCATAATTTACCTTTTATACATCCATGACGTTGCAGTCCTTGCTGCACACGGATACGGCCATATCTGGCCGGCCGGAACACGCCACTGTCGTCACGATTTCGATCGCGTCGTCGGCCCGGGGTCAGGCTCAGTCATGCCGTCTTGCGCCGTGCATGACCTCGTCGGTCACTTTTTACGCCCGCTAGCTTCACTTCAGTAGGTAGCTTCACTTCATCATTTCGTTTTCCTCCGTATAAACGCGCGCATGGAATCTAGGGCCACGCGGTCATGAGGAAACGACGTACATGCATGTTGGTTCAATCCGGCGAGGCGGACATCATGCGCTCCAACGAGCGAAGTGAGACAGAGATCGAATAACACTACCGGACCCAGAGTGTTTGCCCATGGCTTGATGCCATCGACAAACACCTGTATGCCATCGGAAAAGAGATTGTCGATGGCAAAGTGACGTGTCCATCGGCAACCTCCCATCGGCAATAAGCTCATCGGAAAATAAATTTTTGCCGATGGCAAAAGTCGATGCCATCGGAAAACTTTTTGCCGATGGCCGTGGCCCCCATCGGCAAAATCTCCACGTCAGCCTCCCCGCCGTCGGGCCGACGGCGGGGTTTGCCGATGGCTGACGCCACGTGGCCATCGGCAAACGCCTCATTTGCCGATGGCCGACGCCACGTGGCCATCGGCAAACGCCCTCATTTGCCGATGGCCACGGCCGTCGGCTCTTTTTAATTTGTTTTTAAAAGAATTGACTGATTTTTTTTTCCGATGGCCGTGGCCATCGGCAAACTTATGGTCGGTTTGCCGATGGCCACGGCCATCGGCAAATCCCTGGGTACGCTGGGCAAAATTCCCCAGGGGGAATTTTTTTTTTCCTTTTTTTCCCCGTTTTCTTCCATTTCCAACATATAATCACAAGCATAATAACACAAGCAACATATCCCCAATTCATCACATATATTCGCAATAATGCGCCATTTCAACCATAATATAGCATCAAATCCACATAACATGTCCGAAATCATCCATACAAGTCGAAATGGCTCCATAGAAGTCCCAATTCATGCATACAAGTCCAAATACATCCATACAAGGCCAACATCGGCCAAACATGTCCGACGTGGCACAACAAGGTCCAAAATCAGCAATAGAAGGTACCTAGCTCGTGGCGCCGTCCCCTTGGGTCCCCGAGCCCCCGAAGCATCCTCCCACGCAGCCAACTCCCATGCGGCTGCTGCGGGCCGGCCGCCACGCCGAGCTGCCCGAGGGCCGAGCTGCCCTGCGGCGGCCACGAGTACCCCGGCCTGTGGGGAACCGAGACGGCCCGGGCTGCCCCTGCGGCGGCCACGAGTACCCCGGCCGCGTGGGGAACCGAGACGGCCCGGGCTGCCCTGCGGCGGCCACGAGTACCCCCGCGTCGGTGGAGGACCCGGACGAACGGCCGCGTGAGGAGGCTGAAAAGGACCCCAACCGGGCCGTGGAGCGGACCCCGTGGAGAAGCACCCGCTGGAGGGCTAGCACCTGGAGTTGGGTTCGAACCCTCCGACTGTGTCTGCACAAAGACCAAGTTATGGAATTAGTACTGCAGACCGGCATCACAAGCTAAAGCGATAGGCAATGTAGGGACTCACCGGACGAGGTGCAAGAAAAGGCGGCGGTGGAGGTACTGGTGGTGGAGCGAAGAAAGAGGCCGGGGCTCACTCATTCCCATGGCACGCATGTCTTCCGGGACATCTGCGACCACGCCGCCGGTAGTGCGCCGCAACCGCGGCCGCGTGCTCCCGATAGGCAAGCGCCATCTCGCTTCGGTTGGCTAGCACCTCCCGGACCGTGGCCTGCAATATTACACGAGCATGGTGGATTGTATTTGAAGGCAAGGTACATTATTTGTGAAACGGTCGAACGACGAATGAAACTCCACTTACCTGAAGACCCGCGATCTGCTGCGCACTGCTCGGCTACCGAGGCGCTATGGGGACCCGCGGTGCGCCCCTACCCTGGTCTTCCTTGCGGATCTCGGTCAGCGTCGGGACAGAGGACGGGTCAATGGCGCTGTGGGCCATATAGAACCGGCCGTGCTTTGCTTCCTCCTCCCAACCTCATCACGAGCTGAGGGTCTATGGGCTCGGCGGTGACGTCGTAGGTGTCGCCATGTGCCTCTCGAGCTGCGGCGGCGTACTTGGTGAGCTTGTCGTACACGACTGGGCTGGTGTACTTCTCGGGCCCGTCCGAAGAGCTGTACGTGGTGGAGGGCGCTTTCGCTGGGCCCTTGTGAGCAAGGGCCCACCCCATGTACTCGTTGATGGGCTGCCCATCGTGGTGCTCCCTCTGCGAAGAAAACAGAAAACATGGTTACAAGTAGAGATATATGAAATCCGGCGCTATAAGAAATGGTTGAACACAAGCATACCCATGTTTCCATGAACTCGCCGAGGTTCCGTTCCCCGGTGGTGTGAGACCCCGGACCTCGCCATCTCTTCCAAGCGCTTCACCCGACGTGCTCGTGCTCCACGTACGCCGCCGGCGTTTGCCACCTCGACAATCGTACGCCGGCGGTCGGCGTACTTGCCGCACCAGCCCGGAGGTGTCTCGCATGACATTCAAGTATTAGATCTTCCGGATAATGAGTTGAATGTGTCACATAAGGAATCACGGATGTTTTCCTACTTATTTACCTGCATGTACTGCTCCTCGGTGAGGTCGGTCTCCGGCTCACATATGAGCTCCCTGGCCTGGGTCTTATCCACCTTCACCCCCCTGAAGTTGGCGTAGTAGGAGATGACGGCCTGGGTGTGCGCCTCGTAGAACATGTCCTTGATCCGCAACTCGCACACCTTGTCCCGATGCCGGTCCGCCACATCGGGGTCCCGCCCTCCGCCAACCTATAGTACAACCGCACACAGGCATCAAACATCATTCCATTGTTTGAGAAAAGTCCAACAAATGCGTAGTATTGAGATATGCGTTGCGATTGAAAGACTCACCCGAACTCCCTCTTGATCTTCTCGCCGAGACTTCCCCACGTGCGTCCTTGATTAGGAAGTAGTATGGCCATTTGTCGGGCACGATCGTCCTCCCATCGATGGTGACCAAGCCGGGAAGTTTGCCTTAATCACTCGCCCCTGGATGCTAGTGACATGGGGCAAACACTTCCCGGCCGACACCTTTCTCCGGCCCACGCACATAAACAACAATTGTTAGTATGCGCTTTTAATTCGAAAATGAAATAAGAACAAGTACGAAATCAACAATGGATACTTACGTCCCGAGATCACGATCTGCGGGGCGGTCCTCGAGGCGCGGCAAGTGCTCGGGAGCCTAGCGGGCCCGCGCTGGAAGGGCTTCTTCGCGGTGCCTGTGGAAGCCGAGGTGCCTGCAGTCTCCTCCTCCTCCTCGTCGTCGTCGCCACTGCTGCCGCCGCCGTCCTCCTCGTCGTCGTCGTCGCCACCGCCACCGCCGCCGCCGTCCTCCTCCTCCTCGTCGTCGTCGTCACCACCGCCGCTGGCACAAACAGCCTCCTCCTCAAACAGCCTCATCCTGGCAGTCCTCCGCCTACTCCCACCCCTGCTGGTCGACGGCTCCACCTCAAGCTCCTCGTCGTCCTCCTCCTCGTGGTTGCCGGCCTCCACGTGCTCCTCGTGGTGGCCGGCCTCCACGTGGTCCTGCTGGGGCCCGAGGTGCATGTACTTGGACCCGATGTTACGTCGGCGCGACCGTCGTCCGCCCGGCATTTTGTCGAGTGCCCGCAATGACAAAGATTAAAACAGTTAGTATTAGTAGATTGCAAGTACTTGTAAAGAAAACATAAATGTAAGGTAATATAAATAACAGTATCAATATTACATGGATTAGAAACTATCTCCGCAAACGGCAATATTGCTTTGGCGAGCGCTCATCCTCGTCATCGATCTGTCGTCATCACTATCAATATTGTCGAGCTCTCTTAAGTCCTCATCATTAGGCGCTACATGTTCCCCAACTTCTACATCGCGTCGCGTCTCGCCGGCATCTAGGATTCTTAAGTCCTCGGATCGTGCACCTCATCACCCTCGTCCTCATCGATGTCGTTGTTTACTTCCATACTCATCAACGAATCAATGTCTATCTCCAACTTACCTTCTAGCCCCTCAGGTTGATAGAACTCATCTGCCCTTGGGTCAAAGTTGTAATCATCATCGTTCGGGACCGCCGCTTTACCGCGTGGCGATACGAACTACACAAGGCTCCAACCCGCAAGGCGCTTGTCATTCTGGTTTGCCCATGGGAGGTAATAAACTTGCTTGGCGTCTCGGTTAGCAACAATATAGACATCGTCTCCTCCATATTTGGAATCCTGTCGGATTTCGACTTGCCCAATCTTAAGGTCCTTTTTTGTGACCTGGGGATCGAACCAATGGCATTTGAACATCACAAAGCTTACAACCTAGGAACTTGCCAAAGTCAAGCTCCAATATCTGTTCGACTATGCCGTAATAGTCCTTCCCATCCGTGCCGGAGTCCGAACTCCGGTGCACGTGGTTTTTAGATTGCCCCGTTTCTCTTCGTAGCTTCTCGTGCAAAACCGATAGCCATTCACGTCATAAACGTCGAATGACTTGACATGTCGATCGAAGGTTTGGCCCACACATCTCAATGCGGGACTCATTTCCGCATCACAATTAGCCTCGCACGGTTAGGACAGGTGGATAGTTAAGTTAATCGCTCATAGGAGCAAAGTGGAATCGAGGTTAGGTAGATAGTTACCTTTTTGCTTGAACCAATTGACGAAATCGGGCGTATTATGTCCGAGAAGATGGTCTTTCTCATCCTCGGTAGGAGCCCTACCGCAGCTCCAGTGTTCATTAATAAAGTCCCTGGAGAAACAATAGACAAGAGGGATCGGATCAATAGGTGGAGGATAGTGGCGACGTATGGAACAAGCTCATCGAGAACTTACTCTTGATAATCAATCGTTTCCTCAAGGTTCAACAACAAGTACATCATGATAGTGTGCCACTCATCATGCCGCAAGTAACGAGGGGTCCCTGCTCCTGCTCTTCCGAGATCCCCTCCGAAAAGGCCGAGAGTGCCTGAATTCTCGTCGATGTTGTAACGAGGGATTGGATCTCGTGGTCTCGTAAGTTTCTCGGTATAGTACGCCCGTGTGCATGTGGACACCTCCTCCGAATGAATACCTCTCGCCACGTAAGCCTCAATTTTGGCTTTATTTTTACACTTTTTCCGAAGAAGCTTTAGACACCTCTCGATTGGATAGCACCAACGGTCCGCACGGGCCCCCCAACCGTTCCTCCCTTGGTAGGTGCAAAATCATATGCTGCATGGATAGGAAGAAGCCCGGTGGAAATATCATCTCCAACTTGCGAGCAACTTAGGTGCAGCCTCCTCCAGTTTAAGACAAACATCCCGAGACAACTCCTTGGAACAAAGCCGCGAAGAAAAAGCTCAACTCGCCGACGCGCCACACCGGCTCGGGTAGGTATCCCCGGTCATCGCGGGAAGGAGCCGCTCAATCCGATGTGGAAGTCATGACTCTTCATCCCTAAGACTTTGCGAGTCAGCAAGTTCACTCCCGGCTCGCATTTGCCGCATACCCATCGGGGAACCTTAGCTTCGACAACCACTCCGGTGCTTCCTTCCTATGCGGCCTTTCGGGATGTAATCGGCCGGGCCCTTCTTCCATCTCTTGCCTGGCGCAGGGGTCTTCATCACTAGATTTGGTCTATCGCAAATCGTTTCAATGTCCAGTCTAGCCTTAACATTGTCCTTTGACTTCTTGCCAATGTCCAGGAGTGTTGCCCAAAGTGCCTCGGCGATATTCTTTTCTGTGTGCATTACATCGATGTTGTGTGGAAGAAGAAGGTGCTTGTAGTAGGGGAGCCTAGTCAAGCCCGATATATGAGTCCACATGTGGTCGGTACCATATCCTTTGAAACCACCATTGTCATCAATTTCGAGAGCCTCTATCTCGTGCAAGGATGTCACCGGGCTCTTTTCCTTAGGGATGGGGCCGGTGACTTGAACACCTTTCGTGAAGTGCTTTTTATCAAGTCTCGGTGGATCGTCCTCCTTTAGGAATTGACGATGTTTGTCGAAAGAAGAATACTTGCCACCCTTGGCCGGCCCGTGTGAACATCACATCTCGCCTTGCATGTTGGGCAAGGGAACTTCCCGTGAACACACCACGCGCCGAACAAGCCATATGCCGAGAAATCATGCATTGAGTACCGGTACCACACATGCATCGTGAAGTTCATCTTCGTAGCTCGGTCATACGTCGCACCCCCTCATCCCAAGCTTTACGCAATTCATCCCACACCGGCCGCATGAACACACCCATTTTGTTGCTCGGGTGTCCGGGTATTATCGGCGTCAAGAACACGTTCTTGGGGTCGAACATGACGCCGGGGGAAGATTGAGGGGATCACAAACACGGGCCAACAAGTGTACGGGGCCGCCATCATTCCAAACGGGTTGAACCCATCTCGTTGCCAGCTTACGCGTACATTTCGAGCCTCCTCGGCCATGCGAGGATTCATGGCATCGAAGTGCTTCCATGCATCACCATCCGCCGGGTGCTGCATCTTGTCACTGTATCTTTTGTCATTCTTGTGCCAAGTCATTTGTTTCGCGGACTGCTCTGTCATGTACTGCCATTGCAGCCTCGGTAGTACTGGAAGGTGTCGTATGACCATCTCGGGGATCTTAGACTGTTTCTTAATGCCATCACTGCCTTCTACCTCCACGTACCTAGAGGCTTTGCACTCCGGACAGTGTGTTGCTGCCTCGTGGTCTCCCCGGAACAGGACACACCCGTTCTTACAAGTTTGGATCGGGTGATAAGGCATCTTGAGTGCACGAAGGAGCTTCGTGACTCGGTAGTGTTTTTCGGCGGGCGGTGCTCCTCCGGAAGCGGCCCGCCAACAGCTTGCCAACACGAGATCAAAACCTTCCCGACCGATGCCCAAGTGACGACTTCAACCCAATTAGGCGTGAAATGGCATCCGGTTTAGAAATGCGGGTCTTCTCGTGAAGGGGCTCCTTTGCCGCCTCCATCATGTCGTAGTACGCCTTTGCGGTCGCCTCGATCTTCTTCCACCACCTCCAATCCTTGAACGGCTTCAATGTCTTCAAGCAAGTCTCGCCATTCCGGCATCTTGATCAAACCCCTCGAGGTCCGGTCTCACCACCGCCTCCGTAACCCGTTGGGGTTCCCCATGGAGGATCCAGCGGGTATAGTTTGGAACATACCCGTTCGCCCAAATATCATTCCTCATCTCGCCGTTGCTCTTTCCTTGTCTGGTTCTTACACTTGCTACGGGACAAAACACCCGAATCGCCCCTTTAGAAGCCGGGCCAAATGCCTTCTCCAGAAGTCCCCGGTCCCCTTAACCCATTCATTGGTCTTGTCTTTGAATCCCGTGTACATCCACTCACGGTCAGCCATCCTCTGTCATGCGCCAACGTAAGCGAGTAATAAGACCAACATCTGCATCTACAAGGCGTTCCTACCATCTACTAGGTGAAGGATAGGTCCTAATCCCACCCGAGGATGCGTAGATGAGGTTAGCTTCCATGCTCCGCTCCCGTCCGAGACGGAATTTCAGCAACACCTCCCCGCTGTTCTCCCGATACACGTCCCGACAGGGAGAGTGTGTATCCGGAGAACAACGGGGAGGGGGCTGACGAAACTCCGACTCAGACGGGGTCGGAACATGGAAGCTAACCCATCTACGCATCCTCGGGCTGTCCAAAAAACGTGGACAATCCGAAAGAGAAACCGTCGCAGATATGCACTGATCCGCATACCAACGACCGCGAATCCCTTTTGGACGGGAGACGCCTAACTCGGTTACGCAATGTACTTACAACAACTATAAGGAAGAGAGGTGAATTATACCTAGGGTGGCGGCGCAGAGGCGGGTCGAGTAGGTGGAGAGTCGACGTGGTGCAGCAACAAGACGATCGGGCTCACCGAGTACCTCCCACAGGTCCTCCTACAAAAAGGGCAAAAAAGGTTAGTATCCACTCAAAATTTTGGCAGCACCTCCCCTGCACGGGGAGGGTTCCAAACCTGCAAAAAAACAACGGCGCGAAGGCCGATAACCACAATGGCACGAAGGCCACGAACCACAGCGGCACGAAGGCCGGTAACCACAATGGCACGAAGGCCACGAACCACAATGGCACGAAGGCCGATAACCACAGCGGAGAAGGGTTCATATACCTTGCTCTTGATGCCGGTTCGACAACGGTCAAGTAGTTGGCGGGACGTAAAGACGTAGAAGACAGTGGAGGCACCTCCTCACCCTCTCCCCTTCTCCCTCTTCTCCTTCTTCCTTCTCTTTTTTCTTCCTTCTTATTCTTCCTTCTTCTTCCTCCCTTCTCCCTTCTCTTCTTCCTCCTCTCCTCCCCTCCTTCTTCCTTCTTCCTCTCTCCTCTTCCTCCGACTACCTGCTGCTCCCTAATGGCCGAGGGACAGAGCTGCGGGCGGCGCTGCTTGGGGGGGTGTCGGTGAGGTGGGGCCGGCATAGGGTGGCGGCGAGGAGGATGTCCGTGATCACATGTGGAGATGTCTGGGTTTTGACCATCCGACGTCACAACTTGCTCGAAACTTTTTGAAATTTTTACCACACACTACACATGCCATGCCAACACAACTCCTCAAGTTTCGTCAATTTCGGACTCCGTTTGAATTTTATATAATTTAGAAACACTTTCCCGCCACGTCACTACCCATGTTACGAGGCCAACACGGTCGTAATTTCATGCGAGCTCCTGGATATGGCCTCAACTTACTCCGAGAATCATGAATATCATTTTTCGAATCAAAAGTCTGCATTATTTCATGTACCTGCAGTTCAAATTTTGAGGTGCGGGAAAAATTCAAAGAAAACAAAATAATTCCCGAAATATAGCTACAAAGTTCAAAAATGTCCCAAATTCTGGAGGTGGCTTGTATGTGAGGTAGGAAGACACCAGGAAAAAAATGGGAAGCAAAAAACAAAAAAAAAGGATTGTTTGCCGATGGCCTTGGAAAGCCATCGGCAAATAGGGTTTGCCGATGGCCGGCCATCGGCAAACAAAGTGGGCCTAGGCGCTGCCCGAGCTACCACGTGGCCACGGTTTGCCGTTGGCCGTGGCCATCGGCAAAAGCCATAGTTTGCCGATGGCCTAACGGCGGAAGCCATCGGCAAATCGGACGGCGTCGGTCGCAGTCAGGTCCTGGCATAGTTTGCCGATGGTGTCGATATGCCGATGGCTCGGCCATCGGCAAACCAATTCTAGGCCGATGGCTGTGTGTTGCCGATGGCCGGCCATCGGCAAATAGGCGTGTTGCCGATGGCCGCTGTTCGCCGATGGCCCGACCATCGGCAATAATGTGTTTGCCGATGGCTTCACTTTGCCATCGGCAGAGCGGGATGTTTGCCGATGGCAGATTCCTTGGCCATCGGCAAACGTCTGGGCCATCGGCAAACACTCGCTCTCCGGTAGTGTAAGTTGGTACCAAGAACTGCGCGCATGCATGCATTTTGTGCAAGTGTGCATTACAACTTGTGGCCCAACATGTCCCGTACCAATTCGGATATTAAACAAAGCGACCAGTTCTCTCAAAAAAAAAAAAAAAAACAAAGCGACCAGTCAAGTCACGGAGGCATAGCATCAACAGCAACGAGAAGTTTACATCGGCACGATACCGTGTACCTATCCTAATCACAAATTTGTCTTTCTACAGTACCAATGCAATGGATGGGCTCGGGCATGCGAGCAACTGAGCAAGACTGCAAGAGCCAAGAGAGGCACCTTCGCTGGCGGGAGGGCGCCGCTAGAGCGGCTGAGACCCACCGCAGAGGAGGGGGTGGGGTGGGGGCCAAGGCACGCTTGTAGGAGCACAGGCCCCGGTCAAGCGCGCGGGGAGGCCCAGGAGGGGTCGACTGGCCGTTCTGCCGCCCACCCCGAAGAAGAGGTTGGCCGAAACTGCCGCCGGCGTCTGCCATCCCTCGGCCTTAAACCCTGCCGCCGCCACACGATAGAGAAAGAAGGGAACAGGCGCGCGCGAGGCCCGCCCCACCGCCAAGGACTATCCCAATGCGCCAGAGTTGTGGGTGGGGGCTCCCTGCCGCAACGACCCCGGCCGAAGCGTGCCGCCTTGAGGCCAGGGGTGCGGCAGGCGCAGGGCGCATCGGAGGCAGACGACACCGGAGACAGGCCGGGCGTGTTCCAGGGTTCACCTCTGCCGAGGACGGAGCCATTGTCGTGCCACGGGGAGGCCGAGCCTCAACCCACCGTCGCGCCGTGGGGAGGCCGAGCCTCAACCCACCGCTGTCGCACAAGCACATGCCCACGTCCTCACTGGCCACCACTGGGGAGAGGGGGGCCGGAGCGGCCGCTGCCGACAGGCGGCGATGTGGGGACAATGTCATCGGATCCACCACGGCCGAGGCGCCCAATGCCTCCAGGCCGGCGGATCAGGCCACCTAGGCACGACGGCGCCATGGCCGACCGTCTCACCCCAGCCAAGGTCGCCCTGACCTCGAGGCTGGGGGAGGGGGTCGGCCCAGCGGGCACGAGGGCGAGCTTGGAGGGGCGCCGCCGGCCGCCGGTCGTCGACCTAGACCCACCGCTGCCGTTTGTAGCCCAACCCTAGGGCCGCTGCCAGCCATCCGGGCCCTCGGGACGCCAGATCCGCCCGCGTAGGGGCCGGATCCGCCGCCAATGACGGTCGCCGGCGCCGGGAGAGGGGGCGATGGGAGAGGGGGAAGAGGGGGCGACGGGAGGCGAGAGGGCACGGTGAGAAGCCTTTTTGAGCCTCCCCCTCCCCCCCCCCACCACCTACGGTCACCGCCGCCATCGAGGAGGAGTGGAGGCGGCGGCGGGGGGGGAGGTGCCGGCGTGACGGCGGGAGGCCCCCGGGTCGCCCCCAGGAGGGAGATGACGCGAGGGAGAGGGGGTTCCTTGATTATGTTTTTTGAGAATTTTTTAATTCACTGATATGTGTTTTTGAAGTGTAGTATTGCTAGTCTCCCATCACGCGTCCTTGTCTTTGTTTTCTTGTCTACACGGTTCTACGAGATTAACAGCTCCACGACGCGGTTTGTCGTCAGGCAGGGAGGGAGACACATCACATCAGTGTGCCGGCTAGCATCAGCATGGACGGGACGGGATCGGAACGGAACGGAACTTGCGAGGCCATTGTTGTTCCTCTAGTGCAAATGTACACATGCACCGTGTGTAAAAACAGAATTGTCATATTCACACACGCGCACTGCACTCGATCATCAGCGGTAGCCACTGAAAAAGGTTGTCGTTTTTCTCAGAGGTGCGCAGATGCGCTAGTGGTAGTGGAGTAGTCTGTTGTCTAGTCACCACGACGACGAGAACTGCGATGGGGTCACGCATGACGTGTACCGTGAGATGGACTTCAGTTGACATGCACTTTCCTTGAGCGTTTTCTTTCTCTAGGCTTATTTAGATGGGCATAAGAAGTAAATTTTTTCATTCTTTTTTCATCACATCAATCTTTGCACGCATATATAAAGCATTAAATATAGATAAAAAATAACTAATTATACAATTTACTTAAAAATCACGAGATGAATCTTTTAAGCCTAGTTAGTTTATAATTGGATATTAATTATCAAATACAAACGAAAGTGCAATCATTAGAAAAATTCTAAATTTTCGCGATCTAAACAAGATCTAGGGCAGCGATACTCTGCATCCGCCGAAATGCGGATAATGGTAGATTCCTGCCGCCAAGGTTCACGGACGAAACAATTGATAGAATGAACAAGACGTACGAAGGCTATAAGCAAGTGTTGGTACGGTACTTGACCTGTACTTTCCTACTGTCCTGAAAATGCCGAGAGAACAACGAATATGATGAATGAAATAGACATATCCTCGTGTGCGCGTTCGTTTTAAGAAAAGGTGAATCTGGTAAAAACTGTGACGTGTGCGATGACTGATGCGTGGAAAAAAGAATGCTACCTCTGCTAGGTTAGCACACTACACGTGTACTGCTGTATATATATTAACATTAATACTACTAGTAGTAAGTTTCTGTGCATCTAGTCAGGCGGTCTCAGAACTAAAAAGATACACCACACGTTTGCTCTCCGGCTGGTTTAAAAAAACCGCGGTCTGATCGTCCCTGTTTTCTCATTGTTTAATCATCTATATACGCGTGCAGCGTGCTTTGTTTGGCCACTAAACAAACAAAGCGAGTGAGGACAGTCAAGTCTTGCTAGTGATCGTCGCTTACAGCTGACAGCTGTTACCAATCTTGTTGGGCGTGCGCAGCAGCTTCGTCGTACGCAAGTCGTCTCCAGCGTGTGTGGAGCGCTAGGACGAAGCGGCCGGACACGTGTCGAGCAATGGACACTTGTTTTGGATATTGCAACTTTGCAATCAAGCGCGTCTCGTCGTCGTCTTGAGCGGCCAATATGCCTAGCACCGTGCTCTCGACGGTTAGCGGTAGCAGCCACGCCCACGCGCGCGCGCACCATGCACGTCGCAGACGGCCGGGGGTTGTTTGATCCGCGGCCAACGACCACGACAGGAATCTTCTCTCTCTGAAAATGAAATAACGCGGCTAACAACGCGTTGTTGAGACCGCTGATGACGATGACGATGACTTCGTGTATATAAGAAAATTGGCATTATTATTCCTGAGGTTTTAATAGATATTTTTATATAGATACACTTATTACACCAAGGCCAGAACCAGAATATAATGCATATATACTACATATATGTAGGATATATACTAGCTATAGTGGTGTAGAATGATCGTCCTCCTATTGGTTCAGGTCAAAGAAAAATGCATATATAATGTTTACACACGTATTACTACCGCGTTATCGTAGTTCAAGCGAAGCACGCAGGAAACACCGAAACAGAGCTGGGGAAGCGGACGACGCGTTTTCGTCTTTGGATCGATGCATTGGGTGAAAACCTAATTAACCCCTCCCCCGGCCCGCCCCTGTTGATCGATGTCCGACCGATGGGCGTCCGTGTCCACTGTCGTCCAGTAGCTACGGGATCTAGTATTGTTCATTTTGGATGATCGATAGATGCTCTTGTAGTCTTGTCTCGTGATGATCCAAATATCCATTGCAGAGCGGCCGGGTGTGCCTTCAATTTGGTGGCTCCGAAGTCCGAATAGATTGGCGCTCGGTATCAGCAACGATGACGATCCAGTATATACGTATCAGGGTTAATTTAGAATGCTCTCGACAGTAGATGATATTGAAGAGAAATTGAGCATGTATGCGAAGCGATTGGTGGTCATTACTCATTAACATCGATCACTAGCTGGATGTGTCGCTAGCTAGAACAACAACAAGCTCAGCTGACAACTGAGCTAGCTGCTGAACGCGACGGGCTGAAACGAGGCAAACGAACCGTCCGTATAAAACAAGCAAAAGGAACAAACCATATGGATGCATCGCACCACAATATGGATGCATGCATGAACCAATGATTGCTGACTGAACTCTGCACACCATGCGTCTCGCTACCTGAACTGAACCCATCTCACACTCGCGCGATCGATCGGGCCAGTTTGGGTTAACCACACGGACGTCCCTACCGCGTGGTCCGTCGTCCGGCCGCGTCGGTGGGCTATATAAAGGCACACCGCCAGAGAGCAAGCTCCTCCTCCGCCTCCTCTCGCTGCAAGCATATGGGCGGCCAGTAGCTGCCACACACAGCTCGCTGCGCCTCCATCATCGCCTCCCACTAGACCACTACACCTTTGCACCGCCGGCCGGCAGAGACCTCCCTGCAGCTCATAGAACACTAGCTCGCTAGTCACACCACTCGACCCACTAGATCGAACTACCTCTAGAGGCGGTGTACATCGTCGTGCCCACAGCAGGTGCTAGCTCTTCGTCTTGCACAATTGCCGGAGAACCCCTTCTACCGCGACCGCGAACGCAAACATACACGCACGTACAATTAACACACAACCACAAGTGTTCATCGTTGCCACGATCAACACTTTCCATCCGACGACAACCGTCCGGCGCCGATCGATGGCTCCCGCCGCACCACGACAAGGGAAGAAGAAGAGGTCGTCGTTCGTGCAGAAGCGCGGGCAGGTGCTGAAGAGGGTGCTGGGGAGCCTCTTCGCATGGCTGCCGCGCTGCAGGTGCAGCAGGCTGCAGCTGTTCCGCAGGAACCGCGCCCCGCGCGGCCGCCGCGGAAACCGCGTCCCCGCCAACGGAGGGCACGTCGAGCCGGAGCCCGACGTCGCGAACAACGCTCCGCCCCCAACCACGCACATCACCACCCAGTAGGTAGGTCTCTACTCCTATATGCTAACCAATTCCCGGTTCGTTCTTATCTCTCTCTTTCGGTAATTTCTGTGCGCTGCTAGCTCCCTGGTCGTCGGCCGGTCGTCGGTTTTCCCCAGGTTTTCTCTCGCTCGGTCCGCACGCGTTAAGTCTCGCTTATCTTGATGCGCGACCATTTCTTTCTTTTCTCAGGGTGGTGAATTCAGTTCTCTAGCTACTGAAAGAATTCTCGGCAGGGTCCTCGTCGTCAAGCAAGAACACGGCCACGACGACGACGACGGAGGCAGTCAACGTGTCAACTAATAAATTATGGAGCAGAACCGGAGAGCTAGCAAGAGAGACAGCGGGTTGGTGAACATCGTCAGGCTTGTTGCCACCTGCTGAGATAGATGGGGGCCTCTCCTGTGTACAAGTCAACTACTTATTATTGGTTCGTTTTTTATGGGTTATTGCTTGATTTATGTCCGCATCTCGGATGCATGGAAAATGTATAATAGTCGGGTCGTGGCCGTCGTACGTCGTCGTTGTTGTACGCGTCGTCTGTGTTGTGTTCGGCTAAAAGCCTTGTTCATTCGTCGTTGATAGGCGCAGCACATGTTCCTGTGTTCCGTCACGAATTAATTGGTATTTAAGATGTCAAGGTGTTGTATTCAGTCACAGCTAGGTGAACCGATTGACAAGACTAAAAGATTGTCAAATTAAATATGTACTTCATTCAATTCATTGTCAAAAGTGTCACCAATGATGACTGGAATGAACTAAATTAAAGGGTACAAAATGAGGCATCCAATTAAAACGACTAACAATTAAATATCCGTATCTATATTTCTTGCAACAAAAATTCTGAAACTCTCATCAAACAGACTGAAATGATTTAATTCGTTTTTGTTTTGCAGGAAAAAAATGACTCTTTGCTTGCTCACTTGTCCAATTCAGAACAGAAAAAGGCCAGATGCCAAGAACCAGCGACTACCTCTTCTATTTGTTGAGCAGCCCAAATACTCGACTACATGGTTCACAACAAAACAGGAACAAGGCCCAGTAATTTGGCCCAACAAGCGATTCCTTTTCTTTTTCTATTTTATTTCGCCTTTTTCTAGAATTTTTTTTATTCCGACCTTAATAAGATGTTACCCTACTACGAATCACTGGATAACTTGAGAGTTTAACCGATACAATCGAGACTCCGGCCGTGCCGAGAGCTCGCCGCCGGCCACCGAGGGCACGGTTCAAGCGTCGAGTTCCAACTCTGATCCTTGGAGACGAAGCTCCCGGTACATATCGGAGCCGTGGCTACCGATCGCCCGTTACATGGGCCGAGCAAAAAGAAAGACGATACGACTTGGGCTGACGACGAATGGGCTTGCTTCCTTCACTTGACCCACAGCGGCCCGGCCGGCTTGGAGTTCGGCCTTCTTGCTCGCGGCCTTCCTCTTCTCTCGCTTCATTCTTCGGGGCAATGGCCGGTGACATCCCCCCCCCCCCGACGAGGAACGGCTTGCCCCCAAGCCGTAGCACGAGGAAACTCTTGGTGGAGCGCTTCTTCATCCTCCCATGTAGCCAAGTCCGCAGGCAAATTGGACCACTTGACAAGAACCTGTGGAATTGTGGTATTGTTGTGCATATGAAGGCGTCGACTGAGAATGAGTTCAGGTACCTGAATATGCTCCTCAGGATCAGGAAGAACTGAATGTGTCTTGTTTTCAGTAGAGACTGCCTTCTTCAGCAATGACACATGAAAAATAGGATGAATCTTGCAGTCGGCTGGTAGATCAAGCTTGTAAGCCACTGTGTTGATTCTTTGCACAATTTTGAATGGGCCAAAGTACTTGAAGGCCAATTTGTTGGAGGATCTAGCAGCAAGTGTGGTCTGAACATAAGGTTGGATTTTGACAAAGACAGAATCACCAACCTCAAATGATCTGAATGTTCTTTTCTTGTCAGCTTGAAGTTTCATCTTCTTTTGTGCTCTCAATAGATGTTGATGAGCTAACTGTTGCATGAGTTCTCTGTCCAGAAGCCATTCATCCAGGTCTGAGCAGTCAGTAGGTCCAGGTGGTGATAACCCTAGTTCTCTAGGATGATGTCCATACAAAACAAAGAATGGAGTATTCCCCAAGGCAGAGTGGTGTGATGTGTTATACCAGTATTCAGCAAGAGATAACCAAGACACCCATTTTGTAGGACAAGCATGAACATAGCACCTCAGATAAGTCTCCAGACACTGGTTGACTCTCTCAGTCTGACCATCACTTTGGGGATGGTAAGCACTGCTCATGTGAAGACTTGTGCCCAGTCTTTGAAACAGCTCTTTCCAAAAATTACTGGTAAAGATCTTGTCTCTGTCAGATATTATGGCCTGTGGTAGCCCATGTAATTTGAACACATTGCTCATGAATGCATTAGCCACATCCAATGCAGTGTAGGGATGTGACAGGGGAACAAAATGGGCATATTTTGTAAATTTGTCCACTATCACAAAGATGCAATTGAATGATTTTGATCTAGGCAGTCCTTCAACGAAGTCCATAGATATAACTTGCCAAGCACTCTTGGGGACAGGTAGGGGTGCTAATAAACCAGGATAAGCACATCTTTCAGTTTTAGCCTGTTGACAGATTGTGCAGTGGGCAACAAACTCCTTAACTGACTGTTTGAGATTTGGCCAAGCAAACAACCTCTTTACTCTGAAATATGTTGCTTCAAATCCTAAATGACCTCCTACAGGATTACTGTGCAAGGAAGTGAGGATATTCTGCTGAATAGATTGAGCATTACCAATCCAAACTCTATTCTTGAAGTAAATAATTCCCTGTTGTAGAGAATAGTGACCAGAAGTAGAGCTGACTGCCAGTTCTTGCAACAATTTAACTATCTCTGGATCCTTGGTGTAAGCTTCTAACAAGGATTGAAGCCATGGTGGCTTAGCAACAGACAGGGCAGACAGGTCATGAGACTCAGCATGAGTTGTTCTAGACAAAGCATCAGCAACTCTATTGTCTTTGCCTTCCTTGTACACAATCTTATATGTCAAACCCAAAAGTTTTGTCAGGGCTTTATGCTGCCAGGGTGTAGACAATCTTTGATCATCAAGGTGGATAAGACTTCTTTGATCTGTTTTGATGATAAATTCAGAATGCTGCAGATAGGGCCTCCAATGTTCAACAGCCAATAAGATTGCATAGCATTCTTTTTCATAAGTGGAGAGACCTTGTGCCTTTGGACCTAGAGATTTGCTAATGTAAGCTAAAGGGTGTCCATCTTGCTGAAGTACAGCCCCAATGCCTTTATCAGAAGCATCTGTCTCCAATTCAAACTTCTTAGCAAAATCTGGTAAAGCTAAGACTGGGGTAGTCATTAGAGCAAGCTTGAGTGTTTGAAATGACTCTTCTGCTTCTGAATTCCAGACATACAATTGGCCCTTCTTGAGCAGATTAGTCAGTGGTTTTGATATAGGGCCAAAGTTCTTGACATACTTCCTGTAATAACCAGCCATGCCAAGAAAACTCCTCAACTCCTTTACATTTTGTGGAGCTGGCCAGTCCTTAATAATCTGAATCTTCTTTGGATCAGTTGAAACACCTTGAGCACTGATGACATGGCCCAGGTAGTTTAATTCTTGCTGTGCAAAGGCACATTTCTTCAACTTGACAAACAATTGATGTTGCTGCAGTAACTGAAATACCATTTCAATATGTTGCAGGTGTTCTTGCCAAGAGGAGCTGTAGATAAGCACATCATCTATGAAGACAACTACAAACTTTCTCAACAATAGGGCCAAAATTGTGTTCATAATCTCTTGAAATGTGCCAGGGCCTCCAGTTACTCCATAAGGCATCACTTGGTATTCATAATGGCCATTATGTGTCTGGAATGCTGTCTTGTATTCATGACCAGCAGCCATTCTAATCTGATGGAAACCAGAACATAAATCTAGTGATGAGAACCACTTAGCTCCATGTAATTCATCAAGAAGCTCATCTATAATTGGCAGAGGATACTTGTTTTTGACAGTTAATGCATTCAGTCTTCTGTAATCAACACACAATCTCCAATCTCCTGTCTTCTTTTTGACTAGCAATGCAGGAGATGAGAAAGGACTTGAGCTGTGTTTGATGAGCCCTTTTTCTAACATTTCCCTGATTTGTGATTCTATCTCATCCTTCTGGAATGGGGTATACCTATAAGGCCTGAGTCTAAAAGGTGCAGCACCAAGAAGCAGAGGAATTTGATGATCACCTTTTCTTGATGGTGGTAACCCAGGAATAGGTTGGAAGATGGTAGCATATTTGTCCACTAACTCTTTTATCTCAGGTGGCAACTGCTGAGGCTGTTCATCAGACACAGGCAATTGATTGAGCTGGACACAAAACATGTGTGAATCTTGAGTGATAATGGAGTCTAACTGAGTTGGATCAATTGGAGGACCCACTTGCAGTTTAGGTGTAATGCCTTGGATCTTTCTGGACACTCCTTTGCTATCCAGAACTATCCATTTTTCTCCCCAGTGCATTTTCATGGGACTGTTCACTGATAACCAGTCCATACCAATAACAGCATCATATGATGTGAGTGGGATGATCTTGAAGGTGTTGCTGAATGTAACTCCTTGAATGTGCCACAATTGATCTGGCAACTCATGTGTGCACTGGATGAACTGATCATTGGCCACCTTCACTTGTACTGTTTCTTGCAATGGTTGATGGCCTGGAAGTCGAGCTGCACAAGTTTCACTAATGAAGCAATGGGAACTGCCAGAGTCTAGTAGCATATAGACTTCTTGATCACCAATGAAACCTCTGAGCCTCATAGTTGCATGATTATCACTGCCTTGCATAGCTTCAATGGACAGCTCACAAAGTTCATCACTAGAATCAGAATCAGCATCATGAGTTTCAGTTAATAGATCAGGAGCAGAATCTTCAGAAACAAAAGACCACACTTCTTCCATAGCTTGTAAGGATACAGTCTGGCACACATGACCCTTATGATATTTTTCACCACATTTGTAACAGAGTCCTTTTGCCTTTCTGTAATTCTTCAGGGTGTTAAGCCTGTCTTCAGGTCCTCTTGCTCTAAGAGATTCATTCATCCTCTTTTCTTCAGGTGAACTTGAATTGTATCTGGATGGTGGACTTGGACTGAAGCTGGAATGCTTACTGTGATCAGAATAGGCTTTCTTGGAATAAGAGCTTCCTTCTCCTCTCTTGCTATACATGTTGGGTCCCAGCAATGCTTCTTCCTGTAACAATGCCAAAGCACTCGCAGAGTCCAAGTTTTGGGGCTTATGCATCATAACAACACATTTAATCTCATGTTTCAATCCATCTACAAACCTATTAGTGATGGCTGTAGGTGAAAAATGAGGTTCATATGCAAGTAAATTGTGGACAGTATCACTGAAGCGCTCGATGTAATCCTGGACAGAGTTAAGTTGCCTGATGTGAAAGAAATGTCTATGAATCAAGTTGTGCTCATTTTTGTCAAATTTGGCATAGATAATGGCACAAAAGTTTTCCCAAGACATCTCATATATGTTGGATTGGATAGTTTGGAGCCAAAGCTTAGCAGAGCCAGTAAGATGCATAGTAGCATATCTAATCCACATGCTAGTATCTACTTGATAGATAGAGAAGTAAGACATGCAATCCTTAATCCACAAACGAGGGTTGGAACCATCAAATGAAGGAAACTGGACATCAGGCATAGCAGGGTGGTGAAGAAATTGCAAAGTGCCATCACTAACAGGATTCATAGAATGAAATTGAATTTGAGGCAAGACAGTATGGTTCAGAGGTGGTGCACCTGGTGGCCGAGTTTGGCCTGGGGTGATGGTATACACCACCCCTTGGGCCGCCTTGCTTCGGTCTAGCGACCCAGACGTTGCTCCAGTCGGAGGTGGATCCAGATGTGCAGATCCCAACGCCTGCTGCATCGAAGGCGGTGGCTCGCCCCCCGAGACAGCTGATGATGATGTAACGGTCGGATCTGGTTGTTGTAGTGGTGTCTGAGGAATTCCGCCGAGCACCTTGTTGACCTTCGAGCTCAATTCGATGACAGTGTCCTCCAGCTCGCGGACACGACCATCCACCAATGGCTTCCAAGTGTTGAAGTCGGTGCGAAGCGCGCGCATCTCAGTCATACCAGTCTGCAACTCGGAGATGCCCTTGTTGCTCTTCTCCAGGAGGCCGAGTAGCTTGCCGTATTGCTCTTCTGGTGTCGCCATGGCCATCTGACGACGAGTAGTGTACTGCGGCAAATCCAGTTCTGATCTCGCCACAAACGAACTCGCGTGCTTGGGAATTACAGTGAAATCAACCAAATCCCAGCAGCTCACTGCGATTTGGGATCTCGGTCAAACCCGAAGCGTTTGCGAAGTAGGTCGATGGGTTGAGGAGATCAAGGAAACTAAGATCGAGCCGATTGATGTGGAGTGGGGAAATTTTGGGGATGAACTCAGAGCGAACCTAGCGGCGATTTGGTGGAATTGGGGATGGATCGAGAAGGAATCTGATACCAGATGTTACCCTACTACGAATCACTGGATAACTTGAGAGTTTAACCGATACAATCGAGACTCCGGCCGTGCCGAGAGCTCGCCGCCGGCCACCGAGGGCACGGTTCAAGCGTCGAGTTCCAACTCTGATCCTTGGAGACGAAGCTCCCGGTACATATCGGAGCCGTGGCTACCGATCGCCCGTTACATGGGCCGAGCAAAAAGAAAGACGATACGACTTGGGCTGACGACGAATGGGCTTGCTTCCTTCACTTGACCCACAGCGGCCTAGCCAGCTTGGAGTTCGGCCTTCTTGCTCTGGCCTTCCTCTTCTCTGCTTCATTCTTCAGTCTTGCATCAGGTTCTTCAGGGCAATGGCCGGTGACATAAGAGTTTTGCACACATGAATCATTCAGGCCCCATATATAAAAGCATCCCGGCCCTGCCATGCCATTCATATGCACGGCGGCGTGACGTTTGGCTGGCTGCTGTGCAGGTGAACAACGCGGCGCAATTCGTTGTCAAGGCGACGACAGAGTGCACGGCGGAGGACTACGCGCGGATCATGGCGACCAACCTGGAGTCCTGCTTTCATCTCAGCCAGCTCGCGCACCCGCTCCTCCGGAAATCCGCCGTCGCCGGCGGTGGAAGCATCATCCACATCTCCTCCAACATGGCGATTTACGCCACTTCCAAGGGTATTGTATTTCTACTTTCCTAGGCGGCCGGGGTAGTGGAATACTCCTATATATATACTAGTCGCCACTGGTAAAAACAGAGAAAGTGATAGTCCTTATGAGCTTAGAGCATCTCGAGTACCCAATATTTTCTTCGTAAAACATACATAGAGCTCTGCAACTACTAAAACAGTATCGGAAGGAAGGCTATCTCCAGGATATTCTAATAATCCACTCCGAAAACATAGAAGGCAATTTCACCTTAGAAATTCTACACTATTTCTAAATTATCATAACCACATTTATATATCCTTTTTCTCTTATATATTTGCATTAGGAACTGTTTCATACTCTCTCTTTCCACGCCCTTCCACCTTTTGATTGGCCAACAAACGCGCGCGCACGGGAGAGTGAAGATACGCACGACTCGGAAGCGCGTAACTTTACAATAGGGTGACTTTTCCCAAGTTTTCAAAAGATTAGGAGGATGTTTTTGAAGCCGTTGGAGAGATGTTTTTTCTCGTCTTGCTAAAAACAAATGATTAGGAAGGAATTTAGAGAACTCGCTCTTTGAGATGCTCTCAGTTGATATTTGGTACAGACATTGTTTTTTTTATTTTTTTTCGTTCTTTTTGCCATGCAGTAGTTGGACATAAATAGATATCTTAATGAGTCGTGTACTCGTGTAGGAGGGATGGACCAGCTCACAAGGAGTCTCGCTGTCGAGTGGGCCCCTGACAACATTCGTGTGAACTGCGTCGCACGGGGCACTATTGTCACAAATATGGCCAAACAAGTACGTACGTTCCTATTCCTCAAATGGGCGACATCCGTGAATCCAAGCTACTGTCTAGCACACATTTGAGATCCTTTTTTAAGCACATCCAGTTTATTGAGAAGCACGTACTCCTCCTATATTTTAAATGTTTTTTTCCTATAGTTTAGACTTGAGGCCCCTTTGAACGTGTGAAAATTTTATGTTTCTCATACAAAGTGAACTAAATGTCTTGCAATTCATGTGTATATAATTTCTATAAAATTCTTGGGCCCCAAAGAGACCTTAAATCCATCTTAACACCACCTTTTGTCTCCCTGTGAATTTATTGATACTTGACAGGAGGCTTGGATCTTGGAGGAAGAAAATTTGTCTCGTATTCCACTGAAGCGGAGCGGGGAGCCAGCGGAGATTGCGTCAGTGGTGTCGTTCCTGTGTATGCCGGCGGCGTCCTATGTCACTGGCCAAGTCATTTACGTCGACGGTGGCCGGACCATAAGCTGCTGATGAGCAGAAAATCACCGTTCACCAATCAGGCGATGCATAGAACCAATGGCAGATAAAATCTATCCATTACCCTTATTTATGTGCACCATTTATTCGCTCCCATCCGACGTCTACCTGCCGGTATCCTTTCCACCGCTGCTGAAAAAAAAAAACTTGATGTGAGAACGATGTATGTATGTACTAATGAAACGTTACTGCTTTCTACTGCTTTTGGAATGAAGATGGAAAAGGCCCCCAACGTCCACGAGTACCGGACTGGACCATATTGCGTAAGCTGTACCTCATCTTTGGCCCAACTGATGAGGATGGTCAAAGTCAAACTGCTCTGGGCCGTGAGTTCTGCCCTCGACTAGCCCCGCAAAAAAAAATGCTATATATACGAGTATACGGTATACTGTATACCTCTACATATTCCAGATACTAAACGCATACAATTCAAAAGGAATAGAGACAGGTCATGCTCTTTGTTTAGCAAATCTAAAAATGTCCGACATCTTTTCTTTGAATGCTCACATGTCATACTTTTGTAAAGAGGGTTAGGAATTAATCCACTTTGAAAGTAATCCCCAAAACCTGTTTAATGTGCGATACTCTTGGAATAATAAGAATTTTTGAAACACTCATACTGATAGGACCAAGGTTGTTTTTTATAATTGCCAATCCAATTCTCTTTTGCGAGTGTTGGTTATAAGCCTCTGTGATTATTCCTATTACAGACGCTCAAGGGTTTTTGTTTTTGTAAATCGTTATGACAGACGCACGTTCGCTATGTGCATATGTGACAAGGGTTTATCGCTGATGCGCGTTGGTTATAAGCCTCTGTGATTATTCCTATTACAGGCGCACATACCCTTATCATAGATGCATTTTTGTGTACACGTCTTTGTAGTCGTAGTAAAATTTTATTATAGATGTAAAGCACGTCTATGATAAAATAGTTACTAAAAGGGCAGAGACATAATTGTACATTCTGGCCAACAGACCAGGTTTTGGCTGGAGCGTTGAATTCATCAATGTCCAGTGGACATAAGCTCCCAATTTGTTTAAATAGTTAGACAACCCGAAATCTATTTTGCAAAAGCAAAAGAGAGTGGAGATTGAAAAATAGAGTTTAGAAGACAATTTGATGAAAGACAGGTTGTAGAATTTGCAGAGCTTAGCCACAAACTAGAGATGGTAGAGGTAGATACAGGAAGGGATGAAGTATTCTGGCTCCTGGAATTTCATTGCCCAGTAGGAGTATATCTCTGGACTTACCTGAGAAATTGCTTGGGATGGATTTCTTCTTCAACCAGTTGTGAAGTGCTCTTTCTAGAGATAATTGATCATTGTCGAGGTATTAAGCAGATGGTGTTGATGTACATTTGTGCATGTGCGATGTGGTCCTTGTGGAAGTCCAGGAACGACGCGCTCTTCAACATGAAGGTGATGGCTTGGCGACCCCCAAGGCGAAGACAATGGCGCTACTGAAGACATGGAGCCCTCTCCTGAAGCCAAAGATGAAGCCGACGGCTGATGAAATGCTTTAGTTGTTATCCGCTAATG
Organism: Themeda triandra; assembly: GCA_018135685.1. Lineage (NCBI taxonomy): Eukaryota > Viridiplantae > Streptophyta > Magnoliopsida > Poales > Poaceae > Themeda > Themeda triandra. Next base: position 323,502 of record JAENPR010000147.1, on the reverse strand, counting down.
CAGCGATGTAATTGAGTTGGGGCTGGCTGTGTGCGTGAGAGTTCATACTGTTAAGTCAGGTGTACTGGCTTCTTTTGGTCACTTAGAGGTCTGTTAATCGTAGAGAGCAGGGTTCTGGGAGGTTAGAGCTCATTTAGATGGATTGATGCTTGAACATGTGATGTGGATTTTTTACGAAGTGCACGTTCAACGATTTCATCTAAGGCAATGCTAAGGTACACCTTTTACATGTGAGGAGGTAGTATCTCAAATAAATCTGAACCGTTAATTTTTTTAGATTTTATGAATTTCTTAATTAATTAAAAAATCTTGGAAAACTAAATAAATCCCTCATGCCGCTAACCACGGGAGATACGATCCATGAATCACGGAAGAAAACATCTCTCGTATGTACATAACTGATTTTATTGTTCTTTTTATTTTATTTACAACTTTAATTGGAGTACATACCCGAATCTTTTTACTAGTTTCAAAAACTGCAAACAGTAATTAAGTACATGCACTGACACGGTCACCCGGCCATTCAAGTCATGTATATACACAATGTATCGCAGAAAAAAAAAAGTCACGTACACAATCACGTGCAGGCCACTCATGTCACACGTATAGTACCATCATTGTTTATTATGTAAATTTGTACATTATTTAACTATGCTATTATTATTTATATAGAAATAAAAATACCACATTGATCTGTCGACATGTGTTAATTAGATCCATCGACACGCTAACACACGTACCCACTGGCACGATAATTAAAATAACGGTAGTACAAAAATATAAAATAAAAAGATTTTTCATATCATTTTTTTTTCGAAAGACCCGTTTCCGGCTTTTCATTGATAAGAAGAAAGAAGTATTACAATGGCCGGCGCAAGATGCACCGCTCCCCCCTCTTTTGCTCTGAGCCTACCTAAGTAGGGTCTAAGCCACCCCTGGACAACATTTACACTAATTTACATTGAACTGAGATACAACTACCCCTAACTGTGCCCCTGGCACACCCTCATCCACCGGGAGCAAAGACTGAATGTGTTTGTTGCCGGCTGTAGCCCAATCCGATGCCTGACCATAGATGGCTTCGACGATACCTTGCATTGGCTTGGCCTCCTTCCTGAACACCCTATTATTTCTTTCCTTCCATACTTCCCAGGCTACCAATATGAGCAGTGATTTGGCCCCTTTCCTGATCGTTGACGGTAAGGTATGCATCACTTGGAGGAACCATTCCTTCATACTGATTGCATTGCCCCATGCTTTGTTGGCTGAAAACACCTTATCTTCGCCCACTCCCCGACTCTATCCCCCGCATCGATCCGACCACTTTGGGCACTCCACAAACAGGTGAAAAGATGTTTCCAAATTTCTCATGCACAATTGACAAATACTCATTGGGCCATTGTCTAAGTTGGAGTCTAGCTGCAGTCCACAACCTATCTCTTAGCGAAGCCACGAAAAAAAACTTACATCTCGGCGGCGCTCTGGTGGACCAAGTGTAGGTTGCAGCATTACAGTCCTCAAGATGTTGGAACTGCAGGTCGTAGGCTGACTTCGCGGAATAACACCCACTTGGCGACACAGTCCCGTTATCTTGTCCTGCAGCGTTTGCACCGAGGCCAATCTTGTATCATCTCTGATAGGTCTATGTACTGCGCAATGAGCTGAGCATTCATGTTGTAATCGACATCCCGAACCCATGTATTGTCATGCAATGCCTCCGCCACTGTCCTGTTTTTCCTCTTGCTATGAATGAAAAGCCGCGGGAAAAGATCACCTGGCACATGACCATGCAGCCATCGTGAGTGCCAGAACAGCGCTCGCTGACCATTTCCCACAACCACCTCGGTTGCCCTGTTAAAGAGACGCCTGTCTTCATCATCCACCTCAATTTGCAAAGTCTTCCACGGCCTCTCTCTGTCATCCCATGCAAACCATTGCCATCTGAGCCGAAGCGCTCTGCTGAAAGCTTCGAGGTCTTTGATTCCCAGTCCACCTTTTAATGTAGGTCTGCAGCAAATTGGCCAGGCCACCTTACATTTACCTCCGGTGAGTTGATTGTCTCCTGCCCATAGGAACCGCCTTCTAGCCTTGTCTAGTTCTTTAATAAACTTTTTCGGCGGCTTGATTGCTGTAATCAGATACAATTTTTCATATCATTTACAGAATCGTATGTAACAACCAAATCTTAAAGAAGATTTTTGACGCTATTTTTATAAAATAAAATTCACTAAATACTATTACCTCCTAAGAGGTAATAGATTGATCGTGACCGTTGGATCGGAATAAATGGATGGTCCACAATCATTTCGGAGTACCGTAGCAAATGTCTTCATCTAATATAATGATACTAATTATGCACCATGAATATTATTATTTTTCCTGGCTGTATTTGGAATTTGACATTATATTAGCGACTTGGTGCTCATTTTTTTTTGTCAACGTAGTCTCTCACGCGTCTATAAAATCCTCATTCGATAATTGCCGCAGCACAGGTCCACAGCAATAATACATTTCGACTTTAGTACAAGTGCCCATGGCTCAAGTAGTAGTTTTTTATCAGCTCGCCGGCGAGGGCGACTCACCGACGGCAAAGGTTTTCCTCCTAGTGCTCCTCCCTCTCCTACTACTCTTCGTGCTGCTGCGCTTCTCCTTCACCACGGAGGCAGCCGGGAGGGGACGAGGCAGAAAGAGGCTGCTGCCTCCCTCCCCTCCTGCGCTGCCGCTGATCGGGCACGCCCACCTCGTCGGCGCGCTCCCCCACGTCTCGCTGCGGGGCCTCGCCGAGCGCATGGTGTCGACGGCCTCATGATGCTCCGCCTTGGCGTGGTGCCAACTCTGGTGGCCTCCTCCGTGCGCGCTTCGCAGGCCGTGTTGCGCACGCACGATCAGGTGTTCTCCTCACGGCCACGGTCCGTGTGCGGGGACGTGCTCCTGTACGGTCCGTCGGACATCGCCATGGCACCCTACGGCGAGCAGTGGCGGCTGGCGAAGAAGCTGTCCACCACGCACCTGCTCAGCGCCAAGAAGGTCCAGTCCTACCGTGCTGCACGTAAGGAAGAGGTAATGTAATCGATCACGATCACTACGGCCATGCCATTCCTAAATATTAATCAAACACACATTTACATTTTTTTCTGCAGGTAGAGCTAGTAATCAACAAGATCCATGGCGCGGCAGTAACAGGCACGGTGGTGGACATGAGCGAGCTCCTGAGCAAGTTCACCAACGACATAGTGTGCCGCGCGGTGGCAGGCCGGTCGTTCAGGGTGGAGGGCAGGGACAGGGTGTTCCGAGAGCTGATCGACCAAGGCATGGCCCTCTTGACGGGATTCAACCTGGAGAACTTCTACCCGGGGCTCGCCAAGGCCGCTGGAGGCGTGCTCGTGTCGCCGGCGCGTCGCAGGGCTGAAAGGGTAAGGGATACGTGGGACGAGCTTCTCGACAAGCTGATCGACGAGCGCGCGAGCGAGATAGCTGCTGCAACGCAACTTGAGGACGCTACTGGTAGCGACCAGGAGGAGTCTGACTTCGTACATGTGTTGCTATCTGTACAGCACGAGTATGGGCTCACCAGAGAGAGCATCAAGGGTATCTTGGTGGTGAGTTTGCCCGTTCCAGTTCTCTCTCCTTAACAAGTTTATTTACATGACGCCGATCTATTCTTAATCTAGTTTTAACACTAACCTATAGTTGATCCTGATCGAACTGCAGAACATGTTTGCAGCAGGCACGGACACAACGTACCTGGTCCTAGAATTTGCCATGGCTGAGCTCATGTTACACCAAGATATCATGGCCAAGCTACAGGACGAGGTTAGACTCTGCCAAGAAACCATCAGTGAGGACAATGTCTCCAGCATGACTTATCTGAAAGCTGTTATCAAAGAAACGCTCCGTTTGCACCCACCGACTCCGCTTCTCCTCCCGCGTCTCTCTTTAGAGGATTGTGATGATGTCGTTAACAACTTCAAAGCTCCTGCCGGCACGACCGTGCTCGTTAATGTCTGGGCAATCGGGAGGGATCCTCGGACGTGGGACAATGCGGAGGAGTTCGTGCCAGAGATTCATCATCCACGATGGAGAACTCGGGGGAGTCGATTTTAGAGGGAAGGACTTCCAGTATCTGCCTTTTGGGTCAGGGCGAAGGATGTGTCCTGGGATGAACTTTGCATTAGCTACCATTGAGATCATGCTGGCAAATCTTGTATACCACTTTGATTGGGAGCTGCCTAAAGATGCAGATAAGATCGACATGACTGAAATGTTCGGGTTGACAGCAAGGCGCAAAGAGAAGCTTCTCCTTGTCCCTAGCGCACGGCGAGGTACTGTGTGCCCATCAAAAGGGTAGCTAGGAAGGACAAGGACCGAAGGACGATTGAGTTGTTCCGCAGTGGTGGCTGGTTGCTTGTCTATCTAAAATGGATTCGCTTTCTCCTTTTTTTGACAATTGTGTGTCCGTACATGTTATGATATTTGTATATCATATTATATAATGCAACATTGACAAGTGATATTGTGTGTTGGACTTCTGTGACAGTGATTTGGCTAAATATTTTCAATTTTAAAGGAACCTCAAGGGAAACATGTTCACATAGTATATACTTTGCTTCGTTTGAAAGAATTACCAGTCCAACATATGACAATATCTATATCTCTATTATTTAATCATGAAAATTTCCGGTAGTTTTTCTGTCCGCTGCATATTTCTGACCGCTCATGTCCGCTGAGTCCGTCCGCTGAGTCCGTTCGTAGGAAAAACAAAATCTGGAGCCCTCCGGTCCATACGGATTGCTGGTTGTCTGGTTCCCACGTGACATGGAGTGCCCTGAGGTCCCAACTGAACTCTGCCATGCTCGAACGCCACAACCATGGAGGTAGTGGACAAAACCGACACAGACATGGAGTGCATCTAGCCATGACGCCACAACCATGGAGGTAGTGGACAAAACCGCACAGGGACCACGGCAGCGGGGAGGTTATTTCTAGCTGGCCATACCGACCGTGCAAAGAATATATGAGTGATTTCGTCATCCAATTTAGCAAGGAGATGGTGGCGAAACACTAGAGGGTTCTAGGTGAAAAAATTATATTGTAAAAGTTGATGTCAAGATTTGCATAAACATCAGAGATCCCAATACAAATTGTTTTTGTTAACTTCTTGTCTTTTTCCAAAAATCACAAAATGACTAAAAGTTATAAAATCAAAATCAAATCCAAAATTTATAATTCAAATTTTGCTAAATTCCTTTCGACAAGAAAGTGTAACCGAGTCATTGCGCGTGAAATGAAAATCGTGAAAAGCCTAAGGGCACAAAAAACCCCATAGATAATCAAGTCCAAAAGCAGTTTTAAAAATTATCAACTCAAAGTCAGCAATATAAACCAGCGGGTACGGGCAGGAAGAGACTCATGTTAGGGTCGTACTAAATCTGGAACATAAGAATTGGCATAAGCGTGAATTATTTTGAATATGATGAAATAAACCTAAATGAATATGAAAATAGTTTAGGTTCCCAATGCAAAAATAGGTTTTTATTATTTTCCAAAAATGATGAAACCCTTTGCAATAGATGTGGACAAAATTCGTAACAACATAGGTATTTTGCCACTTTATTATTAGGTATAAATTTTGACTAGATATACATTAAAAGCAAACAATCTTTGTAGAAAAAAAAAATCAAAATGACTTATATTTTAAACAGAGGGAGTACTACAGATTTTGTAACCCGTGGCAACGCACGGGCAAATTTGCTAGTATTATTTAATCATGAAAATTTCCGGTAGTTTTTCTGTCTGCTGCATATTTCTGACCGCTCCTGTCCGTTGAGTCCGTTCGTAGGAAAAACAAAATCTGAGCCCTCCGGTCCATACGGAAGAAAGGAAAATAGAAGAGGCTGACCCACCATACAGAAAAAAATAAAAGAATAACAATAATGAAAATAATAAAAAAAAAGGTGTGATGGATCTTTTGCAAAATCAAATAATAACAATGACAATCTTTACAAAGCAACGAAAATTTCGCTACATAAAAAAAACACAATGTTATAAGCCGTTCAAAGAGTACGTGAGTGAGTTTGTCATCTAATTTAGCAAGGAGCTATTAGCAAGAATAAAAAAGTGGAGGGTTCTAGGTGGAAAAATGTGATATATTAAAAGTTGATCTCAATATATATACAACAAATGATATAGTAAAAGTGCCTCCTCTTCACGCTGGAGCGCACCTCTGCAGAGTTTGCACCTGGGATGGTTGATGGCCTTATCAGATTATTCAGGTATGAGTTGCTGGTTGTCGGGTTCCCACATGGCATGAACTGCCCTGAAGTCCCGACTGAACTCCGCCAAGCTCAAATGCCACGACCATGGAGGCAGTGGACAAGAGCGACACAACCATTTAGGACCACGATGGCAAGGAAGTTATTCCTAGCTGGCCATACTGACAATGCAAAGAGTACATGAGTGAGTTCATCATCTAATTTAGCAAGAAGTTGGTGGCAAGAATAGGAAAAACAAGAGAGTTCTAAGTGAAGAAATATATAGTAAAAGTTAATGTCAAGATTTACATAAACTTTGGGGATCCCAATACAAATTGTTTGTTAGTTTCTTTGTATTTTATAAAAGACACAAAATGACTAAAATTTATAAATTCATATAACATCGAAATCAAATCTAAAATTTATAATTCAAATTTTGCTAAATTCCTTTCGACGAGAGAGTTTAACTGTCTCATTACATGTGAAATAAAAAATCTTGAAAAGTGTACATAAAAGCTAGTAGATAGTCTGCTCCAAAAACCACTTATAAAAATCATCGACTCAAAAGTCACCAATATAAACCAGCGAACCGGAAGAGACTCATATTAGGATCGTACTTGATCTGGAACATAGGAATTGGCATAAGCGTGAATTATTTTGAATACCATGAAAATACCTAAATGCAACTAGAAATAATTTAGGTTCCCAATGAAAAAATAGGGTTTTATTATTTTCTAAATGATGAAACCTTTTGCAATAGATGTGGACAAATTTTTAATGGCACGGGTATTTTGCCTCTTTATTAGTAGGTATAAATGGATTATGACTAGATATACAGCAAAAACAAGCAATCTTTGTAGAAAATTCAAAATATATTATATTTTAAACAGAGGGATTATTATGGATTTTTTAACCCGTAGCAACGCACGGTAAATTTGCTAGTATAGTATATGAAAGAAGATCAGAGGAGCGAATAACATATGACTAAAAGCTTTTTGCAATGACACGTCTCAGTAACCGTTACAATTGTAGCTAAAGGATGGAATTAGTGCCAATTTATATTGCAAACCAGGACTCGCTTTAGTCATGGTCGTTTTCATACTAGTGTAGTTTGGAATTTCTCACTGTTCATCATGTCCGTGATTTATGAACAAAGTAAAGACTATAAATACCGCAAGCTAAATCTACATTTTTTTGAAGGAATTGGAGTCTATAGTTAGAATGCTTTATACAAATTTCAGTCTAGTAAAGAAATTGGCCTAAATGCTACGGATATAATTTTTGTATATGAAGTGGTGTAACTAGGAACACTTGATAAATAAATACATTATGATGGATATAATATTTCCACTTTAATTCATCAAGCACAAGAGTTTACTTCAGTTTGATTTAATTTGTTTGGTGTGGAAAACAGGAAAAACACTGAATAACACTTTTTAATAACATTGTTTAATACTCAATTCATCTCAAATTTTAAGACATTTGAGTTTTTTTAACCCCATGTTTGAACACTTGTATTATTCAAAAAAATTATGCAAAAATAGTCAAATACGAGTCATTTTTAAGAACATTCATTAATAAAGGAAGCCATGTAAAAAATGATATTTTGAACAAATTATTGAATAAGATAAATGATCAAATTTGGTTTCAAAAGTCAAATGTCTTATAATTTGAAATGGAGGTAGTATAAAATTTATATACAATAGCAATCTGTGTGTCAATATGTACCTTATCATTGTTTATTAGATGAATATATATATGCCTATTGCATATATGATGGTGGTGTAACAAAAATAACCACTATAAAATTGGATTGAGTTATTTTTGTTTTCTTGCATGCATATGGGATGGCCGATAAGTGATCCCATAGCAACGTACAGACGCTCACCTAGTTACTGCAAAAACAAGTCAAGAGACGGTTTCAAAAGCAAAATGCCGTGGCGCGTTGATACTACTATACAGAAACAAACAATTTTAGTGCTTTTTTATTAATCTCAATACTTTTTTTATGGAACAATCTCAATACTAGTGAGGTATATAAAATAACTCAATCCAATTTTAAGTTCAATACCTCTCTATGAACCTTTACTTTTTTGTTAAGTTCAAGTGTGGTGAGAATAATATTCTACAACTAACAACTCATTTATTTTGAGACCGACTCACTTCCTATCTAGAATTTTTTTACTAGTCCTTTATATTGCAATGTGTCAACCGTCAAATGCTTTGGTAATTTGTCCGGATCGGATGAAGCAATATAATTTTGAGCCAAACGTTTTGATCGTTGGTTATCCTTCGTTGTAATAATATCTCAGGGTTTGCAACGAAAGCTTGGTATATCAACTATACGACAATTAACTAAAATATGTCTATGGTTAACTAATTGTCGCGCCCAGGAATGGTTGAAGCCATACCCAATCGAAAAAGGATATTATCCAAACGAATTTCAAGTAATTGTAGTAAAACATGACATGTGGATCTTTTTGCTTTTCCAGCGATATGTACATATCTAAGTAATTGTCTTTCTACGCGACCATAACGAAAACGTGATTTCTATTTTTCTTAAAGACGAATATGATATTGCTCTTTTTTCCCGAATGTAATTTCTTTGTCCGATTACTTCCGGATTTAGGCGTTTTTCTAGTGAGTCCTGGTAAAGCTCCCAGACGGCGTATGTTTTTTAACGAGGCCCTCGATAACTAGACATGAAGACTCATTTTTTATTTTATTAAAATTTCATGTTACACAATAAATTTTGTTCTATTTACATTACGAATACAACGAAATTCAAATAGAATTAAACTAAAGGATAAACAGAGTAAATCTACTAAAGTAACACAAAAATGGAATTTTATCAACATCTAGATTTTTTGTATATATATTATTTATTTTTATGCTTTGTATCTAGCAAAATTGTAAGGTAAAACGACATAATACACCCCGGATTCCCCATTTAATTCAAAGAAAAAGTGAAATTCTTAACATCGATAGAAAAAAGCTGACTATCGATTTGAACCGACGACCCACGCATTACAAATGCGATGCTCTAACCTCTCGAGCTAAGTGGGCTTACATAACGAAATAGTGTAACAAATAAAAATATATAGAGAGAATCAGAAACGTCGATCTTAATTATTAATCTTAGTTATTAACTAGTTCTAAATTGGAAGTTCCACTTATAAAAAACTAGAATTTAATAAAGATAAAGTTAGCTTGATATGATTAACTAAATGAATTTCTTAAATAGGATTATAGAATTTATTGAACTTTCTTTTTATTTCTCTAATTCGCAAATGGATTTCTTCTAATAGAATCTATTCCAAAATCTATATTGAATTTGATTTCAGATATTTTCAGTTCGATATGTTTCGGACGAATAATCTAATACATAAAAAAGAAGAATATATATGAATGATATAATAAAGAGAAAATGCCAATATCTTGGCATTTTCATTTGATCATTATATACATTTTTGAGATATTTTGTTTTTTATTTGTTAAAATAATTTAAGGCTAAATAGTTCACTAAGGAGAAGATAGAATCGCAGCAAATACAAAAAAGAAGGAATATCAAGCATTATAGTATGATTTTGAATACTCTAAAAAAGGAAGGAGGCAGGCGGGAGAGAAAAACTTTTGGATATATTCATTCCTATTGAATTGCAAATATATAAATCATAAAATCAATTCAATTCAAAATTGCAATAAGCGAGCGGCGTGTCTCTAATAGAGATGAGTTGCTAGACTACATCGAATAATGAATTCAATGATTCAAAAAAACCAAAATATGAATTAAATTATACAAGGAATCCAAGTTTCAAAAAAGTAAAAGGGGGATATGGCGAAATTGGTAGACGCTACGGACTTGATTGTATTGAACCAAGGTATGGAAACCTGCTAAGTGGTAACTTCCAAATTCGTAGAAACCCCGGAATGAAAAATGGGCAATCCCGAGCCAAATCCTTTTTTTTTAAAAAAAAACAAGCAGTTCTCAAACTAGAACCAAAAGGAAAAAGATAGGTGTAGAGACTCAGTGGAAGCTATTCTAATGAATCGAAGTAATAATGATTAATCATAGAACCCATATTATAATATAGGTTCTTTATTTTTGTTTTTAGAATGAAACTAGAAATGATTATGAAATAGAAAATTCATAATTTTTTAAGAATTGTTGTGAATCTATTCCAATCGAAAATTCATTATTTTTGAGATATTTTAAAAAGTGGATTAATCGGACGAGGATAAAGAGAGAGTCCCATTCTACATGTCAATATTGACAACAATAAAATTTCTAGTAAAAGGAAAATCTGTCGACTTTATAAGTCGTGAGGGTTCAAGTCCCACTATCCCCAAACCCTCTTTTTATTCCCTAACCATAGTTGTTATCCTTTTTTATTTTGTCGGTGGGTTTAAGATTCACTAGCTTTGTCATTCTACTCTTTCACAAAGGAGTGTGACAAGAACTCAATGGATCTTATGCTATTCATTAAATAAAATAGATGTTTTCTTTTTATTTCTTTTTTATTAGAGTAGAGTATCGGAAAGAAATCTTGATTATTAATTCTATTTTTAAGTAGTATAAAGTAAGCCATCCATAATGCCTATGACTACCCCTCCCCATTTCCTAATTTTGAATGGAATGCTTTATTGATTTTTTAGTCCCTTTAATTGACATACATGCAAATACTTTACTAAGATGATGCACAAGAAAGGGTCAGGATAGCTCAATTGGTAGAGCAGAGGACTAAAAATCCTCGTGTCACCAGTTCAAATCTGGTTCCTGGCACAGAAAAAATGATCTACCGAATAGATATTGATACAAATATTTTGAGATGGATTGGGGTAAATATTTATTCTAGAGTAAGTAAATAAATGTCTAGAGTAAGTAGATAAATCTCTAAACACTTATTTTTTCTTTTAGAAATAAAAATGGTTCAAATCTCTGGTTCTTTTCTTTATGGTATAGAAAGAGGTGAGATTAGGTGCCCTTTTCTTCATTTTGCATTTCTTATTAATTTTGTATGCCACTATTCTCAAGAATATATTTTTATTTTGCTTATCCTACTTTCATAGTTGTTCTAAGTAATATGTGCGTTACAAAGTTGGTGGTAGGATCTTCTTTGAGTCATTGTATTTTTCTGTTCATACGAAGGAAACAAATATGTGATTTTCCAAATTGGAAAATCCAAATGAAGCCCTTTTTGTTCGGTCTATCTCGACCTTTTTGTATAACAGGAATTAATTAGAATATTATATTCTAAGTATTTCGTTTCATCTAGGAGCAGAACCTCAAAATATTCCTTGACTTGAATAAAATCTAGAATTATGTTATATAAGTGAACATGAATTTATTATCACTCAATAAGCATATTGTATTTCAAAGGAATTAGGGGTTATATAGTCCTTATGTAAGAGCCAGCCTATCCAACTTTCAAGCCTTAAGATATGTTTAAGATGTGGATGATTATCATAAGAAATTCCCACCATATCATAAGATTCGCGTTCTTGAAAATCGGCACTTCTCCAAACCCAGAAGATAGATGAGATTCTAGGATTAACCTTTTGGGCAAAGGCTTTTATTCATACCTCTTCTGGGTTGTCTATACCATATTGTATTCTTGTAAGATGATACACGCTAGCTAAAAATCCATCGGGTGCTACGTCATAAGCACATTGGGAACGTAAATAATTGTAACCATATACATATAAAATGACAACAATGGAATCCCAATCTCCCGCTTTTATTTGTAAAGTCTTGACTTCTCGATGATCGAAGCCCAAAGACCTATGAACCACGTCATGTTTAACTAGCCAATTAGATAACCAACCCTGCTGCATTGTCTTGATCTCTCCCCCTTTGTATAAATATTTCACATTTCAAATGCAAGTTTGAAAGATTGCACCGCTCTTTCTTTTTCTGCACAAAAGAACCCCTCCTAATTCACTAATTTGTAGGAAGATACTGAACTTTTGGATTTGAAAAAAGTTTCGGAAGATATATCTAAAGTAGATGGTGATTGATAGAGCAATTCTTGTTCGTAAGTTCTAGTGTGAGTACTGCGCCGAACATAAAGTTTGTGAAGGGTAGTAAAAGATCTATTTTTCTTTTGACTTTGACATAGAGTTCGATCCTCAATTATTTCTTGCGCTATCTTCTTATGAAATTTTGTTAGGGCATCTATAACAACCTCTAGTTTAGGCGGGCAATCCGGCAGGTAGACGTCCACATGAATTAACCCACGAACTCCTCGAATGTCTCGGCTGTGCTACCGGAGGCTCTAGGGAAGTCGGAGGAGAGAGCACTCATCTTGGGGTGGGCTTACTACTTATATGCTTTCAGCAGTTATCCTCTCCACACTTGGCTAGCAATGACGTATTTCGTTTCAGGCATTTGCTCATATAATCACACTAAAGATGGAGCCATTTTCATTGTTACCGTACGAGTTGTTAAAATTAGGTCCGCTTTCTAGGACTTGATCTTGGTACCAATCCAGGTTGTAAACCGGGACAGATAACCAAGGTATACGTACGGCAATACCCAAGCTGATGACGCATGCCCCTCCGTTTTATTCCTTTTCGGGTCGAAATGATCTAAGATACAATGTTATGTAAACAAGAAAAACTACCTGAGACCTCAATACTAACAGCTATTTTCAAGTAGTGACTTTTTGCTAATCTCAGGTTTGCTGACTGAGTCTCTTTGACAACGGTGCTTAGCTTTTCAGTAGGGAAAAAACCATGATGGACGGGCTGAATAAAATTTATTAGCCGAACGTCCTTTCTCAATACCTTCTCGCGCCTGCGTTATCATAGCGTCTGGCAATAAAGGTGTGATCGTCCTATTTCTCATGTTAAACACACAACTGTCACAGAAAGGATCTGGAAGACCATCTCCCCAACCATAGTCACACATGAAGTATATGCAATCTGCCTGAGCTCCAAACTCAGAAGCACGAAGAGCCTTGGAACATGGGCCAACAAAGAGTGCTTCACCTTCAAGAGAGTTGAGCCGCCTCCATTTAACAGAAGAATAGGTACAAAAGTTGACCTCAAATACGTCAAATGATAAGGTACGTTTCTTCTGATCTTCCTCCGACGACACCGACGACAAGGATCCAAACAGTCGTGTTACATGCAGTAACTTACCACTAGATTCTACAAGATAGCTGAAATACGCACAAGTATTTTTCTCGCTAGCAATGGTTTGGCGTATGACGTCATTTGCGATGCATTTCATTGATGAGATTTTTGGCTTGCACATGTAGCTTGACCCAATCTCAAGGACGAAGAGCTTCCTGCCCGAGAGAGCATATAGCTTCCCATCAACGAACGCTACATCACATATGTCCTCACCCACGGGCACACGGAATGAAGTGGCAGTCGAGGGCTGGCATATGGATATTACACTCTCCTTAGAGAAATCTCTGATGAGTACCACGAAAACAGAATCCGGCGATAGGTCCATGGACGAGAGCAATACCACCTTGAGCAAGATATATCGATTGTTGTAGCGATGCACCAGCTCGTGACCCAAGATGGTGGCTAAATCAGGAAAGCTGCATGACATCCTTGGAGAAAGGGTTTGTCAATGACAACAGTAAGCCCGCCCCGCCACCGATGCGCTGCTTGAGAAAGAGCCAGTTGCCCACGGAGCCAAGGCACTGAGAATTGTCTGGTGGTACTAAAGGCAAGCAGTGAAATTTACCGTCTGGGATGCTGAGGAAGGTGCCGCCACGAAGGGTGAGCCACGGGAACGGAGGGGGCACGGGCTCTAGCCGAGCATTGTGACGCCATGGGCGGCAGACCTCTGCCAATCGGACACGATCCGCTAGGGAGGGTAGCATTGCGAGGACAAGACCTAGAAGCTCTGGGTGCAACCGTGCAAGTCTGCCCACGCCCAAGGTGGCCAGTGTATGGCGGCCGCCGCCATCAAGCGACTACGCGAGATCGAGACGGGCAAGCTTCTCGTTCCTCAACGAGATCCGGCTTTGACTTTGAGCGCGCCGGCGAGGAAAGTAACTAGTCGATGGTGGAGATGGAGACGATAACGGCGACGGACGGTGGTTCCGACGTACGGTGTTGGGACTTTTTGACGAGGGTTGTTGGGACTTGGGAGGCCCAGCGGGAGGCGCCACGGAAATATATAGCGCGGCGACTCGATCGGCCCGAGTCCGGAGTCTCACGAAGTCGGTCGCTGAGAGAAGATGGCCGATGGAACTTTAGGCCCAACATACTGTACCCGAACTCTTTTGAAGTCTCGAACCATGCAGCCGCCCAAGTGGCCAACCGTGTGCGAACCAGGACGCCGCCGGCGAGGGCGAGGAGGAGGTCGCGGTGGTCGACGGGTGTTGGCCGGAGTGCTGCACGTTTTGGGCAGGATGAGCCTCGAGGCCGAGGACGGCGCGGGCATGGGAGAAAGGGTGATGCTGGGCTTCTACAAGTTCTTGCACAGAAACTGCAGGCTCACCTGCCGAGGCTGGAATTCCCGGCCCAGGATATGGTGGAGATCGGCATGTTGTGCGCACGCGGGCCGAGCCTGATGTTTGATGGCTCCTGCGAGCTGTTGCATCTGCCTCATCTGCATGCTGTGCAGTTTTGGAGCAGGATCGAAGAGCAGTTTGTGTACTAGGGGCCTGATTGGTTGCACCAATTCTTGTCAAGCCATTTTTTTTATAATGTATATCGTATTAATTAATAGAAATAAACACATCCAAATATAAGTACACCGAATAAGGATATGTAGGACAACTCTCCAACCTATATTCTACGAGAAAAGAAGCTGACCGCATCCGCTGCCAACGAAGATCGCCGACACCAGCCGACGCCGTCAAACCTGAATCACCAAAAGCCGGAGGAAACCACCGGCGTTGAGGTGGACTGCAGCAAACGCTCAATCTCGCGGAGGCGAAGAAGTCTTTGAGCACCCATCCGTCAGGATCACAATCCAGGTTGGAACGACGAGAGCGGCGCCGACGATGGCATCCGCCGTCGTAGTGAAGCCAAACTCGCTCAATCCCGATCCGTGCCGCCGGCAGATCGAGTTCGATCCACCGCATTCCATCTTGCCGCCATGCCCTCAGCCCCCACCGTAGCCTTGACCTTAAAAGCGGCACGAGCACCGCCGCTCCGCCACGACGACGAAACAATAGCCGCCGCAGACTCCTACACCGCCTCACAGGCCTCCCATTGTCACCGGAGCAGGCGACGACGAGGTGGACAAAGATCGGGAGGATCTTATTCCACCATAGCTACGCTGCCACCTCCACCAAGCTCGCGCCGCCGGAAACTCTAACCCTAGAAAAGGGACCTAATCTACACCGCTGGTCAAGATCACGCGGTTCCCCATACATCCGAGACCACAAGGGCCGCCGGAGGCGGAAGGAACCGGCGACCTCGCCGGCGGGAGCACAAAACGTCGGTGGCGGCGCCTCGAAGGAGCTCTCCGTGGCTAACCCTAAGAAACTAACGTGACAGCTATCCCACTTCTCGTCTTGTCAAGCCAATTTTAGGACAAGCTAATTCTTGGGTAAACCAATATTAGGGCAAACCAAATGGAGAGGTTGGTATTTGGTTTGTACCAACTAGAGAGAAACTATTATCTTGCCAAAGTTTTGGTAAGCATTGCCAAAACCTTGGCACCATACCAATTGAATGCCAAATCCATTGAATTTGCCCTTGTTTTGGTTTGGCAAAGATTGACTTGCAACCAAGGAGGCTCTAGCTCTTTTGTATTATCGATATGTTAATCGTGAGGAAATCATGGTAAGCAATCATCAAACTTGGGACTCCATTAAAAATGATATGTTAAATGGTGATTTATTTAAGTATACACTTGTGAATCTGCGCAAGATATTGCCTAGGCCACCAATTTACCTTTTTGCGGAAATATTACGAAAATTATTGTCGGGACCTTGCAGAACATCTCTCAGATAAAAAGGCCAGGTTGACACAGCCCATTCAGAGAAAAAGGCCCAGTTTTACATGACCATGGACCAGGGCCATGATTTCATTCCATTTACTGGTTTTTAAAAACATTGGCCAGTACTTGAAAGGAAAAAAAAAAGGTTTGTTCTACCTCTTCTCATCAAATTCTAAAATCAGACATTTTACTTCTTGAACTTTCAGAATCGTTGAAGTTATCTCCCTGCTCTGGTTTGGCATGGTTTGAAGGTGGTTTTATTTTTTTTTAAATTTAAAAATGATAAATACTCGAGAAGATTTTTAAACCACTAAAAAAACTCTAAACTTCAAAAGTACTAACCCCCCCCCCTAAAGATAGATTGGGATATGCCAAATTAAAATAAATATTAACAACTCGTTAAAATATCCCTATAAGATTAAAAATATAATGTAAAGACATTTCCTTGATCGCTAAAATATTTTACTTAGATTTGTCATATTCCAATCTATCTCTAGATTTTTTTTCAGGAATTTAAATGTCTAGGTAAATTTTTATGGTTTAAAAAACTTATTAAGTATTTATCAGAATTTTTGAACAAAAAAAAAATACAGACCACCTTGTTTTTTTTTTGAGTAATTACAAACCACCTTGTTTTTGAAGTGTGCATTGCACGTTCTTCATTAAGTGAAAGTATGAATATTACACGCTCCAAGAAGCGATACGGCGAGAGGCCATACGTCGCTTGGAGTAAACAATAAACACAAACCACCTTCAAAACCACTCCAAATTAGGTTAGGGACGTAACTTGAACGGTTATGAGAGCTCTAGTGGATAATATATATGGTTTTTAGTTGAATGAGAAAAATCAAACTACGATGATAGTTGAGGAAGGTATAATAGACATTTGCGTTCGCTCGCTAGTCGGCATACCCACATGAGCATTGGAGGTTTCCCCCTTTTTTCAGTTTTTCTTTCTGTTTTTCCTTCTCATTTTCTTTTTCCTTTACGTTTCCATTCTACGCCTTTGCTAAAACAGGCTGTATCTAATTTTTATCTCCACATTTTTCATGTGTCTTGAAACTTGTTTGGTAGCATAAGTTGTGTGTTCGATAAACTGTTTTAGAAAACTAAGTTGATGATCAAACTGTTATATTTTTTTGTACAAAATCATAGTTTAATGTAACTTTTTCTTGCCCTTTTGATTGTAATATATAGGCGGTTTAAGCCCGTATACACTCCATCGTTTGTTACCGAACGGCAGCACAGTTAAACAAGACAATCGACAACACATTCCCTCAAAAAAAAAAAAAAAAAAGAAGGAGACAATCGACAATACAAGTTGAAGACAACAATTGCACACGTACGTTGTAGCTTCGCCAACAAGAAAGTAAATAGCTACACAAGAGATCTCCTCCCTCTCTAGCAACAACAACCGTGATCCATCAACACAAGTACTATAAATTCCAGAATGAAACTTGCACGATGTAAGAGACAAAAACGAATCCGTCAATTTTGCCATAAATGTGTTGTTTCCCTGCCTTCAAAAATTGCATCTAGCTTCATTGATCCTGAGGTTATGCCATTAATATAGCAAGGTCAGTGTCATTGCTGCTGGTCATTAGTCCGCCAGCACTTTGATCCTCATCGTCAGCACCTAACCATTGCGCGCCAAAATATAGAAGAGGATCATCAATACTGCCAACTAGGTCTGATGACAACAACATTTGAATCAACGAATCAAAGTGCAGGTTACTGCCGGACATATGCAATGCTAGCTGTAGAGCAGACTGCCACTGCTACTTACAATAATTAACAGTATCATATACCATGTGTTAGCTGATTATTACTGCAAACAGTGCGTTTTTTTTTTTTGGGGGGGGGGGGAATCGAAGAGCGGTATTTCTTTGCCGCAAAATCTTGTTAAAGAAGAAGATGAACAAAAGGAAAAAAAAACAGACAAAATAACTGAATGAACAACCGAAAGGGTAAAACCAACTCAGCTCAATTATTCAACCCCGAAACTATATATCATCACACTGCTGTAATGAGACCGACCAATTAATATAAACATAATGTACTAATGATGTCGCTTAAGCAACTTAATTAGCACATGACGCTTATATCAACCCGGTAGTCCGTGAAACCACGAATGATTTCAAACTTTCCACAATACAGCCCAGACCGAATTAAGTTCAACATAATACCGTCCATAGTAATACATAAGTTCACAAGTAGTTGATTACATCGGAGTTGCGAAAATAGTTATTACAATACCAAGTTGGAAACAAAACTGCGGAAGCAAAATAAAGTGTTGTTTTACAAACGCACACTTAGTTAAAAATAGTGCCTGGTCCATCATCAAATCCGGTAAAAGCATGGAGGAATGGGATATAAGAGATGACCTTGCCCAAGGTCTAATCCTCCCGTAGTGGGATACAGGTCCATCTTGTTGCCACAGCAAAGGTCTTATGATCTGCAACAAGTGGGAATAAAACCCTGAGTACAAGAAGGTACTCAGCTAGACTTACCCGTCATAAACCAAAAATAAAGTGACACCAAGGAGTATGCAAGGCTTTATAAGTGGGGTAGCTGACTCATTTAAACTTGCGATAAAAGATGAGCTTATTAAATAATCATTTAGTGATAAAGGACTCTCTAGCTTATCATCTTTTAGGTTGGATCCTGACATCACTAGGTTAGCACCTGTACTACTCCAACTCCAGGGTATGAGCAAACAATGCTATCCTATCCTTCAGGTTGAGCATACCAGCATCAACAACATAGAACCATAACCATCCTATTTTGCACAAAGATTTGCGACAGTGCCGCTGCTCGGTCAAGTGTTCACTGTCCAGGAACGATGGCGATTATAATCGATTGCAAACCAGCTGGCGGGGTATTCCTCACACAAACCACACGTCTCCCGTCGGAGTCGATTAGATCACCTTGGTCTATTCGGGTGGAATCGCGGATTTCAGCAAATACGATTGCACCAGGGCATGCCCGGCTACCAGGTCCCTCCGGCGCGACCGGCCACTGGCTTTAATACCGCGCCTGTGGGCAATACACTCAACTCTGCTGAAATTCCGGCCCAAACATCCTCAAGGCTTCGCGGTCGGATGATCGCATCCTTCCAGCTATCTGTGAGGCATTGTTCAACATGATCCGAGGACGTACAAAGCCATATTTCCTTAAGTGACATCGTCGGAGTTTCCGTGGTCTAACACACCACAAACTCTGACTAGTCGTGATTTAACAAGGCCACATGGTTATGTTCTCTAAACCAACCTCCATAGTATCAACCATAGGGTAGTAACCACCTACCTCGCGGATGAGGGTCAATCACCCGTCTTCTACCGATCTAATTAAGCGGTGCTAAGCATATGAACGATCCGAACTTAAAAAGGGTGAAGGTATTCGGTGGATCAAGGTACTCATAATGCAGTAACGGTTCCAAGTAACGCCTATAAACTTAATGCATCATAAACAATAAAGGACGCAAAGTAAATCATTTTGTAAACCGTAGGAGAAATGCTCCGGGGCTTGCCTTCCTAATACGATCAATGTTGAAGCTCCCAGCACTTGATCACTCCACGTCTGGTTCCTGGTTCTCGATCACCTCACGTGCCGTGGTTCCTCTTGGTGACTCCTCTTTTTGGATCCTTGTCCCACGTCACGTTCTGTTCTCCTAACGATCCTGTATGATGCGGGT
The DNA here is from genome assembly GCA_018135685.1 of Themeda triandra. Lineage (NCBI taxonomy): Eukaryota > Viridiplantae > Streptophyta > Magnoliopsida > Poales > Poaceae > Themeda > Themeda triandra. The sequence goes on along the minus strand of JAENPR010000147.1, from coordinate 303,641 downwards.
GCATGTATGAATACTAAGAATACACATGGTATGTTAATGCGAATGCGTGCTTGCTTATTCTTTCTACAAGGTAGTCAACATCATCCAAGAATGTGTACCATAAGCACATGTCATCTACTACGTTTTCTACTACAACAATGTAATCCTAGTACGACATCCCTTTCTACTATCATCGGCAAACAAGTCGGTAAAAAGCCAAAGAGACTACACTCAAGCATAATCATCCTAACCAATTCATCATGATCTACTCATCCTAGTATACTACTTAACCACCCATCATACCACTAATCACCTTGAACATTTGACAATAAGCCTAGCACACAACATCACTTATTCAAGCATCGATACTAGTCCTAACCATATAACTAACAGATCAGTAAATAAATCATAAATAAATAACCATAGACCCTATGGATATGAATAAAGACATTCTAGAAAGATTATGAAATTCTCCATCAAACATATGAAGACATCACAAACTGATTCCCAGGTTAAGTATACCTAAAACACAGAACATCAGGACTGATTCTGGCAAAACAGCCACTAAAACAGCCCTGGTGACCATCTTGCCACACCCATAACTCCTAAACCATTCATGCAATGACCATGAAACTTTAACAGTAGATGGTCAAGCTCACACCCTAACTATCATCTTTAGACAAGTTAATCAGAAACCCAACTTATAATTAGGTTAGCCTAGCATCAATGGACTTAACCCCTAATTTGAACATCCAAGAGTTGAACAGGAGCACCATGATTGGCTACTCCTAAAATCCTACAAAAATTACAGTAGACATAGCATGGCAATACTAGTCTACCAACCAAATTTCATCCCATTTGGATAAACCTACTGACCTATGCATAATTCACAAGACAGCACAATTAAATGGACCTATAAATACTTTGTATTATGAAGTATGGCAAACTCATGTGTTAATCACATCAATGACTTCCTACTAACATATAAACAGTCCACAAAAAGAATTAACTCTTAACTTGAAGTAAAGACCCTATTTTAGAATTTATTCAAGAGCAAGGCAATAATAAGCACTTGAACTACAACTATATAGAATTACACTAGACATGCAAGTGATATCTTTTTAATAGATAGAGCACCTCAAAACAAAACCAACAAGACCAAAATCACTCAAATTGGACACTCCTAGCTCTAGATATGATTTTCCAAAGCTTTTTATTAAAATCTGCCAAAAATCATTTTTCAGAAAATCGACCCCTAAAATGCTACGCGTCCCCGAACTGTACCCAGGGCTGCATGCTTGCTAGGTACACCCGGGTACCCGACCTTTACCAGATGACGTCATCCATGACATCAGCATGACGTCATCCCACGTGTCATACACCTGGACCCAGCTATGCTGACGTCATCAATGACGTCAGCGATGACGTCATCGGGACCTACACGTCATAGACACTGATGGTAGTACTTTTGCAGAAAGACCCCTAAGTTTTTGAGATATTACGCGAGCAAAGAAATGAAAACCTATGTGTCTGGCAACTTTGCACTGACAACCCTCACCTTCCCTAAATTCTAAACGCTTGGTCCTCGGCAGGTTGGGGAGCGGAGGACGCGGCGGTGCTCGCCGATTCCGGCCGGGGAGGGCTCGCCGGCGAGGGAGGAGGGGCGGCGGAGCTCTGCGTGGACCCGGCGCACCCGCTGGTGGGCTCAGTGGGCCCCGCGGCGGCCCGTGGCCCGCTGGCCACGTGAGCGGAGCGGCCGGCGGCGGCTTGCCCCGGCAGCCGCGGCTTCGGGCGGCGCCGGCTCGCGGCGAGCGTGCGCACCCTGCGCAGAAGGGCGAGGCGAAAGTGATGGCGGCGATGGACTGATGCGGGAGGGCCTAGAGCAACGGCGGCTCGAGCTCGTCCCACGGCCGACAATGGCGGCACCCGGTCCTTCGACCAGCTGCTGCGACGCGAAGAGAGGGAGAAGAGAGATGGGCAGGAGGAGGAGAGTGGAGTGAAGGCAGCCTCGGGCGGTCCCATTTAAGGCAAGGGAGGCGCGCGGGCAGGGCACGCGGTCCGCAGTTCTGGCGCACGATGATGGCGGCGTCAGTGGCGTGCGTGCTCGAGTACCTTGACCGCCGTCGCGTAGCTCTTGGCGGAGGCGCTTGGCCGGTTGCGGCGTGCGCATCGAAGCGGGCGCAGCGACGAAGCGAAGCGGCGGCGGCGCGGCGGCCGGCGCGCCATCGCTGCTCCGGCGCCCGACGGAAACGGGGAAAAGAGAGAGGGGACGATGATGATGACGGGTGGGACCCACCCATTTTGGCTTGACCTGAAAAGTTTGACCCCTTGCGGTTTCCAAACCGTTGCGAATTTGAAAAAACTTAAAACATGAAAGTTACTCCATTTGATGAGTAGAATACTTTTCATGTTGGAAGGTTTTGCTAATTCGGCCTAGATTTGAAAGTGTGAATTAGGGTCAAATTAGAATTATAAAAATATTATTTTTTTCAATATTCCCCTTTCTCGTTTTTGCCCTTTTGAAAGCCTTAAACCCATTTTCATGACTTGGTGTAAAAACAAAGTTTTCTCCAAATAATTTGCTCTAAAACTCTATTCGGTACCAACTTGATCGAGCAATGTAAACAGGGCTTTTTGGAAAAGTTTGAAAACTACTTAATATATATATATATATATAACAAATAAATCTATTTAACCACAAGGAAACAAGCATCAAGCGATTCAGACAATTATGAGCATGAGATGCTTATGGGATGATTATGCTCATGAAGTGCAAGATTTAAAAAGCCTAAAACTGGAGTTGTTACAACTGCAAAAATAGCACTTAGAAAGGATTATTTAAAATTCAACCTTTATATGTTTGACCAGTACTAGGTTAGTTGATAAGATATATAAGTATGTAAAAATCCATATACAGCTCTAGTGGTAATATCTGATTTTGAAGATTGTGCTAAAGAAAAATACGCACTAGTGTGATTATTGATTATTGTAGAAAGCTGAGAAGATCAGGGAGAGAATGTGTCTAGGGCTAGGTGTCCCGACGGCGGCGACGCGGGGTGGTGACCCCTCGCCGGCGGCGAGACGAGCGCCAGACTCCCCTGTCCGAGAGTGGGGGATCCCGACACGATCCAGGAAGCCTGTCCGTCCCCCGGGCCCGGTGGTCAGCCTCCCGTCGGCGGAGGGGAGACGTGGCGCACCGTGAGGAGGGCGAGGTGGAAAAGGGCCGACAATGGAGGACCCCCCGGGCAGGAGCGGTCCAAGATCGCGACAAGATCCGGGAGGAGGGCGAAGTGGAGGATTACTCGGGGCGGCTACTGTTTTTTCCCTCGTCGTCCCCTTCTGCTGAGCCGGCTAGGGTTCGGGGGAAGAAGAGGGAGAACCTGGTGTGGATTGATAGATCGAAGTGGGAAGCCAAATCCTTCGCCCCCAGCGATTTCCATCCCGTCGGTGAGGGAGATATCCGGGAGAAACCACCTACCAAGGTCAAGTTCGCGGATCGTGCAGGGGTGATTCTCGAGGAAGAGCTTTGCGGAAGCGATCAAGTCAAAGATGGCGAGGCCGGGGAAGAGGGCGAGGGCGAGACCGCCGTATGGCGAGGAGGCTGGGATCGATGGGGAGGGGAGGCGGATGGGGTTTCCAGCGGTTTCCCCGGCCGCCGTCGGCACCCTCCTCGGTTCTTCGGCCAACCACCGCAACCGCCGTATGGCTTCTATCCGAGCAACAACGCCGCCACCTCCACCAAGAAACCGGTATAACGGGTTTGAGGCAAGAGCTAGAGGTGGAGGGGTTCGGGACGAGGGTAGGGGAAGGGGCCGGTAGAATCGGCCGAGTAGAGCAACCTCGCTATTCCGGACAAGTGCGAGAAGAAGGATCAAGCTCGATTCGACAAAGAAGATCAGCCGGGGAAAGAGAAGATTCAACCCAATCAACCCGAGAAAGTTGGAAAGGAGACCAAGGGAGGGAATTTGCATGCCATCTCGCTTTAAGTGTGGTATCTTTGGCCATCTCGGTTCAGCCCGCAAGCACCCAAAGGTCTGTTTCATATGCGAGAAGCTCGAGCATGTGGTGGAGGAATGCCCCAAATGGAAATCTCCGGGGCAAACTGCTCAATATTTTGGAAGTGCTAACGGGGTCTCGGGGTTTCACTACATTGATGTAGAGGATTCGGGAATAGGTTTATGCATTGGGCTGGTATGGATAATTTTGGTATCTTGGGTATTGAGCGGGGAGAGATTGATGAGGGCCGGAGTGTTAGAGAATCGAAGGAGCTGTTTGATAGGAAATGGGACCGGTGAAGAAGTTGGATAGTGAAACCTACATAACCAGATTCCCTCCAGATAGAAAGGTTGAGAAAATAGTGATTGGTAAGCAAACCAAGTTCAATCTGAACAAGGAAGGGGTAGTGGCTTCTTTGAGGCCCTAGAATGGAGAGGTAGAACCAGTGTGTCAGCTATCTGAGGTATGGGTTAATATCCATGGCATTCCCCCCAAGTGGGTTGATTGGCAATCCAAGTATGAAGTAGCTTCTACCCTGGGAAAAATGGTAGAGGTTGATTGGCAGAGGCTGTTCAATAGTTTCTTTGGAGCAGTTAGGGTGAAGATTTTATGCAAGAATCCATTGAAGATACCTGGGGAAAGGCTGTTTGTTCTCAAGAGTGGGGTTCACTTTATCCTTTTTGATCCAGAAGGTTACACTCCTATTATGGATGAGTCAGAAGGAGGCTCTAATAAAGATGAAGATGCTGGTGATAAGGGGAATAAAGATGCTCAGGGAGGGAGAGAAGATGGTTCTTATTAGGATGAAAATCTTGAAGCAGATGCTGATGGGAATGGTAAGGAAATCAATGGTAATCTACCTCTGAATCAACAACAGGGTGGTGGCTTTGATGGGAATGGCAGTAGGACTGCTAAAAGATCTCTGATGTTTGATGATACTTGGGTCATGGGGTGCAGTTGGAAGGGGACCCAATTTGAACTTCTTAATGCAATGGATATAGAAATGGAAGTGGGGTCTGATGCTGATTCTAGAAAGGAGGAGATGGAAGGTGGGGAAGATGATAATGATTATTCCAAGCTACCAGATGAATGGGTGTTTGACTTATCCCAAGGAGTTGAAAACCCTCCTCTCAAGAACATCATCAATCTAGAGGAGTCATCCAACATTAGAGATGAGGGCAAAATTATAGCTGATAAGGAAGTGACAGTGGAAGAAAAAGAGGAAAACCAGTTCAATGCTGCCGGTAATGTTGATACTGTGGTCAGATCTAAGAGTAGTGAGAAGGAGGTCAGAGAGAAGTCTCAACAATGGGGACCAGTGATGGCATTGAGAAGGAGTACCAGAAGCATGGGCAATGTGGGACCAGGGCTGGATAAAGCTCAGGAGGCTAAAAGAAGGTGGAACCTGGACACTCAGCCAAGTAAGTGCCCTAAAACTAGTAAAATTACAAGTTCTCAGTTAAGTTCTATTGCCAAGGATATTGGCATTGTTGTCTTGGATGGAAATCCAAATGTGGTGGATACCATGATTGAGCTTGATAGTAGTAGGATTGCTACTAGTGAGCAAATTTGTGATTTTCATAAGAAAAATAGAGTAGTTATGGATGGTGATCCTAGTAGTAGTAAAGATTTGTCTTCTATGTCTCGGGATCATGAGAATGGAAATTCGATGAAACTACGCAGAGACAAGGCCCAAGGTCAGGTCAAAGGTAGATCATAGGAAAAAAAAAGAAAATAGTTAAATGATAGGTATGTTTTGGAATTTGAGAGGCATGGGCATAATAAATAGAATTCCTGCTTTGTCTAGTAGAATTAGAGACCAATATATAGATTTTGTAGGTGTGATGGAGACTAAGAAAAGCTTAGTTCCTAGTCATATTCTTAAAAACTTGACCTGGAATGTTCCTTTCTCCTGGGTTCACTGGAAGCTAAAGGTTCAAGCAGAGGTATTCGGTAGGGGCTAGTGATGATGTTTTTAATATGGTAGCAGGTGATATTTTGCAATTCTCTCGTTTCGTGATGCTTACTTGTAAGAAATCTGGTTTCACCTGGAAATTAGTTACTTGTTTATGGTCCAGCCTATGATAATCTTAGGCAAGCTTTGTTAGATGAGCTAGAGAGTATTATGGCTAAGTGGTCTGGCCCAACTATGGTGGCTAGAGATTTTAATCTAGTTAGATTTATTTCTGATAAGAACAATGGCATTATCAACCATAGATGGGCAGATGGATTTAATGAGTGGATAGATAAATGGGGTTTGATTGAGCTTAATGCTAGTAATAAAAAGTACACCTGGACTAACAACCAGGATGATCTTGTGTTAGCAAAAATTGATAGGATTTTTGTGTCCACTTCTTGGGACAGCCATTATCCTCTTAGCTCTGTTCTAGCTCTAGAAAGATGGCCAAGTGATCACAATCCTTTAGTTATCAATTCTGGAGATAATGTTGTTCTTGGAAAAAAAAGATTCAGGTTTGAAAAATGGTGGATGGCTAAGGAGTCTTTTAGAGGTATGGTGGAAAAAGCTTGGAACTCTCCTTGCCAAGCTAAGTCGAGTATAGAAAGGTGGCGGGGTAAAATTAGGATTCTTAGAAGAATGCTTAGGGGATGGGCGCAAATGAAATTGCTGCCATGAATAAAGAAAAAGCTACTCTCATGGAAGAATTTGGTAAATTAGAACTAGTAGCGAGAATCTAGAGCTTTCACTTACTTTGAGCTAGATAGGTTTAGAAAAGTAGAAGGAGATTTGAATAAGATTTGGGCTTTAGAAGAAATTAAAGCTAGACAAAGGTCTAGGGATAGAAATTTAGTAGAAGGTGATAGAAACACTGCTTATTTTCAAACAATAGCTAATCACAGAAATAGGTAGAAAAGAATTGACTGTCTTGAAGGTCCTTTGGGGATGGTTTATGATCAGAAAAGCATGATGAAGATAGCAGTAGATTATTATAAGTTGTTGTTTGCACGGGATGAGGACAATGGAGTTAGATTAGGTGCGGACTTACGGGAAGAGAAAGACAAAGTTACACTGAGGAAAATGATCTACTTATTACCCCTTTTACTAAGTCAGAGGTTAAAGAAGCTCTTTTTAGTTGTTATCGTGAGGGAGCCCCCGGGCCGATGGTCTCCCATTTCTCTTCTTTCAAAAGTTCTCGGGATATAATTAAAGCGAGACTTACTTGCTATGTTAGAAGATTTTCATCAAGGGAAATTAGATTTGTATAGACTGAATTGTGCTCTAGTAACTTTGATTCCTAAAGTTGGTGATGCTTCTAACATGAAGCAATTTAGGCCTATTAGTCTGCTGAATTGTAGTTTTAAGATTTTTTCAAAAATTATTACTCTTAGATTAAGTCCAATAGTGCAAAGGATTGTTGCTGATAATCAGTCTGCTTTTATTAAAGGAAGGTTTATTCTAGAAAGTGTGGTAGTAGCTCATGAGGTAGTGCACAGTGTAGTTGCTAAGAATGAGAAAGGAGTTGTTCTAAAATTGATTATGAGAAAGCATATGACAGTGAGTTGGGGTTTTTTATTTGATCTACTAAAAGCTAGAAACTTTAGTCCTATTTTCATCAATTGGGTCAAGCAATTAGTGGTGGGTGGCTCAATAGGAATAGTAGTAAATGGAGAAGATAGTGCATATTTCAAGGCAGGGAAAGGACTGAGACAGGGTGATCCCTTGTCCCCCTTTCTTTTCAATTTAGTGGGTGATGGACTAGCTAGGATGCTAGCAAAAGCTTCAGAAAAAGGTTTAATCAAGGGTTTGATGAATGACTTTAGGCCAGGAGGGATTGTAGCCCTCCAGTACGCTGATGACACTATTTTATTTTCCCAAGCTGAGGAATCAGCTTTGTTGAATCTGAAAAGTGTCCTTATGTGGTATGAGCAGGTATCAGGGATGAGGATTAACTTCCATAAGAGTGAATTAGTGCCAATTAATATAGAACCTGAAGAAGCTCACAAGTTAGCCCATTTAGTAGCTTGTCCTCTAGGCACTTTTCCTATAAAATATCTAGGTGTCCCTTTGCATCATGAGAAATTGACCGGAGAGGATATTCAACCTTTAGTGGATAAAATCCTTAAGAGAATGGGAAGCCGGAGAGGAAAACTTTTGTCTCTTGCTGCTAGAGCTACTTTGGTCAAAGTATGTTTAGCTAGTATTTCGTTTTATCTATTATCTCGTTATAAAATTTCCAAAATGGGCTCTAAAGATTATTAATTCTCATATGGCCAACTGCTTATGGAATGACTCAGCTGATAGTCACAAGTACCACCTAGCCAATTGGGAATTAGTTTCTATGAGAAAAGAGTATGGAGGATTAGGAATGCCTAGTTTAAGAGATTTAAATCTTAGTCTCGCTAGGATCTTGGCTAAGGAGATACAACTCGATAAGGATAAACTCGGAAAGAGTTAATAGACTTCAAATACGGGATGCTAAGCCAAATATATTTGTAGCTAACTCTAATGGTGCTTCTAACTTTTTAAAGGGTTTCATGAAAGCAAAGCAAGCAAGCTAAGATGGGGTATAGATGGAAGGTAGGGAATGGGCAGAAAATTAGATTTTGGGAAGATTTTTGGTTAGGGTCCACAAGTTTGGCAATTCAGTACTGGCCTCTGTATAGAATAGTTAATGAGAAGGGTAAATCCATTGCAGATCTCTGGGATGGGGTTAATTTGAAGTGTACTTTCAGAAGATGTGTTTCTCAAGATCTCTTTAATGCTTGGTTAGAAATAGAGAGTCTAATCTCCCTGGTAGTTCTTAATAATGAGGAGGATGAAATGGTCTCGGCGTTTTCTAGCAAGGGAGTGTATTCTTCTCAAGATTTATATAAGATCATTAATGATAGAGGGATTAGACACACCCATATACCAGCAGTTTGGAAACTGAAAATTCCTCCCAGAGTACAATGCTTTCTTTGGTTAGTTATGCATAATAGGATCCTTACTAGAGATAACTTAGGTAAGAGACAAAAAGTGGTAGATGAAACTTGCTTATTTTGCTTGGAACAAGAATCTGTTCATCACCTTATGTTTGAGTGTGTGGTTGCTAAGTTATGCTGGCATTACCTTTCTGACATACTGAATATTAAAGTTGGTGTCAATCTTGTGGAGATAGGAAAGTTTTGGCTAAGTAACAGAAAGCATTGTGTTACAAATATGGTTAGTGCTGCAGTTATGTGGTCTATTTGGAAACTAAGAAATGAAATTTGCTTTCAGAATATGTCTTGGAGGAGCATGGAAATGCTACTCTGCAGGATTGCTGGGACCTTACACAATTGGGTGATTCTATGCCCATTGGAGGAGAGGGATCGGTTGATGAACTGTGTCACAAGTATCAGAGAAATTCCGAAGACTATCTTCTGGTTGCCGGAAGCAAATCAATCCATGCTTTGAAGCTGCGAAAAGGAGAAGCTGCAGAAGAAGATGTTGCATCAACAGAAGAGGAGGACAAGTTCTCAGGATTCCGATCTGGGATCCCTTGGTGGAGGGCCCTGGAGCGCTCTCTGAAGTAGAGCTGATGCTTCGGCGCTTATCAGTTTCAGTAGTTATCGTTGTTGGTTTTATTAGCAGTGAATTGTAATGAACTTTCTAAGCTTGTTCTCAGCAGCCTAGGCTGTGCTGTCTGTGAGAGGTTTGCTGGTAAGCAGCCTCATTATGGTCCAGGTGGACAAAAAACTGAAACTTGAGCTGTAAACGTTGTTGGTCTTTTGATATTAATCGAAAGGCCGGGGTGTTTTGCCTGGAACTCAAAAAAAAAAATATACGCACTAGCGATATATATTTATTTAGTACTTGGATGAGGGAGTACTATCAGCGTATTGATGGTAAAAAAGAGCAATATTTGCAATCATTATGGGGTCTCCAAAGACATGCCATATTTGCATTCATGCACGAGAAAGGCTATCATTGAACCAAATCATATACTACTATACGTTTCTTTCTCCTTTATTTATTGTGCTCGTTCGATCCATCGACTGGATTTGAATAATTTCCTTATGCTCTACGGCATGTCTGCGTTAGTGAGCAGTCCGAGAGACCGATCGCTGCTGCTCTCCCACCGTACCGCTATCTAGTCAAGAAGATACCCGGCCGGCCGGCCGGCCGGCCACGCATTAACGCCGAGAGTCATCCGACGATCCCCCCTCGCTGATTTGCACAAACACGCATGGCCGTGCAATGCGTAATGAAGATGACACTGAAACCAGAAATCCCATACATATGCATGGCCGCATGCAACATGGGTTCAAAATTAACATGGTCTACTGCACACTACAATAATCACACACATCTCGTCGCATTTGCACCACAATGATTTGCAGGGCCGTGCTGTTAGTACCGCCATTAACCCCGTCATTGATTCACTACTCCCGCCCTTGGCCAGCTCTCGCAAAGATCCAACAGTGAGATCGGAAACCCCTATGCATGTCTTCCCTGTAGCTAGCTCTCACGTACACACACGCATGCATCTCTGATCTCTCTCCTCGCCTCCCATTTCGATCGTCACTGAAACCCACCCTGCGCAGCAGGGAATCTGCTTTGAATTAACAGCTAGCTTAGCTAGCCCGATCCATGGACGACGAGGACATAAATGCCCCCCTCTCGCTCCTCCATTAACTGGGATCAAATGCACATTTATTCGCGCGCGCGAGAGGGAAGGAGAGAGAGGAGAGGGAGTTTACTTCGAGCTCATCATCGCGCAACAACCCTACTGGGGGAGCTCCAAATGCGATGCTAGCTAGACCGAGGCCTCCATCTCTGTCCTCGTCGTGTGCCCTGGCCGGAAGCCCGGAACAGGCGCCCAAATGGACTTGACGATTACGTTGTCACTGCTCCGATCCACGACGATGTCGACCGCGTCTTCTGATCTCTTAATTACTGTACATTTGTTTTTCGTCGATATGATGCAGATGGGTTGATTTCGTTTTGGATTGTATAAGTCAACTTGTTCTAACCAGTAAGATACTCTCCGCCTCTTTTTCAGTATGCATATGCATCCGTCTGTCTGTATGTCTGCAATTCAGACACCTAATATTTCTATTCAATGCTGTGGATGCAAACCCTATCAAAGTGTTATAATGCTTCCCTGGAGGGACCATGATGAGCTAGCTTGCCTTCAATTAAACAATCCACGTACTTTAGGCCTACTGGTTTGCATGGAGAAAAGAAAATACAATTTCAATAATAGTAGTTTCGTATATAAGAACGGCAAAAAATATAGATATTGAAACCATGCATTCCCGCGTTGTATATGATCAGGTCCTCGGTCGTCAACGTAAACCTTGTTTCTCACCTTGTGTGTATGGTGTCAATGGGTGATCGGAGCATGTACCTTCAGCTGTAGCTTCTCTGCAAGCGTCTAGACTCTAGAGGAACTGTGGTGATGGTGGTGGTTGGGCTTGGGCGGGGCGCCATTGCTGGCACGCAGCATGACATGTTTGTTGCAACGACAGACAGAGACACGGCTAGAGCTTTGGACTGAAGCTCCAGGTGGAACTCTGGAAGCAGTACCACTTCTCTTTCCAGAGTCCGGACATACTGTTTTGGGGATCTTTTTGGTTGAAGATGCTACACTTTGTTGGTTCTGGACTGGAGATGAACAAAAAAGACAGCCCCAGAGAACCAGGAGTCAGTTGTTCATGCAGGGACCATGCATGGTTGGGGAGAAGGAGCGAGCTTGACTAATTGGAGAAGCTGTTGACCCAAAGCGGAAGGAGGAAAGCTAGCGTTGTTGTCATAGCAGTATACAAGAGCTTGAAGTGGTGTGTACATAATAACATAAATAAGGCTGTCGATGGACAAATGAATTCAGAAGTTGTGTGTACCAAAATATAAATGATTGTTGTTTCATATTGTTGAAACACTATAGCTCTTTAAAAGAACGTAGTAGAAACGTAAAGGCAATGATTATTTGAACTGCCAAGGACAAGGCAGAAATGCAAACTACAATAAGGAGACAATATGCTACAATAATAATTGTTCCATCCGCTACGGCTACTAGCCTACTAGGCCCAGAAAGGGTAAACATTAGTGTACATGAAGTCCTAGTCATAGTACACAAATCAGGAAAATACATTTACATTTATTGACTATAAGCATTCATCTATGAAAAAAGTAAATCCCAGATAGCTAGCAAGATGGCATACAGTATTTGTAACTACAAGAACTTGTATATGGAACCTATTCTGTTTTTAAGGACCATGGAGCAAAAATCATGCTCCATCAAGGCAAAATTCAATCCTAGAATCACAAAAGAACGGTTGGCCTAGATAGATACCAATGCATCATACCGGTGTTTATAATTGACGGAAATTTGTAGTTGGTCCATCAACTTGGTAAGAGGTGCCGGACACCTTCCGTTGGGGATGGTCCAGTGACGACATCTACTCAGCCGCCTTAGCCTACGGCGCCATGTTCATCGGTTCCACGACGCCACTCGGGGACAAAGCTCATCTGGAAGACAACTGCTCCACGACGGGTCAGATTCTTCTTCTGGTTGGTGCTATTTGGGCGTTGTTGGATGGCTGATCGGCGACGACGACATGGGTTGCCAGATTCAGATACCTGCGATTAGGAAGTAGAGAGGATAGAGCACATCATCTTGGGTGTGTTTACAGCAGAGAAGTGTGAGCGATCTGCCTCCAATGGCTGCGGCTCGATGGCTTGGTCACTGTTTCCCAGGAGGACATGATGCAATGGTGGACGCGTTACAGGAAGATCGTCCCAAAGGCGTTGTGCCGAGGTTTCGATTCCCTATTCCTTCTGGTGAGCTGGATCCTTTGGATGGAGCGCAATGCTCGCACCTTCTAACGTGCGACCACAACGTCTACTCAGCTAGCGAGAAGGATCGAGGAGAGGCACCGCTTTGGATCGCCGCCAGGAACAAGCACTTGGCTGCGCTTGATGGCCGGAGAGCAGCTCTTGCTTCTGCAACTCCGTCGCAAATTGTTTTCCAAATGTAAAACCCTAGTTCACGCCCGGCCTTTTCCTTTTCTTTTTCCTTTCCGTTTGGTTGTGGCTTCGATAAGCTTTGGCTTTCCGGTGTCCATCGTCTGTAATCGCAAACTGCTTTTCCTTTTAATGCAAGACGTGCCTAGGCACGATCCCAAAAAAAACTTGGTAAGGGGTGTCGATCATCTTGGTCGTTATACTTTTGAAATGCCAAATTGTCCATGAACTTGGTTTTGGGTATCATGTAGGTCCAAACGAGTTTAAAACCGTTTGGATATTGGCGTGGTACACTGACTGTGCACTGACATGGTTTCTAAATGTAAGGCTCACATGTCAGATGGAATATATTTCAATTATATTTTTTTAATTTTGAGGAAAAAATTGTGTACAGTTTCCAAGCTTGGCACAGGATGTCATCTGAATCCCTATAGTCTCAAAATGCTATGCTATTTTTGAGTCATTAAACTTGGTTTGAGATCTCATCGAGATCCAAATGACGCACACTTACGCTGATGTGGCATGCATCTTTCAAGTGGGGCCTGCATGATCCGACCAACTCACGGTCGATTCGATATACGACCTTGACTGCGGCAGTCTCGCCGACCCGAGCCGGCTATGCCAGGAAAACACATTGTAGGTTCGATAGAGTGAGTGTGCGGTATCGGGCTGAAACCATATATAGCGATCGACATTTCGCACGGCATGATTCGTTCTCGGCAGCTGGGCTTGCTGGTGCTGCTGGCCTGCTGTCAGGCCGGGGGGGAGCCGGCCGGTTGGTCTGTGCACGCTCGCTGAGGCCTTGTTTAGTTTCCAGATTTCACCACTAAATTCACTATGCAAAAAGAAGATTCCCCATCACATCAAAATGTCGGCACTTGCATGGAGTATTAAATGTATATGAAATCAAAAACTAATTGCGCAGTTTAGTTGTACTTTACGAGACGAATCTTTTAAGCCTAATTAGACAATATTTGGACAATATTTCACAAATACAAACGAAATGCTACAGTGCGCTACAGTGCGGAATGCCAAATTTGCACTCCCCAAATTGGGGGAACTAAACAAGTCAGCTGTGAGCGGTGACGTCTGGAGGGTGCGTGGGCCGGTCACCAGCAGCCTTGACCGCGGGACCAGGCATCGCCTGACGGTCACCGACGATGATTAGTTCAAGATTGGATGGGTCCAAACTATAGCTAGCAGGCGGCAGGCAGCGGGCTTTTTTACTGTTCCTTATGCCATTCCACTGCACTGTCTGCATTTCGAGATGATGCCACGGTGGACTCGATCCTATAGCTACTAGTACTATTGCTTCGGAGTTGTCATACATACGGAGTATGTTGTGTGCAAGGCCTTTATAGAAATGTGGCAGTTTCCACAAGAATCAAAATTCTGAGGACTAACAAGGGAAATTGTTTTTACTGTGGTTTCTTATATTCTCTTCACATGCTACTATTTGTGTTCATCTTTGTAAGGAAGACGATGCTCGTCAAGGACACAAAAAATTAAACAGAACGTAACTAAGCTTAGACAAGTGTGGTGTGTATACCTACAGCAAAAGAAGTAGCCGCCTTAGTAGCAATTACGACTATGAATCGCGGCAATGGACCAAAGTAGTTACCTAAATATTGTGGTGTGACTAAATTGTGGTTTGGCAGTGTTTGACAATGAACTCAACCATGGCATTTCTCCTATAAATTAAAGACAAATTTAGGGGACTAAAGACTAAAGAGTTACGGCTACTCGTATCCATTTACTCGTGTTGCGATGTTGACAAATGATTATAAGAGACATAATCGATGTACATTCATCGATAAATCTAGGGACTACAGCTAATCACAATTGTCCATCTTTTTATCTCTCAATTACTCATATTCTAATACAATACTGACATAGATGATTTCTTTTCTATTATATGGTTGTGATATATAGAATTTTGATACTCATTACTCCATATATACTTTCCCACCAAAATCCATAGCTTTTCCTTTATAGTGTGCATTTGTGTTTGATATGCTTAGTTCAAATTAACTCTACCTCGTCTGTTCATTCTCTACAGTACTCTTATTAGTGTTGGTAGATAATATATATTAACTAGACAGAACCCCGCGCCAATTGCCGCGGCCTAGTAGAGCGAGATGACATCATCATATATCAATTATTTGTGGCGTACATAGGGGTAAGGCTAGAAAAAGATAATGTCTGAGATATGAATAGATAAAAGTTGAGCCTTTCCATGGCAACACTCAAAAAAAAGAAACAAAAGAACATTTGTAGACAAACATCATGAGAAATTGTGTCACAACTACTTATAACCTTTTTTTTGTTGATATATTTCCAACTGAGTAAATCATAAATCAATCTATTCCACCGGTGAAATAACGTATAACAACCTAAGGGAGAAAAAGCTAACAGACGGATGCGGACAAAAGCTAACAGACGGACGTAGACATGGCCAAGTACCGTAGGACTGTTCATTCGGCACACTCCCGCGCGTTGCCGCGGGCCCCACGCCTAGAATGGGCCCCGCGCGTTGCTGCGGGCCATGGGCCCCACGCACCCGGGCCCGCGGGGAAAAAGAGGGAAGGAAAGAACGAAAAAAAGACAAAAGAAGCAAAAAAAAAGGGCAAGAAAGGAAAAAAATAAAAATAAAAGTAATGGGACCGTAGCACTGTTCATCGGACGCACTATTTCTAAGGCAGAGAGACTAAGAATACTATCGCATTGCCGCGGGCCCCATGCACCCGGGCCTGCGGGAAAACCGGCGCAATGTTCCTGTGGCGGAAGAGAGACCCAAACCCGTGGAAAAAAAAAGAGGGAAGGGAAGAACGGGAAAAGGAAAAAAAAGAAGGGGAAAAAGGGAAAGCGAACAAAAAAGATGGTGGAAAAAGCAAAAAAAGGGGTGGGAAAAGCAAAAAAAAAAGAAAGAAGCTACTATAACACTGTTAACGCATTGCCGCGGGCCCCATGCACCCGGGCCTACGGGAAAACCCGCGCACTGTTCCTATGGCGGAAGAGAGATCCGAACCCGTGAGAAAAAAGAGGGAAGGGAAGAACGAAAAAGGGAAAAAAGAAGGGGAAAAAAGGGAAAGCAAACAAAAAAAAAGAAGGAAAAGCAAAAAAAAAAAAAAAAACTGGTGCACTGTTCATTCGGGGCACTGTTGCGGCTGGAAAACTATATATCTTATGTGATTACTAAATCCAAATGAGCAAAAATAAATCCTAGAGGTATATAAATAAAGTAAAATACTACTAGTTTAATATGAGTACGTATTGTTAATAAAATTAAATTGCATTAGCCATAGATAACTTTTAAATAATTATACATATCATCTGTTATATTAAAATAATTTTCACTTATACATAGTTAATTAGTCATATTTGCAAGAGTTAGATGGTTTTCAAACTAATTTCCACTTCATGGATGACGAATACATCTATTAAACATCCACATTGAAATCAAATATAAATATAGATATCCATATTTACGATAAAACCAATACAAATATCGGATCGTTTTGGATACGCGGACATGCGCGCCCATCCATAATGGGAA
Organism: Themeda triandra; assembly: GCA_018135685.1. Classification (NCBI taxonomy): domain Eukaryota; kingdom Viridiplantae; phylum Streptophyta; class Magnoliopsida; order Poales; family Poaceae; genus Themeda; species Themeda triandra. The sequence continues at coordinate 287,163 of JAENPR010000147.1, read as the reverse complement.
CGGCATAACACGCTGGACGCGATTAGTATACGTGTAATCAAGTACCTGGGGCACTGTACACGTCCCATTTCCTCTTCACCAGGTCGTCGCGAACGGTCACCAAGCTCTTGTTTAGATGCCCAACTTTGAATGTTCAAAGTTGGGAATTATAGCAATTTCGTTTTTATTTGGTAAAAATTATCTAAATATTGATTAATTAGGCTTAAAATGTTCATCTTGTAAAGTATAATCAAACTGTGCAATTAGTTTTTGATTTTATCTACATTTAGTACTCCATATATATGCCGATATTTTGATGTGATAGGAAATCTTCTTTTTGTATAGAGGAATTTAGGGATGAATTCTGGAATGGCCCCAAGAGTGAGCAGCTCATCAGCATGCGTGGCCCGCCTGGCGCCTGGCCGGCCGCGATCTGGGACAAAGGCAAATCATCCGTACCCCGACTACGCGTGCGGCAGTGTTTCACCAGGTTTTGCTAGGGTTTTCGTCGACATCCATGTAGCCCAACAGTGGTGTAGTTGGAGCGCGCGTACGCCGGGTGATCACTGCGTTGTATTGCCAGCCGTTCATTCATTACTTTCGTTCGCAATCGTGTTGTCTTCTCGCTAGCATAGTTAATCGGGTCATTTTTTATTGTATATAAAACAGAGGGTAGGTCAGGGTGAGCTGATATTAATGTTTAGGATAGTTCTAAGACTAAGGAAAAATGGCATATTACTCTCTTCATTCTAAATTATAAGTTGTTTTGATCTTTTGACATCTATTTTACTACTGTATATGTTTATATATAACATGCTTTGTTGTATATAGATGTATAACAGATTATATGTATACAAAATAAAATATCTTATAATTTAGAGCAGATCGTAGCAGTATTATTATAGCATACTATTATGCAAATAAGGATTAACCTGCTATTCCTGGGCATCTAATCTGGGCTGGAGCGGGAAAGCACTGGAACAGATAGAGACGAGCAGGGGAGGGATAATGACAACTAGGAGCTCTACGCTGCCGCAACAGTATGGCAAATTTAAGGCATCATTCAATACTGTCGTACACATATTCTCCAGCAGAAACAATGCCGGCCGGCGCCCAAAACCCTGCTCGTATTTGTACTACTGGTGTGTGACGCTGACGCCACCTTCACCTGCTGGCTGATCGACGGAGCAAGCTTTTGACTTGGCCTACGCTACGATACAGAGGCTACACGGATCGAGTTGCCTGTGCGTGTGCGAGTTTGTGCTACACTACAGTGCTAGCTAGCTAGTGCTACGGCGAAGCGACGACGCAGGTGATGAGAGTGCGGGAGGCGGCGGCGTAAAGCGGCGCGATCTGGAGTAGGTGACCGGGACTTATTTTGGTCCCGCGGCCGGGTCGGAGGCCGCCGGGCGGGACGGGGCGACCCTGGTGCTGGCGCGCCAGCGCCATGAAGCGCGTCCGCGGGGAAACATTGCGGCAGCAGCACAGCTACCGTGCATCAATGGCGCAGTAAAGGGCGGTGGGGAGGGCCGGGGGGCGTGGCGGGGCGCGCGCGCTTCAAACTCGCCGCCTGCTCCGATCCTGCGCCCCCGGCCGGCTCCCTGCTCTCGGAGCCTGCGTGGTCGGCCGGCCGGCGTCCGCCTCCATCGGCCTCGCATCGCATGGTCCGGGGATTGATCTGCCGCGGCGTGCGGCGCGAGCTGGAGTCATGTACGTAGGAGACATGCACGAACACGCGGCGTGCCGCGCTGGAAGTCTTGTACGTAGGAGACATGGATACACGAGCGCGGCGCGCAACAGGTCGCCTGATTTGGTGTGAGAAGGGAAGGGAAATCAACGGTTGGGATCTACTAGTGTGTTGTGTTGACAAAAATTGTGGGGCTGGGTGGTGGACCAGGCCCGTGGCTGCTGTGTTGGAGAGACCCTTGTTTCCTTTCCAACCAAAATAGTTTTTTTTTTATCTCTAAATAAATTTATAATAAAAGTAAATTCAACTATCTATCTATTTACATTAAATTCAAACTATTAATAGTTTTTATACAAAATTAGTTGAAGTTTTTTCTCCAGAAGCCAGAACGGCATCTGTGTTTAGGGATCAAGTAGAACTTATTGAAGTGGTGACCCCTGCATTTTGCTTCCTACTCTAGGACATTATAATAGTAGAGAATCTATTGACTTTGAAATATGTCGCCATCATGATTATTAGGGATGGAAGCAGATGTCTAGATACACAAAATGTATCCATTTGTGTAAATATGGATACCTATATTTGTATTTCATTTAAATATGGATGTTAAATGAAGGTGTGCGTATAAGATTATTCTCTATCTAAAACCACATCCGTATGCGACAAAAAGTGTAAAATGTCCCATATAATATATGTATCTGCGAAATACATATTATTTTGAAACCATCTAAATGTTACAATTATGACTAAATAACTATGTAAATGAAAATAAATTTAATATAACAGATGATATCTATTATTATGTACTAGATTTATGTAATCTGATGTAATTTAAATATTATTAACAATATACATAAATCTAAGTTTAATTAACTTTAATATGGTTAATCATAATAATTAGTATTTTATTTATATAATTGTAAAAATTATTTTTATTTCCTTGAATACAGTAATTAATATATACAATCTATAGATTTCTTATATTTTATATTTTAAAATATTAAAATAGCAATCACAATATTTTATTTTTTTTCTAGTTGTCTTTATTCACGGTGATATATGGCTTTATTTTAAATCCCTTCATCCATAATGATTATATTATATTATGAAACTCTCAATAAACAAGATACATGTGGTTTTCAAAATCAAGTAGATATTCGAATTCGAGATATCTGTCTTGCATTAGTATCTGACAATATCCATATTTACATTCAAATCAGAATTAAAATGTAGTAGTATCCGAATCCGTATTCACCCGGATCCGATCCATATCCATCCTTAACCAGTATATTTCCTCTTGCACCCGTAGAAGGATCCTTGCAACACCCTTGTGAGAATTGGTTTGGATGCCTTTAAAAACTGATCAAGACAACTTTGATAGATTGGATTATACTCCCTCCATCCAATAATTAATTGCACATTTAGGATAGGGGCACAAAACCTAACATAAGTGAAAAATTATCAAACTACCCTTATAATGGTGTAATCATTGTATTTTGGGAGAAGAGAAAGTAGAAAAGGACAACTACAATTATGTTGCCTTATTCATATATGTGCACATAATTGGGGAAAATTTTTGAACTACAAAAGTGCACTTATTATGGGTGGTGTGAGTATCGATCAATTCGTCGAATGCTCGCCTAGGAGGAACACCACATTGAGACAAACGTATGTTGGTGTGCCTAGCTCAAGCGCCTCCTCACGCCATGGAGTCACAAAAAAGATCATATTGGGATGGAACAAATCAGGTTTATAAGAGATAAATAAAATACAAAAAAGCAAAAATATAAAATATAGATTAATTTAGTACAATTAGATCCTCTCAGTCAGTCATGGCCATATAATTGTATAGGGTGGGATGGACTTATGTCATAGGTACTTCAAACTCCTACAAAATCCATGCGGAAATACAATTTCATGGCTCTGTGCTATTAAAACTTAGCCAGTTTCGATAGGTGTGAAATTTTCTAAAGTCGCAGTTCCTTTCCGTATACTTTAAATTGGATGTTTTGCATATATATTTTGATTGTCTCGATGAGAGATATGTAATGGGAAGGTCAAATTTATAGTTTGATGAAGTTATACAAAACTAACGCCGGTTTGGGAAATCAACTAAGACAAACTTCCAAAAAAAACATGGTTGGCCACTTTTGCATGTGAACTTTTTGAAAGGATGGCAAAATCTTTTACCACAATTTCTATTAGATGAGAAACTTAAGGGGTTTACAAACACAACTTACAACAAAAATGACCTTAACCCGGGTCGAAAGAAATATTGAAACAAGATAGAAGACCGGTCAAAAAGCTAAAACTAAAACAAAATTCATCTTGACATCAGACCACTTCTATGATGAGTTTCTAAATTCGTCATGGATGTACAAATGTGAAGCGACTTCTGTGGCGAAGGGGGTTTTTGTTATAAAATCATCATAGAAGTGAAACTTTCACCAATTGGACTTATCCTATGACGAAAGTAGATCATCATAGAAGTGTAATCTCTAGTAGTGAGCTCTTATTAGGATCACCTTTGTTTCTATTACTTGAGCCAAGTTTTTCTTTGTTTCTTGAAGGAACTTTTGTAGGCAATCAACCCCACCCTCCTCTAGGGATCATCAATAGGTCCTTACAAGTGTTAACAGAGCCATGTCGCCAATCCAGAAAAGGTTTGAACACCTTTGGTGTAAAGGATGGCTATCAATCATGCGGGTAAGCCATCCCAACTTTGATGGGTCAAGCTATGACTATTGGAAGAGAAGAATATTCTTACACCTCAAGGCTATGAGGAGGAAGATATGGGCAGTAGTTGAGGGGGGTGTTGAACATGAAGGATCCTAGTTCAAGAGAAGAGCTACTCCAACTCAATGATCATGCTCTCAATGTGGAGTGGTTTTAGCTCTCAAGAGTGATAAAGAAACTACAAAAATTGAAATACTTATGATAAACAAGAGCATCTGCAACCATTCTTTTAGATTTTTATGATAGAGGAGCACATGGAGGTTCAAGCTCTCGTGAATACAACTAGCACAATTATTAGTATCTTTGTAGGCTTCTCATGGAAGCATTTGGAAGATGGTTCTTCTAGAATGAAGCTTCCATGCTCATCCATATAATAGAAAATCCATGGACCAAACATGCCCATCCATCGTTTCCTATCTATGACATTTAGGGGACATAATCCATATCCTCAACCTCCTTTGGGTTGGGAGTCCTTGCCTTAGACGGTTTCTTCTCTCACTTGATGTCAGTCGACAAGTTAGAGTTGCCTCCTTGGTTTCAGAATATTATATCACTAGTAAATTAGCTAGGAGGGATATAATGGGAGATTGTTTTGGGGAGACTCTATGTCTGTTGTACAAAATGATATTGGTGTGAGATGGATTTGTTAAGATTTTAGATTTGATTGTTGGGGGTTTCTCTTTTTTTTGTCAAGAGTAGTGTTTGGCTTATTGTTTAAGTAATTCATCGTAGATGTTGTTACAGGGGTGTTCTCAAGGATTTTGTTCAAAATGGATCTCCCTTCACTAGTGGTCAAGTGTAGGAATGAACCTCCTAAAGCGATGTCGAGATGAAGTACACACCTTCCTTACTACGACACATACTAAAGTGTTGCAAATGTACATGGTCGGGTAAAGAAAGATTTGTGATAGAGGTTTGCTAAAAAAAGATTTGGGATAGAGGTGATTAGACTTGAGAATCTTTCCCTCAGATGCTCCAGAATTACTCTTCTCTGTTGGAAATACATAACTTCTATTTTAATAGTAGAGATATGGAAGATGGGAAAAGGAAATGTAGAATTTATCGCTTAATTCATGTGAATCTCCTTTTACACTTCCTACGGAATAAGTGCACCACTATTTTTCTGAGATTTAGGACAAAGGTGATTAAACTTGAGAATCTTTCCCTCAGATGCGCCTAAGAAATACTTCTCTCTTTGTTGGAAATACATAATGTCTATTCGAATAGTAGTGATCAGGAAGAAAAGGGAAATGTATAATTTGTAGCTTAATTGACCCGAATCTCCTCGGGTAAAGAAAAATTTGGAACATAGGTGATTTGGCTTGAAAATCTTTCCGTCAGATGCGCCTAAGAATTACTTCTCTCTTTGTTGGAGATACATAACTTCTATTCGAATAGTAGTGATCTCGAAGACGAAAAAAAGGAAATGTAGATTTTGTCACTTAATTGACCCGAATCTCGATTTACACTTCCTACAGAATAAGTGCACCATTATTTCTCTACCCCTCGTGGTTGGGTATAGAAAGATTTGGGACAGAGGTGATTAGACTTGAGAATCTTTCCCACGGATGCGCCTAAGAATTACTTCTCTCTATTGGAAATAGATAAACTTCTATTCAAATAGTGGTGATCTAGAAGATAGGAAAACGTAAAATTTATTTTTTACCCCTATCACAGAGAACAGAAATAGGTCCATTTCGAGGTGACTTGTGTCGAGCCTGAAATCCGAATGCAATAACACAAGTGCTCAAGCTACTCCTATAGGTGGGTGTATGGAGTTTTCCCCAAAGGCGGAGTAGGATCACGATCTCGGCTTCAGTATCATGGCTCAAAAATGTAGACTACATAAAAGCTAGCGATTCTTTCGGACGTCCATTGCCCGGCTGATCGATCCCACGGGCCCAAGACGCGCGCAGTCACGCCGTGCGGGATACCATGCGGAGCATGGACTACGGCCTCGTGCATGCGCGGGGATGCCGATCCCGTTCCCATCACGCTGCCGTAAGCTGTAGCCTTGCCTTGATCCCGCGTTGGCGGCCCGGCCAACCACCGTATTAAAGCGAACGTCGCAGGGGCTATAGCACGGCGATGTGTGTGCCAGACCGGCAGACCCCGTGCCAGTGCCACCCACTTACGACTGCGCGCACTTGAATCGCACGTCCGCCGCATCCAAATCGGCCGCCACCGCCTTCGTGCCGCAGTGGCGACGCACGCGGCCGCGCGGGCGGCGTGAGGACATGCCACCTGCACCTGCCTGTCATGGTCTCACAGGTCGGTTTCTTGACGATAACAGGCAGCCGCCGCCGCACCGGCGTGGGCCGCCGCCGTCGCTACCGATGAACGACAGCGACGAGACAGGATGACGGCAAGCAGCCGATCGAACTACCAGTCTACCGGTGCTCCAGCAATAGCATCAGCCGGAAAAGGAATCAGGGGGGCCATCATCAGGCCATGAACACACATGCATCTCACAGGCACAGCCTTTTTACCAGAACTTGTTTTTTTCCTTTCCATTTATAACCGAAATGAATGTTCATTGAAGGCTTTACATTAATGGACAGAAGTCAATACCCGAACCATTCATCCTCTGCTGCTGCACCAACAACGACAATGGCGACATGACAAGGATGGGAATGCAAGGAAAATGAAGAATGAAGGAACTGTGGTGGCGAGGAAAAAAAACTGGCTGCAGCGAGAGGAAAGGGGCAAGGTAGCATGGTGCGTTCTTGACTCCCTCAGTCTCATAAAGCCTTCGATGGGTCGATCTTTGGCACACGAACGAATGCCTGCCTAAGGAAAAAAAGTTGAAAAGGAGAAGAAAACTCGACGACTCCTGAGAATTTTAAGCCAGAAAAAGGAAGGAAAACGACACTGAATCTAAAAAAAGGAAGCTGTTATGGTGGTGGTGATGGATCAAGGATGGAGAGTGAGAGTGAGAGAGAGCTGCGTCAGCTTCGGGAGCATTGGCAGGTGGACTCCATGAATGCGAGCATTCAACGGGCCAACCAACTCTCCTCAGTGTCACTGTGGCGGCGGAGGGTGGCGGGGGCAAGGCGAGGCGGCGGTGGGAGGAGGCTAGAGTCGATCAAGGGCCGGCGCAGTTGAGCGCGGCCTTGATCTGCTGCACGGTGGTGCCGATGAGGCTGTTGACGGTGGCGACGGACTCGGCGTTGAGCCTGGACGACGGCAGGTTGCTGACGAGGATCTGGAACGCGACGGTGACCACGCAGCCCGGCTGGACGACGACGGCGCTGCTGGACGCGCCGGCGGACCCCGGGCGCCCGTCGGGCAGGATGGCGAAGCCCGACGGCAGCAGCGGGATCCCCGACGGGTCCTCCCCGCTCATCACCACGTTCGCCGCCGGGATGTCGATCGGCGAGTACACCACCAGCGCCCCCGACGCGTCCGTGCAGCTCTCCTGCAGGATCAGCATGTTGTTCTGGTTCGCGTTCAGCCCCTGCATGCGACGTCAGTTCATCAGCACCACCGTCAAGATCGATCGTTGACGACAGACACGTCGTCGTCGACGGGGGATTAATTCAACAAAAAGCACAGCACAAATGCGCGTTTAATGGACAACGGAGGAGCCAAGAAATGATTGAATGGTTGCTCAGTCACTCACCCTAAGCAGGGAGATGCAGTTGCCGGGGTTGGAGCCGTTGGGGATGCGCGACACCTCCTGAACCTGATTGCCGTGCGACAGGACGTCCCACTGCAATGGCAAAGCCATTCAAGGCGTCGTGAGCGTTAAATGATTCACTGACGAGCGCGATCGATGCATGCGGCCGCGGGTGTGTGTCCGGACGGGACGGAAACGTAGTACCTGGGAGCGCGCGTTCTCGTCGCGGACGAAGGCGAACACGTGGTCGCCGGGGACGGGCAGCCAGATGGAGGTGGCGGCGCTGAGGACGACGCCGTTGGGCTGCCCGGACTCGGTGCTGCGGTGGGTGGAGACGCGGACGCTCACGTCCGTGGTGCCGGAGAGCAGCGTCCACCGCTGCAGCGGCGACGAGCTCAGGCTCGCGCAGAAGCTGCCCACCATCCGCTGCGACAGCTTCATCATGCTCCGCTTTCCCTCCGGCGTCACTGCATTTCAATCAACGACAAGTCAGCGCATTCTAATTATTCTGTATATCCACAGAATGGCAGAATTGCTAGCTAGCTTGGCGGCATACCTCCGGCGACGTCGTGGTGCGGCACGCCGAGGGTGGCCAGGGACGCGAACCGCTCGCAGGCACGCTGCAGCGCGGCGAGCCAGCGGTGCGCCCCGAACGCGGCGCCGCTCAGCACGAGGTTGCGGTAGAGGACGTTGATGGGGAGCATCTGATCGATCTCCATGTGTTCCACCCAGGTCACCTGCAGCACACATGACACGAACGTGTCAGTCAGGTCAGGTCAGGGGCACCAACCATTTTAGTGTGTAGCACAGCGCAATGCACGTGCACGTGGAGCGCACACTGCCTGCACAGCACAGGGGCATGAGCACACACACCTTGGAGTAGCCATTTGACATGTCGGCGATGAGGCACCCCGACGGCATGCGGCGGGTGCGGGACGGCATGCCGTAGTGCGCGTCGCGCTGCCCGTCCAGGGAGACGTCGGCGATGGCCCACAGCCCCTGCTCGATCTGCTTGCAGTAGCGGAGGAAGCTCAGCTCGCGAGTCGGCACCACCGGCGTCAAGATGTGCAGCTCCTCGTACATCTGCACGACGACACGACGCCATTAGCTAGTTTTCCTTCCAGTGATCACATATTCAAATCAAACGAGGAGAATGCAGCATTGTGTCCATTGCACAGAGAGAGATTCGACGGCATTACCATGATCAGGGACTCGCTCCGCCCACCCAAGCCGTTCACGAGAACATCGACGGTCTGCGCCCTGGACACGATGCCGGGGAAGAATTCCATCCACTTGTTCTGCAACAACAACAGCAACAGCATCGATCAATCATCGCCATGGGCGAGCGCTGGAAGATGAAAGGAAAGGAAGGAATGCGCAAGCAAGTGTACCGTGTCCATGAAGACGTCGACGAGCGCGACGGCGCTCATGAAGACGAGGCCCGAGTCCCTGGACCCCTCGACGCTGGTGTCCGCCGTGCGGAACGCGACGCCGGGCTTGGCGAAGAGGCTGTCGTAGGTGGCGACGTTGAGCACCTCCCGGGCGTCGCCGGGCATGCCCTTGACCCAGATTTGCTCCCCGGCCTGCGCGAGCCGGATGAGCTCGTCCATGGCCCGCGCCGCCATGTCCACCATCATGGGGCGCTCCATCTCCGTCACGGGCGCCGGCATCTGGTACGGCATCACCGACGAGCAGCCGCTGAGGAGGTCCAGGTCCAGCGACGGCCCGACGCCGAGGTGAGACTGCGCGCAGGGCATCCCCCCGCCCACGGACAGGTCCAGAGACGACACGGACATGGTCGGCACCGGCGGCATCTGCGTGAACGGCCGGCCGAGGTACTTGGACGTGATGCTCGACACCCGGTCCAGCTGCAGGCCGGCAGGGTAGGCAGGCACCATTCAGAAACAGACGTACCAGTACAGAAATACACGGCGAGGGCGTCGCCGGAAACAGCGCGTCGTTGATGATTTACCTCTTCTTTGAGACGGGCGTTCTCCATGCGCAGCTTCTGCTCGTCGAAGAAGTCCTCGGCGACGGGCGGGCCGCCGCAGTTGGGGCAGATGACGTTCTTGAGCGACTCGCGCATGGTGATGTTCTCGCACCGGATCTTGTCGTTCTCCGCGCGAAGGAAGCAGTTGTCCGCGCGCTCGTGCTGCGCCTGCAACGCGGGAGCGTCGTCGTCATCCATCAAGAACCCGTGGAAAACAAGCCGACAGAAGGTCGGAATGAAACACGGCGACCTCGTGAATGGAAGAAAAAAAAATCAAAGGAACTGGCCGGGACACTTTACCTTCATCTGGGTGCGGCGGTTCTGGAACCAGAACTTGATCTGGCGCGGCTCCAGGCCGAGCTCCCGGCTGAGCGCGGCGCGCTGGTTCTCGTCGGGGTGCGGGCACTCCTTGAACATCCTGCAGTCACCGGCGAACACCCACCATTACATTCCTCTCCGTCAATCGTCGTCACAACTACGACGACGACGACGCCATCAACCACCACAAGAAACAGCGAAAGAAATGGAAACAAAAGGAAACAAGAGAGAATCGTACGCTTCGAGCTGCTGAATCTGGCGCGGGGTGTGGCGGTGGTAGCGCTTCCGCTGGCGCTGGCTGTCGGAGCCCTCAGGTTCGTCGCCGAAATCCATTGCCGGCCTGGCTTGTGACCCACCTACTAGGCTACTATTACTACCAACCTTCTCTTCTTCCTCTTGCTGGCTCGCTGGCTCTCCCTCCTCGCTCTACAGGTGTAGGCGAAGGAGAAGGAGGAGAGATCTCTGTGCTGTGCTTGTGCTGCTGCAGTGCCTCCTGTGGCCTGGCCCCCTGCTCCTATTTATACACGACGACGAGCAGGCCGGGCAGGACAGCGCCGGGGTGGTAGCCGCCTTCCAACTCGAGAGACGAACGATGCAGAATAGGCAGGATATCGTGAAACCTTGGATCCAGCCATGCCTCACGCCATTCCCCCCACCCTGCGCGAGCTTCCACCTGGTTTCCTTCCTTGCTCCTACAGCGCTTATCTCTCTCTATCTTTCTATCTCTATCCCTATTCCACGGCGACAGTTACACTTGCCCGCCGGCTGACCGTCTCTCTCTCTCCTCCGGTCGTCGCCGGCCCGCTCCTTGGTCTATGAACTGATGCTTGCTGCCAATCTTTGTTCCGGCCTCCTGCCTGCTCTGGCAGGGAGGGAGAGGGGAGGGTGGTGTGAGGAAGCAGGAGCAGTAGTAACCGGTGCGAGCGAATTAAGGGCCGAGGTTTTTAAGCAGAGCAGGGCGCCCGGCGAGGCCATGACTGCTCTCTTTCTCTCTCTACAGTCCCTCTGTTGGGTTTGGATGGGAACAGCTGGAGCCATTTAAGGCCAAACGGGTCGGGTCTGCATGCTGCATTTCCTCATCAGATTCCCTCCTCCCACTCCACCCCGTAGACCTCTCCACGGCTGCATAAATGATAGAAATATTTGTTTTCTTTTTTCTTTTTTCAATTTTTTGACTAAATGGTTTATCTGTTTACATGGAACATTTAGGTCTAGTATGTGTTTGCTCCTATTCCTACTGAATTTGGACCTCACACTGATCAACACTAAGTCAGATAATATTTAGATTTTGTAACGTAAACATGCAAATTCGGGTAATGTTTAGACCTTGTAACGTAAATTTGCAAATTCGGGTAATGTTTAGATCTTTTTTTTTTTTGAGTAAACGGAGTTTCATTCATTCCTTCATAGCAAGAGTACAATCAGTGGCTGCTAGCTTAACAAGCCACTCCGGAATACAATCAATCCAAAAGAAAGAACGATCTACGGCAGAAACAATGGAAGCACAAACGTGCGCCACCAAATTCGCCTCCCTTCTAGACCAGCTAATACAAAATTCATCAAAACTCTTGCCTAGCTCCATTATATCGAAACACAAACCTCCAATCGACGAGGCGTCGGATTGGCACTCGCAAGCAAGGTAGCAAGTCCCCGATCCACCTCCGAACAACACGCTCCAGCCCTAATTCGATGCGAGCTCGAGCCCTCCTTTGCTGCCACTTGCTTCCGCTTGAGATAGGGCGTCGAAATATCTTCAAACCATCTTGCCGATCCTGCCTTCACCAAGCCATCATGGTCCCGGATGACCACCCCGGCGCCGCTCGTGAATACTTCCCGATCAAAAGAAGCATCGTGTTGATCTTGTAGTAACCCGCCGCCGGACTCTTCCGGCCGCCCTTGGCCGTGCTTCGGTTGGAGCTTTTGGAGTTTTCAGCGACGCCATGTTCTCCATCGAGTTGAGACGTATCGGGCCGCCGCACCCGGCTTCCACGCCCTCTTCCCATGCCGGCATGCATTGCGAGCACCCGATCCCGAGCGACCAGGCACCACACACGACCACTCTTGCTTGTAGACTTTGGGCGAACTCATGTCTCGGCAAATCTGCGCCCAAGTACAATGATGCGAGACTCGGGAGTGAGACGCCCATTACCTTCTTGACCTCCTTCCAAAACTGCCGCTATCGGGCGGAGAAGAAGACATGAAATAGCGATTCATCTTCTCCGCCGCAACTCTCACAGTAACTTTCTCTTGCAATATGCCTTCTTTTGAGCTCGGCTTTAGATGGTAGCGAGTTATGAATCACTCTCCACCGAACACTCTCACCTTCGGCGGCACCTCAAGTTTCCGAGCTGTTCCCGATAGGATCGGTCCCCGAGCCGGATGTTTCCCCGTGGTCGCCATAGCTTGCTCCATCTCGCTCCGCTTCGGAGTCGATAAGCGAACGGACTGAATACATACCATGTTTCTCCAGTGCCCAAGCAAGTCCATCAGTCTCCAGTCGAGTGCTGGGTTTGATTTTCAAAACCTCCTTTGCCTCGATAGATATGAAGGACCGACGAACTGCATCCTCATCCCAGACCCTCGTCCCCGGTATGAATAGGTCATGGACCATTTGTGCTGTGGCCGTTTCCATGCGCACCAATGGTTTCAAAGACCGTAAACCAGGAATCCAATTCTCATCCCACACATTAATCTTCCCCGGGCCTATCCTCTTAATCAGTCCACGGGATAGTATGTCCATAATTGCCTTCCAAGTAGCCGAACTACGCCGTTTTTTGGTAGCCGAGAGGAAATCACGCTTTGGAAAATACTTCCCCTTCAAAGACTGGCGCGCAGCGAGTCCGGCCTTGAGACTAGCCGCCAGCCTTGCTTCCCAACATCGCCTTGTTGAAAAGGCTAAAATCACGAAATCCCATTCCTCCATCTCTTTTGAACGAGTCATTTTTTCCCAACGCAACCCGGTGAATTTTGTGGTTGTCAACCGAGCTTCCCCACCAATAATTTGACACCATCGAGGTGAGTTTCGACAAACCCCCGGAGACAATTTAAAACAAGACATCGGGTATGTAGGCACCGATTGTGCATTCGCTTTTTCGAAGTACCTCTCTAGCAAAGACAACTTAGCCCCTTCTCTCGCCCATCCTCCCACCATGCCACGGACTCTGGAAGGAACATAGTTGAACACATCTGCTGCTCCCCGTTCTGCCGCGGTAGGGAGACCCAGGTACCTCTCCCCCAATGCTTCTGTCATAATCTGCAGGCTATTTTGGACCTCTTCCTTGCTATTTTGATCACAATTCGGGCTAAAGAAAATTGCTGACTTTTGTCTGTTGACAAGCTGGCCAGAGCCCTGATTGTAGTCCTCTAGAATAGCTGCCACCCTGTCGGCGCCTCTCTTTGATGCTTGTGTAAAAATCAGATAGTCATCCGCGAAGAGAAGGTGAGAAATCCACGGTGCGTGTCTGCTCACTCTTACCCCCCTCGACACATAAAGCGGTCCAATATTTTTCAGCATACATGTCAAGCCCTCTGAGCAAAGAAGGAACAGGTAGGGTGAGATGGGGTCCCCCTGCCGAATTCCTCTTGTTGGCTTGAATTCTTCTGAAAAAACACCATTAACCCGGACAGAAAAGGAGACAGAAGTCACACACTTCATTACCAGCGAGATCCACGGTTCAGGAAAACCCAATGCTTGCATAATACTCTTTAAATATCTCCATTCTACCCTGTCATATGCTTTCATCATGTCCAACTTAATCGCACAATCACCTTTCTTCCCCTTCTTATTCCTCAGATAATGTATACATTCGTACGCGATCAGCACATTGTCAGTAATTAGCCGACCGGGCACAAATGCACTTTGTTCCCTTGAGATCACCTCATCCAAAATACGGCGAAGGCGGTTCGCCATAGTCTTGGAACATATCTTATATAAAACATTGCAAAGTGAAATGGGACGGTATTGGGAAAGCTCCTGTGGGTTACTTACCTTCGGAATGAGCACTAGCAGGGTCTTATTCACTTCGTCAGGTAACTCACCACCATTTAGAAAACCCAGCACCGCCGCCAATACACAACCTTTAACCAATGACCAGTGAGTTTGAAAAAATCCAGCGTTGAAACCATCGACACCCGGAGATTTACTAGGAGCCATCTGGAAGAGCGCAGCCTCTACTTCGTGCTCTGTAAAAGGCCTCGACAGGTCCTCGCACATCTCCGGTGTTAGCTTCCTCGGCACATGAGAGCATATCAATTCTGGCTGCAAAACCTCTTGAGCCGTGAACAGGCGTTGATAGAAATCGCAGGCCAACTGTTCAAGATCCTCCTGCTCCGTCACTAGCCGGCCATCACCAGCCACCAGCTGCTTAATCCGGTTCATTCTCCCCCTCGCCCTTGCTTTGGCTTGGAAAAACTCAGTGTTTCTGTCCCCTTCCCTAAGCCACGCGATGCGGGAGCGCTGTTTCTCCAAGGTCTCTTCCCTCGCCAGGACCGAGGACAGTTGATCCATGATCGATTTTTCCCTGTCCGTCGGACCCCTGTACAAGGTGCTACTTCTTTCTTCTTCTAGCTGCGCCCGCAGCTGCTTTGCCTGTTTCTTCACAGAGCCAAATACTTCTCGATCCCACTTCTTTAGGGAATGCTGTAGAGATTCGAGAGTCCTGGCCACCGTAGACAAATCCGCCCCACCATCTCCTGGATCCCATGTTCGGTTTACAAACTCCATATACTCGCCATGTTGCTTCCACATGTTTTCGTATCTGAACGGTCTGGAGCGTTTGCGTCGCCCCTCACCATCCATTGCTCTGTGGCGCAGCTCGACCAATACACCAACATGGTCTGACTCCGTTAGCGGGACATGAAAGACCTGTGAGCCACCCAGAGCATGCATGAATTTGTTATCGCCCAATGCACGGTCCAAACGAACTTTGACGTTCCGGTCCGCGTCCTGGCGGTTGTCCCAAGTGTACGGCAAGCCATGGAAACCAAGGTCGGTGAAGTTGCAGTCATGTACCACATCTTGGAACGCCGACATCTGCTCGCATCAAACCCCGACTTCCGGGAGGGGCGCATTTATTAGATAAAAGGGTAATGTTTAGATCTTGTAACGCAGATTTGCACGTTTTGTTTTTATCTGTGTCGGCGTCTAATCCAATAACGTAAATTTGCACGTATTGTATATTCCTTCATGTAACGTAAATTTGCAGATGCGCGGAATGTTTAGATCCTGTAACGTAAAACATGTTGTTTTATTCATGTGGACACGTAATCCTATAACGTAAATTTGCAAATTCGGGTAATATTTAGATCTTGTAACGCAAATTTGCACGTTTTGTTTTTATCCGTGTCGACACCTAATCCAATAACGTAAATTTACACGTATTGTATAGAAATTTAATCCGGTAACGTCAATTGGCGGATCATTGGAATATAACGTTAATTCTCACGTAGCATGTAGTGATTCTCCCTTATTAAGAGAACCAAGTGTCAAAACTTAACATGCAAATCAGAGAGTGGATAAGCTAAATGTTCTGCTATCATGTTTTCATGCTCTCATTCGAGTGGGAAATGTGTATGTGAAGGTTCTTTATCTTTACTAACGTGAATAGAACTATGTGTGAATTAGATTATGGATGCATGACCGAAATGCTCCATCTTTCTAAAATATTGTCCATTTCAGAAAATTTTCATAACATAAATTTCAAACATTTAGTGGTTCATACTTGCTAATAGATTTTAGTTAACAAATTGTTGGCAATTCTTTATATTTACTAACATGAATAAAACTCTGTATGATTTAGATTATATATGCATGACCGAAATGCTCCATCATTCTCATATATTTTCCATTTAAGCAAATTTCCATAAAATAAATTTCAAACATCTAGTGGTTCATATTTGCTAATAGATTTCAATTAACAAATTGTTGATCCAATACTGTTTAAGGTTGATCAATATTTGCAATGTAAATTTGATGCATAATATTGCTAAAGTGGCATCATAGTTATTTACATTGCGCCCCCATGTATATTCCTATCTGTGTTACTAACTACTATGTAAACTCACGTTATGATGCGGATCGATTCGAGAACTAGAGATATGATATCAACAACAAACTTCAATCATTTCCATCTCTATTCCACTAAATTTGAGGTTCCTTAAGTAATTTATAGTTCTATAATCACTCGAAGCTTTTCTACATGTGATCAAAACCATAGAAATGATTACTACAATAATGCATTATTGTTCTTTTAGTTCTATTTGCATAGTTATTTCGAGTGGCAGTTGATATTACTAATTTAAAGTTCAAGCTTTTTATTTATGATGCTATTTAACTAACTCAAGTTTGAAATTCATAACAATGAGCCAATAATATGGATTCTATAAAATTTAGCATATGACTTATCTTTTGGCTTCAAATTCTTCACATCACTATATTCATTGTGCAAGGTGGTCGTCTTCATTTAGCGCATATTTGAAGATATGACATGTTTATCAAAGAAAATATTATCAAAATTTTAAATGTCGGTCTTTTCTCATCATTTTAAGAGTCAAACCTTGCATATTTAATCAGCAATGAATATGATCTTTTTTTTTTAAAAAAAAGAACAATTACCTTGGACATGCTAAATTACTTATTATATGCAAATAATATAGTTGAATTTTTATTCAAAAAATTTCATAACATTATAAGTTCTATTACAAATTCTAATATTAGATAATTTATATATTTTGAAAATGGAACTTGGATCGACGATAATATTTCATAACCATGACTCAGCACTAGGAATGATATAATTAGTATAACTCCTAAAAAGGATATAATTAATTATGTTGGATTTGCTGCAAAATATATGGAGATGATTTGACCAAATAGGCTTATTGGGTTTGGTTCCTGTTTGTTTTACATCCGAAAACCATTCCATGGATATCTTGCTAATAAATTTTTCCATAGTTTAGTAAGTATTTAATATGGCATTAAGTTATTTCTACTTTGATACCATCTTAATATGGCAATCTTGATTTTCATACTGGAGAGGAAGTAACCAATATACCATCATACCTATAGTCTATAAGGTTAGAAAGTTGCATATAATTGGTGACACTATAATTGTATGCCTAGCAACTAGTATATTAATGTAAGCATTGTGACAACCAAGAATGGCTAAGTGTGATGATACTATGGGCCATAATGCATTCTTCTAGTTTAAGATGTAGTCATTAAATTTAGTTGTAATAATACTAAAGCATAAAACCAATATGTTCATCAATACAAAATTTAAATCTTGTTTTTTATGTGGAGTCCTTAGAAGTGCTTAGTTATATATGTTTTACCCAAGAGAGTATGCACCATAAAGTTGTAGTTCAGTTATTAAGTTGCATCCATCATTTTAATTTGTGCAGTGAAAATAAACCTTACATGGATGTAAAGATACTAAAATTTTAAAAATAATACATCTCTATGGTAGTTGACGGTCAATATGGCTACCAAAACTAAACATTGGTATCTTATTGTTGCTAACAAAGGATGACGAAAAAAGTAGCAATCAATGAGGGTATAACTCAGTGCTCCTGTTCGTTGTTCCTTAATTCCAAATCACGGTTGAATGAAGTTCATATGTGTGAGTTATTGTTTTTTGAACCAAAATATGTGTGAGTTACTGATAATCTAATAAGGGTTTCACTATATTCTGCTCACATAATGGATGATTATGATTTGTATATATACATCAAAGAGTATATTGTTGGATTAAGCATATCAATTTTTAAATTAAAACAAGATATTAAATATATGTATAAGAAATGTATCAACATTAAAACAACATATTAAATATATCTATAAGAAATATATCAACACAAAGTTTAAATATATTTTTTATTATCAAATGACCTAGTTCAGAACTAAGTTCATTATCTTTTGCAAGAAATGTTATCACTAGTATGACCACGACTTAAAAATAAATAATGATATTGTGGCTTGCAAAATTCTTTTGAGATTAGCAACATCTCACAAAACTAGCTAGCACTATGTATATTCATTTTTATGCAGAGGCAACATTTCAAGATGTCACTTGGTTATCAAGTATTTCAAATACAAAGTTAAATAGATTTTATTTTGTTTTTAAATATTTTGATAAATTACCACTATGTGTGATATACTTGATATTTTTTTAATTTTATAGATTGGAAGAAGAAGAAGAAGAATCCATGCCATTGGTTCTCAATAGTAAACATCAAAATTTTCATATTGTACAATATATAATTACAGTCATTGTGTGTCTAGCTTACTATGCAATTGAGAAAAAATCTAAAAAATAGAATTGATTAAATTTGGATCCAAACATATGAGGATCCTTTGAACGAAACAAACTAGATTGTCTAATTTGATCCCTTTTTCTCTTTCCATCCACACATGATTCTCTAGAAAATCATGCTGCTAAAGTTTTCTGTCTTATAGGAATTGGCAAGCATTTAATATGGAATTAAGTTTCTGCTAATTATGTCACCACCTTAAAATAGGAATCTTGATTTGGATACTAGGCAAGAGTAAACAATATAGGATCATATTTACACTTAGATGGTAGCATATTAAATGTGCTACTACATTTCAATGCATAGCCATTAGCATATTAACGTGAGCACTATTGCGAAAAAATGATTGTGTATCAAGATAACATGTATTAGCATGTGAATTTTTAGTTTTGGAGTATAGTTATCAAATTTAATCATAGGAGACTTTAATCATATATATAGCCCATATGTTATCAACATACGAAGATTGAGGGGTAGTTCGGTTCAAACCCTAGACTAGGTAGTTGTCGGGGTACAAAACCTGTCTATGAACTACATGTACAAGGTTACAAAATTTCCTGATCAGGCACATATCAAACTCGTAGTACAATTTAGTTGGTGACCTGTGAATGGCCATCGATAGAGGCACCGTTTGGTTGAGTTTCCCTATGCTGGTTGATGTTAAGAAAGTAACTATGAACATTAATTGGAGCCAGGCAACTCCCAGGATATCCCAGGTGATTGATATTGCAGGGCTGGCACCTAGCAACACATCCTACGCGATTACAAAATTGCCTAACTAGGCACGTGTCAAAGCGTAGTACGATTTGGTTGGTGACATGATACATAGCCTGAATGGACAAAGGGGCAGGCGCGGTTTGGTTGAATTTGCCTGTGTTGATTGGCGTTATGAAAGTAATTGTGAGAATTAATTAGAGCTTGTCAATTCCTAAAGATCCCAGCCAATCGATTTTTAAAGATTGGCACCTGCAGGCAACACATCTCGGCAGCTACAATCACGCTATAATCTAGTCACAAAAAAATCACGCTATAATCTCAGGATTCGAACCAAATATCCCAAGAAGATCTCAAGCAAAGATACCTGCTAGCATTCTTGGTTAGGGTTCCAACCAAACATGCCCTAATTCTTAATTTTATGTGGAGTCCTCAATGTTGTATCCTAAAAAGATAGTCCTTTCAAGGTCTAGTAAAACCCCTAAATTAGATCCTTCTTTTTTATTGGTGATATACTTAACTAGACACTAATGTAAAATTGCCCCAAGATGTTTTTATTTCTCATTTGAGGTAGTTGGTGTGGTTAAAACAATGATTGCCCAAATAAGGTAGTGCCTACGTTTTTACTAAAAAGTTGTCAGCAAGCAAAATAAGTAGAAAGGATTGCTTGTGCAAGTGCCTTTCTCCTTCCATCTACTTTGATCTAGTGCTCCTATATACACCTGAACTCCATATGACTATTGATTGAGCTCCCAAATCTCAATACGTGAGTTATTGACAAGTGAACAAAATTACCGTTAGGACGATGTGAGAAATTAAACCATATTCTTTATATGTAAATCAAAGACAATAGCATTTGATTAAGTGAGTTATTAACAGAAATATGTTATTGCACGCAAAACTGAAACAGGCTAGACATTAAATCTATTCATAAGAAATATATCAGCACAAAGTAAATTACATGTATACTTTCAGTCATGCAAGTAGTGAAATAAATACATCTAATCTAATATATAATAGACATATTGCGCATCGCGAGCAATGTTATAATTAGCTAGGTATATATGCCACTAGATTGAAAACTAATAATGGTTATGTCTTAAATGTTTTTTTGGATTGGCTTCTGTAACTCATGATTGCAGGTAATGTTTATGCTCGGAACCTTCCTGCCCAAAACGGTACCAGGTCATACGCAATGGTTGACGGAACGTTTCTTCTGAAACTGAAAAAAGAAGTATAGTAAAATTATTCCTTGTACTATGTATTTGCGTATAACAAAGAACAAATTCAGTTTGACCCGCTGTTCAATGTTGAGAAAACCATGGACGGGCACGCACAGAGAGAGAAAAAAAAAGTGCTACATTAGTACACAAGAAAGTGAGATTCTTCTCGTGCGGCTACAAATGGGTTCGAGGCCGTCGGCCTCGCGCTATTATGAACAACTGAAGCAGCCGACTACACTGTCTCAACTCGGATCGCCGGACAGCGACCAACGGTACACACACAGCGTCGTATGAGCACGCGCCGTATCGACACGAGCATTTACCCATGAGCAGTGAGGCTGCAGTGCTCCAAGCAACAGAGCAATGGCATGTATCCACGCGCCGCATCAACAACACAACGAGCCAGGTAAAACACTGAAACGAGACAACGACGAGGAGGGAAAACACTGAAATGAGACAACGACGAGGAGGGGTTCGGGTTTCCCTCTCGATCGATCCACTGGGCTGCACTGCACAGGGCACGCCGCCAGCTAGCCAGACACGGTGGAAGTCCAGCACACGACACGGCGCCGGGCCGGCGGGACGTTGCCGTCACCGATCGGGCGTTTCGGGTTCGGGGCAGCAGCAGATTTGGACGGGGTGGAGCCTGGCGATCGTAGCCAACCGGGGGTCGAGTCGAAGTCCTTTGCCGCTTCGGGGCTGCCCATCCCTGTACTTGCGGCATGCACCCATGCTCGCTTCGGCAAATCCGCGCGGCCGCTGCAGAAATGACGCTTGTCCACACTGCCCAAGTGGAATTGCGCTTTTCCTCGCAAGCCGCGGCGGCGATCGCTAGCTGCCGCCGGCAGCGGCAAAAGACGCCTTTGGCTTGTAGCCAAGGATGATACCGTAGCACTGCACCTGCAGGCTCGTGCAGCGCAGTGGACTGCTGCCTGGATACGTTCGCAAAAGCGAGCCAGAAAAAGGATGGATCTCGGCGATCGTTGGACGGTACCAAGGAGCTGGCAATGCGGCATTTGCAGCCATATTTTTCCCAATTTCACGTTCAAAATTTATAAAAAAAAAAACAAGAGAGAACACACACACACACAAAACAAACAATCATATGCAAAGTCAACAGGTCGAGCTCCACGCGTTGAATTTCGTCGTTCGCTCGCTCGGTGCCAGTACTACTATCAACGATGGGAGTACTGGACCTTTGGACCAGCTACGCATCGTCCTCACGCCGCTCACGCACACGTGGCGCCGGCCGTCCATGGCCCAGCCCAGTGCCACGGAGGCGCCTGGCCCACTACCACCAGTAGCTAGCAGGCTGCTGCCCAAGCCAGCCCGCAAGCGGCTGGGCCCCGCGGCTCATTAGATTTAGTGGGCCATAGGTGGGTTGATTCAATCGGGCGGGGCCCAGGCCCTCCCTGGCGGCCGTACCCTCTCCGCGTTAAAGCCCGTCCTCAGTCCTCCTTTGCTGTGCTGCGCTGTGCGCCCCGGTCCCGCCCGCGTACTGTAGCTGCGGTGGGGCCTCCACGGGATCGGAGAGCCGCCTTGCACGCAGGCATCTGATCCGCGCGTGTGTGCACCTGTGATCGCTAAACGCAGGCCTGTGGGCTGCGAGCCTGCGACCGGGATAGTGCACGAACGAGCGCCCACTAACACTAGAGGCCCGAGGCTCATTTTCGACCCATCAAACTTACTAGCTAGTATTACTATGTGCCAAGCTACTTTCTCAACATCAACCCATAAAGGTAAACTAAACTAAAAAACGTCTTATCCTTTGGACATTCAGGCAATGCATCATGTCACCAACCAAATAGTACTACATATTCGACATGTGCCTAGTTAGGCAATTTTATAATCGCCTAGGATGTGTTGCCTGGTGTCAGTCCTTGAAAATTGATCACCTGAGATGTCATAGGAGTTGCCTGGCTCCAAATAATGCTCAAAGTTGCTTTCTCAACATCAATCGAAACAGGCAAATTCAAACAAACAATGCCTTCCCTTTTGCTATTAAGGCAATGTATTATGTCACCAACCAAATCGTAATACGGAATTGACATAAGTTAAACAATTTTGTAATCACGTTGGATGTGTTGCCTGGTGCCAGTCCTTCAATACCGATCGCCTGAGATCTCCTAGGAGTTGCGTGGCTCCAATTAATGCTCAAAGTTATTTTCTACATCCATCAAAACAGGCAAATTCAACTAAACAACGCATTCCCTTTTGCTATTGAGGCAATTATGTCACCAACCAAATCGTATTACGGAATTGACATTAGTTAGGCAATTTTGTAATCGCTTTGGATGTGTTGTCTGGTGCCAGTCCTTCAAAATCAATCCCCTGAGATCTCCTAGGAGTTGTCTGGCTCCAATTAATGCTCAAAGTTACTTTCTAAACATCAATCAAAACAGGCAAATTCAACCAAACAACGCTTTCCCCATTTGCCATTTAGGCAATGTAGTATATCACCAACTAAATGGTACTATGGATTTCACATGTGCCTAGTTAGGCAATTTTGTAATTTCGTAGGATGTGTTGTCTGGTGTCAATCCTTCAAAATCGATCGTCTGGGATCTCTTGGAAGTTGTTTGGTTCCAATTAATTCTCAAAGATACTCTCTCAACATCAATCGACACAGGCAAACTCAACCAAACAATTTAGTTAGGCAATGTATCATGTCACCAACCAAATGGTACTAGTACAAATTTGACATGTGACTAGTTATGCAGTTTTGTAATCTTGTACAGTGAGGTTTGGAACCCAGGCAACTAGTTGAGGGTTTGAACCAAACTAGCTCTAAATATCTACCTGTGCCACCCAACACTCAGTAGATATTCGGGTTTAGACACCTAAGTTTATGATGTTTTTTTTCCCCGAATGGGTTGCTCAAACCTAGTATTATAGAGGATAGACTTATCAAGTATCATGAGGACTCGTAAAACGGTAAAAGATTGTGTACGGCCTATTTGATTCGGTGCCAAACTGCCGATACTTAGGGCTTCTTCAACGCACCACCGTGGCGTGCTGCCCCAACTGCCACATATGCGTTCTTCGTCCATGTCATGGCTAGTGGTTTAAATAAATTTGTTCCCGTATACGAAGAGACATGGCTTGCTCGACAAAAGCACGGCGTGGGCTAAGCCACGCGCGTGAGATGGGGCATACCCAGTGTAGCTCCATGCACTCGACATGCACTCTGACGCGCTGTGAGATGGGGCAGTACCCAGGCGTGTAGCCCTCTTCGCTTGCGCTGTGCAGCATGCTGCTTAAGTGCTGCTTGAGTCTAAGTGGAGGCTGAGGCTGTACGATGGTACTGCCTCCGATGTGGTTGCCCTTACCTGGCTCCAACTCCAAGCATTTGTCTTGCACATAGAAGGACAGCATGAATTTCCACATGCTCCTCCGTCCTTCACCTTTTCACTGATCCCCTCACCTGGCCCCCAACCAAATCGGATCTACCTCGACAAACCCGCAAGTGGGCTTCTCCTTCTGGCACGGCCCAAAAGTAGCCGTTGCCTTTTTCCCCTAAATTCCCCCAGATGCACCCCATTTGACCATTTCCTCTCCCCTAATTAACGCGGCCGTTCCGCTCTCCCCCCCCCCATTTCAAACTCGAACCACGCCGCGACGCGAGTCCGAGAAGATCCCCGCCGCCTCGAGCATCGATCGACAGGCGAAGCGGGGAGGGGATCGGATCGGATCCGGATGGTGGAGGCCGGCGCGAGCTTCATGGTATCCGGACTCGATCCTCTCCTCTTTTCAATCGGCCGTCCCGTCCGTCCCCGCGTGGGCGATCGATAGGGTCGCCGTTGCCCGCTGGTGTGGTGCTGACCATGGGTGGGGTTTGTTTGCGGGCGCAGGATAAGGTCGAGGCGGCGGCGGACGACGACGGCGTCGGCGTCGACGGGGCGAGCGCGGGCGTCGGGGGCGCGCGGAAGGAGGGTGACAAGGAGGAGGAGATGGCGCCCGTGGAGCCCCTGCCGGAGCCTCCCGACGACGGCGGGCCCGTCGCGTGGCCCATGCCGGACTTCTGCCCTCTCACGGTGAGCGGTTCAAATTCAATTTCAATCCCCCTCCGCCTGGATTCGATTCGACTCGATTCGGATCCCACGCCGCGGGGTCTTCTTCCTCGATCGGCGCCCGCAACTGAAGATGAACCGTCGTTTCGCTTGTCTGATTCTGATCGTCAGATCGATGGGGTGCTGAAGGAGTCGTTCCTGGAGACTCTGCGGAAGGACGCGGCGGAGATGGGGCGGCCTGCCCCGCGGGCGGAGTCGGAGGCCGAGGCGGAGGAGGCGCTCAGCCCGGACTCGCGGCCGTCGAGCAGCAAGCGCCACCGCGCCGGCACCGCCTCGCCGTCGTCCCGGAGCAGCCCCTACCGCAACATCCTGCAGGTGTTCCAGCAGTGCAGGCAGGACGCCGTCGGGGAGACTCCCACCAAGAACTACTGAAGCCGACGAGCAGCACAAGCGCGACAGAGCAGGATCAGGCCGCGCCGCGATGTCACGGCTTTTCGCCGCTTGCTTACTCGAGAAAAAACGCTTGCGATTTTGTCCATTCGTTTTACTAGCCGTTTGCACATTGTTCTTGATGTGGCTTGAAAGGTGTAGGGAGTTTTTGATTCTTGTGTAAAGATCGGTATAAGTTACAGGACCTCAGTAATTCAGTAAAGAACGCCAAAGAGAAATGCAGTTTGATAATTCCTTTGGCCGTGTTTCGCTTGTCTTATTTACAGCTTATAATTTCTTCTCGCAAATCACTGTTGAATCTGCTGAAATGTGCCGGCTTTTCAACCGGCTGAACAAGAAAAGGAATAAGGAAATACTAATCAAGACACCTACCAAACTGAAAGTCTGAAACCCAAAACAACAAGCTGGAGAAAACAAGCAGCGGGCTATTGGAGATGAACCATGGATTACGTATATTGCCAGAATTTTCTTACAATTCTTGCATCTTTTTTGGTTGGTCTTGCTTCTCAGTTGCCATGTGCCCTGATGGCCTGATGCCATCCTGGCGGGCTATGGCAAACGCCCGACAAGAGTGATAAACAGTTATGGAAATAAGCAACAAAAAGCTTTATTGCAAACGAGGGCATTGTTACAAAATATGTTCTATGATGGACACGTTACAAAATATACAAACATTTCAAGTCGCCAGTTTGGCCAAAATCACCATATTCTTGTGTAAAGATCGGTATAAAACTTACAGGACAGTAAAGAACGCCAAGAGAAATGCAGTTTGATAATTCCTTTGGCTGTGTTCGCTTTTCTTATTTCCAGCTTATTTCCTCTCGCAAACAAGTCTACTGAAATCTGCCGGCTTTTTCAACCGGCTGAACAGGAAAAGAATAAAAAATGTTTCATGATACAAGGCATGTCAGCATGTATTGTAAGCCGTTAATATGCCGATAATAATGAAATACTAATCCTACCAAACTGAGTCTGAAACCCAAAACAAGCTGGACAAAATGAAATACTTTTAGGCTATTGGAGATGATCCATGGATATCCATCCTCAGTACCATCCCAAGACTGATTGAAATGCCTAAAAGTAACTGAATGTGTTAACAGATTACAATCATGCTCAAAGGATTATGTATATGCCAGAATTTTCTTACAATTCTTCCATCCTCTTTGGTTGGTCTTGCTTCTCAATTGCTATGTGCCCTGATGCAGGCTATGGCAAACGCCCGACAAGATTGATAAATAGTCATGGAAATAAGCAACAAAAAGCTTTATTGCAAACGAGGGCATTGTTACAAAATATGTTCTATGGTGGACACGTTACAAAATATACAAACATTTCATGTCGCCAGTTTGGCCAAAATCACCATATCTAATATCTTAACTTCGTATGTGTCGTCAAGCCTCACTATTCCGTCAGAACCATCTATACCTATAAGTTTTCCTGTGAATCCACGGAAATTACCATTCAATATCTTGATCTTGTCACTCTTCTTTGGCCTGATGACCTCGACCTCATTTGGAAGGACTGTCACCATGTCACCGTTGCCCGACAACCCAAGTGCAACTCGGCAGGATCCATCCTGTAAGTTAAAGTGCATATAAGCAATGGCATGAGACAAAAAATAAATTGTATTCCACCGTACAGTGTACAGCACATACCCCGAGTACTTCCCTCACCACACCAGGACCGTCATCACCTCCCCTCAGCACATTGACCAAAACATCCGGCAACAACCATGTCCCTTCACCCTCACCACCTGCACGCGTTTTGACACATGGTTATATCTACAAAAGTGATCACACATTAAGGTCTGAAAACATAGTGACCATAACAGCACACCTATTATCGGGGACATTATATCCATTCCAACATTGCCTGGGGTCATTGGTTGACCACCAGGTGTGCCCGGAAGATAAGCAGCTGAGTTTGGTGTCATTGGTTGACCAACAGGCGTGGAAGGCACGTATGGACTTGGGGCATTTGCTAAGAGATCAGAATGAAAAAAATTGTTAGAATGAGTATCCAGACAATACAGAATGCACACATAATTGCAATAGTATACTGAATAAAATAATCAAATAGACTTCTATACCATAGTTATCCCTAGGAGTAGGAGCATCATTGAAACTAACTCCTGGAGTGTTTGCCCACCCTGATCCAGGTGTAGGGGCTTCATATGGCCGAGCTTGTGGGGTTCCTGGCTGAAAAGTTGGATAATTGGAAGAGACGTGGGAGTTACCCATCTGCACAAAACAAGTTACTAAAAAATAAATAAAGAATAGGTGGCAAAACCTAACCTGGTAAGCTGGACTGCTACCCCAAGTAGCAGGATTTCCATCTTCCCAATTATCCCTGGGAAATAACCAACACAGCAACGGTCAAAATCAAATATCAATGGCTACCTTTAAGTCCAAATACAAAAGTAAACGGTAAGCTTCTGTTTGGAACAAAGAAATTATCTTTCCTTCGTCCCAAACAGGCCCAACCCTAGTTCCAACAAACATGGATCAGAAATATCATTGTGGAAAAAAAATTACAACCTCGGAGGGCTCATAGGAGCCCAGGCTCGACTTCGCATAGGAGTCCGCATCCCGTCATGTATTGGTGTTGCTGTAGCAAGTGAATAGGAGATTATTGCAGAAACATGCAAAATGAATGACACACTGAGTGCATGGAACAGATGATGCCAATATAGATTCTCATTGAATTCTACTAAGGTACGAATGCTTGATCAAATTGTTTGAGGTCACAGCTTAGGCTCTCTTTTTTTTTTTTTTTTTTTTTTTTTTGAGAATACAGCTTAGGCTCTCTTGTTCATTGCAACAAATAAGGGACAAACACACAGCCAGTACCCAGACAAAGGACAAAAAGCATTACCCTGCCTTTTTTGAGAAAATACATAGAAAAGGGATGTTTAAAACAATTAGATACAAGCAAACAAATGTAATAACCATGGGAAACTTGCAATGTGGGGAAAGACTCAAAACACAACTAAAATCAGTGACAGCTCATGGGTGAAAAGACATCCTTTCATATATAGAAATAGGAACATTGGAAATACGAGGACAGAAGGCAAACAAACCTCCAGGGTCACGCATTGGAGTCTGATAAGCATGATGTGGTGTTCGAGACGGGTGCATTGGTGTTTCACCACCCAATGAATAACGAGGTTCACTGATGATACGATAATACTCGATTAGCAAAATACATAAGAAAAGATTGCTTAAAATAAGTGGACAAGATATTACCGGAATGGTGTCGCAACAGTAGGTGTGTCAGCAATATCATCTCTTTTAACTGTGTATTAGTCATATTAGCCTCCAACATATGATAAATCACAGGGCATATATAATAAGAGGATTCACCTGTGACGATCTTCATCAATGAATCAAGCTCTACACGTACGAGTGCTCCAGTCACCTCTTTAACACGGCCACGGTATCCCTTATAAGGGCCAGATTTAATTTTGATACATTTGCCCACCAAGGCATCATGTCCTCTACCACCACGGCCGCCTCCAAACCTTCCACCATCTGCATTGGATGACAAGGCTATATAAATATTACAGCTGCATAAAGTAACTACCTTGCTTGCTTCAAGAAATGTAGAATATTTGAATAGTCCACTGTAACATATCCAGGTGAAACTAAGCCTTTGAACTTGGAAAGTGGAAATATCAAAACAAGATCATACAGTTCATATTAGGTCCTCTTGGGGGCAGCCTTCCTGGAGATTGCAAAATGCTTGCTGAAGATCTCAATGCACCAAGCCGTGCATCAGCTGTGTCCATACCCTGCATCAGCAAAGCGAAAAATGAGACAAATTCACAAGCATGACTAAGGATCACAAGGGTTCAATACGAACATTTCCTCGACGGCCACCAGTTGATCCACCAACAAGAAGGCAAGATTGCGCTTTTGCACAAATAAAGCCTGCATGTTCAAGGTGATGCCTGTCATAGATAAACAGTATCCCCTTGTGTATGTGTTCCACAGGTCCTTGCTTCCCCTAATTTGATAAAATATGGATGTAAATACAATAAAGATGGGATAAACAGGAGTCAAAACAACCAACCAAAATCGTAACAAACAGAACTGGGACGCACCTTGCATGCTCCTTCAATAACCCTTACAACATCCTTTGCAGAGATAATATTATTAGAACGATCTTTAGCTGATGAGCGCCTATCAATTTTGCTTTTTATTTCTCTTAATTTCACAAGTACAACTTCAGGTCTATCTGGCACACCTTTCAGAACCTAAATATACACCTTAGTAAATATAGTCTGAAGTAGAATCACACTTACTATAAAAACAATATAATTACCTGAAATGCTTCAGCTTCCACCCTTATAATTACTCCAAATGACAAGTTGCTGAAAATGGATTGGCGGGTACAGGTAAGTAATCAAAATAAACGAGCTACGATTATTGTTCATTCGAAGAGTAAACTTACTCTAAAAGGACAAGATCATGCAGTTCATAATCACCAATTCTGGTGATTCCTGTGGTAATTTCAGAGCTTTCGACGACATGATCAGCAAATACACGGATCTGTGTCATCCAACAAGAGCACATTAAGACTAAATTATTTCAAATACATCAGCTTAAATGTTTCTTCATAATCTTGATAAACCAATTACTCACATGTTCTTTAGTTGTGTCAGACAAAATTATCAAGACATGCCCTTCCACTTTAACAACCATGCCAGTAGCACCTTCTTGAACACCTGAGATCACCTTGACATGGTCTCCAGGCTTGAAATATTTGCAAAGCTCCTTTTCATTGAAGGCTAATGTTTTCTGCAGTTACAAATGCATTGACAATAGACAATACTGTAAGCTATTCCTCCACCATAAATTTCACAATGATAAGTAGCTATAATTGCAATTGGTTACCGGAAGATCAGATATTTTTGGTTTAATGTGAACGGTTTCATCCTCTACTTTCTCAACCCACCCCTCCAGATTTTTCAAATCGCCTTTAATAACAATGACAGCATCACCCTTCATAAAGTGTCCTTTTTTCCTGTTTGCAAACAGAGTGGACAAGCTAGCCATGTCGCCATTCATGTCTTCACCAGGCTTCTTAAACTTCTCCAGCTCATCGAAACTCGGTTGAATATTATTTGTGTGGATTGATTTAGTGGAGACTGATTTGTACAAGAAACCATCTTTGAATTTCATATTATCAACCCACTCAAAGTACTCCCCAGATTCTCTATCTCGCCTCCGTTCCACACGAATATGCATCTCCCTGTTTGCACAAAGGTTAGCAAACAATAACAGAAACCATTAGATATTTCATAAGGAAAAAAATTTCACCTCGCCTCGTCGATATTGAAGAATCGTGGTGGTGGGACAAATGCTTTCTTCTTTACAACCTCCCTCCCTTCCTGAAATACAAATTGTCCATCAGGATAAGAACCCCAATGGCCTGATTAACTCAAAAGCTCAATCAGGAACAAGAAAATAAAAACCAAAAATGAGAATCAGAAAATTACTTCAAATCAATGCAGCTCACAGATCACAAGATGTTTTTTGCTTTAGAAAACAGTGACCAGGAGATATAAAAAAAAAAATAGAGTGAACTCAATTGCAAACATGAAAGCTACCTCCAACTCCAAACATAGACTGTTCTAGGATTGTTAAAGTTGATCCATTAATATATGAAAAGTTATATAGATTGACAACTGGAAAATATTGGGTGCCAACACTCCAATCGGTGGAATCATGAAAAACCCTTTAGAGAAACATAATTATGAGTTTTTTTTAAAAAAAAATGAAACTATGCACATCCATAGTGTATATACGGATGCATGTTGTCACAAAATTTGAGATTCAAATTAGTTTTGTAAAAAAATCTATGAAAATAACAAAATTGAGACGCATATGCACTAGAGGATAAAATTCCTAGAAAATTGTCTTCTAGTGCATGAGTACCTGAGATTTGTTATTTTCATATGATTTTTTCTATATTGGTTTTGAATCTCAAATTTTGCAAAAAGGGTATGCACTGAATATATTCTCGATTGACAACACATGTTTGGTGTTACTACATTCATCACAGAAAATATTTCATAATATATTATTTAAAATACTACTCCCTCCATTCCAAATTATAAGACATTTTGGCTTTTCTAGATACATTGTTTTTACTATGCATCTAACAAACAAAGTTTCTTATAATTTCGAACGGGGCGGGTTTTTTTTTTTTGGGGGGGGGGGGGGGTGTTATATGATTTTATAAAATTTGCAAGCCTGTATCATGCTGGAGACCCTGTTGATGTCCTAAACGATTAAACTTTGGAATCAGTGGGAGTACATTGTTTATAATTTATTTTCTTATATTATCAGGCTGTCGACCTGAGACCTCAGTTTTGAAAATACATTTTGCTAGTTAAGTAGCTACATAAGTGCATAATAGAAGATAATAAAACTGAGACAAATAGATTAGCTCCATTCCTTAATTTATGCAATTAAAGTTGATAGGAAGTAGTAATAAACAAAATGCAAGATTGTGAGAAGCGTAATGCTTTGAGTACAACTTCAGGTACAACCATGTATCTAAACCATTCAGTGCATCTATGAGCTTTCCATCCAAGTGACCTTAACCTTTGGATCTTTAGTACTCAAGTTGTACTAAAATAGGTGTATTTGTAGCACTGCTCTTGTGAGAAACAAGGGTTCTTACCAGTTTACTAGCTAAAGCTTGTAGATCTATTCTAGGGATCAGCTTCACATCTACTCTTTGACGTACATTGTCAACATCAACAACCTGCAAAATACGATCACATAAACATTTGAAGAATGGTATACAGTATATTTATATGAGAAGTGTTGTGGTAATACCTTAGCAAGGTCACCTTTATATATGCCCAATTTCATTCGGACCCAAGAATCCCTTGTAAGATCGACAGATTTGCTCTCAACAGAGAGGACATCTGCCATTTCTTTTATAGGCACTAATGTTATTTTTGCTGAAGCATAAATGTTTCGTAGACCTTTGCAAGCCTGCATAGACCAAGTTTAGCAACGAGTAATGAAATCAGAAGTAAAATGCCAAGCACACGCAGACATGCTTACCTCTTTGACATGGGCCTCCTTTTCAGCTTCAACATAAATATAATTTTTTAGATGATCCAATGCCACGACTGACTTTATCTGAAGGTCTGACCTATCGATGTACTTTTGCATCAGACAAATCGCAGTCTCTCTCTCATGTCCAATCTGAAGTCATAGTCATGCATTAGTAGAGCTGAAGTAGAGCCAATAAACATCCAAGCAGTTAGTAAGATAAATCTTGAGCATACCGCACATTTGACCATCCATAGTTTAGGATCCTTCACGGAGGGCAGCAGAGCTTGTTGTTCCACTTCTGCTGCTTCCTCACCGTACTCAATATGAGTAGATCTTGCATATCTCTCCCGCACTTGTCTCTCAATCTCATCAATGTCCTCTTCCTCATCCCTCATAGGAATAGAATGACGTCTTGAGCCCCTAACAACATCCTCATCAGGAAGGTCGGCCCCAGCATCATTAATAAAATCTAAAATGAAAGGCAAAGGAGCAGATATCAGTGCATTAGAAACATGAACATGCTTCTGTTGCTTAATACAACAATAAGCACAGAGCTAGTTCAACTTCAACATTTAAACAGTTGTTTACAGATCCAAAAGCAATTAATAAAATCACACTCCCACTGTCCCAATATATAAGACGTGCATGTATTTCATGATTCAAACTATGTAATCTTTGCCAGCAATTAGCCTAACAATATGAAAACTTTGTGCTACAAGAGTGGTTACATTGGGCTTAGCGTTTAGGAATGCCTTCCACTGACCAAACATTTTTTTGCCGCGAAGGATATATTATAAGAGAAATTAGCAGTCAAAGAGTGATCTCGAATACCACACCAAATCAAACAGCGCCTTATATTTGGGAAGGAGGGGGGTAACAAAATTAGGCCTGTTCGCTTCTGGTTTAAGCAGGTGTTTGGGATGCTTCTGAACAGCCCAGCCGTTCAGCTGCATGCCTGCAGCCTATCCTGCTTAGTGCAGCCTCTTCCCTCTCGCTGTATCTGCTGCTGATTTGCTGCAGCTGCTACAGTGTTGGTAGGATGGCTGCTCAGCTGCAGCCAGCTCAACCGAACAGGACAACACTGTTTCTAGCAATGCTAGTAGTCATAGCCAGCACAATGTGTCACCAGGTTAATATCTAGTTTGCTCTACTAAGAAGTACTTATTAAGTAGTATGTTCTACCCAGGCCCAAGATTAATTTATTTTCATAACTTAGATTAAGTAATGTTGGAGCAAAACAGCTGACTTCAACATTCATAATTCTTGCTTGTGATGTAGATCAGCACTCAGTTCAGAGATATAACAGTTTAGTATGTCCAATCCATTATTTCCAGTAATCAAGGGAGGAAGATGTTTGTGAAATTAACTGTGAAAATGGATGAGAGGATGGAGCTGATTGGAATATTTCCAGGGTTACAAGTAAATCCTTACAGAAAATCTAATGCACCCTGATAGTTCAAACTGCACAATGAGGATAAATGAAGACAAGTAAAATATGGAAGATAATTTTGATATGATTCAAATAAAAAGTTTTGGCTTAGAGGGCATAATTTTCTCCTGCTGCATAAAGCTAAACAATTTGAACTACGATACAATTTATGAATGGATTTTCAATTTGCTGACAGCTTTGTCAAGCTTCAAGCATCTTATCCAGCATTCAAAAGAACAAAACTAACTGATGCTCAAAAAAAAAAAGAACAAAACTAATTCATTTGATAGCATAAGACTAAAGTTCAGTCAACTGTATGCTGTGTTTGGTAGAGTGTTAATATGGCATTGAGAAGTGACTCTTTCCAGTCCTTTCAAGTAGCTTTTGGAAACAGCAGGCCCATAGGTATGTTCTCATGGGCAACTCTGCATGCCTGAAATGATCAGACAGAACAAATCCAAGTCTCCAACTGCAGCGCAAGTTCAGGCCCTAGCATCAAGTTTGCCCCAATACCATTCAGCTAGGTCCAATTCCGATTCCTTATACCCCTAAAAACTTAGGTCTGACCAAACCACCATTGCTATGAGCTTACATAAAGGATACCTAATATAAGTAGATCAAATTGAGGTTGAACAACAAAGCAAATTATCAACTGAACTGATAATTAAGACAGGATCTGCACAGGCACTAACAAGTTTACGAAACATATTGGGAGGGTACTTCAGCTAAATTTTTTTATCTAGTTAAAACTAGCCACCCAGGGTGCTCCTCTATGAATATAGGTAAACATGACTGAACTTCTTCTTAAGATCTGGGGCAAAGGCAAACATCAAAATTAGCTGCTCTAGCTACACAAGTGCTATGAAACTAAAAAATTCTTGCCAACCTGCAGGCTACTACCTAGTCATGAAAGCAAAACAAAAGAAATGGATTCCCTAGAGCATAAAGTGCTATAGAAATTGCTAATTCCTCACTATATCCCCTAATCCAGTTCTGGAAATCGACCAAATTAGGTCCAGATCTCAGCAAACGCTGCAGAAACACCACCCCAGGTCATAAACAGAGCAATCACGACGCAACAAAATAGCGCGACCACTCACCGTCCTCGCCCTCGCCTTCGTCCTCCTCCTCCTCGTCCTCGTCGACCTGGGCCTCCTCGTCGAAGAACCCTCGCACCCCGCCGCCGCCCTTCTTCCTGGGCCGGCCCCCGCCGCCGTCGTCGTCGTCATCCTCGTCGTCGTCCTCGATGGCCGAGTCGTCGATAAAGTTGTCCTCGCGCGACCGCTTCCGCCCGGCGCCGCCGCCGCGGCCTTGCCCCCGCCGCCGAGCCGCGGGAGGCCTTCCCGCGCCTGGCCTCCTCCTCGTAGTCGTCCTCCTCGTCCTCCTCCTCCTCGTCGTCCAGGTCGTAGGCCTCCTCCTCGTCCTCCTCCTCCTCGATCTCGTCGTCGTCGTCGTCGCGGCCGCGGCGAGCCATGGCGGATTTGGCGGCTAGGTTTTCGAGCGAGAGCTCTGTCTCGCGGGGATGCGCTGCGCGGAGGAAGAAGGGGAAACTCCTCGCGGCGAGTCGTGTGAGGGAAGGGGAGGAGCGCGTGGGTGTAGAGCGAGCCGAGCCGCCTCGCGAGTCGCGACTCCGCGAAGCCGCGCGGAGGGCTGGCGTCGCCCAGGACCGTTGGATTTTCTGTCGGGAGCGCCGAGATTCGCGACTGGAGTGGGCTGGTTTCCGGACATCATCAACAAGCGGCCCGCTACTGTTTCCTTGCAAATAGTATTGCCTGATGTTTTTGAATGCTGTCACCTCGGCAGCTTTTCATCATCATCACCGTCATAATACGGCAAAGCATTGTTACATATCTCAAATTGGCAAATATTTTTTATAACTAATGTAGTAATGTTGCATCGTGTTAGATCCTGACAATTGGCCGCTTGAAACGAGCATATTCTTAGTTGGGCAGTCTGTCTGTTGGCTAGCATTATTATGTGCCTTCTAAGCATTTATATATGTTTCTTAAATCGATAAATACTTGGTTTCATTTAGATTGTGCAATAATGATGCGCTTCTCTTTTGTAGAAAAGTGACTATGATGACGTTTGGAATCTATAAAGTGGCAGTCCCATTCACATCTTTTCTTGTGACGATTCTTGACGCAAGGTATCTTAAATTCATGGTCCATTGACACGTCCTCGTGTGTTCCGGTGATTGATGGAGAAAAGGATATTTCCTCCATTCAAATTATAAGTCATTTTAAGAATCTTGAAAAGTCATAGCATCTCAAGTTTGACCAAAGTTATAGAAAAATTTATAAAGATTTGTTACATCAAATAGTTATTATATGAAAATGTAACTAATAAAGAATCTAATGAGACTTAGGGCATCATAAATGTTATTATCTTGTTATATAAATTTGGTTAAAGATGAGATGCTTTGACTCTCCCAGATTCTTAGAATGGCTTTTAATTTTTTGAAAAATGAAGGGAGTATGTGACTAACTTTGTTTTCCAAGGTTAATGGTAAATAGTTGTACCATATATTGAAGCCACCAGTTTTCTTAGCCCTAGCCTTATGGTTGGATTTGGTGTATGGTGCAAAGGATATACATTCCATGTTCATCGTATCTATATCTATATATCTATTATTATAATCCTAAGTCCACTATCTATATATTGTATATGTCAACATGCAAGTTGTCCATCTTAAACACTGCACTATCACATGTAATTAAATTTTACTAGGACAAGCCATTGTGATGTCCACTTGAACAAAACATATAGACATTTTGTTGCCCACATCAACATGCCACATAATCCACTAGCATCAATTTATAATGGTTTATTCCTTCATATAAGTAATTATATATGTCTATAGTCTAATTTAGAGTTAATTGCACCCGGGGTACCTAAACTATTAGGCGTGTAACAAGTAGGTACTCAAACAAAAAAACGTAACTTCTGTGTACTCGAACTATACTTACGTAACATCTAGGTACTTCAACTAAAAACCATAACATTTAGGTACTAAAACTATACTTAGGTAACTTCGGGTATTAATTTTTTTTTCTCGAAAACCCCCTCCCAAATCTTTTCTTCTTCTCGCGTAGTTGAGCGAAGGGTCGGGACGGGCTCGCCCGTCGCGACGGCACGGCCGCGCCGCCACCTCCGCCGGGCCGAGCTCGCTGCGCCCAACCCCATGGCGCCGGTCGAGGCTGCCCTGCACGTGCACCCCCACGCGCCCCCAAACCCATGCTGAGCACGGGCTGCTCCCCCCTCCGCGCGCCCGCCATTGCCGCAGCTACGCCGCCGCCGGAACAACATCTCCACCGCGCTACAGCTCAATTGCTCGCATGCGTGACCTCGCCTTGCCCTGCTCCCCCTCCTCGACCAAGCCATAGCCCGAATTGTGCACAGGGAAAGGTCAATTGGCCATTTTCGTCTCCGCCGTCCCACCGGTTGCCATGGCCGTTGCCGGTCGGGGCCGTGCTGGCGCCGTGGGAAGCCGCCATCCGCCAGGCGCGCCGTGATGGCATATTGGCGTGGTGGATTATCTCGAAGCGGC
This sequence comes from Themeda triandra, assembly GCA_018135685.1. Taxonomy (NCBI): domain Eukaryota; kingdom Viridiplantae; phylum Streptophyta; class Magnoliopsida; order Poales; family Poaceae; genus Themeda; species Themeda triandra. The sequence goes on along the minus strand of JAENPR010000147.1, from coordinate 250,072 downwards.
GGTCCAGCCAGCGCCGCCGGATGCGACACCTCGAGGCCGCCCCTCCCGCCGCACGACATCGAGGTGCCTGACGGCGTCGAAGGCATCATCGACTTCGATGTCCTTGTCCCACACGTACTGGGCCACCACGTCCTGGTCTGTGCTATTGGTTCACCAAGTCGATGCTGCTGCTGCTGGTTTCTTCGAGACCTGGAGTCCAAGTATTCATGGCGGTGCATGCGTGCGTGGTTCATAATCGATCAATCGAGCACGACTCGATCTTGGCTTGAGATGGTGTCCGATTTCGGAGCAAGCAGGGGTGAGCAGCCGCGCCGTGCGAGCAGGCCGTCGCACCGGCGAGTCGGCCGCCGCGGGCGAGCAGGGCGAGCAGCCGCGCCGTGCTAGCAGGCCGCGCCGGCGAGCAGGGGCGAGCGCCGCCACGCTGCGCGAGCGCGCTAGCACGGAACTCGCCGCGTCCTGTTCCGCCCCCGCCTGCTCCTCCCCCGACGCGGCATCGCTTCGCGCGCCTCCGCCGCCGGGAGCGCGGTCTACCGTCATCTGGAGCGCGGCGCACCACCACGGCCTTGCTCCTCGCTCCGCGCGCGGCCACTGCTGGGGGCGGGCCCGCCGTCGCCGGGAGCGCGGTGTGTCGCCACGGCCTTGCCTGTGTGTGTGCTTGCTCGTGGGCGATGCCTGCAGGCGTGTGTGTGCTTGCTCGCCGCTCGTGCGATGGTGTGCGTGTGTGTTCTTGCTCGCCGCTGCTGCCTGCCTGCTACTCGTGCTGGCCACTGCCGTGCGCCTCCAGCACACCTGCAGGGCTGAGGCGAAGAAGATGGTCTGAAATGAAGAGAGCCTGTTTGAGGAGGGGGTTATCGCAAAAACGCCAAAGCTCCACATCAGTTGAAGTACCTAAATGTTACGTAAGTATAGTTCGAGTACTCAGAAGTTACGTTTTTTTGTTTGAGTACCTACTTGTTACACGTCTAATAGTTTAGGTACCCCGAGTGCAATTTACTCTCTAATTTAATTCCAAGTTCATTTGTAATTCCCGCAACAACGTATAGGGTATGGTGCAAGAACATTCGTGAAAGCTAAAGACGTAGTAGTGTCTAAGTGCATACATGTCATAAGAACACCTAAACTTAGAGGCTGTTTGTTTGGGTATCCTAGGAGCTTTTAGACCTTTCAAAGCCAAAAAACTTATGGAGGCTTTTGGCTACGAGAGCTGTTTGTTTTCAAAAGCTAATAGTTTAAAAGTGGTCAAAAGCTCAAATAAATAGAGTTTTAGTGTTAGGACTTTTTGTCTGTCGTTGTACTATTAGTTAAGGGGGGGTTGAGATTAGTAGCTTATTTGAAATTGGAGTCAAGAACATTTCGATAACAAGTTGGATATATGATGCGTACAATATCTCTACCTCACATACCTATAGTATAAAATAAACGTAACGACCGCCAGGAATGTGATCCTCTAAAAAGTTTCCGGTTCTGTTCTTGATACCAAGTTGCATCCTGAGTCCATAGAAGGCCTCATTGCTCAAATCAATATATGACCAAATAGGATCATGCCTTTTATCATTAGTTTTTATTTGAAGGATGATGTTAGCCCCGCCATGTGTTGATTTGTGCTCCTTTGATTGTAAGTATAACTATAAGATGTTTTTCTAGATACATAGCTTTTTCTATGCATTATATTTAGATGCATATTAAAAAAAATCTAGAAAAGTCAGAACATATCATAATTTAGAACGAAGGGAGTAATTGACTACGTGTGCCATCCATGCCATATGTCTTGGCAAATAAGTGAAACAAAGGTTTTCTTTTGTAATAGTTGTTACTGATTACTGAAACCAATGTCTTTTGAATTCACAAACAAATATGTTTGTATAAGGATACCAAAGATTGTCTTTTGTATTCTCGAAGCCCACAAATTGTTTAAAAAACCTAGAAGCCCACGAAAGCATCACTCAAAGTGGGCTATAATTACAATAATGGGCCTTACATGTCCAGCCCACAATTGAAAGGCAAAAACGATTTCATGGGCTGTAGAACACAACGCTGTAATGGCTTTCCTTTTTGTTCCCTCAAAAGAAAAGAAAAAAAAGATGGTTTTCCTTTTTCTTCAAGGTATATATAACAGGTTCAAAGAAAAAACATAGAAAAACTGCGAGAATTTCGAAACGATATATATGTGGAAGATGCAAGTCGTGTCCAAGCGGGATATTCTGGGCATCTGAGTCGTCGTCTGGTTAGTAATTCGTGCGTTCATTCCTCAAAAAATGAAAAAAAAAAAGTAATTAGGTCGTTCGAAAATTCTTATCCGTGAGTGAGTCCAAAAAATTGACAGGGATATGTCTTAATGTCTACGGTCTACAATATATAGTATACGTATATACTTTCATATCTGAGACCTTGTGTGGTTCACACAGACACAGGTTCGTAAATCGTACAGCACTGACGCACTGCTGGTTCTATCTTTTTTTTTTTTTTTTGAGATAACACTGCTGGTTCTATCTGATGAGCTATTGGATGCCTCCTGTATCGTTGCGACGCAAAGGTCCAAGCCAAATGGCATGGGCAAAAAGATTCTCGCAATCATCATCATCATGATTCATGGCGAATACAATGTGCAGTGCCTTGAGACTGCTCATACTCGTCGCGGAATCAAACCCGTGAACGACCTGCGCGGCCGGACCAGGCGAGGTGGCCACGAAGGACATGGACATGGACAGCGTCAATGTAACAGTCTCAGTTCATAGTACAGTACTCATGCACCGTTCATTCCCTAGCTGACGTGCCAGACCATCATCAGCGTCAGCGCCTGTACAGTAAGATTCGCAAGGGATCAACGACTCACAGAGCGCGGGGTACGCCTTACACAGAGCTCGATGGATGCGCGAACGTGACCGCGGCCCGGCCGCAGGCGCCGGTGCCGGTCCCGTACGCCGCGAGGCCGGTCGGGCTCCCTGCTTTCCACCTACTCGCCCCCGACCTGGCGACGGTTCACGCTGCGCCGCCGTGCACGACAAAATCGCGCGTCACGGCGCCCATGTGCGCGCGCCAGCGCCCTGCCCCGGAAAATTCTTCGTTCTTCTTCGGGTGCGGTCCCGCGCACGGCGCACGCATGATCTGGAACGCCCACGCAGGTAGACCTGCGGATTCATGCGGGTTTTCAGGCTGACGACGCCTGCGGTTGTACGTGGTGCCGTGGACGGCTCGGGGCTCGGCCACGCGCGCGTCCTTGCGTGAGGCGTCCCCCCAAGCTGCGTAAACGCGCAGTAGGACTAGTAGTAGTGCTAGACTGCTAGTGCAGTAGTGCTACACCCAAGCGAAGCGGGGGTTCTGTCGACTCATTGCCCTGACGTACTCGGGGCTACTCCCTCCGTCCCGTTTTATTTGTCGCCAGCGGGATGACACAGAAAACAAGAGAAGCCTAGAAAGCAATCATTCACTAGCTGGATACTAGGCCATTAATGCTTCAGCGTGGTGTGAAAAGGAGGTGTGCCACACGCATAAACATTAAACTATTCAAACAACACATTTCAATTGGCTGCAAGTTGTGCCCGGTGATGTGAGAAGAAGAGATAAAGCGACTCTGTTCTTACTATGTATGACAAACACGTCAAATCCACAGCTATACGAGTATGCCGACGACATATTATGGGACAAGGTACTGATGCTAAAACGAGGACAGAGGGAGTAGTCGGTAAAAAGCGAGTAGTAAAATCTACACAGAGTACTGAATCCACCCTCTCACTATTAGCGTCAAGTCTCTAATACCATCCTGCCGAGTGCCGAGCTAGTAGTACGTGCAGCTGGCTGCAGAGGACACTCCTCCGCAGTGCAGACCCACTGATGATGAAGTGCTGACCAGGCGATGTCGAGGCCGCCACGGCTCCGTACTTTCAACGATCAGAGATCGGTTGGCCAGTCACTCCATGATTAGCCGGCAACTTGAGTTCCGTACCCCCACATGATGATTCCGCGTCCACATGGCCACATGCCTCCCCCGGCCCCGCGGTGCATGCACTGCACGTCTGCACCCAGACCCACAGCCGGCGACTCAGGGGCCGAAACGTATCCAGCGCGAGGCGCGGTGTCTGCTGCGTCGGCCCCCCCGTTTCGGCAACGCGAGCGGCTAGCGGTCGGGGAGCAAGCGCAGCCGCACGCTCTCCCCTCCCATCCCGGCGGGCGCTGACGAGGATGCGTGGGCGCGCCGGCGGCACGCACTCGCCGAGAGTACTCGACTCTCTGTCTCTGCTCACTCCGCCCCCATCCCTGTTTCGTTTAACGCGACGTCCCAGCAGGTTTACACCTTTCTCGATCGAGATGGGGTAGTATAAGAAGCCATCGCCTGAACGCCATTGGCCAACGGGCATTCCTGCAGCAACCAGCCAACCACGATATTTTTGTCGAAGCGCCAAACTGTGCCACAAGCTCCAAAACCGTGTCGCAACGAGACACGCACAACGCCTGCGGTGGCACCGACTTTCCTTTCACCAGGGAAAGCGGCAATGATTCTGTGCCCCGGAATATTCTCTCCAGTGTGCGCATCTGTACTTGCCCGCTTTCCGCCATTAGGCCTTGTTTACATCCCGAATTTGGGATGCCAAATTCGGTTGTTCACATACTCAGTAATAAGATCAGAAGAATTTCGTTTGTATTTGTGAATTATCATCCAAACATTGATTAATTAGGCTCAAAAGATTCGTTACGCAACGTAGAACCAAACTATGCAATTAGTTTTTAATTTTATCTACATTTAAGATTTCTTGTCGTATGTACGAAGTTTGATGTGACGAGAATCTTCTTTTCGCGTAAGATCAAAGTTGGGAGTTTGGGGTGAACTAAACAAGGATAAGGCTTAGTTTAGCTAGCGCAAACGCACTCGATCTGCCCCTTCCGGTCTACTACTGGTGCCCTAGCCTAGAATCATTGTTTAGCCCTACTGTTCCCGCTAACCCACCCAATCATTTACAATTTTTTTTCTTAAGAAATAGACAGAATGGTTTATCAAATTTTCACTACCCAAAGAAACTTTTGAAAAACCAGTATTACATACTCTTATTCACCAAATATGTGACATTAAGTTTCCAAAAAAAAAAATATATATGTGACAATAATACCATGACGTCGTGTTGTGCTACGGCAAAACACGAAATTCAGGACATGCTACGGGTGACCATAAAAAATCAGCAGATTCGTCATAACAACACTAGTGGTAGTGGATCTCAGCTGGCATACTCGTTCTCACATGGCGCCAATTCGATGGCCATTTCTGCTAAATTGGATAGCTGAAAGGTGCAGCAAGCTACCGCGCCTTCTAGCAACAAGTTGCAAAAACAAGGATGGGATTGGAAGGTTGCGAGGGACAAGCAGGCAGACACCAATGGGATTAAAGGTTGGTGTTTTGCTACAGCAACCGGCCTCTTGTTTTCTGTCCAATCATCCTTCGGGGGTAGCTAGCCCCGGCCCCCTGGCCGGCTGCTCGCGCCTTGACTGGTGCACAGTGGCCAGGCACGTCTCTATTGCCAGATCTCTCCTGTTCTTTTCTGTAAAGGAACAGAGCATCTTCTGCTCAACGAAACAGATACGCTATCCATCCCAATTCCCAACCGATCGTGAAATGCAGATATACACAAGTGCAATTCCCAACAGATCGTGAAATGCAGATATACACAAGTGAGGATTTTTCATATCGATCGTGAAATGCGGATATACACAAGTGAGTATTTTTCATATACTGTATCTCGACGGGCAAAGCAACCTTTCGGAATTCAAAACGCTGTTGGCCCTGCCTTTTTTTTTTTTTATCAACTGCCGCTAGGTATAGCTAGCTAGGGCGCGCATCGATCTCGACCGATTCATCATTTCACCTTTTTTTCTCTTTTGCGTTCATGCATGTTCGATTCGTCGCGGCCTCCTGGCCTTTTTCTTTTCTTTTTTCCTCATTGCTTTCGTGACCACTCCATATTTCGTTTCCTGCCGCTCCTTTAGCCTTTATCGGCGGTTTAGCTTGCATGAACGAACTCAACTCGTCTCTCGCATCGTTTCGGTTGACGATGGTGACCTCTCATCACTTCCGGGGGCAAACTAAAAAAAAAAGTACGACCAATCTGAACCTTCCTTTTACGATCCCCTTTGTTCGTCATGGCATCTCATGGACCGAACAATTTGCTCATGCCCGAATGATGGGCTCGCACGATCAAATGCAGCCATCCTACGCATCTGCACTGCGTGCATATATAAAGGCACAACCGTCGGCTACGAAGAGCTGCACGATAGTGGCATCCCGACATGCCGTAGACAAGTGATCACACGGCAATCAAGCAATGGCATCCATCGTAATAATGCCCTACTTTTGCCTCTTATAGAGTTTCAGCAGCATCATACTCGCCTTTTCAATATTTGTCGACAAGTGGTTGGGAAAGAAAAAGAAACAATTATGTAGGTTTATAGTAGGATACATACTCCTCTTGGTCACAAATATGAAATATCTAAGGCTGCTGAGTTTTTATGGTCTCTGAGATACAACTTTGCCCACTATCTTTATACCCAAATACAACTTTAACACCCAATAAACATATAAGAATTAGGGTAAACTACACTTTTTTCAAACTGAAGTTATTCTGATTTTTGAGCCCTTGACTACAAAACTGGTTGACAAACACTCTCCAACTGTCAAAAACTAGTAAATTTGGTTTTCTCATTGGATTCAAAGCTGGTTTCCAATTTTCTAAAATAAAAAAACAGGTTTGATCTCTAAAAATTACTGTTAGTTTATTTTGAAACTAGTTCCGGTTTTAAAAGTTATCTACTTGTTTATAATCTATATAAAAAGTTATCTACTCTTTATAATCTATTAGATAACTTTTACGCTCTCCAACCCGTAGTGAAGCGCCGTCTATATAAAATGTTATCTACCATTAGTTTATTTGGACTTTTTTTTTGTTTCTGTTACCTTATTTCTTATAGTCACGCTCATTATTTATTTATAATGAATAAGATCCAAATAACTTTAAATGAAACACCAGTCTATAAAGATTAATACACTGTTGCACTATTCCTATAATAGTTCGTTCACCAGACCGATCTGCTACGCTATACCGGATGGCTCCCCGTGCAAATCCTACTTTGTGCTCTTAATCGTCATAGGACCATCATTGTTCACGTGTTGTCAGTTCCGTTTGGAGAGTCGTCCAATATAGCAACACAACCCGTAGTGAAGCTCCGTTAATGGTGAAAATAACATACTTTTTATATACTCAAAATCGCCACGGAACAAAGAGAGATCGATATGTATACCATAAACATATTTTATTAAGAGTAAATTGCATTCGAGGTACCTAAACTATTAGGTGTGTAACCAGTAGGTACTCAAACAAAGAAACGTAACAAGTGGGTACTGGAACTATACTTACGTAACATCTAGAAACTAATTATCAAAAAAAAAAATCTAGGTACTCAAGTGACGTGGAGACTTGGCGTTTTTGCGATAACCCCCTTCCCAAACAGGCTCTCTTCGTTTCTGCTGCTGGCGTCGGGGAAAGAAACAAGACACCGGCTCTGCTCGCCGGTGGCTCACCGGCCTTCGTCCGGGCACTCCGGCGAGGTCAGGCCGACGCCGAGGCCTTCCACGCGTGCACACCGGCAGCCGCGGGCGAGCGCGGCCGCGGAGGTCGTCGTGGAGAGAGCGCGGGAGAGAGCGCGCGCCATTGCCGCCGCCGCGGCCACGAGCTCGGAGCCGCCGCTCCGCCGCGCCTCAGGCCTCGCCTTCGCCGTGCCGCTCCTCGCCTCCACAACCGTCGCCCTCGCCCTCGCCCCAGAGATCACCGCGAACGGAGCCCTTGGTGAGCGGCTCTTCTTCGCCGAAAAAGCTTGCCGGAGCGAGCTCTTTCTCCTCCGAACTCCGGCGACGCCATTCTCCTCCCTTGGGCCTCGTTTTTTCCTTCTTCTTTGCATCCGGACATCGCTCGTCGGTGCCAACCGCCGTCCCGGGCTCGCCTGCGCCTCCGGCCATCATCACGCCGGGACGTGGCAGCGCGCCGTCCGCGGCTCCGCCACCGCACCATGCACAGCCGCGGTCCGGCTCGGAGTGCCCTCGCGCTGCGCTGGCCGGTCCGCTGCGCTCCCCCGGCTCGCTTGGAGCTCACCTGCGCTTTGCATGGCCTTGCCGCGGCCAGCAGGGGCATTTCCGCCGCCATGCATGCGTCCTCGCCGGTGCTGGCGCGGGCATGGTCCAGAGCTCGCACGTGCGGCGGCGAGATGGGCACGGGCGCGCCTACCGCCTCGCCAGGGGCTGGTGGCCTAGGCAGGGGCGTGCAGCCGCGCCGGGGTTGGCGGCGGCCTTGTCGGGAGGTGGGGGGCGCAGCCTCTCCAGGGAGGGGGCAGAAGAAAAAGAAAATATTTGGGAAGGGGGTTTTCAAAAAAAATCAATACCTAGAAGTTACTTAAGTATAGTTCCAGTACCTAAATGTTACGGTTTTTAGTTTGAGTATCTAGATGTTACGTAAACATAGTTCCAGTACCTATTTGTTACGTTTTTTTGTTTGATTACCTACTTGTTACACGCCTAATAGTTTAGGTACTCCGGGTGCAATTTACTCTTTTATTAATAACAAGTTCCACATGTATATCTTGAGTATTCATATGCAGCCATATGGAATGGAGAGAAATGAGATGGTGGGACCTCCACGAGGGGGGTGGCTGACCACCCCTATGGGCCCACCAGCCATACCAAGCTACCACAATCCATGTCAAGCATCCCCAAGGTAACATCCACCCTTGGATCAAACTTGTGCTTCTTCTCAACAGTGAAAGATTAAAATACATGGATTGGAGCATGCGTGAAAGCACACCCATGGAGCAAAGATACCTAACAAGGAAGCTCTCATGGAGGCCCCACATGTAAGGGGGGTCCCACCTGCCATGTGGGGGGTCCACCAAATGTCCACTTGGGGCCACAAGTGCTCCACCGCCTCATATATGGACCGAGGCATGCATGAAAGCACACCCATGGAGCATGCTAGCTCTCCAAATCAAGTGGGTTTCATCCTATGGCTCACAAGATTGATCAATGGATCCTGGTCCCACCTGGAGTAGTATAAATAGAGGGGTAGTACACCGCTTCTCCATTCATGAAAGCAATAAAGAAGCAAAGGAAAGTCTCAAGCTTAGTCTAGTTCCACTTTATATTCTTAGCAGGATAGTTTAGCGCGGGGGTTAGAAATATAGCATGAATGTTGTGCCATCTAGTGACAACATACAATGTTATTTGGTTTTTGCACGCAAATGTGTGGCACTACACTACTGCAGTTGTTGCATCATGTCAAACATCGTGTCCTCCGTCCCCACCATAGTTGACAAGCTCTACACGTCCGCCTGCACCAAACAAAATACCGTTCATAGTTCAAACCTACTGTAATCATTCTCTTATGTGTCATCAAGATAGTAATCTAGAGTGGTGATTGAAGTTATCGAGTTATTGTGATGATATCAGTAGACTTTAAAATTCTTATAGACTTTTATACCACTTCAGCCTGGGCGTGTCTACTACATACAATGAGCAAAGAGGCGGGAATCTTCTAAGTAAATAACCAAGCGGCTTGAATAAAATTGAGATAGTAATTGATCGGCATGATGCTGCCACTAGCTCCACCACCCATCCTGGTACCATCGACCACTAGTTAATGGGAGGAAGACACGCCAATGCCCGCCTGCTCCTCACGCCCTTGCTTAGCCACCGACGGAACCGTCACCAAACTGGCTGTCTACCACCCGATCCGCTTCCCAAAAGCCATGCTCAACTCGATTGCTCAGCTAGTTCCATAGCCTCTTCCATGTCTATCACTATTGAGATTAAAATAGTTAGCACAAATCGTGTTCCATGTGTTTTAGTTTATATGTTCAACAAAATCATATTTTATGATTGTTTTGATGTTTTTTTATGTTTTAAACAAAGTGAAAATGATTTGCTTGTTTTTCTTCTAGTAGATATGTAAAAAGGAAAATGGTACTACTTAAACATTTTTGTGATTTAAAAGAAATTTATTATGAAACTCTAGAGATTAAACTGACTTTTTATTATTTTTAGAAAATAGAAAAACACATTCGGATTCCCATCAAAGAACCAAATTTATCCATTTTCTACAATTGGAGGATGTTTGTTACCTAGATTTCATAGTTTAAGGTTGAAAATCGGATTGGCTTGCAGCCTGAAGGTTGAAAAGTGACTTTACCCTATGGATTGTAAAAGTAAATAATTTGAAATCTATTGATAATTAAATTTTTATAAGCTTAATGGTATTTTTTTTTAACTTAGTACAAATGGATACGCTCCTACACGGTACACATTATCAAATAAAGCATTATTAATGAAGCATGTTGGCAATTCCATCCGGTAATACGTCATTATTACTCGTTTGAAATTCTAATATTTTCCGAAACTCCTGTGAAAACTTAACATTGTCTACGTACAAGGAAGCATTAAAATTAGGTTGAATAATGCTGATAAGCTAAGAGTTCATACTCAAGAGGACTCTCATTAACTTTTTGTTGTTTGATCAGCCGGCCTCTTCGTTGATTCATATGCTCGTCAGAAATAGACACAACTCATCTTGTACAAGTACATCACAGTGCTCTACCTCTCTACGCCAGCATTACACATACCGCCCGAATCAATTTTGTGCCACCAAGGCACCAATGGCCAGCGAAACCTTCTCCGACAAGGAGTGTGTGCACTTCAGCACACCTACTTAGGCTTTCTTGAGGCAGCATGCAAAGTGTTAGGTCCCGAGGATAATGCTATAGTAATACTAGATCACAATAATGTGCTGGTAGTACAACTTTCAGGGACAGGTTGCTCGCTCCAATGAAACGTGAACGGTTTCAAGTTGTGACGTTGCACAAAAAAAAAGAAGGATTATTTTCTGCACAGTATGCGAACTGGGTGTAGCTCAAACTGATGATTACACTCTTATTAAAAAAATCAAAGTTTTAATTACTTTCATCACTATTTAGATCTAGCAATGTCTGTGCCGCCATCACAAGTTGTCAAGTTTTAGTTACATGCCGCCATCACAAGTTTGGGAGGCCTTTTGCTTTTCACGAAATGGCAGCGACGACAGCAAATCGGGACTCAGCTTGCAGGTTCTAGTGAAATGCGGCTGCACGACGACCTTTTGCACTGGGGATCCGCGACCGTACGTGTGTGCGTTTGCGTGTCCGCTCGGGGTCTCGCCGTCTCGGTCTCCGAATTCGGTAAGGGCTCAAGCTAAACAACCAATTATTTCGCGTGACACGAGTCTTATCGCTTGGTTGTTATGGCACCCAATTATTTGCTTGGAAAAAGTTTTGCGTCGTGTGATAACAAAACAAGCAAGTTCAGTGTCAGTGCGCACGCCAGCTTTGTGGGCAGAGAATCAGTACCACCCGTAGTTGAGTACGCAAGCAGAGCCTACAACAGAACCTAGCTAGTACTACTCGTTTTGACGTTCAGCAATTAGACGAAGAAAAAGGACGACATTGTGATACGTGACGGGCGGTACGTGTCGGCGTGACGCATTCTGCAGGACAGATCAAGCTCAAGTTTGACATCTGAAACCGCAAGATTTTGCACAATAAATCCGGATCACGTAAGTGAAGGGTGGATGGTGATCGATGGTGCATGCGCGCACAGGGAAAACGTACTTCGAAGGACCATTAGCCTTGCACGCTTTCAGATTGTTCCGGTACGTCCAGACGTCGCGATTGGATTGGATTAGCCAAAAGTTTCGCCATCTGATCCTTCCATCGATCCATCCGTAAGAGTCTGTTTCCGGAGAGGGGAGCACCGCCCCTTCACCTGTCAACGTACGGGTTAGGAGGAGTATTTAACATTTGTGTCAGCGCGGGAGTTTTGTCACGTACGGCGACCGGACACTGCACGTGAAACTGAAACCTTGCCTCGGCCGATGGAACACGAGTTTTTTTAAAAAAAAAAATCGATGGAACAAGAGTTGGTTTTGTTTTAGACAAGATCGAACAAGAGTTGGTTGGACAAAGTCACTAGTCGCAGCTCTCGGCGTCGTCAAAGCTGACGAATTTGGGGTCTAGGGACGTGTAGGACTACGTACACGCACCGCCGGGGCCTTGTCCGCTTGCCTGACGAGTGACGACCGCTCCGTGCCTCCGCCGGTCCGCTCGGAGAATTCGCCGGTCGCCACGCCAAAGCCGCCAAGGGGAACAACAGCCGCACGAGCAAGCGGCCGTGTCTCGTGTCGTGTGTGTGTCTCGTGAACGTGAAGGGGACGCGCGCGCGCGCTCCGCTCTGGAGCCCTGTGACAACAGCACAAACGACACACCGACCGAAGATTTGCCGGCCTGGAGTCCGGATCGGATGAGCCAGGCAGCAGCCTAGGCAGAAGGTTCCGAAGGTTCCTGGTAGCGAGCCAGATTCAGCTGGCAGCTGGGTGGATCCGAGGAGAAACCACGATTCAATTCCTTCTAGATTCGAATAAAAAAGGACGGGTCCAGTAATCAGCCAGATCGGCCGGCCGGCGGCGACCGGACCAACCCGGCAGCGGCAGCCGTACTACTGCGTCAAAAGCAGGGACGGCGACGCGACGCTGCTGCCTGCCGGTTTCGTCCAACGTGCCCGTGGACCGAAGACGCCGCGCGGCCGCCGTGCGCACGGCAGCAGCAGCTAGCGTACGGACAAAGGCAGAACCGCAGAAGCAACTACTATGCGGTCCGGTCGGTCCTCGATCAACCCCGTGGGTGGGGCGCGCCGGCCGTGCGCGCACGCACGCACGACTGCGGCGTGCACGTCAAAAACATCGGCCACGCCCCACGCTTGGCTTGGCTTGACCGGACCACGTCGAGGCGTCGATCGGGCGCATTTCACGAGCGGCCGGGGGGCTCTTTGGGGTCTCTGGTCAGCGTCAGCGTCAGTAGGTGGAGTACGTGTATCGGCGAAGGACTGAAGGAGGTGAGGGTGTCAGACTATGGACATGGGCGGTCATCCCGTGTTCGCCGGCTCTGTTTGGACTCTGGTCTCTGGACGGACAAGCAAATGTGTGTATACAGAAACTACTACTATCACCACGAGGCACTCGTGGTAAGCAATTATCCGTACTTTTGATTACAAAGAAACTACTCCTGTCAGGGTCGCTAATGTGCCGCTTTGGTCTGCGCTAATTCATGACTTGGGGAAGGAGGTATGGTGGTGTCACGCAAATACTCTGTTCCGTTTTATAAGCTGCAGGTTCAAACCACACGGTGTTATTATAAATGATCGTTCATTCACTTTACTAGTTAGTAGATAATATAATTACATATAATAATTAATTGCTACTTATTCGATCCCAAATTATAAAACATTTTTGAAATTTCTACATACATAGTACATATTTACTAGTATGGTACACAGTAGTAAAGCAATGTATCTAGATAAACCAAAACATCTTATAATTTGAAACGTAGGAAAATCAAAGTATTGGCCAAATTTTTTTAAAGTTTGAATTTTGTTATGCAAGACCACTCTTAATTCCTCGTACAACCCACATTCGCTTCTTTAGCATATATATTTTCCATGCCGATTGAGTTGCCACAGTGATCATGTTAGATATCGGTTCTGCTCATTTACCGCAGGTATATACTTGTCCGGTATGATTGAAATAGGTCTCTTTTCCAATAAATAAATAAATAAATGATTGGTCTAGAATAAACTGTTTCAACAACTTGGGTGTCTAGGCAAAATGGTTTCGGCTTATTTGGAACACGTTTTCGTATATACATATTTGCTAGGGTTTTTGATTAAGCTAGTTGAGAAGCCTCAATAAAAAACATTGTCAAAGAAGACCTAAGTAAAGATTCAGTTGTCATTATATTTAACCATATAACACTCCTACCTTTCCGTCGTAGATCATTGCTACGTTTCCCCTATGCTTCCACGCCATACTAGTAAGTAGTAACTGACGTGCTTTCTTGTTCTGCCACGCATATAGGTAAGTATCGTCTTGTCATCATGCCTCGTACATATATCACTTCGACCTTCCACCTGTGCATGTTGTCGCTGCGAGCATAGATGCATAGCATAGTACCTTTTGAAGTGTCGTTTTGTCGTTACAGTCTCCTAGCTGTATATCACTCCCACTGACTTTTCCAGCAGCGTCCCGCGTGCCATAACCCAAAATGACAACATGATATTTGTATTTGTGTGCACGCAATATTTGTCCATACCAGTCCCATATATATATATGCTGTGTATTACCATGGTTATATGTTATGTGGATCTCTTTTTTCTTGGACACCTGTATCTAGGTGATATGAGGACTATATTTGTGGAAGTAGGATATTTGTTAGTAGTGGTCATCAATCCTACAAATATAAACACGATAAGCATATATGTCGACCATAAAAAAACATAGCTTATTATTATCCACCCCACAATATTTCTTAAATTTCATTTCAGTATTTCATAGTATTTCACAAGAATATGTGATCCAAAATCAAATACCACCGCCCCTTTCACCCTCAAAACGATAGCATCGCAATTAATTCAACCTGCCCATTCCAATTCCGATTAGGTCTTGTAATCACAGAATCGCCTCACTGGTCACTTCTCCATCCCAAATTTAAGCACTCCCCATCAGTCGTCATCAGCCCCTTTAAACCTTACCTATCTCCTCCTCCAACCTCATCTAAAATCTAAAAAAAAAAAAAAAACTTCTCATCTCACTTTTTTTTTTCGCCTTCTTCTTCTCTATAAATAAGGCCTTCCCAAATTCGCCCACAACGCTCAGAGAAAACCACCCACCTCTGCTCCACGGTTTTCCCTCACCGCACGGCGCGAGCCGAGCCAAGAAGCCATGAAGCTGGAGGTGATGCCCATGCCCATGGCCAAGCAGCGGGTGCTGGAGGCGGAGCAGAGGGAGGAGGCCATGGAGATGAGCGGCCTGGACCTGTGGAAGCACGAGACGAAGCCGCCCAGGATCTGCCCCTTGCCGCCCCCGGCGGCGGCGTGCGACGACGAGGAGGCGACGCTCGTGCCGCCGCTCAACTTCGCCATGGTCGACGACGGCATCTTCCGCTCCGGCTTCCCGGACGCCTCCAACTTCCGCTTCCTCAAGACCCTCAACCTCCGCTCCATCGTGTAAGCGTCGTCGTCTCTTTCTTGGCTTTCCCATCCGGCCGGGCCGTCTGCTCTCGAATTCCCGCGAAAGCTGCCGCCGCGTGCTAGCTGCTTGTGCTGCGGCGCGTTCTGAAACGTTCTAGCGCGCGCCAGGTACCTGTGCCCGGAGCCGTACCCGGAGGCGAACATGGAGTTCCTCGAGGAGAACGGGATCAGGCTCTACCAGTTCGGAATCGAGGGGCGCAAGGTAATTAAAACAATTAACAATCCGGCCACCTGGTTTCAACGAAATCTTGTGCTTCTTGGCGTTCGGTTATCGAGTACATGGAGGCCTAGAATTACCTTGGGCTTGGAGGGATTAAAATATGGTTTGCCTTCGGTAACATCCATGATGCACGGGCTTGTTTGCCCCGAGTCGACCTTGCTAATCATATGTCGTTTTGTGTATCCTAATTTAGTACTAATACTAACTGCACTTCCACTGATGATTTTGGGGACTTGATGAAACTTATTTGTTATTGTAACTGGCTTTCCTGAAAGGGTCCATAAATCATCATCACGTATCTGGAGAATTTTCAAAATTCACTGCGAATCGGTAGTGGTCCCTTTCAGCATTGCTTTGATTAATCAAGCCAGCTGTGCTGCTGATTTAAAACAATTCTTTTCCCAATATTCTCATGTGTTTTTTTATTGTCGTGTTCCTACGAATACAAGCCTGCCACTCACTACCAGCGTGTATTCATCACCCCTTTTGGCTTGGAGCATCTCCATGTGTCGCCTTTTTTCTATTTCTTTTCAAATCTTTTTGTGCTTTTTTTTCTCTCTTACTTTGGTTCCATGCTTTTGGTGATTGTCTATGTTTCTGCAAATTAGGTAAATCATGCAATTACTTTGATACACCGCTTTTCTTGTTGGAACCCTAGTGTGAGTCGTTCAGTTCAATAGTATTTTTTAGAACTCCCATCATGTTCTACTGTTTGTATCCTGTACGTAGATATTTGCTAGATTTCTTTTTATGGGCAGTTTTATTAGTTCTAGTGGAAACAAACAATTCTTGCTGACAATATGTTTTTCTTTTCTCCATTTTGTGAGGTTTCTCTTAATTGTCATTTGTGCTTTTAGTGAACAGTAACTTGTCATATTTTTGCAATTTAAAACCTATATTTTTGCAATCTAAAACCTATCAATCATTCGTTGTTTCAGCACCTTGAGCTGTTCAGTTTCCTTTGTTTGGCAGCCCAATCTCTTATGGTGTCACTACGTTGCTAGAGGCTCAAAAACTGACTGCAGATATCTGACCGGTAATGGCTGTGTCAAATAGCATACGCCAATTAATTTTTAGAAATGTACCTATTTATCTTTGTGAGTTTATGAGAAAAGCTGCAAGACATGCCTGTGACTTCATCAATGACGTCTGAGACTCTGAGGATGGTGAATGCACGATAAAAAAGTGTCGCAGAAGGTGGGTTGTAGTTTTCCTCTATGTTGACGGTGCCTAGGAATAGTTACACTGACATTGCACAATGGGTAGCACAGTGTGCATCCATACATATCACTATCTAGTATATATGTTTTGTTCCTGATCAGAGTATGGCACTAACGGCATGGGAGTGTTTTGAGAAAAATATTTTTTTGCTGGATGAATCTGGGCATGGACAATAAATTGACTTTTTTACTACAAATAAAGTATTTTAACCATGTCTGATCTTGCTTTCATGTAAAAGTGTAAATTTCTGTACAAATATACATGTAGATATAAATGGACCTGTTTGCCATGTTTTTTCCCCATTGTACTGAATCCCAAATGCCACTATATTTGACATGTATTTTTACACTAATTCAGGGTATTCTCGTGTTATGTCACTATGCAAAAACTGGATATGTAAGCATGATTAAATTTCAACAACTTTTCTTATAAGAAAACACGATTTAAAGGGGAACATATACTAGCTGAAAATGTTTGTTAGTTGTATGCCTCTATTTATGACTATTTTGAGGTGTTTTTAGTTGCTCTCTTTTTTTTTTTGAAAGATCATCGGCCTCTGCACATTTGTGTGGGAAAGGCTGAGCCTACGGCACTGGGTACGCCCGGGTTGGTTACCGGCATATATTAATAAGAAGAGATTTGACAAGAGCAAGCTGCGCCAACGTTACCATTAGGTGGCAGACAGCCACCTTAGGCTTTAGAGAAAAAAAAAAACTACATATTACTTGAAAAAAACAACTTGTACTAGTGGTGCTAGTAGGTTGCTCTCTTTTTTTAGTGCATCATTGTATCATATACTTGTATAAGCCAAGTCTGTAAAAACTAGTAGGTTTTTGTCAAATCTTACCTGTTTTGATGAAATATATTGGTTGAAAGTCATGGAAATTGATCAAATATGCATTCTTTCGTTCTTTAGATATTCATTTTCCTTTGGAAGCTGGTCAATATTAACTATCTTGTAATCTCTGAAAGTTTCATTCTTCATGGTTGTTTTATCTCTCTGTTTGAACTTTAAGTCATCCATGACATGATGCACAACTTGACGACATGAATACAGCTATGTCAACTCATTGAATGGTTGGAAGTAGTCCGTCTGTCAGCCATATGAACTAGCTGTTTTTTTTTTGTTTGTTGTTCCGAAATCATGATTTGCTCGGTGAACCGATCATAGGTTCACAGCCGATGCTAATCCGCAGTTTGCCATTATCTAAATATGTCTTTTGAGATTCATGGATGGTTTACATCATTGGAAATTCCATTTTCCATTTATCCTGTTCAGGAAACCTTTTTTTAGGAGGAATACTTTGATGTCTCATAGACATAGCAAACTTGTTTTTCTTCTTTGTTAATTAAATTATGAGCCTAGTTGCTTGAAACTACTGAAAGCTTGATGGTGGACCACTCATGCACAGCTCATGATCTGTCAGTTTTCAAGGAAGTGGTCGTATTGTATATATCCTCTGACTTTTATTGACCTTACTGCATTTCTGTCCAGTCCTCTATGTATGACAGTATATTAAAGTGTTTAAGAAAATTTCTGGGCTTCAGTTTTTCTTCATGATCATTATCTAAAAAAGTTTCTTCATGACTTCTAATGGCATATGGATAAGAAAATTGACTGCTTTTTGGCAGTGACAGGAAAGGAGCCTTCTGCATACCGTTTTAACTGCCGTTAGGATTTAGGATTGTCTGACTTTGTCATATTTCTCTTGTCAAATATGGTTCTTGTTACTTACAGCAAACAATCTGTATGATTTTTTTTGGTTTCATCCGAGTCCTTATTCTCCTCATGATTGATCTGATAACACATTAAATGCTGTTGCTGCAGGAACCATTTGTTAACATACCCGATGACAAAATAAGGGAGGCGCTCAAAGTTGTCTTAGGTACAACACATTTCTATTTTCTTAAGATGAAGAAAGTATAACTTCTGGCTTTCTACCACTAGGGATGCACACAGCCAACTAATCTTTGTATAGACTGAATATCTTGCACACTTGCATCATAGAATTGTAATATTAATTCTATCTTATATTCTCCTTGTCTTCATTGCAGACCCAAAAAACCAACCTCTGCTTATTCATTGCAAGAGAGGCAAGGTAAGATCAGCTCCCAATTTACAGTTTGTAGCTGCTATCCCAAGAAACAACTGTGACCCTGAACTGCTCAATATTTGCATATCTGCAGCACCGAACTGGCTGCTTGGTCGGGTGCTTGAGGAAACTGCAGAAATGGTGCTTGTCTTCAATCTTCGACGAGTACCATCGCTTTGCCGCTGCGAAAGCGAGGATCACTGACCAGAGGTTCATGGAGCTGTTCGACGTCTCAAGCTTGAAGCACCTGACACCTTCACATTGTTAACCAAGACGTGTGGTCGCTTGATCGCCCTTGATCCCCTCAACTCTAGTACATCTCCAAGGCTATCTTCCTGCAGCTACTGGACCGATTCAGCTGTGAATAATTTTGGAACCCCCTAGAGTCCATGAGGTAGTGATGAAACCATTGTAAAACATTCGTGCTTGAGAGGTTTAGTTTTCCCCCTGCTTAGCGCACTGGAGAGCCTGAGAGTCAGACTGCTGTGGTCGATTCGCGAGGGGTTCTCTTTTTTGGTAGCTCTCGCGAGGAATTCGCCACTGTTTTTGGGTACTGAAGCATGTACTCGAGCAGCTTTGCTGAGGAGGAATGAACTACTCTCTGAGTGCAAAAAGGCTATGAACTACTCTCTCAGTGCAAAAAGGCTCGTATCTTGTTGCATGAGTGTGGTTACCTGCATATTAACAAGAGGTTTAAATAGCATGGTAATTGCCTAGTTAGGCTTCAGTTTGCCCAAAACATTGAGAAATATTAATCTGCATGTCTCGGTTTGGAGTTCATAAACTGCAAATGACGGAAATTTTCCCTATCTAAATATTAATTGGATGTTCCAATTAACGCTTCTATGTTATAATCCTTCAGCACGCTAGAAGAAAAGCTAATTCTTACAAAAAAAAAGAAAGTTCCATCATTTTGTAAACTCTAATAAATATTTTTTTTTTCAAAATGTTACTCAACAGATTCACCATGGAGCTCTCGCAAACGCTTTTTTCATAACAGTGATCCTAGTTTTTTTTTTTTTTGAGAATCAACAGTGATCCTAGATCTAAGTTGGAGCAGCTCCCAAAACCGGCCCATGGATCGAAATGGACTGGTAGAGTGGGCGGATCCAGCCCAACAAAAACCCAAAGCTCGGCCTAATCCAGGCCCATCCAAGATCTGTTCCGCTACGTTGGGCAAATGTTTCCGTTGTGCCGCGGGACACGTGGACGGTGGACCGAGGTGTGGGGCCACACATCGCAGCGACTCACGAGACATTTGTCCCCCTCACAGCCCCCACACAGGCCACGTTTTCGAGCTCAACGTCTCCCTGGGAAGAAGTGTCCCCGTCCTTGCACGTTTGACCAAACTAGCCAGTATCTCACTGACGTGTGGGCCATACTTTCAATAGTCCCACCCGTCATTGACAGTTCAGACACACTCCGTGGGCGTCTAGCTTTCACCCACTTCACCTACCCTCCACACACTTCGCACCCGCGTTCACACTAGCACAGTACAGAGCTCACAGAGACCGCCGCCGCCTCGCCGCCTCCCCCAGCCCAAACCCTAAACCCTAGGATCCAAATGCCGACGCCGGCGACAGCGCTGCTGCTGTTCCTCCTCACGGCGGCGGTGGCGCCGTTGTTCCACACCGCCACGGCGAAGACGACGATCGAGCCGTGCGCGGGCGCGGACGCGTGCCCAGCGCTACTCGGCTACACGCTCTACGCGGACATGAAGGTGTCCGAGGTGGCGGCGCTCTTCGCCACCGACCCGGCCGCGGTGCTGGCCGCCAACGCGCTGGACTTCGCGGCGCCGGGCGCCGCCAACCGCATCCTGCCCGCCGGGACGGCGCTCCGCGTGCCCACCCGCTGCGCGTGCGCCGACGGCGTGCGCCGGTCCGTGGCGGTCCGCTACGCGACCCGGCCGTCCGACACGCTGGGCTCCATCGCCGAGGTCGTCTTCGCGGGCCTCCCGTCGGCCGACCAGATCCGCACCGCCAACGGGCTCGCCGCCGAGGACCCCGACGCGATGCTCGCCCCGGGGCAGAGGCTCGTCGTCCCGCTCCCCTGCGTCTGCTTCAACTCCTCCGACAACAACCTCCCCGCCGTGTACCTGTCCTATGTCGTGCGGGTCGGGGACACCGTGGAGTCCATCGCCGCTAGCCATACGACTACCGTCACGGATGTCAGCAATGTGAACGCCATGGGGAGCCCCGTTGTCGCGCCGGGCGACATCCTTGCCATACCATTGCCTGGTAAGCAAATTCACTATTCATTTGACTGCAGTAGTATGCAACAAGATTGGAATTAATTGCCGTGGCAATTGCAGAGCCATAACTTGGTAACATTCCATCACTTTCCCCTTAAATTGACTATAAATTGATTGAAAACATATGCTGTTTCAAGTTCTATTAGGCATATATTTGCCATAACACTATTTATATGCTTATGATTGCCAATAACCGTAGGTCAGGGAAAATTACCTGAAGTATTGGTTCACTGTTGTCAGGTGCACCTTTCTGAAAATCTAAAGGGGTAGTTCTGTAAAGGTCCAATTTAATGTTACATTGTTACTTTAGGCCCTTTTTAATTTGTTATAAGGAATTGCCAACCTTTGGATTTACAAACGTAGGATGCAAGAATGGCTTTTAAAATTTTAAAATTAAAGTACCAATGCAAAAAGCTGATCTATGGTTGGGGCTTGGGACAAGCCACGCTTGCAGTGGTTATGTTGTGAAAGATTACTTTTCTGTGTTTGTGTGGTACATGTGAGTAATTTTATTTGTTATATGGTACTGTTTCCAGATAAGCTGCACAAATAGAGTAAAAGCATGGTCAAAATAAGTTGGTGGGAATAACTGTGTCTGGAATAAGCTGCAAAAAGCATGCTGTTTGGCTGTTTGTTTCAGCTTATTTTTGCCATATGAGCAGCTTATAAGCTGAAATAAACAGGGCCAATTCATGAATTTTAGCAAGGGCTGCTTTTGAGTGATTAATTATTCAGTGCATTAGCTAAAAGATAACTTATAAAATGTGCTGGTAGGCCTTTATTTTTGATGGAAGGGTCTTTCACTTTCATGGAGGCATACCTTTCTTTTTGCTGATTGATTCAATAATGATAGTTGAGAAGGATACTTTCTAATTTTGCCGTCCTCTCTGCTGATCAGTACTTTCTTTCTAATGACAAATCATTTGCTTCTTTCATTAGCTTGCGCCTCAGCATTTCCTAACTCTGCTTCGGACTATGGATTGCTTGTGGCAAATGGAACCTATGCACTGACTGCTGGGAACTGTGTGCAGTGCAGCTGCGGGCCAGCAGATCTCAAGTAAACTTATACTCCCTTTTGTTCAATGTAGTTTTCTTGCCTTTTTATTTGTTTCGGACTATAAGACTCTCATTTCCTTACAGTTTGTATTGCACACCGGCTTCACTGACAGCATCATGTTCAAGTATGCAATGCCCTAATAGCAACCTAATTCTGGGTAATGTGACTGCACAACCCACCACTGGTGGCTGTGGTGTCTCGTCTTGCAACTATGCTGGCTATATCAATGGAACCATCGCAACATCGTAAGCAATAAATCACAAATAATTTTGTTTTTTGCTCTTTCTAAACTTTGGAACTCAAAGATCACATCTCACAATGCATGTGCAGGCTATCCTCAGGTCTTCAACCCATGTGTCCAGGTACTTGTGCAATCTTCACTGGTAGTCTGCTTCATATTTAGATACTGAAGTGCCAATGCAGTAAATTTCAGTCCTCTACTCTGTTAGAAATTTCCTTTTGAATATCATCATTGACTTGTCCAGATCTGCACTTTTGAAACATCCGTCAGTAAATGTATTATCTAGTCACAGCCTATTAAGATTTTTTAGGTGCACACCTCCTATTCAACTCCTATTTAGAAGAGAGAATAAAGGATGAACCTGATATGTGAAATTTCAAGTGTTTAGAAAGATATTGTTGTCCCAGAATAGTAATCTGCTCCCTTGGTTTGGGTTTAAATCAAACATAATTTTGATCTCCTTGTGTCCAATCTAAGATGGTGTTCCTTTTTTTATATTGGCAGGTTGCGCTCAATCTTGTTTCAGTTAGTATCAGATTATCACTATGTACCTTGCTTTGAAGTTCTGTATATATATATACTACTTCTTTGTTTTAGGTAGTAAGTAGTATCAAAGCAAACCCTTTTAAATAAATGAAGTGATAGTTATTTAACAAAATTATCAAGGGCAACATGTGAGGAGGCTGCATTGTAGATAATTGGCATGTTTCACCTGATCACACTTTTTATGTCAAAGGAAAGAGGAGAAGAGTTAAAATATACCATTGCTTATTCAGCCTAACACTATGTACCTTGCTTTGAAGTTCTGTATACTTCTTTATTTGTGGTAGTATGTAGTACCAAAAGCAAACCCTTTTAAGTAAATAAATGAAGTGATAGTTATTTAACTAAATTATCAAGTGAAACATGTGAGGAAGCTGCATTGTAGATAATTGGCATGTTTCACCTGATAACAGTTTTTTATGTTAAAGGAAAAAGGCGAAGAGTGAAAATATACCATTGCTTATTCAGGCAATGTTTGTGGAACGTCATTGACATTATAAAATGTGGATTGAGGCATTAACCAAATAACATGATGTCTAGATTGGTGAATCTTTCACTTTGTTCTCAATGTATTTTAGTATAGCAAACAGTAGGAAATGTACTGACAGAAGTTTGTTTCATAGATGCTGTTGTTTCATTTTGCCCAGTGATATACATCATGAATTCCTCTGTTTTTATCTTTATTGGTGTCTGTTGTTTCAATCTCTTTGACCATGATTACAGGACCACATCAATTGCCCCCACTCACGGCCGTGCCAACTGTTGCAAACCATGGGGCTTATTCTCCATCACCTGCACCAGGACCTGGAGACAATGGTGGTGCCATCCCAGGAGGTTCTGGCCTTTCTCCATCAAATGGGCCTGCTGGAACCTCGCAAGCGCCCGCGATAGATCAACCATGCCGTTTCCTCCTCATTTTCATTCTTTCTCTGACATTGTCCTTGCGGATGTGGATTCCTGTGTAGACTATTGTTGGCTGTATTTGTATTGAACGGGGAAGGCCTCATTGGGGCTAGGTGGAACCTGAATGAAGATTGCAGTAGCCTGTCTTCATCAGTGTCTGGTGAAACTTTTGGTATGATTCTGCTGTCTGCAGATTTTGTATATGACGAAGCCACCTCCAAATTCAGGATTCAAGGCAAAGGTCTGGAGTAGTAGTACGAGATAGAGGTGGCAAGGTCCATGTTCCTGATGGCCTAGTAGCTACAACTCTATCATAGATCATGTCAACATCTGATATCGTTTAAAATTAAATAAAAAAAAATCAAATAAACAAAACAATATTCAAACCTTTGCAAGATCTTAAATAAAAAATCGCAAACTATAAAGTTGTAGATCGACATCTATAACATTTATATGAAGTTTATATTCATTCTACTTTATATGAAAAAGTTATAAATCTTTTATATATAAAAAACGACCACCTCGCATGTAAGCCAATGCGACCTCAACAAAACCATCTAAGAAATCACTTTGAGATGGTTAAGGAGGTGGATGTATTTTGTTTGGTTTTAAAAGTTTAATGTGTGATGCTGTCTAATATTGGATTTTGGGGGATTTTCAAAATCAGCTCTTAGTTTTTTTTCATTAATATAGAGACTAGATAGCTAGTCTTCAAATTGGGAAGAAAATTCGGACTTGACTCACAATTATATATAAATGAATTTTAGAAAGTTGTGGAATCTTATATTCAAGTCAAATATCTTAATTTCTTAAGTAGATTCCAATTCCTCCAAGATGGAGGGATTTAAATAGGTCAGAGCAGAGATTATCTAGAAATTTCCACAATTAACACTGTTTTAACATGGCAAATTTCCAAATGACACTGTTTTAACATGGTATTGCAACATCCTTGTCTACAAAATGGACGGGATGCGCTCACTCACACGCCAGGCGCGACTGTAGGAACGTCGTTGGCACGGATCAATCATCTTTACACGTGATTAGGTATACGTACTGTGATTACTTATTGAATGGTTAGCACGAGCATGTCAAGGTGGTCTTTTGTCATTTTATCTACTGGTCTGCACCTTAAAAAAAAAGGGGGGGATTCAGTAAAACCACCTCTCTACCGAAAACAAGCTACCTACCTGATCGATCATCCAATCTCATCCATTCCAAGTCTCAGGTTCTTCCAGCTGCAGAGGTTGGAGTACGTACGCGTACGTACATGTTCCTGCTGCTGATGTCCGAAAGCACGAGCAAATCATTTGCACCGTGTCCCAACCAACTAATCGGCTCCAATCCAGCACGTCAACACGCAAGCACAGCTAGATTATTCTCCGTAGCACATTTGACTAACCGTCTGCCTTGTCCCGCTCGCCGGTGGCAGATTAAGGATTCCAGGTCATTTTATACGCCGCCGTCGACGTCGGCCGGTCGCCCTCGCCGCGCTCGCCCGGCCGGCCTAACGCACGGTCGGTGTCACCGATCGAAGGCATCGGGCATCGGCGACTACAATCCTCAGCTCGATCAGGATATGATGCTGCTCTGTGCTACGACTCCGATCCTTTCCTAACAATAACATGGTGGTTGAATTCGAAATTTTGGGCTGGCTGCTTTGACATAGAAAAAAGAGGGGAACAAGGTGCATTATGCATGTCTATTGACCCGGGCCGCTACATTGGTCTGGTTGCCTCGTCGCTAGGCATACGTGTGCAAGAGTATATTATGTTTTGCACAGTTTGTCAACATGCCATTGACCCTCCTCGCAGAAGTATAACAGGGAGGATGGATGAGATCTTAATCTGTTTGCTGGCTGTTTAGTGGGAGGTGACCATCAGGCCCACTAATAAAAGACTATTCATATGTCTACCGAAATTGCTATGACGTACCATTGAGTGTGTCTGTCTGGTAAGTGATCTTGACAGTGTGCCTTAGCTACGAGGCTTGCATTAGCATAAGGCCGACTCTGAAGAACAAGAATCCTAATAGTGGATTCCTCTCTCTTTTTTTGTTATAAGTATGTTATTATGTCGTGGGTATAAAAATAATTATCTCTTTGTAGTTTCAGATGGCATAGAAAATGCAGAGCCTTTTTCTCCGTGGAACTGTAATATCGAAATCACAACACAGGTTTTGTTGTTAAAAATGACTCACACAGAGACAGAGCCGCGACCATATGATAGGCAAGACAGTGACAGCGAATTAAGACGCAGGTAAAAAAGCCAATCGCTTCCCTACCAAGAAAAGCCTATTACACCATTCTTTCCTGCTTTAAAACCGATTGCATGATTGCATCAGCCATCAAGCACCTAGCACCATGCCTCACACTGATTGGAGAAGCCAAAAGCTACTCTGATCACTACATGCTACAGTTAGTTATCCCTAGTCCCTAGAGAGAGATCGAGAAAGAAACAATAGCCATCTGCAGAGAGGTGAGAGGAGCATTCGTACCGGTGGTGGAACTCGCCTACCCACCCGGTTGACTCTGCGCGCTCTGCACCCCGGCCCCGATGGTTTCCGGCCGGTGTGGACAAAGACGCCTCCCCCGCCAGGCAGTTGGTGAAAACAACGGTGTACTGGACAAATTTCGTCAAAAGAGATCAGTGGAGGTGCCAGTGCTGCCTGCCGGTCACCGTCGTCAGCGTCAGGGTTTCCTTTTGGGATCGGAGTCGTTTCGTTTCAGGGTTACATTGACACCCAAAACAACCATGAGACGCCATTTCTGTAGATCTCGTGCGATCCGATCCTTTTCCTCCACGAATGAAGCAACAGTCGATGCACGAGCACGAATTAAAAGTCATGACTTTGAGACAAAGCAAGGCTCAACACAGTACCGATCGGTTGTGTTATTGGGATGGGATCTCGCTGATGCGGTTGATTTTGGACGAGGCGATAGCCGTTGTTGCATTTGTTGTCCATCCATTTGTCTTGTTATTAGCTCAGGTGATCATCCTGTACGTCAACATGTATTATTGCCCACAACAATGTGTTATTGGCTCTACTGCAAGAAGCACCGAGGCGGCAGATCAAACAATTTTGATGCTCATTTGTCTTGTTAGATAAAACCCTGTATAATGTATTTATGTGTATTATCAAACAATTTTGCTGAGATAAAAGTATCTATTATCAAAGTAATTTGGTATTACTATGACATCATCGAGCGATTTCATGTCACTGCCTTTCTGCTATTTGTTCTTGCTCAGAATGTCTTGGAAGCAGAGAGTCCATGGTTTTGGTTTGACAGCTTTCTTATTTCTTATTAATAAAGACGTTTGTCTTTTTTTGTGTGTGAAGTACTTATCGATGCTATCAAACATTCTTTCCTTGGACTTGTACCCCCTTTGTATTTGTACCTTTTTATTTATTTTAATAAAATTCAGTAGGGGGTCAAACCCCTCCTGTCCCCTCAAAAAAAAATTCTTTCCTTGCAAAATTTAATGAGATAAAGGCAGCTGAGTTTTTGGAACATCTTTGCCAGCAGGTCCTCCTTGGGGGCACAGTTTCCCTGCTTGGATTGGTTGAGCATACCAAAATTTTGGCTCTGACTTATATGACAAAATAGTATAGTGTACAGCACAGATGAAGATTTTAGTATATTCTTCCAAGGGCTTTGTCGATTCTAGGAACAAATTAGTCCAATTTTGTGGTGTTTACAGTTCATCTCTGACCTCCGTTTGTGGATAGCTCAGCTTCGTCCTAAATTATCTGCTGTCACCTAACCAAGATGTTCAGATATGTCATGTAAGAATAAGACATGTTTATACATTTCCTTTGGGGAATAAAAAAGAAACAAACTACTATGTCATATTTCATGTTCCACAGCAGCTCCGTATGACTGTTCGCATTAATTGCGTCAAAAAAGAAACACGCTGGTGCCGTCCCTGGGCGTCAAATATCCTGCTTTCAACCTAGATATCTTCTGCTAGGATGATCTAGCTACAATCGTGTTACATTGACCTCTTTAGGCGCTCGTTAGAAACGTGATGTATGTTTATCTAAACTC
The DNA here is from genome assembly GCA_018135685.1 of Themeda triandra. Classification (NCBI taxonomy): domain Eukaryota; kingdom Viridiplantae; phylum Streptophyta; class Magnoliopsida; order Poales; family Poaceae; genus Themeda; species Themeda triandra. Next base: position 222,365 of record JAENPR010000147.1, on the reverse strand, counting down.
TTCTACTTGATACTGTACAAGTAGTTGGGTGATGTACAACTAATGCCTACTTGTTGGCACAAGCCAGTGACACCCACTTTTCTTCAATTTGCGTTACATTCGGTGAAAAGACAAGATGTAGGTGAACTAGTGAAGATGCCCACAAAGCCAACGATAAATATGAGGTGTAATCCCAGTGCAAAACTCCTACAACAATAGCCACTGGTCGGGGTGGGGGCATGGGAAGAAACCACCGGCAATCTACCGTGTCCCAAATTGGATTAAGTGCGGCAAGACCAAGCCATATTGGCCAAAGCCGGTGTCCATGGGCCCGCTGCCCTACATTAATGCTGACCTTATGCCCATGGAGCGTCACAAGAAGGAGGTCGTCTTGCAGCGTGTCAAGCGCTTTGGGAAGCCTCTAGTGGAGTACCTAGCGTCTATATAAGAGGTTTGTCGAGATGATGGTCATGGATGGATGTTTCTTACTGAGTCGATACAACACCACTTTGATTACCCAACAGGCAACCCCGTCTTCAGTTATCACCGGGCTGGGGGCTCAAGCCCCCCTACCGTGGCGAGTCCATAGAGCCCCTGGCCCTTCTGGACATTTCTACTATTGGGTCTTGGACAGGACGGATGGCCCGTTGTAGTCGCTAGCCACTCGACGAAGGTTGAATATGAAGAGACAAAGATATTAACTCATCCACCTTATTTTTCAGCTCAAATAGAGAAGCCCATCAACCCATTAGGGAATAAATCATTCTTTCTTCTCCTCTTTCTTCCATTTATGTCAAGCTGCATTTTTAGCATCGGCGAGCTCCAGCCAAAACTTGTGCCACCCCTGGAGCGCGCCGAGGGGAGGGAGCATCGTGGAATTCTCGACGTGAACGACACACTTCTTCTATGTTGCTCGGTGTGTGTTCTTCATAATTGATGCTTCTTCTTCATTTGTTTTAACGTAAATTTGTGTGTGTGTTTGGGGGTGGGTGGGTGGGTGGGTGGGGGGGGGGGGGGGGGGCTCTATGGGCACGGCCACCCCCCCCCTTCACCCAGTGGCAGATCCATCCCTGGGCACCAAGGTGAGGTGGCGCCATTGGAGCTTTGGAAGGAGGGATGGCCGATTGTAGTCGGTGGCCACTCCATGGAGGTTGAAGATGAAGAGACAAATTATTCCACCATGTGGTATTTTTTAGCCTAAATAGAGAAGTCCATCAACCCATTCGGGAATAGAAACAGTTCTTTCATCTTCTCTTTCTTCCATTTCTATCAGTTTACCACTTCTAGCGAGCTGAAGTCAAAATCAAATACGCTCGAGATATTATCCTTTTGTTCATCCTCCCTTTAATCTATTGGATCCCCTAATGTCGGCGCCCACAAAGCCAGTAATAAATATGCAGCGTAATCCCAGGCAAAGCTCGCATTCACCAGCGATAAATAAATTTGAAAGATAGAATTTGACTTATTTGGGACTGGAGGATATGTCCAATTGTCCACCCTGCCTTCACCTGTGTTTACACTAGGCAGTCGAGGAGGGGTCAAACATGCACGCTGGTGCCGTCCCTTGGCGTCTTCACCAGTTCTCACCTACATCTTGCTCTGTCCCTCCTCCGAGTGTACAAAATAATGCAGAAAAGAGTACATGCCAAAACGGCGTCGTATACAATGTTCTTTTCTTTTGAAAAAACAACAAATGTCACCGGCTTCTGCCAACAAATTGTAGGCATCAGTGGCACATCACCCAACTGCTTTGTCCTCCTCACTCTTCTCACTACTATATCCAGTGCTTAATCCGATGCCAAATTCCTACTAGTAATCTCTAATCATCGCCATGAGCCGCGTGCTTCATCAGGACGCATAAATGCGTGCTTCATCAGGACGCATAAATATGCAGCGTAATCGCAGTGCAACCCCATTACAAAGCTATAGTATGAAGAAGCAGCTGGTGGCGTTGCTGGTACTGATCGCGCTCCCAGTGCGCGCGGTGCCTGTAGTCTCCGGCGCCAGCGCCGACGGCGTCGTGGCGCTGCTGCTCACGCACGCCGACGCCGGCCGCGGCCTCGCGAGGCCCGAGCTCGTGCGGCGGATGGCGCACCGCGCCAGGGCGCGCCACCGCCGCCGGCTCCTGTCCGCTTCGCACGATGACGAGCGCCCCGCCGTGCGCGCGCGGGTGCGCGCCGGCCCCGGCGGCGGGATCGTGACGAATGAGTACCTGGTGCACCTGGCCGTCGGCACGCCACCGCGGCCCGTGGCGCTGACGCTCGACACCGGCAGCGACCTCGTGTGGACGCAGTGCGCGCCCTGCCGCGACTGCTTCCGCCAGGGCCTCCCGCTCCTGGACCCCGCCGCGTCCTCCACGTACGCCGCGCTCCCCTGCGCCGCGCCGCGGTGCCGCGCGCTCCCGTTCACGTCCTGCGGTGCCAGCGCTAGCGGACGGAGCGGCAGCAGGGGCGGCAGCAACCGGAGCTGCGCCTACGTCTACCACTACGGCGACAAGTCGGTCACCGTCGGCGAGATCGCCACCGACCGCTTCACCTTCGGCGGGGACAACGGCGGCAATGGCGACGTCAGCCTCACCACGACGCGACGCCTGACCTTCGGCTGCGGTCACTCTAACAAGGGCGTGTTCCAGTCGAACGAGACCGGCATTGCCGGCTTCGGCCGGGGGAGGTGGTCGCTCCCGTCCCAGCTCAACGTCACGACCTTCTCCTACTGCTTCACCTCCATGTTCGAGTCCAAGAGCAGCCTCATCACGCTCGGCGGCGCGCCGCTCCACAGCCACATCACCGGCGAGGTCCGGACCACCCCGCTCCTCAAGAACCCCGCGCAGCCGTCGCTCTACTTCCTATCTCTCAAAGGCATATCCGTGGGCAAGACGCGGCTGGCGGTCCCGGCGGCCCGGTTCCGGTCGACGATCATCGACTCGGGCGCGTCGATCACGACGCTGCCGGAGCAGGTGTACGAGGCCGTGAGGGCGGAGTTCGCGGCGCAGGTCGGGCTGCGCCCCATCAGCGCCGTGGAGGGGTCGGCGCTCGACCTCTGCTTCGCGCTGCCCGTGTGGCGCCGCCGCCCGCCCGTGCCGTCGCTGACGCTGCACCTGGACGGCGCCGACTGGGAGCTCCCGCGGGAGAACTACGTGTTCGAGGACCTCGCCGCGCGCGTCATGTGCGTCGTGCTGGACGCGGCGCCCGGGGACCAGACCGTCATCGGCAACTTCCAGCAGCAGAACACGCACGTCGTGTACGACCTCGACAACGACCGCCTGTCCTTCGCGCCGGCACGCTGCGACAGCCTCGTAGCCTCACTCTAGTCACTAGCAGTGTTTGTACAAAGAAAAGGTAGATCTTTTTAGTAGTATAGTATGAAAATACTAGGTGAAAAAAAAGGTTTCACCGTGATGGTAGAAGTTGGAAAGCAACAGAGGAAATTCTGCGTGCAATTTGTCACGCCTTGTTTCCAGATGAGTACATAGCATCTTCAATTTGACCATCTTCTAAAGAGTTTTCATGAAATCTTGCTACTAGTAGTACTCTAGTAGCTCCTTGCGAGCTGGTTTACAGTAGCTCCTTGCGAGCTGGTTTACACTGGATTCTTTTCTCCGCGTTCAGCTTGTCAACCATACATACAGCTGACACCTGACAAAGCAGATAGGAACGCTAAGAAGCGTTTCGATCGCTTTCAGGGCTTTGTCGGCAGGTGAATGAGACACCAATGAGGCTACGATCCATAGACGGCCAAATGTCCAAAAAGTTTGGTCAATGTTTGTGAACTAAAATTCCCTTTTTGTCGACAGTCCCAAAATATTCTTAAAAAATCATTCAACAAATTAAATGGGGTCACTGTCATACCTATTCTGTGTGCATGGGCCTCTGACAAATGGGTTCATAATGTAGCATGACATATGGGTTCATGATGTAAGTTTAGGGACGCTGACATGCCTGTTCAAGGCACCCTGGCAGAAGCTGCATGACATCTGGATTAATATTGGCAAAATGCCATGATTTAACTGGACACATGACCTAATTCATGTTTATTCAAGGAGATGAAAACTAGAATATTTTCCAAAGCAAGCAGAGCCTCATTATCACCTATTTGGACTTCAAATTCTATTGTTTAAACACTGCCACTGTAGCTTGCCAATCATCATTTAAGATGTGCTGATCGATTTCTAATTTCTATTTTCCCTCACCTGAATAAATCTTGTTAGGTTAATATTCAACATCCATGTCAGTTGTGGTGATCAATAACATCTGGATCATCCTTTATATTAATAATTATATTCTTACAGTTAAACGGGCGAGGTTATCTAAATTCTCAAAAAAAAAAAAAAAGACATCTGGATTAATATTAATAATATACGCCGTTCAGAAGCCGTTCACAAATCACAGGCATGACAACTGGAGCAACATAGGCCATGGTTTGATAGAGTTGAGAGAGACAAATTGCCATCGGCACAACTGCACGAGACAAACAAATTTACTGAAACCGGTGATATCAGGATAATCACCACGAAACAAGTTACAGAATCAATCTGATGCCGCCAGCAACAAAAGAACTAACAATCTCATGTCAAAATTAAGAAAAATGCTTCTAATCCCTACATGAACTAACACAGATAATCACTGCTCGATCTGGATGGGATCGACAATGGCAGATGACGGTGGGCAAGAAGAATAAACACCATTGCAATTGTTGTTGTTTTCCTCACCCGTATGCTCCACTACCATGACGCCATGCTCAGCTGTGTTAGGGTTTTCCTGTTCCTCAGCCTCTCCTACTTCAAGGCTCTGTTGTACGGTGCATGATTCCGTACCTAGAGCTGCTAACCCTGGGTTGTCATGTTCCTCCAACATCAGTTCTGGAGGGCTTGGTGGGAGCACAAAGCTGGAACCATCACCCTCCTCACACTTAGGCTCCACCATCAATATAGTCTGCTCCATTTCAGGGTGGTCTTCTAAATGTTGATCTTGATGGAGATCTTCATCCGATTGAGGAACAACCAAATCAGTCATGTGAGTGGCTGCATCACAAATCTCAGTGGCTGGTGCAGCTGAATCACAGTTGTCCTCCACACCCAGTGAAGGATTTTCAGGGAGCACATTGTTGAAGTCGTTTTCTTCTTCCATAGGCTCCAGGGCGAATGAAGCGTGCTCCACTGTGTTAAGTTCTTCATCTTCCTCCTGTTGCCCTTCTTGGTTGGTATCTATATTTTCTCCAGCTTCAAGCAAAAGTTGAGGTGTCTGTTGACTTGCAGCTGCATCAACATGTGGACTACTATCCGAATGAAAAGGTGGAACAGCTGAGTCACTATTATTCTGGATCTCACCAAGATCTTGCAAGACATCTTCAAAGCCATGCAGAAACTCAGCAACCAAGGCTTGAGTGCTTGTATCAGTTGTAGTTGTCATGGCTCTCTTGGCTTTCTTCATCATACCTTCCAGTTTATCAACCTACAACAGTTAGGGAATGCTTCAAATTAAATACTGGTTCACTATATGCATAATAATATGATTGAAGAAGTTGTGCCTGTACTCAAATCTTAAACAGTGCATGGAATTTATTTCCAGAAATATGAACTGAATAAGAGATTAGTGTTTTACTGCTTTGCGGATTATTGGAGACTTGTCTTGGTACTGAAGATCTAAGGAATCATCAGTTGGAGCTGAAGGTCCCGCTTCAACATCATCACTGGTTTCTGGGACAAGGTACCGCCGTGTTGCTCCAGAGTACCAGTGCAGATACTCCTCGTAAGAAGATGGATCATATTGTTCTGTATCTCGAAATATGCGCTGTCGTCGTGCTTCCCATTCCTGGATATACTCATGGTGTGTTTCTTCCCAGTTCTCTCGTTCTTTGCCACGTCTACTAATACGATGTAACGACTGTAGCGTAGGCCGGAAAGGTGGTGGAATGCATTGTCGAAGCCCAAATTGCCGCATCACTCGCTCGGGCAAATACATTTCAACTATAGGGAAGTTTATTAATGGAGCTTGCGTAAGCCACAGGTCAGCATCTCTTGTACAAAGTGGGGGTAAGGTTGAGGGCTCTATCTGCAGGTAGGGTTCCCACTTCACCTGATCAACTCGCTGAAGGTTCAGTTCATCTCTGTACTGCTTAAGGCAGCGAGTAGCATTCTCACTTTGTGTGCGTGCCCCCACCCAACGGAAGCCGACTGGAGGTAAGTCCTGTTCAATGCCTATCTCTGTGCATAAAGGAGACCGAACCAATGGTCTGCCAACATGAAAGCGCTCCCAACTCCAAAGCTGCAAGAGAAGCAATGAACCACCAATATTCTTGATATTGTGGGAGGAGGCAACCGAGCAAAGAGATCGGTACAGGAATGCCAGAACTGCAGAACCCCAGCTGTATGTGCTAACACGTGAAAGATCGGCAATCAGAGGAAGATATATCAGACTCATCCTCCCTGTCCCATCTGGGAAGAGCACCCCACATAAAAGGCTCAGTATATATGCTCGAACATGCCTTTCAACTGTCACATCATCCGCCTCCTCTGGTAATTCATAGAAGTTTTTCTTGAGCCATTTGTAATGCAAGAAGGACTTTCCAGGCATTGCTGGCCCCCTTGCATCCTGGCCTAAACAATCAAGGACCACTTGCGCATAATCATGATCAGTGGTAGAACAAACCGGGCGGCCATCAATAGGAAGAGCAAACAACATTGCAACATCTTGAAGTGTAACAGTTATCTCCCCGGAGGCCAAGTGGAAGCTATGGGTCTCTGGCCTCCAACGCTCAACAAGGGCAGTAATCAATGCTTTGTCCAACTGAGGCATCTTCTGGCAAATTTGGGCGAGACCAAGCAAACCTGCATCTCTCAGATAAGGCCGATATCTCTCATGAAATTTCAAAGGCTTGTGATGACGTAACTTCAACTGCTCCACTGCCTGCCACGTTCAGATTCAGTGGAAATGATTCAGTCTGATGAAACTTATAATAAGTTATGGAAAAAAACCAATGTCATTAAACAAACCTGATCACCAAAAATCGCATCAGAACGATGGTTGATCTTAGGGTTGAGTAACGTGGTGGATACTTCTGATGGTCCTACATAGCAAGCTGGGGATTGTCTTGGAATCAACACAGGCTGATCTTCTCTGTCAGAGGTACTTGGTGAAGAAGGTGCAGAGGCCTCGAGATGATCCATATCTTTTTCTGCCACAGCACCTCTTCCATGACCATGACCACGGCGACCACCTCCTCTTCTTTTTGTAGGAGACATCCCCCTTTACATAGCCCTGTGTTATCAACATCATGAATTCAGAAAAGAAGATGCCATAGACGACTGATGACTGACTGCTATAATGCAAAGCTGTTAATCAGTTATTGAACATGAAATGCTTAAAAGAAAGGGCATTCATCATTAATCTTTTTTTGAAAATTGATTTTCTGCAGTCCTAGGTGGTGCTTGGATCTGCAGTAGCAGTGCCGCAGCCATACGGCAGCTAAAGTATCAGAATTGAGTGACCAGTACAAAACTAGCGGCGCATGCCTTGCGTGGTGAAAGAATTGCCAGAGCCATGTCTATTTGGCATGATTCTCGCGGCCAGCGCTCAATAATCCGATTAAAAGCAGTCCCAACATGGCCCTAGTCTTCTAGACCTAATATCCTATAAATTGAAAAAAAAAAAAAGGAACTCTTTTCCCTCATGTTTCTCCACGTCCATAGAACAAAAGAGAAATCAAAAGGCATCTGTGGAGCACCTCAGTGCAGCAATGTTTCCTCAATGAATGAGATCCACGTGCTTCATACATGTACGATGAATGTGTTAACCCCGACATCAGAAAGATAAACTAAACTGTGGACTGAAGTTCAATCAGGAATTTGTGTATAGAAACAAGCAAGAAAACATATGCACTTGATAAATAAAGCGCCCATCGCTTGTTCTTCTTGGAAGTTTAATCCCCTTGCAAGCAATGATAGCCCTTGTACCTTTCCCTTTTCCATTCAGCCTACTTCTTAGCTTTATTCCATCAATCTAAGGTGAAGTCCGTGGAAGATCTTTCTATAAACAAGTGTAAATGAGTGTTTGTCTTTGATGAAATTTAGAGAGACAGGACAGTGTGGACTAAAAAAGAGACAACTGGGAGATGATTAAGAAATGAAACATATACATCCAAAGTAAAGGAATGTATATATCATTCCTATATACATCATCTATATATGGAAAACGTAAACAGAGTTCGTTTCTGGTTTCCCCAAAGCCCCGAACTGATTGGATTGCTTCGGCTTCTTGATTTATTACTGTCGAGACTGCCTGTCTGAATCCAAATCATTCGACTTCTACCTATGAACCAAGATGTTTTGTTGCCAGACCTTTCATGGGCCTACTCAGATGGCAGTATGGCACTATCTACTGGTATATTGTGGAAGTCTCAACAAAGATGAAAGGACCCCATGCCTTCTATCTCTCTTCAACGCTTCCACTAACCTTAGCCTCTGAAATACTCTGCTTAATACAATCCCCCTCTCCAGCCAGAGAGGATTGAGTACAACATTGATTCCGGAAGATCTTTGTTCCTAGTATTTCAAAGCCTAATTAGGCACGAAGCAGTGAGTGCAATCTGCTTTCAAGAAATGTTGGGAAAGAGCCAGTAACGCTGTCAGTGAACAGAGTTGATGTAAAATCCAGCTGAAGTACCATACAGCACAACAGGCGAAGTATATTAAATTGTGAACATTCGCTCCACTTAACATTGACTGATTCTTTGTTTTGAAGACTGTAATTGTTAGAAAACTATAAATTATCTGCCATGGTATACCTCTGTTCTTATGGTCTCCAGTGTACTACTATCAGCCCTACTAGGCAATATGTACCTTCACAAGCTCAATCAGGACTCAGGAGACATGAACGATCTGGAAGAAGCATGAAATTTGACTGCTCATAAGGTAACGACATGGACAGAGGACAAAAGCAGGGTGCACCACTCTCAGCTGCTGATTCTAGGTTGATTGCATTTGCTTGGTAGAAAACTTACTTAACCAGGAACAGGTGATCATAAAGGGCGAACATACTACAAAGAAATATGATATTCTCAAAAAAAAGGGAAGGCTATGGATACACATGGGACACCTTCGTTTGAATATGGATTGTTCCATGAAGGAATAAATCTCTACAGGTCAACCTAGCAAGATGACATCCAGTGTTGAAAAAGAACCTTTCAAGTTAGGAATGAAGCGATAAACATGGATATATGTTAGTAAAAAGAGGAATTGAAGCCCAATCACAGTGGTGAGCACAGCTCTCACGTCATGCTTGCTTTTGCAACTGAGAAATTATATCCCATCCATCACAATTCTATCAACTAATTGACAAAGCAATCATATGACTGTTTTAAAACAGTTGACTCTCGAATAAGAAAAAAAGGCTAAATAGCTTGCATACCACTCCCCCTGGCTGGGTTTACCCACCTATCATTATTTTGCTTCCCCTTGCTAAATAGCACCTGTATCCGATGCCAATAACTCTGTCTAGCATTCTGTTAATTTGTCATGTGGTCCGCGCTTCTTTCACCATCTTGTGAGCCACTACAACTACGAGCCCAGCTGTGCTTTCACCTTTACTCAGTGAGCAGCAGAAGTTCAACAGGCAAAAAGAATGTTCTGAAAGTACCAGCCTGTCATGAACCCCAGACCCACACGCAAAACCAAGGCAGCAGGATGTTGTGAAAATAGGATACACAAAGTAAAAGAATAGAACACCCAGGAAAACAGATAGTTGAAAAAGTTAAGAATACGTTCAGGAATCAAGATATTGTCTTAGACACTGAATTCAGGAAAAGACCCAATGAACTCAGGTGCCACAAATCTAAATATCAATCCAATAAAACATAGAACCATTGCAGACATGTCTCCATGATGCAGGTGCCAGTGGTGGAGCCAGGATCTTTCAATTGGGCGTTCCCATTTCCCAAGCCAAACAAAACGCTCAGTTCAAAAAACAAAGAAGTTCACAATATCGATAGTGATTTAAAATGTTCAGGCACGCGCAAAATAAGGGGAATAACAAAACATTAAATGAAATTACAATTTAATTTTAACATCATGATCCATTCCTTGGAAGGCTGATTATTATCACTATCCTTAGCTTGCAAAGGAACTGTCCCTCAACAAATGGGACCAAGCAGGTGTTCAAGTGTTGATCCCACATGTTACTTCTCAATATTCTTCACATGACTACAGGAGAAAATATTGTAAAGTGCAGCTAGTAGCTGCTACTGTTAGTACTAGCACCAGGGGCAGACTCAGTAAAGGGACATGTACACCCAATAATTTTTTGCAAAAAAGTTCAGAGCTAGTAGACATCAAATAGCCAAATAGATTTAAGCTAGGGTTTGGGTGCTCGGTTTCGCACAGCAGGAAGGGAAGAGATGGGGTGGGAATACCTGGTGGGTGCCCGTCGCCGGCGAAGATACCGTCGAAGGCCTCGGCACCTGGAGTAGGGCGGCGGCGTAGGCGGCGTAGGCGGCGGTAGCTCACCCCGTCGTCGGAGAAGAGAGAGGGGTGGGACCGTGGTTGGGAGAGAGAGGCATGCGAGAGCGCACGGGCGGGGTGAACGTGAACCGTGGATGCCCATCAGAGGTTGTTGGGCCCAAGGGTTGTTGGGCCCCGGGGGAGCGTACCCGCACGGACCTTCTCTTGGGCCGTTTCTCTTTCACTTTTTTTCGAAAGTTCTTTGATTCCGTTTATTCTCTCCGTGGGACACTTCCATGGCGAGTGGGATACTGTTTAAAAATAAGATAACAATAATAATATTTATTTAAAATATTATAGGTGAATAAGTAAATAGAACGTTTCTATATTTTATTTTATTTTTTAAGGTTGAACAATTGAAGCTAGAAACAATTTTCACTTTAAGCCTAGAGCCATTGCAAAAGCCTAGAACTTCTTTTTTGATAAAGCTATAAACACTTTATTCTTGAACTAGAATTTTTTTCTTTATGACAATTCAAAGTGGATGTAAATATTTTTGTGCTATACATCAAAGAGCAACTTGTGAACTAGGAATATTGTTCTGCTCAAGAAAAAAATGATCTATGTGCTTTGACAAGGACAAGTTGAGAGTATCAACACTTTGATATAACGAAGCTGAATGGCTTTTTTCGGTCCAATTCCATCCATTTTTGTCGAGGAAATTCTTACCGAAAGGCTTTTTCCAGCAGACTACACCCTTTTGATTTGGAAGCACCCTCTCACTTCCAACAACATCCTGAAAGAAGATAGGGTACTTCCTACGTCCCGATAAAACTGTCGTTCTAGCCCGTATAAAATGTCGTTGTAGGCTATCGGCCCACTACTGCTCCTCTCCACTAGCCTCATGCTCCCTACTACTAAAGTGTTGTGCAGACCTTCCTGTTCACACCGCCCCACGCCTATGCGCGCATGGGAGGCTTGCCTTGCTCCTCACAACACCAAGTTCCCGAATCTGGCCCCACGTGACAGGGGACTAGGGTGACAGGGGACTAACCCATCGTGGGGGATGCTCTTGGTGCTCACAGCACCGGGGCTGTAGCGAGCCCCTCCCCTGCCATTAAGACAGAACATACATGCGTGCAAAGCTAGTAGTATAGGAGTATTTTGCTTCCTTCTTGGTCTCCGTGTCTATCTCTAAAACGACTCTCTCGTCGAGATATGAGGGCGTAGTGAAACAACAAACCGAGTCTTCCTAACACTCTCTTTGCATTCCTTAATTTACTTTCTAAGGATTGTCATGTTAAAGTAGGTTAATTCTAGTTGCAAAATTCAGTCAAACTTTGTCAACCTTAGGCATATGGGTGAATCGATATGTTTATATTCTAAAAAAAGATAGTAAAATCCCAATTCAAACAAACCCCCTCGTGGATGCCTATCCTTGTTATTTCAAAGTGGGTGCACAAAGAGAATAGCGGAGAAGAAAGAGTAGCATTAACCCTATACTCCCTATGTTCCAAAATAAGTGTCGTTTTGGGTTTTCATGCCACAAGTTTGACTCAATTTGTAGAAAAAACGTGTAATATTTATATTTTTAAATAAATTTGTTAAAAAACTAGACGTAAAGATCTTTCTGATGATACTAATTACTTAGCATAAATATTTATATATTTTAATATATAATTGTCGGCATTTGTTTCTCGGGAAGCGAGAACGACACTTATTTTGAAACGGAGGGAGTAGGAAAGAAAAGAGTATACCTGAGCCAATTGCCAGCCTGGTACGCAGGCTCAGCCTGAGCCCGACGAATTTTGGCCTGCACACGAACCTTATTCGACAAGACCTGGGCTTATGAGTAGGAACCGATAATGTTTTCTTTGCGATTAGACATATAATCCGTATTTCTTTAAGAGGATAGGAATGTTTAAAAGACCTACACATAGCCATTACAAGAGGATTCACAGGTAATTTATAGATTATCAACAAAATCCATAACACAAGCGAAAAGCAAGAAACATGAGGGATGAAGGACCGACGATGGTGATCCTTGTGGTGTTTGGATGCTATAGTAGACTAACACTTCATGTGTTGAGGACTAAAAATTGAAACACGGCTGACACTTGCCTTGGTAGCAAGGACCGAGCTCGGTACAGGCCAAACTGGGCTCCAGCCCCTACTTGCCTCCGATACATTTTGAAGCGACCTCTTCCTTCCAAAATCTCTGACTTGTGGATCCCCAATACTCAGACTTGGAACTTAGATCTCTTAGCTAATCTTTTTTTATGAAGCAGCTGTGCAGGCTATTACACAAATACCTACGGTACCACAACAAGGCCCTGATATCCTCAGATGGCAGCCATCAAGAAAAGGTATCTGTACTACCAAGAGCATCTACAAACATTTGGCAAGTCAGAATCAGATCCAACTACCACCACAAGGATCCAGAAGTATCTTACCATAGGTAAATCAACTCATGCAAAAGGTATGGAAAATGAAAAATATGCCTCCTATAATTAAGACCTTCACGTGGAGATTAATTAGAAGAGCTCTAGCTACTGCTCACAGGGCCTCTAGATTCTCCCATCATATTAATCCTTATTGCTCTGCCTGTGGCCAAGTTGAAACCGATTCTCATCTTTTCTTTCATTGTGACCTTCCTAGAACAGTGTGGTTCTCTTGCAATCCTTCTTTATTGACTCAGGTTCTACCCCAAGAAGCAGATGGAGTGCAACTAACTCTGCAGACCATCTTTACTGCAAACTCTCCAGATGATCTTATTATCAAATTTCTGACAATCTTGTGGTTCATATGGAAGGCTAGAAATGACAGGCATTTCAATAGGAAAAACTGGACTCCCATGCAGATTCATGCTGCTGTAGCTGCAATGTTGACTCCTTTTGCGTTGGATGAGGCACACCACATCTTGCCTCAACTCCATCAACAAGTTGGGAGTAGCATAGGTATAGATGCAGAACACATCGCGGCAACAATGCAGAATCAAGTGCAACCATCGCAGCAACAAGGGTTGCTTGACAATAGAGAGCCTTTGCTCAGGGAAGAGGCCAGCACCTTCTCGGCTAACAGAGCAACACATTCAGGTATAATTCTCAACAATGCAGGACAACAACAACACACTGGGTCTGCCATTGATCAACCACTTCGAGGACATCAAACACCATCAGCCATCCCCCCGCTGGTATGAACATCTTGATGCAGGAATCAGTGCCAAATGGATACACCATAAGTGATCCTAAAAGACTCCAGGGACCTTTATGCTTTGTGGATGCCTCTACAACGCCAGACAACTCCTCTCCAACTACTCGACAAGCTGGGCTAGGAATCCTATTCATCAACACACATGTCCAACCACCTTTGAAGATCTTACTCAAGGCTAAACTACATGTCTGCAGTTCAGTCCTGATGGCAGAGGCTGCTGCTGCGGCCCTTGCCTCACTGCTGATGAATAGGTTGCAATTTCAAGGAGGAATCATCTTAACTGACAATGAGCAATTGGCTCATTTTCTCAACCAAGATGATCTCTCTAATCCCCCTGATTGGAGAATCAAGATATACACTCAAGCCTTCTCCAACAATGCAAGGATCACAGGTTCAAGCATCTACAAAATTAACAGGGAGTTCAACAAAGAAACTGATTCATTAGCTAAGCAGTCTTTTCAGGAAGCCTCCTTGAGCTCCTGTTTAGATATCCAATGTAACAATGATCGACACGAAACTGTTTGTCCCCTCTCTCAAGTTCTACAGCTTGTAGAACTAAACGGTGTATCTCTCCTAGCAGCATTTTGCTGCAATTAATGATTATGTTAATTGTCAAAAAAAAAAAGAAGCAGCAAGTAAACAGCAGGTAGATTTATGAAGAACCACACTGCAAAAGCGTACGAGTTACAACTAACGAGAAGCAAGCTCACTTAGCAGCAGTAATACGTGTACTTCATCTGTATTTCTCAGGTACTAGCTAGTAGCTGCCAAGCAGTGGCATATATTCATTAATCACCGTATTTTTACATTGTACATGTCTTATATGGCTCTATGTTTTGGTCTGGCTATACTCCCTCCGTCGTCCGTCCCACAGAGAGTCGGTCTCATTTCTCAAGGAGTTAAAATATTTTCAGCTTTGACAAAATTTATAAATTTATATATAATAAGAAAAATATTCATATTTCCGATGTATAATTATTACTCGCTCCGTCCGGAATAAAGAAAGCATTCTAAATTTATTCTAAGACAAAATAAGGGAGATGACAGTAGACGCATATATCTCTCACTTACCTTCCTAATATATTAAATCTGATTTTATCCCGCATGATTAAAGTGTGAATTCTTTGTCTTTATACAAAATATGGCAGACAAATGTGTTATCTTCCAGGATGAAGGGAGTATATGAATCGATTAATATATTTTATAATAATTTGTTATAATAAATCTATTTAAAAAGAATTTTGCTAATGTTTTTTATAAATCTAATCAAACCTAAAGAAAGCTTGTCTAGCTCAAACCCCAAAATGACACTTTTTTGGACAGAGCAGTTGTATAAGTGCACACCTAAAAGTTAGTTTAGTGGTTTTCTAGTGTAGATCAAGCTTATCCCTAGATTATAATAAGTTTAAAAAGATCCAATTCTCCCTTCCATGACATGGGAAAATGAGAGGCCTGACACGGCCTTATTCTAGCCACAGCCACACAATCGTTCCACATTCGCATCAGGCTTCATGACATAAAGCTGACGATGAGCCATTCACAAAACATAAGCAGACTTTTCAAGTTGAATATATATGTACATTATTGTACATTATTACAGAACATAAGCAGACTTTTTAGTAAGTTGAATATAGATGTACATTATTACATTCTGAGGTTACAGCGAGTATTCACAAGACCAGCACGGTATTTGGTTAAAAAAATACTGCTTATGAAGTTTAAAGATCATCATGGGCAATAAACAGACTTCACGCTAATAACAGATATGAATACATTAAGAGCCATAAGCAGCCACACCCAATATGGACACAAGGCACCTCTTGGTTCACTAAATCAACTAATAAATCAAAGATCTGGTTAACCACAAGGCTACAAGATGATGCTTATGAAGTTAACTACATAGCAGAGAGGCTAAACCTACATGCCTGTACAAATATGAAATGCCCTACAACTCATCGAGGGTTCATTTCACAAGTCAGAACAAAGGTACACCACACAACAACAAAACATGCAATTCTGTTAGTACATAGCTACAACTCCTAAACATGGTAATTCATGTGCTGATGGCCTATTAGTAGGTGCCAGTTAGCAATATTTTTCTACCCACACTTTCTTTCACCGCGCATAATTCAAAAGATTTCCTTCTTCGGCATAATTAATGTGAAGACACCATACTAGCAGTAGGGCATATTTCACAAAACCTGCCCTTAACTAAATTAGTGAATGAATTCACGCATGATGGCCTCCACGATGACATGGGCTCAATGGGTCAAATCTTCCAACAGCCCAATTCGCATCAAATTACCGATTTCGGTGCAGCCTGCCTGCCCCTGTGGCTCCGTCATGATTAATGGCCAGCCCCGCTTGCTGTATTTGCTTTGAGCCTTTCTGCATCAAGCTTCCAAGAATATTCTCCAAACATCCCAACAAGAAGCCACCAAGATGCTACTTCGTCAGCTGTCATCCACCAGGACCTTCAACTACATGCTGATTACATTGTTTCCTTTTGGACATGGAGCTCCGGCGAGTGTAAACATATCTCTCTGGAGGGCTCTTGTTCTTCAACAAAGGTTGGTGAGAAGTAGCCATGACAAACTCCTTTTGATATATTTCCCTACGCTGCAATGTAATGTAAAACATCAGAATCAATGAGGATAAAATGGAATGCGAACACTTCATAAATTGTGCAAATACAAATGCAAAATTATCCATTAAAAATGTAGAACCTTTTTATCTATTGGCTTTTCTACATCCCGTGACTCCAGTAAGGCAGTAGCTGGTGTTCCAGGAAGATTCTTGAATGCAAATGATTCCCCATCATCCAACTTCCGTTTGTATGATATTGTTGATGTTGAACTGTCAGCGGTGTTCCTATCAGTGTCCCCGTTATGCAGAGAAAACCTAACCGTATGTTTTTTGGTAACTGTACTGTCCACTGTGATATCGTCCGATCTCACTGTGACATCATCGGACCTTTGTACCGTTCCACCATATGATTTGTTATTAACAGAAGTAGTGGCAGATTCTGAACTTGCTCCAGGTCCAGAAACATAACAAGAAGTCCACGAAGAAGAGACAGTGGTTATCCTCCTTGCAGCAAGTATGTCATGTGCACATCCAACCATATCTTTCTGGTAATGAAGATGAAAAATATTAGTGTAGAAAAACATCAAAATTGATGCAGTAAGATCACTTGACCACAGCAGAAATCTAAGTGTTACGCATTTGGTTTCACAAGCTAAGGTTTCTACTTTTCAGATTGATGGAAAGGTTGACAACTGAGATGTTCTAAACTACAAATGTCAGCTATAATAACTGACATCAACACTAAATAGCCACAATCTTTTGGTGCATATACTCATTTACTTGACCCCTACTGTACATTTGGCACATTTCATAAGACACGGGCATCAAAATCATCCTCTCATTGCAAGTCAGTTTCAAAAATCTTCTATTTTTACTTTGTTATGCACATAACGTGTTTCAAGAAAATCAGAGTTAGAAGAGCATATATTTTTACTTTTTACTTGCCAGTCCTCAAAACTACATGGGACAAACAGAGTGTTGTCGACTCCTATGTGGGTCCAACAATACAGGCGCCGTCCTAGGCGCCCACCAAGCCCAGGCGACTAAGGGGCTGGGTTAGTCTAGGAAAGAGATGGGGGACTCAATATTAAATCTTGGCACAATACAACCCCAAATTACACATGAAAAAAATCTGAAATAAAAAATACATAACATTCTATCCAGACTCTTCCATCATCTTCCCCAATGGCTTCCCTCGAATGCCGGAGCCAAAGTGCAGTCCTTATGCTGAATCCAAAACATTGGACATGCCGCGAGATCCAATGCTTCGGAACCAGTCCAAAACACACATAAATTGTTGAGAGATAGGAAAGAGGCTTTCAGGATACATTATAGGCGATGTGTTAATACTTATATTATTGTTAGGCAAGTGCAGTCTATAAAGGGCACCTTAGATCTACAATCAGAATTATCGAAGAAGCAATAAACCTCCTGCAAGGCGATGGGGTTTCCTTCGACGGTGGCGCCAGATGTCTCTGACCTCACCACCACTGAGACCCACGACCAGCCTCGTTTTACCCTCTGTGTTCCTCTTCCCTATCCAAGCTACCCCTCTACTCTCCCTTACGTTTTTACCAATATAGTTTTAAAAAAATCACTACATAGTAAATGCAAAACAAATCCAATGATACTCTTGTTTACAAAGCTATCCAATGGTACTTCGAAAAAGTGGAGGCCAGGAGTAATTTATAACAAATATATCCGCCTCTGTAGGATAGTAAATTAGTATGAAAAAATAAATGGAAAAACACACTTCAAGGATGAACTACATTATCACCATCTGCTGCTATGACAAAGCAAAGTATGAAAGAGAACTTTTAAACATCCTGATAAACCTAATAAACACGATTAACAGCTTACCTTCACTTTTTCTCTCTTAACAATCCTCTCACAAAGGAAGCGTAATAGTTCCAATTCAACCTGCCAAGAATGGGAAAAACATAATAAGCATATAATCCAAGAGTTTCTTCACCATCTTCAAGCTAGCCACTGATCAGCAGCAAGAAATACTATAGCATCAAGCCACTTTTTTTGTAAACATTATCAAATCCAAATCAGAGAAACTTAAGTGTTTCTTACTACTTGTCAGGTACCCCCTCTGTCCCCAAATGCACGTATCTCAAAATTCAAACTTTATTATCTTTGACTAACAATTAGCCTAATTATACTAAAATTTTGTATTACAAAAATAGTTATACTAGATTTGTATTTGAAATACTTTCTAATGAACGAACTTTTATTCTTATAAATAATATATTATGAGATAAATTGGTCAAAATATATTTTTGAAGACCACACCAAGTCAAATCACGCATTATATTCGAGGACGGAGTTAGTATGAGCATAGATGTTTTAGAATGCTCCTGATGCTTCTGTAAATCAATTCATGTCTATCTACACATAAAAATTATACTCAAAAAAAATGTTTTAAAGGTCACACAAAGGTAAAAGCACAAACATGGAAGATTTGAAGTTATGTTCATATGTGAAATTGTGATATCTACCATTTATTAGGACTACGACAGTCATATATATTCATCAAATACAGCCTGCTGGACACTACTTAATACTTATAATGATTTTCACCATGGCTGATGCTCTACCCGCAAATCAAGACACTAATACTTAAATCTAACGAAACAAGTAAGACTTGAGTGACGAGAGCTGTTTTTTGACAAAAGCACGTGAATTACAAACATCACAGCGAAGGTGGTGAGACAAACACGAAGTACCGTGAAAAGATTGGCAGTCAAATTAGTAGTACCTTAGTAAAACAAAACAAAAAAAAGAGTAGAATCTATAATATTTAAGCGCAATATTGATCCTTGTAGGAGATAAAGTATGTAAGTGGTGTGTTTACCCTCATTTGTTTCATGCTCTTGACTTCCTCAGGTCCATATTGTTGACGATAGGCCTGCACGAATTTCCATAGAAGGATGTAAAGGTAATTATGACATATAAGGATACAAATCTAGTTACAGGGTGAAGATACCAAATTCTCCAAAACAATTTAAAGTATCTCTTACCTTTCTCTGTTCAATACTGTGTCTAAAACAGTATGCTTTATGTTGTAACATATTACCCAATCTTTTTGTATTCATGTACAAACCAGAATCTCTAGCACACGAAGGATGGAAAGTAATTTGACAGTCTTCTGTACTGCACTGCATGGTTGAAAGAGAGAAGGTTAGCAAGTTCTGATTCAGTTGTGTACATTTCTAGATCAATAGGTGTAAAGGATACTCAAAAACTAAACCTTCAAGCATGCACCAACATAGCGGTGGCATATAGAGCATGCATCCTTATCCTTGTGATGAAGCCTCTCCTTAGGTTTGATTCAACAGCCAGAACAAAATAATAAGATAATTCAGTCATATTGTACTCAATATGGGCTTCTAGTGATATGATCACATAACTATGCATTGTAATAATAAAATAAATATGAAAGAAGATATATTTATTTGCCAATACAGAAATACTAAGAGCATAGCTAGAACAAGATAGTACCATTCCATCAACTGGATTATGCTGTCCTCTTCTGAATGTAGTCTCCAACAGCCACTAAGGAAAGTTGGGATAATTTAAATGAATAAATGTACATAAGCCTAAACAGCAATATGGAAAGAGGAAACTAGAAATCACTACCTCAGCACAGAAAGCATGAACCCATTGACCTTTCACAGTCTTTCTAAAAGCGCCAGATGTTCCATGGCATAAACCACACTGCACCAAACAAGCTTTCGTGCCATTTTGATCTGATAGTTCACCAGAGATAACAAAATCTGAGGGCATCTCATGGCAAAGTTCGCACTTCCATGGGCCTGTGGGATACTTCAGGCTCTGGTAGCAATCTAAGTGGACAGCAGCCTGCTAATCAAGCCAGTTAATAGTTGATGGAGTGCAATTTATTTGGGACAAAAAAAACAGTAAATGTGTATCACCTTGCAGCTGGAGCACACAAAAATACGGTTCAATACAGTATCACATCGCATGCATATATCACATGGAAGAGCACTTTTCTTGGAGAATTTTGCCAGATCGAAAATGCCGAAGTTCGTTTCCTCTGAGACTTTGCTATTGGAAAATGATAAATCCTTTGCTTGTGGTGATGAAGATGGTTGGCCAATTCTTGACGATCCAGCATTGCTTCTTGGCATACTCTGCAAACAAAAAAGAAGTCAATGAAAAAAAGATAATGCCTGACAAGAAACAACTGAACAAGCAAAGCACAGTGATAACCTCTCGTCTAGCAGATGCCACATTGTTTTCTGTCTCTTTCCTCACTGTTGCATTTCGTGAGGTTGGTACAACAGAAGGTGCAGTTGCAGCCAGGATAGCAAGAGCTTCCTTGTGCCTCCTCTCTGAGTTTCCACGCTTCTTAGCTTCCCTCAGATCACGAAGAAACTGATTCACAATGATATGATCCCATTTTCTTTTATTGAAAGAATCCAACTCGTAAGAAATATTCTGGACAACCTTGAGTATCAAATCTTCTGCAAGATATAATAGAGACTGAAATATCGATTCAGAAAGCTGAAGAAATATAAACACATCTAAGCAGTTCATTTTAGCACTGGAAATACGAATTATTAAAATAGTACTGCACCAGCAGGGGAATTAATAAAGCGGACAACCAAAACCATATTGTACACCTGCATAAGGAGACACTAATGACAAAGAAAAACTTACCATATCTCTGCTTCATAGAAACAACACCATCAAGTAGCCTGGATTGTAAATAAACAATTTCCCCTTCTATTTCATCATCAGGTGAATGCTTGAGAGTATCTGAGGATTTTGCTTTACAGACTTGATCCAGTGCAGCTTTGTCAGCTAATTGCCCGAGTTTTGCTGATGAACCACCAAGGTCAGCATGAAGAGAGCAAGATAACTCTTCTACTCAAATTCAGAGAAAATAACATTGATTTTAAGATGTGAAAAAAGAAACAAGCAATGGTTCTATTTAATTGACAGGAATAAGGCAGCAGGATTTACCATGATAACCGTTTTTCTGTATAGTTTGCTCCATGTTATTACTCCACAAACCTTGCAACCTTTTCTCAATGACAGGATGAATATAGCAGCAGTAACCATCCATGCTACATGGGGCAAAAGCAGTATTAAGTTATTTATCCATTCAAATTAAACAATGTCTGTAAGGGAGAACTATCAAAACTATTTGGGGACACATCCGGATTGAGGGTAGACATACTTGAGCAAATGCCGGTCAGAAATCTGATTTACATCAGGATCAGGACAACTATCAAAACCATTTTGAATTAAATCACCCCTATTAGCACTGTCATTTGCTGGAAAATGATGATCAATCGATGAAATGGCTTCCTCTTGTCCTGATTGAAGTGCAGCAGTGGTTAAGTTCTTACTTTCACTCCTAGGTGTACCTGTTCATAAATAACAGAAGAATCAATAAGTTTATAAAATGAATGAAAGCTTCATTGCCCGGTAGTTTATAATCTTCAAAAAGGGATAGAAAACATGTTTCTTGAAATGTATAATGTATAATATATGTAATACCCCTCAGATTATCATCCCTTAGAACTTAGAATCAAGATAAGTTCCTACAGACCAGCTGTCTGAAACAAACAGAGCCTAAGTATCACACATTAGACAGGCTGTACACAAACACAAAGTAATGATTGGCAAATGTTAGCTTATTCAGTCATGATCTGTTGAGAAAAAGAAAATAGAACTCCCATAAATATCGAGCATTGTAGCTACAAGAGAGAGAAATACCATCCAAAATAAATTGGTAAAGCCTAATTTCATATCAGGAAGCATACTATGTACAACAAACTTTAAACCTCATCCAGAC
Source organism: Themeda triandra (assembly GCA_018135685.1). Taxonomy (NCBI): domain Eukaryota; kingdom Viridiplantae; phylum Streptophyta; class Magnoliopsida; order Poales; family Poaceae; genus Themeda; species Themeda triandra. Next base: position 200,322 of record JAENPR010000147.1, on the reverse strand, counting down.
AAAATATAAAATAAAGACAGCATACCCACACTGGCACAGACACAGCCATTGTAGTATTACAGATAATGGAGGATGAAACATTATTAGTTATTACCTTGTGCCAAAGAACCCTCTTCCAATGACTTCACTTGAACAGAAGGTGCACGTTCAGAGTTCTGCAGCCACTTGATCATTTTCAACTTCAGATCAGGGGAGTAAGCAGTTGTCTCATCAGGCTGTAAAGGTGCGTTGTTTTTTTTCTCAAAACATATCAAGGGCGATAGTAGCATTGCATTGTGAAACACAAGACTAACACCATAGAGTTATGCATACTTATGGTTAAACTTATACCTATGAGTATAGTTTCATCTTAAATATTTATATGTACAGTGAAAATTTTGTTGGCTTGTACTGTTTGTTAATACATAGGACTTCTCAAATACTATAACGTAGACATTTAAAATCTCTGTTTTTATATATTCCAAAAAAGACATAAGCATCCTACGCAAAGAATAAAAAGTTGACAAGTTGTGAGTGAAAGTTCAAAACCGATGCTTATACCACCAGCTTGTGCTAAGATAAATTGAGATGTACTCCCTCCATCCCAAGTCATTCCAAGAACCTTGGAGAGTCAAAGCATCTCAAGTTTGAAATTATATAAAAAATTATGAAGATTTACGACATCAAATAAGTATAATATGAAAATATAATTAATGAAAAATATAAATATTGTTATTTTAGCATATAAATAAATTATGAAGATTTTCAAATAAGTTAATATTATAATTAATGAGAAAATATAAATATTGTTTTTTAGCATATAAATTTGGTTAAACTTGAGATGCTTTGACTCTCCAAGATTCTTAGAATGACTTATAATTATATGTCATTCTCGCTTCCCTAGAAGTCAGCTTTTCTAAACTTTGACCAATTATATATTAAAAAATAGTAATATTTGTAAAACATAATTAGTATCATTAGATAGATCATTGAAATACTTTCATAATAATCTTATTTGGAGATGTAAGCGTTGCACACATTTTCTACAAACTTAGTCAAAGTTGAAAAAGTTTGATCCACACACTTCCCCTAATGTCATCTATTTTGAGACGGAGGTAGTACGTACCAATTATTACATGGGCACACAACTAGTAGAAACACTGAGCGGCTTATGAAAACTACTGAAAAATCAAAAGCAAATTACCTGAAGAGCAGCTTCCACTGATTCTGAACAAAGACCCGGCTCTGATTCTATGTCAGCAAGACTGACCTTTCCTTGGTCAACTAGCTGTGTCGTCAGTGCAAATATACAAAATACAGTTAGATACAAAACCCCCACACCCTAATCTGGCTATGTAAGAGGAGCAAATACCTTTCTAAGAATTCCGGAAACATCTCCAGAATTGCTCATAAGATTCCCATCAGCAGAGGGTTGATCAACAGCCATATCTGCACTTTGAGTTTCTTGAGTGCTTCCAAGAGTGGACGGAATGGTAGCCACTTCAGTTGTCTGTGCTCTGTTTAGGCTGCAAGAACTAGTAGTAGTAACTGTGCTGTTCACAAATTTGTCCTTGTTATTGCGCGTAAATCTCACTTGCTGTTCATTCCCAGTAACAGGTTTTCCATCATGTGGCTCAACTTGAGCGGAGTCCAGTTCAGATACACTTTTGTCATTCAGTATGGAGCTGATGCTTTTGACAGCAGAATGCTTTGCACAAAAGGCTCGCATCTCAACCTATTAATAGTTAAAAATAATATTAAAATAAGAAAAAATTAATAATAAGCAATCAATTATAATGAACAGATTTAATAAGAAGAAAAAGAACTAACATTATCATGACCAAACTTCCCCCATATCTCAATCTGAAGCTTGAACTCTCTTGCACATATAGGATGGAAGGAAGTCCTGCATGCTCCTAAAAACCGCATGAACTTAGAAAATGAATGGATTTTTAGAACTATTATTGTTCAGATAAGATGTACAGAATACTCCCTATATTCTATTTCATTTTATGTTTTTGGCATTGCACGGACACCAAAACATGACTTTGAACACTGATTTGTATACTTAACATCCATAAATACTAACAACGAATTATACTTTTGAGAAAGCATTTTAATTGTAGAACTTTTAAAAGATGTTGATGTCGCAGATCTATGATTTCAAACAAAAAGGACAAAATAGTAGACTTTGAATGCATATTCATTAATGTGATGGTTCCCTAATACTAGCAAAAATAGAAAGAAAAATAGACATACTTGCTATTTACAACTTTCAAGGTGTACCTTTCAAGCTTCTCAGAGACAATTATATAACTTCACATTGTGTATTCAACTATTCATCATAATACAATGCTCACCCCCCAAACAAACCAATAGTAAAAAGGCAGAAATACGATAACTGAGTGTCACAGAGCATAGACTTCTCCCAGGCAACTACCAGATCATCCCCAGAATAATTACATCCTTATTTGTAAAAGTTTACCTTAGAAAACACTAGATCTAGAAGGCATGTAGAGCTCTATTTGTACAGAAACAAATGAACAAGGAATCACAATTAATAAACCAATTTGACTTGCATGCTAACTTCGCTAACAGAGATTTGCCACAGGACCTCGGAGAGGTAAAAAAAAAAACCACTACGCATGATCACTAGTTTGTGAAATTCAACAAGACCCAACATGATAGCATAGACCTTAACTGGTTCTGTGCAACTAAGGAAATCCTTTTTCATTGGTCAATTTGCTTTTGTAAGTTGTCAGTACTTTTTCTAATGATTCATGTTCCTAAGGTCCCTAAAAGCCTAGTACTGCATACCGGTTAGTTAATGAGAAACACTAAGTGGGTTGTCTATTCAAGTGCAACTATATCCATGCAACATAACTCAAATAGTCGAATGCCAGCTCTTTCACAAATATGGTTACATCCAAATGTTGATGGCTTTGGTTTACAATGGCAACTTAACGGGAGAAGCATGTTGATAAGACATCAATCAAGAAAATTCTTGAGTGGCATGGCATACAGACACCAAAATATATTTAAAAAATTGCTCTTAAAAAGAGTCAATACAAACATCGGCTTCTGAGGATATTTCTTCTCAGTTACATGCTGATTAGGAAGATTTAGATATTGACAAATGACACACTTAACTAGTTTAGGAACCCAAATGTGAATAAGGTCATGGAAGACAGTGTGGTATGGTGGTACAAGTTCAAGGAGTGCTGGTGCATTTCACTTTTATTTATTTATTATTATAAGGATTTTAAATAAGTGATAGATATTTACTTGTAATAATGTCATAGGGTGTGCCACAACATATCTTAAATTAAAGATTCAGGCATATAAGAACATCAGTCTCAGAGACAGGAGATGAATGTAGCTTAGTGTTAGAATCAGAGTGATTATGTTCAAAATACATACCATGGCTGCAGCGGACACATGCGCCATGCATAACCTTGCAAAGGCTGCACACCAGTTTTGATTGATTCTCTTGGGTATCTACTATATTGGTGACAGGCTCCATTGATTCCATGTCCTTGACATGAAACTCTGGTCTCCAAAGACTACAAAATAAATGTACAAATTCTTGGTTTCCTCCATCTGTGGATGGACCAGGGTCCCGTTTGAAAGGTTTCAAAGCACCTTTCTCCTTTGGACAGAGCACACAGGGCATTGACACAGTCCTGCAGGCATCACTCCGTGTCAACCTCCGCGGCATCCCGAAATTCCGGCTGCACCAAACACAAAACCAGAAGCGATCTGGCACAACATGCACCCCATAACACTTCTGGTGCACAGATATCTCACAGCTCTTGCAATGAAGCATCCTGTTAGACATCATGTCACTTTCTCCCAAACAACAAACATCGCAGATTGAACCAGCTTCACCATCAGGGGATGGCAGCACCACAAGCTGCTCTAGCCCAGCATCTGCACCTAAGAGCTTCCTCTTCTTGTTCGGGCGCTCTGAAGTGAGCACAAACCGCCCCCTTGCTCCTAAGAGCCAGCTCAGAGAAGGCCACGGATCCTCTTTGCATCCCAGTAAAACATTGCTATCAGTCCTGCTTTGATCCAACACGATTTCAACCGGCTGCTCCTCTTGCTGCACAATCACTTCCTGCATGTCCTGATCACAATTCTCTTTACTACTCTCATCCTGGGTGACCAACTCTACACAGGCTCCAATATCATCCAAGCTGTCCTGAACATCCCCTTTGCTCCTATCCAACTGCTCGTTGTGTTTGTCCAAATTCGAGCTCAAATCTGGGCTTCCATCCGCTTCAAAAGCATGAGATAGATCTGAATTCTCCACTAACTCCTTACTACTGCCCACAACTGGTACCACAAAATACGGATCAATCTGGCTGGGACAGAACTGATGCTTCGTCACCAATTCCTCGAAATCCTCCGCGGTGAACTCCCGGAAATAGGGCTCCAACTGCTCCCAGAAGCCCTTGCACCCAGGAGGCACTCGCGGGTGCTGCTCCGGGGGAGGCGCAGGCTCCGGCTGCTGCTGCTGCTGCTGGGGCTGGGGCTGGCTCTTCTTATGATTCTTCCGCACGTCGCCCACCGCCGCCCATCTGGCGACTCGGGATGGCAGCCAGGGGTCCCGTCCAACCGCCTCCTCCCCGTCGAACGGCGACCGCACACAGAGAGCCTTCCTGGCCTGCTCGCACGGGGTGACGGCGACGCCGTCGGCCGCCGCCGCCGTGGCCGCGGCCGGCGGCGGCGCATCCTCGCCGGACTTCCGGGGGGACGACGAGGGCGACGCGTCGGCGGCCGCGGCGAGCGGGGGTCTCCGGCGAGGCGCCACGGCGGAAAACCTCCGGCGCTAGGGTTTCTCTCGGGTACGATTTTTCCGGGGGAGTTCAGATCCGGGAGCGGCGAGAGGGAAAGGGGACTGAGGAGAGAGAGATGCTTCTGTAAAAATCAAAGCGCTTGTCGTTTGCCCCTCGTAGTGGGCTGGGCCTGCGAGTCGTGCTCTCACCTCGAGAAAGGCGCCTCCCGCGACGCCGCTACGCGCACGCGGAGCCAGCTCGCAGAGTCACCGACCACCCGGGCCCGCATGGCAGTGGGACGGTGCGCGTGGCCGTAGCAGTTTCCTCGGGGAGGGTTGACACCTCTCATCTGGATACAGTTGTAGCATCTGATCATATACAACACACACCAACGCCACACACACGCACATCACACTCACACCCGTACACAAGCAGACCTACAACTATATTCAGATCGAAGACACGCGTCCTTAGAGAGATCACCAGAGAAAACTCCGTAGACGACGGGCACGTCGTAGTCCCATTGTGGCTCCACGCGTTGAGTGGCTGCACCTGAAATTATTAAGAAACTACTGTCCTTAGGTGGGAAAATCACGTTCGAGCAAGCGCTCGAACCGTGACCCGCGGCCTCCACACCCGGAGGTCTCGCCGCTCGAGCTACGGCTCGGTCCCAGGGGAGGGGATATACCTGGTCCGCTGCTGCTCCCTTTCCCTTGCGCCGAGTCACGGGGCGGTGTTGCACGACGCGTGACTGAGCGTGGGCCCTCACGTCTCTACGTGTTCGCGGGTCCCACGAGTCAGTTATAATAATATCGCAGGAAAAGCGACACGGCGCGTTGTGTGTTGGGGGTCGTACGTGGGCCCATGGGCGCCCGGGCAACACGTACACACGCTGAAAGAGGAGACGGTTGCCACCGCGCTTTCACGTGACGTGATGCGGGTGGGTGGCGGGTGGGCCCGGATCTCCGTATTCTTGGGAGCCGGTGGAAGCCCAGGCGCCGGCAGTGGAGACCGGTTTAGTTGGGCTGAATAGGATCATCTTGGGACTTGGGCTAGGAATGACAATTGGGCTAAATTGATTTGGGCTTGGAGCCACGTTTTATGATACATTTGTCCTATGTGCTCTGTTTCAAAAGATATCTTTCCTTCTAGGCCGAAAGCTGAAGAGCAATCTTCTTTTTTTTTTTAATAAAAAACACTCAAAAAGTGCCTTACCTCCCTTTTTCGATTTTCATAGAGTTAGGGAAATTATATTTTAAAAAATTGGTAGAGTACAACCCTAATTACACAATAAAAACTGAAATTAAAAAAATATGTTATTCTTATAATTTTTCCATTGTCTTCTTTGCTACTAGCCTTCCTCAATATGAAACAAAGCCTTCTTGAGCACCGAAGCCAAGGTCCAGTTCCTTAACTTCTTATGGTGATCCGATGATAATCCCAAAATATTAGACATACCACAAGATCCAACATTTCAGAGTGCATTATCAAAAATAAAAACCCTTTTAAAATTCATTTTTGGGTGTGTATTGAAGTTTAGTGACGTTTATTTGGACGAAGAATTAAAGATGCCTAATACTCCTTCCATTCCCAATTATAAGTCACTTTGACTTTTTCATGTCCAGCTGCATACCAAATTATAAATCACAAATGCACATAAAGTCACATAGACTTATAATTTCGAACGAAGAGTACCTTATTGTATCGACTAGATAAGGTCATTTCAAGAACTTTTTTAAACCTAGCCTAAACTCACCCCCACGAGGGAGTTGAACTTTTTTTTCAAGATTAGGGAATATAGCCTTTTTTTCATTAAGCAAAGTGAATTACATGACCAGCTACGAGAGAATCTCTGTAGCACAAAATACAAACCGTTAAGGAAGTAGTGAGCTTTCTGCATGCTCAATTAATAGGTATAGGTATAGGGTGATGATGGCAATCACTCTCTATTTTTCTTTTTCTTGTTCGAGGGAGTCAACCTTAAGCCTCCTTACTAGAGCCAGCTAATTAACTCAGCTAGAAACTCATTCGCGAGTACATATCATACCCACAATGACCACAAGCAAGAGCAGCATCTGACGAGTGCTTGTTAGCCATCGATCAAGACTTAAAAGCGATTACAAAGATATTTTTCGAAATAGAACTAGAATTGGATAGGTTAATCTGACAATAATCCCCTGCAAAAACTTCTCTTAGTACATGTTCATGGAATTATAGAAAGTTTTGAATTATATATTTGTATATCAAATAACTAAGCTATAAATGCTTATTATATGATCTAAATTAAGTGAATTGTAATGCCATATCATCTCATTACTTTGTAACAAGGAGATTGATTTGTTCGATGTCAAATGGTAAAATTACTTTTGACAAAAGGTGGCATATGTAATATCAAATACATCTATATATGTAAATGAATAAATATACATACTTAACTACTAGATCGGTGGATCCTATAAAGCTGTATACGAGTAGACAGGATACGGCGAGGTGATACCCCGTGCTATATATAGTGCACACACATGGATATTGTAGCGCTAAATCTAACTGTAGTAGTCAGACCATCACGAGACCACTCTGTTTTCATGGATCTACAGCCTCTGACATCGCGTTGAAGGCCATTTCTATCGCGGCGGTGGCCGCGGACAGCGCGTCGGCCTCCCCGGACCAGCCCACGCCCGCGTCGGCGGAGCTCGGTCGCGGTTCCTCTCCGTCGCGGCTCCTCTCCGGCTGTCGCGAGCGCCGGCGAGCGCGGCTCCGACGGGGCTGGAGTCCGCGGCGGTGGCGGTGGAACTCTGCGGTGGTGTCTTTCCATCGCAGGGCGTGGGGAGCGCGCGGGGCCGCGGGCACACGATGAGCCGGGTGAAATTTTTGTCGGGGGAAGGCGCGCGTCTGACGGGGAACTTTTTACGGGGAGGCCGTGAGTCTGCCGGGTGAACGATTGCATTTACGGCTTTTTAGGTGTAGAGATTGGAGGTGTATATGTAAGGCAAAAATTCGTGTTGTTGTGGGATTTTTTAAGCGTTATCCATGATCACCGTGGCAGAAATATTTCTTTGTTTCTTTATGATTATAACACGAATTATTAATGAAAACAATGATTCATTTTCAGCAAAGCCTAACAAAACGTAGAGTTTGTTTATATAAAATGTATAGATACATCTATATTTAAATGAATAAACATACACTTAACTACTGGATCGGTGGATCCTAAAGCTGTATACGAGTAGACAGGATATGGCGAGGTGATACCCCGTGCTATATATAGTGCACACACATGGATATTGTAGCGCTAAATCTAACTGTAGTAGTCAGACCATCACGAGACCACTCTGTTTTCATGGATCTACAGCCTCTGACATCGCGTTGAAGGCCATTTCTATCGCGGCGGTGGCCGCGGACAGCGCGTCGGCCTCCCCGGACCAGCCCACGCCCGCGCCTATCACGGAGTCCAGGCGGCCCTCCGCGACGTCCGCGGCCGTCTCGGTGGCGCGGGCCACGGCCTCGTGCTCTGCCTCAGCGGCCGCCCACGACGCGCGCGCCTCGCCCTCGAAGAGCGCCAGGATGCCGTCCAGCCTCGCCGGGTCGAAGCCCCGGTCGTCCAGGGCCATGTCGGCCAGCACGGAGAGCTGCTCGAAGAGCGCGTCCATGTGTGGCAACTGGTAAGCGCCGTGTTGCTGTGCTCGTCCTCATGTTCATCGCCCTCCTGCTACTTTATATATACGAGACGGGTCGAGGATATGTGCTACGCTTGCGGAATAGGAGATTCGAGCACGGCGGTTGCGGACCAGCAATTGCAATTGCAATGCCTTTCGGCGACTTTTTCAGCAAATTTCCTGACGAGAATAGTCCAGCTTCGGAGCCTTTCTAGCACCGGTAAAGTACAGATATCATTTAAACAATTTATTTGCAGGAATGCTAACCCTTTATTTGGATTGATTCAACTATGCAAAGTAATTATAACTTGTATCACTAACTACGCAGCTGATCTAAGGAGTATGCTGTTCTGCCCCCAACCGGAAGTACTCAAGCGGGCGACCGCCGAGACCTTTGCTGTACGAGTAGGCGACGAACTCTCTAGCCGTGACGCTCTTGTAGAGTGGGGGACTGCTGCCATCCGTGATGGGTCCATAAAGCCTCGTCGACCTCTTCGTGTCCGCGTTGAAGAAGCACGCCACCGAGACCCTGGGCGTGTCCCTGCTCTTGTTCGCCAGGACCCGGTGCTCCACGCTCCTGAACCGGCCGTTGCTCACAAGCTGCACATCACGGTTCACGAGCAATGTCATCGATAGTTCTGAGCAAAATGGAGATAATCCAGGCGATGTGGAGAGTGGATGCCTGAAGAAAGTCGCCGATGTTGACGATCAGAGCGCCGGGCAGGGGAGGGGCGACGTCGACCCATCCCCCGCGGTCAAGGAGCACCTGCAGGCCGCCCATGCCGTCCTGCAGGAGGACGGTGACGAAGGTGGGGTCGGCGTGCCGGCCGGTGCCGAGGGTGAGGTGCGGCTCCGGGCACGGCGGGTAGTAGTGGCTCGCCACGCCCAGGCTCTCCGCGCAGCCCATCTCGCGCAGGTGGCCGCTGGCCAGCCCGAGCGACTCCGACAGCAGCTCCAGCACCCGCACCGCCAGCTCCGTCGCCGCGTCGCCGTACTCCAGCATGACGTCCCTGACAGCCTCGGGGAGCTCCTCCGGCCGCGGCGGGCCCGGCGCGAGCTCGCAGAAGAGGGTGTCGCGCCAGTTGGCCGCCGCCGACTGGAAGAGGTCGTAGTTGGAGCAGAACCTGACCCTGCGCGCGGCGTCCCGGGTGTAGAACGGGCGTTTCGCCTCCGCTGGCTGCTCGTTGAACCGCCGCACCCCGGCGAGCACGCCGGCCGTGAGCTCCCGCGGCACGCCGTGGTTGGTCACCTGGAAGAACCCCACGGTCTCGGCCGCAAGCTTCACCTGCGCGGCCACCTCTTCTCGTGCTGCATCAGCCGCGAGGTTGATGACCGGGATGACGATGCCGGCGGCCACGTCGTCGGTGGACGGTGGGGAGTGGGATGGGGTCGGCTGCAGGGAGTCTGGGGAGTGGCGGAAGATGGCCGGGATGGTTGTCACGCCCGCGTCCACCAGCCCCTTCACGCCCGCCTTGGTGTCGTCGAACGCTTGCAGCTCGCGCCGGCGGTCGTAGCCATAGCCGTCGGAGGCCACGCCGGCTGCCGGCTCGGTGGCAGACATTGATGGTGTAGTGTAGTAATTGGTGGGGCTCTGCGCGCGCGCGACGGGCGAGATAAGATAAGCGGGAGGAGGCTATCAATCTCTGTCGTGCTGGGCTAGGTGGAGGCGGATGCAACTATGCAAGTATTTCAGGACTTGATATTTTTTTCCTTTTTTGTTCCAGTTCAAAGGCGATGACAACCACCGTAGGATATTTTCGCCCGGGCAATGCACGGCTCCATTCCCACGGGACCATGGACCGTGTGACGAGCCATGTGCCATGGCAACATCTGGTCATCGTGGACTTCAGAGCAGGCCAGGCTGCTGCCGATGTTACTACAGTTTGGGAAAAATTGCAGATGCCGTTAAACTTGCAGACTGACTTGAACGGAGGGAGGTGCGTCATCCAAAATTCCAAATTGCGTTCAACCAAACAACAGCAGCCGGCACAGGTTTTCCCAAAAAGAACAAACGGCCGGCACCAGCGGCGGATGGTGCACCGTGCCGTGCCGCCGTGCAGGTGATGTCATGCTCCGAGTCGGGAGCGCAGAGAGCGACACGGGGGCCGCGACGGCATGCCGACGGAGTCGTCGCGAAACGCACGAAGAAACCGTACCCTTGTCAGGCTCGCGGTCCGCACGCAACTCGACACGCGCGTCGCGCCGCGCCCCGCTCCCTTCCGGACTCCGGAGCGCTGCCGCCGCTGCCCACTGAGCTCCTCTTCCTTCCCCTCTCTTCCGCCTCGGCTCCCTCCCCCATCTCCTCCCGATTTCCCGAGCCCCCGAACGAAATTCGAATCGCCCGCCTCGCTCGCACGCCGCCGCCGATGCCCTCGAAGCGGCCGTCCCCGCACGCCATGGACGAACCCTCCGCCGCCGCCGCCGCCGCCGCGCGCCTGCGCCCCGCCACCCCGCGCTCCAAGAAGCGCACCTCCCGCTCCAAGTCCCGCGCCCGCTCGCGGGACCGCCGCCGCGCCTCCCCGAACCCTAACCCTAGCTCCCGCCGCGACCCCGCCGCGCCCTCCCGCAAGAGCGACCGCAGGCCCAAGCCGCGCTCGTTCCCGGACTCCGCGACGCTCGCCACGGCCATGGCCTCGGTCGCCGCCGCCGCCGCGCGGGCCACGCCCCCGCCCCCGCCGTCCGGCGGGGCCGCGGGCCGCGGCAGCGCGGGCGCCGTCAGCAAGCTCTGGACCGAGGCCGACGAGGTGGCGCTGCTCACGGGCGCGGCCGCGTTCAAGGACCGCACCGGCATCGCGCCGCGCCTCCCGGACATGGGCCAGCTGTACGAGTCCATCAGGGGCTCCCTCGCGCCGCACCTCGACCAGGCCAAGGTGTACTACAAGCTCAAGCGCCTCAAGAGCAAGTTCCAGCACTCGGTGCCGGGGGAGTCCAGCACCGCGCACGAGCGCCGGCTGCGCGACCTGGGCGCGGCGCTCTGGGGCGCTGAGCTCGCGCGCGCGGAGGAGAACGCCGTCGCGGTGGCGGCTGAGGAGGCTGATGAGGATGACGCTGCCGCCGACGAGGGGTTCGCCGGCGGGGATAGGGAGGGGGGCGTCGAGCTTCCTATGGTCAAGGAGGTGCTTGGAGAGTACTGGAGGCTTAACGGGCAGACCATGTCGGGTGTGTCGCTGGAGAAGGGGCTGGCGATGCTTGGGCCGCAGGAGGCTAGTGTGGCCGAGGCCAAATGGAGGCGGCAGCTTGAGGCGGATATGCGCATGCAGGTCCGCCGCCATGATCTGGAGAAGGAGGTCTATGGCCTGCTCATCGATGCCATCAAAGGCCTGGGGCCTTAGCTTGGGTACAGATTTTACCATTCTCTGTGATCTGTGACAGAGATCGATTTACTTTTGTTGTTTCGATTGCTTGGACTAATTAGGCTGTTTTCTTTGCTTTGCTTATCATCGGTTTACAATTGGATTAAGGTGCTAATGCTGTTAAACTTACATTGGAAGTTGGCATGCTCGGTTGACTATTAATTAGTGGGATTTAGTTATCCAAAATCACCATGTTTGTTTGATTTACTCAAGTCATCTGGGTTGATTGTGTTGACAATTTAGTCGCTTTCCTTTCCTCTAGCCTCAATGGTAGTAGCCAATTTTCGTCCCAAAGCACACAGAATTATGAAATTTGCCATGCTTTTAAGAAGTTAGGTTATGTCATTCTTTTTTTTTACATTTACTTGCAATGTTTGTAGCATAATATTCGTTTGAAGGAAAATTATGGTGGTTTTCTTCTGTTTTTTTTCTTCTTTCTGTGGAGTCTTCTGGCTATTGGCTAAATTTTCATTTTTCATAGTTCAACCGTGCTTATCTTGTCTTTTTCTTTGCAAGGATTTTCTGGTCTTCTTTTGTTTACAAAGTGGAACTGTTTGGTTGTCTTTCTTCCTTCCAGAATCCAGAGCTCTAGTTTTCATAGTAAAATAGGCCATGACAAATTCATACATATGGCAGGTGATTGTTTCTGGAACTATCGAGCTCAAGTTTCTGTATCACAATATTAGTGTGTAGAATAGGTGTCGATCTTCTAGAGTTCAGCTTGCCAAGGATGCATTTTTTATTCATCATGAGTTTATATCATTGAATATGTCACAGAGTTATGCTTAAATTTTGAAATGATAGCTTGCTTGTTGTGATGATTCTATTTGACGTGTAGAATATATCTTTGCAGTTTGCTTTATTTCCCTTCCCAGTTTCACCCTCGATAGCAAAACCACCACTCTTATATCCAGAAAATTCATTAATTACTATTTTGGCATGGTCTTGGTAGGACAGGTTAGGTATTGGATTGTTGACTCTAAAACCAATGTTTTAACATGATACATTATTCTTGTTTTTTACTTATAAAGTTGATGCTTCTAGCATATCAGCTTTTAAAAATTTGCTAGGTTCTAGTTAGGTGATTTGTCTAGCAGGTGGATGCCTAGATAGTCTATATGGATAAGCAGAATATTGGATTTTCAGCAAGTTAGTAATCAGCATGAATAATGAAGAGTCTCATGAGCTAAATTGGCATAAGTAATTTCAAGCCAAAGACTGTGAAACTCATTTGTATATTTTTCCCAATCAAGCATGAACATTTCAAGCCAACAATCTATTATTGATGCTAAAAGTTTATTGTCCTCTTTGTGCATCTTGTGGTTTACGTCAAGGTCATTGGCAGCATGGTTGTTTCAGTACTCCTGTGTGAGTTGAATACACATTTTTTTTGTTTAAAACATGCCTTGTAGTTTACAATTTGGCAAAAGTGACCTGCTTTAAATATATAGATACCTGAAGGGAGTACCAATGTTAGATCTGGTTGCAGTGTTTGAAAGAACTAGTCAAGTATGCATATCTAATATGTTGTGTATGTGTTACATCTGCACAACTATTGGGTGCATTTGGAGGTTCTACTTGTGCGGAGGAATCCTTAAACATTAAACCTTTGTGATTTTTTAATAAAAAGAATGTACTTTGTGCTTGTATGTTGCCTTGGTTCTCCCTGATGCACAATCTTGGCTTGGCCATTTGATTTTGGAAGGATGGTACTTGGTTGGGCTTTGCAGCATTGCAAGACAAGGCAAACTATATTATGGTTGACATGCCGTCTATTCTATTGACAATTACAGTGTGTCTTCTGTACGACAGTAACCATCTAGTTTGTTTTCTTGACATGTCTTCTATTCCGTGGACAATTATGGTATGCCCTCTACTGTATGGCAGTCAACCATCTAGTTTGTTTCCCTAATGGATTGACAATAGACCTGTTGTCTCCACATTTTGGCAATTCGCTTTTGGTGTCCACCACTTATATTACTGAGTTGCGAACTTGCCATGCAGGGAGTTCCATCCTCCATAATGTTGAGATAAGCCACATGGCTGTGATTTCTCCCTCTTTTGTTTGTGTGTATTGTCTTTATTGTTGTCTCTTTTTGTTCTATTTGTTTGATGTGGGGTTGGCTGTGGTGGAGAATGAGATCAGTGCCAATTGATTCCGTATATTATTTATGGGATAAATGTTTCAGTTATATAGTTTTGTTTTGCTCTATGCTTCCGCCTATTCAGGCAACTCGTAGTATCCATGATAGAAGTAAGCACCACCAATCAAATAGAATATCTATACCAAAATAACAAAAATCCCACCTGAATACAGTGTTCGAAATCCTATGTTGTGCAAAATCCATGCCCTCTATTAGCTAGATTTACTATTACTTTTCTTTGTCCCCCTAAATTGACGTTCTAACACAATGTCTACTAAAGTTTAGAGCCCCCATGGGAGCGCACCAGAATGGGCTGCTACTCTGGCTCCTGTTGGAAGTTGAACCTCTATACCAAACGGTCTCTTGCAAAAGTGCTTCGCAGGCGAAGCAGGGTGAACGCAAAGCCGTCTTTTTGTGAAGACAGACGAAGCCCAAAATTGTGGCTTCACTTTGCTGATTGCTCCGTCGAGGGTTGCACAAGCAAAGGACTCCCATGCCTTCCTTTGTCATGCGTCACGCGCAAACCACCTTTCTCTCTAGTGGACTCCCGTTGCTCACGCATGCACCCCGCAGAAGCACAGTCACCGGGAACATGGTACGGTGCCACATTCCTCGTTCCGGGAATGTGCCTTCCCATTAACGGAATGCAGGGGATCAGTTCATCTCGACAGTGGAAAACCCTTTCTTAAGGAGAGCGTACCACATTCCTTGATCCTTGTTCCACGACCCCATCGTTCCAGGAACTTTGTGACTATGGGTGGATGTTGTTTGGCCAGAAGGCTATGGATGGACCTAGTGCCACTGCCACCACATTGGAAGCTATGATGGAATGGCCTTGCAAGGCTCGGTGTGACAGGCACGAGCGTGGTCCTGGTGATTTGACCTCGACTGGCGCTTGCTTGTAGTATCCCACATCGGTGGATGCAGAGCGAGGCATGAGGATGAGGTGATGTCATGACAGCCCCCCCCCCCCCCACCCCCACCCCCACCCCAGGAAAAACAAAATAATAAATACAGAGCAATACATATACATGTATTGTATATATACTTAGACCTCTGCCTTTTTCTTATTAATTATACTGTAAAGAGGCAAATGAAAAAAAAAATTAGAGAAAATCAAGTTCATAAATGAGTAATAGCTAGGGGCAACATGGACATTAGATATGTTCTTTTAGAGGAGGCAGAGCTTGTGTGTACCAGATTTGCAAGGTGTTCAGATAGAAAGCACCTAGCTACTCCTTGTTCTTTGTCCGCTCCCCTCCCCCCCTGAGGGCCCAACACACCCACCCCATTGAAGTTAAAATACAAAGCCTGCTAAAGCTTAAATCTTATCTCATGGATCAGTTTCACAAGGAGTTAAGATGGAAAACTTGCATCACTTTATGATACCCAAAGCAATTTGTTAATCATAATATCGGATTGCATCCCATGATGGGGCATTTTTACCTACCTGCCAAATATGTATTTCTTTGGTTTTGGTGTAGCTAAGCCATTTGGTACTCTTCTTTCATTTTGTCACGTGTTGTCACTTTTGGCTTGTCCTGTTCAGCAAATTCTAACTATATGCCATTGGTGAGGTCCGATCCTTACAAGTCCCTCTTCACTGCATGGGAAATCTATTGATGCTTCAACACTTCCTTCTTTATCTAGTTTATCTATTGATACTTCAACACTTCCATCTTTATCTAGTTTATATCATTTCTACAGCATGTATGATGTAGGCAGTTCTTCCTCTTGAGAACATTTGAATTTCCATGCCTGCTAGATTAGGCCTTGTGTGTGGAATTGTGCTTTGTCCATCTTTCTCTGATCCAAAACCAAGCTCGACCATAAATCCAATCGCCCTTAGGACGAAACAATTGCATGGAATTAGAGGATCGAATGGACGACCAACCATAAATGAAACGACTGCTGATGGATAACAAATCAAGGCTGAAGGAATCTGTGACGGACTCCTTGTTGCCACACCAGAAAGTAGTCGCCGCCCAATTGACCACGTCGAGGAAGACGAGCCTCTGATACCACCTGTCACACCCATGGTCGCTGCTGACATCAATCTGACGATGTGAGTAGCAAAAAAATAAATCAGAGGCTAGATGATCTAGGTAACATGAGGAAGAAACCTTCCTTTCCTGTTTGTTCTTTTCCTTTTCTCTATTTTCTTTCTTGCTCTCAAATCTCACCGTCCAGACTCTTGGAACATATACACATGTCTTCCACCTGGGTCCCATGGGTGGTTTTGCCCCCTGTCAGTTAAAGCACCGGGCACCTTGCTCTTCATCATGGGTGTTACACCTGGGGTATTACTACATGTAGGGCATCTAGTATTTATTGAATGCTGAAAAAGAAACAAAAGATATTACTTGTAGGGGAAGTAGCCAGGGCATTCAAAATAGTGCTCAGATGGGAACTTTGGGCCTGTCTTGTACTGACCCTGGCCATTCTGCCTGGTCCAGGTAAAAAATCTAGGTGTTGGATTTCGGACGCCTAGGGCTGGATTTGCTGTCTGTTCCAGGTTGGCTGGTCAGGACAGAATCAGTTAGAATCTGATAGGAGATATCAGGCAGTGCAGGAAATGATGTTTTTATTATAAAAAATAATGATAGCAAAATTGTTTTTAAGGAATCTTTCAGTGTATGTTCTGGTAACTTCTAGTTAGCAGTCATGGAATTTGCCTAAATCTTTGAGTTGAGCCTTAACTAGTGTGATACTTCATATATGGAGTTGAAGAGTCTTGTGAAAGCATTTTGGGGATAATTTTAGCACCATGAGTATCTTTTTTTCCTTTTGGATGGGTAACCATGGGGTCTCTAAAAGATCTTAATTTGTGCTCTGCACCAAATGAGCTAGTCTTGGTTCGTGTCTAAAGCAAAATGTGGTTGCATGACACTTGTTTTTGTGGTGCATTTTGTCGTGCCTTTTGTCGATCATTCTGTCATTTGTTCTTCATAACCTTGAATTGTTGCATCATTTGTTGCTTGATTTTGTTATCCCTTTGGTTAGTAACCGTTTTCCAGCTGAAAATTTACTAGACTAGCACTTCTTTCAGTCATATTTGTGCTGCTGTGACTGACTTCTAATCAACAAAACTGCCATTTTGGACTACTTTGTTTCTATATAGATCTGTAACCAGAGCAATTTTGTGTGAGGAAAAGTATCTGTAGTAATACTCGCATGCTTTAGTAATATCGCTGACCAAAAAATGGAGGGTTTTTATTAGAGCCTTTTCTTAGAGTAATTTACTTATATTAGATTCCCAAAAGGCAAAAACCATACAGTTATCACATGCCTGAATAAAGCTAAACAAAACTTGCTTCTTGCACATACTACAGTATTTGAATCAAGTAGTGACAAACAACAACACTTGTGATCTAGTTACGTTTAAGAGCCTAATTAAGAAGATCTTTCTGCTCATTTTAATACTCTCTATCTAGTGGCATTTTATTTTTTGTTACCAACTGTAATGAAAACAACTCTTTCAAAGCCTGTATTCAGATAATCTTAGTTATACCATAATTCTGATCGTAAGAAAACTGTTTATCTGCTACTGATGCTAAACTTCTTTTGCAGATGCAGCTGATGGAGTACATAGCTGGATACATAGGTGGGATGTTATTTTGTAGGCTGATCAACCCAACCTCTTGGTTGCTGACTGATAGGCCTAACACAGTGTGAGGTGCTGTAGGGGTTTGCACGAATCAGTCGTGTCAATTTATGTCTAGTTGTTGAACTATTCAATGATTGTCTAAGTCGCTTAGGTCTGGAGATGTTCATTTTACTAATCTATCCGAGAAAGCTTGGTCTATGATCAGACAGCTTTCATATCAATGCTACATTTTCTGTAAATCATTCGCCAAGTATTATTGCGATGATGATGCTGTGTTTCATGTGTAGAATCCAGTTTCCACTTGGTCAGTTCCTCTTCTTGAAATGTTGCTGTCTTGACTTGGATATCTCGCTGCATAGGTAGATTCTGTCTGGACACATGATTTGTTAGCGCTCCACTTGTTGTTGCCATCATGGCAGTCATATTATCTCATTTGCTCAGGGCACATGGTGTGTCAATCTTTTATAGCTTAGTATTTGAGCTTGAAGCAATCTAAACCAATTTGATTTTTGGCTACTTTAGAGCTAGAGTTTGTAGATCTGATCAGAGCTTAGTTCTAATACTACCAGAATGGTCCTCAATGGGGCCGACTGGTTTAACTGAGCCGAATGTTTTTTGAGCAAATACATGGCTATACTAAAGTCACAAAACATAAAACAACGCACAAACCAGCTATATTTACGCGAAGGATACAGATGAAAGCGGTCCCAATGCACTCTACATGTCCTTGGGGAGCCTGTCTACTTTGCGTCGATCAATTCCATGCCCAGGACAAGCACCACCTGTCGCTAGTTTTGGAAGGAGCTGCAACAGCGTTTCTGAAAACGTGACCGAAGAAGCAATAAACACCCATCGGCCGAGGAAGCACCCCGTGCACACCTGAACCTGGAATTGCCCTTGCTGCCGATAGGAAGGAAGAGCAACACCCCTCTATAAACATCGATGAACTCCCCTGAAGGCCAAACTCTCAACGACCTCAAGCCAAACACTGAGAAAGAGACGACAACATAGGTCCCAAATCCCAATAGCGCCACCACCATCTCTGGCTAGCAACACTAGGGAAGCAAAACCTAGATGGAACCTATGAGCTTCATCCCACATCAACACATCAAGGTAGAGCAGGATAAACCTTCGGGGACCATTATTGTCAGAGGTGATACCGACACCACTGCCACCGCCATTGGAGAAGCACAAGAGAAAGCCAACCATACATGATGACCTAGGATGCCAGGAGCTATTGGGAAATATACAATCTAGTAAACATACGTCTATAACCATTGTTATCCTAAACGGTAAACGGTTAGTCACGTGATGTTTAATCATTACTCAGGCTAATCGACCGTTTAAACAGACAAAACGACCATTTAAACGTGACAAATGGTCAATTAATTGGAAACAGAATACCATGCAACATTTAAATCGTATGTAAACCGGTCAAATGGTTGTTTAGACGAACAATGTCACAACTATACAAGGTTTACACAATAAGGAGCCAGGCTTCCCTCTTGACTACGATGCAAGGAGAGAAGACAGAGGGAGAGCGGTTCAGTGGTGAATCGATAGATGAAGAATGAGGTCGTCCTTGGAATAACCCGTTGGCTATCGTAATGTGCGGAAAGAATTGGTTTGTTTTAGTTCATGACCACAACTAGCCAAGCCGTAAGGTAGATGTGCCACAATTTCTGATTAGTATGTTTGGTTCCCTGTCGTGACTATATTGCACCACACTTTCTTAACAAGTATAGTGTGATGAAACTATAATTTGGGTAAGATTAGACGTGTCAAACTTAGGCACAAACCAAACTTCCACTTGCCGAGTCATACTATTGCACTTGCACCAAACAAAAAAAATACAAGCAGGAGTGTTGGACAGGCCCGGCAGAACCAATGAAATACAGCCAGGCTCCTAGGCTAGGCGGGCCGATTAGCCTGACTCAACCGTAGTCCAGCCAACCAAAGGGCCTCGGACAAGCCTGGTCCGATCTGTGTGCCGTAGACCAATCACGCCGCTTGTCGGCATCGGCCGGCCGGCGGCTTCGCCCCGCCCCCGCGCCGCACTGCTCCTCCTCCTATCCCTACGCTGCCGTCACGCGGTCAGGACAGGAGATCCCCAAATCTCCATCACTCCCCGATCCAATCCACAGTATAGCAGTCCATCCAGGGGAAAAACAAGAAGCAGCAGATGCAGGGCGAAATGGTGGTTGCCGTCGCGTCGCCTTCGTCGTCGCCGTCGTCGGCAGCGGCGGCACCACCCTCCGCCGCCGGCCGTCTCCATCCGACATACAAGGAGGTAACCTCCCTTCTTTTTCCCTGTTCCACCGTAGCCGCTGCCCGTCTTCCTCGTTGGAGCGAACACTGAATCTTGCTGCTGCCGCCGCATCTCGACCGATGCTGTTCTTGGATCGGACAGATGATCATGCAGGCGCTGGCGGAGCTGGCGGACCCGACCGGCTCCACCCGGGGCGCCATCGCGGGCTACATCGCGGCGCGCTTCGCCGGCCTGCACTCGCGCGCCCACGACGCGCTCCTCGACGTGCACCTCCGCAAGCTCGAGTCCCACGGCCAGCTCCGCGCCGTCGAGGGCCGCTACTTCGTCGCCGCCCCGGGGGGGCAGAAGCCGCGCGGGCGGGGGCGGCCGCGCAAGCACCCGGACTCCGGCGGCGCTTCGGTTCCGGTTCGGGCGTTCCCGGGCGGCGGCGGCACCCAGAAGCGAGGGCGTGGGCGCCCGCGCAAGAAAGCTTACTCGCCTTCGCCGCTGCTGCAGGTCTCTCCGTCTGGGGTCGTCAAGCGGGGCCGTGGACGCCCCCGGAAGGTCCCTCCGCCTCCCTCTTCTTCGCCACCGCCGGGGGCGAGCGGTCCACCGAACGCCCCTCTAGACCCGGTGGGTTCCTCTCCTTCACCTCCATCATCTGGGGTCAAGAGGGGCCGTGGACGCCCTCGGAAGGCCCTGGTCCCGGTGCGCTCCTCGTTTTCGCAGCTGCTGGGAGCTATCGCTCCGCCGCCGCCGTCGTCCGGGGTCAAGCGCGGGCGCCCGCGCCCGCGCAAGGACGCCTATCCTGCTCGGGCGCCATTGGTGGCAGGTGAGCAACCACAGAGGAATGCCGCTAGTCCTGTCTCGCCGCCGCCTGCTGCCACGCCCCATGGTGGTGAGAGGAAGCCTGTCCGGCCATTCAGGGTTGCTGTTGATGTCAGTGCTCTGCGTGGCTCCCCCATGAACGTACCATCTGCCTGTAGTAACGGTGTGGTTGGTGGTGGGGAAGAGAAGATGCAACCTCAATCTGTGCCGTCTGAGGGTGCTTCGGTGGCTAAGAGAGGGCGTGGGAGGCCTAGAAAGGAGATGAAGGGATTGGATAGTGTCCACTTGAAAGCCACACTGATGACTGAGCGTCAATTTTTAGCTGCACAAGCTGCAGACCAAGCTGGGGCTGTCCAAAATGAAGTTGAAGCTAGGGATTTGCAATCGTTAGGTACTCCTTTGACAGAGAAGAGAGGCCGTGGGCGTCCTAGAAAAAGGCCGTTGGAAACCGAAACTTCAGAAGCAGGGGTTTCTGCATCAGCAGTGAAGAGAGGGCGTGGGAGGCCAAGGAAGGAGAAGACTTTAGAAACTGGGGACTTGAAAGTTGCACAGATGACTGAGGGTCCACATGAAGCTCTGCCTGCACAAGCTGTAGACCAAACTGGGCCTATGCAAAATGAAGTTGAAGCTAGGATTTTGCAATCCTTGGGTGCTTCTTTTACAGAGAAGATGATGATTGAGAGTCAACAGGAAGCTCTGACTGCACAAGCTAAAGACCGAGCTGGTGCTGTGCAAAATGAAGTCGAAGATAGGGATTTGCAATCCTTGGGTGCTCCTTTTACAGAGAAGAGAGGCCGTGGCCGTCTTAGAAAGAGGCCGCTGGAAACTGGAACTGCAGAAGCAGGGGTTGGTGCATCCACAGTGAAGAGAGGGCGTGGGAGGCCAAAAAAGGAGAAGACATTGGAAACTGGGGACTTGAAAGTTGCACAGATGACTGAAGGTCAACATGAAGCACTGCCTGCACAAGCAGACCAAGGTGGCCCTATGCAAAATGAAGCTGAAGCTTTGCAATCCTTTGGTACTCCTTTGATGGAGAAGAGAGGTCGTGGGCGACCTAGAAAGAAGCCCTTGGAAACTGAAACTGCAGAAACACAAGTTGATGCATTGGTGAAGAAGCGAGGGCGTGGGAGGCCAAGAAAGGGCAATCCCTTTGAAACTGGATCTGTGGAAACTGCAGTTGAGGTGTCTAGGGACTCGACAGAAGATGGGCCTGAAAAAGACGGGGATCTTGTTTCAGGGAAGAAAGCAGAAACTCAAGGTGTACTTTCGGTTGAGGGGATGGACAATGACCCTGCTGATGTTGGATGTTTGGTAGTGTCAAGAGAGGATGTTGCAATTGCTCCGATGGATGCTGGAGGTGTGCTATTATCTGGAGAGGAGGCAGCCATTGCTCCCATGGATGGTGGGCATGCAACACCAAGGGTTGATCCGATGGATGTGGGCACCAAGAGTCATTAGTGATCTGATGGTGGCGACAAAAATAGGGCAGACCCAGTGCCGGAGACTCCCACATGAGTGGGGTCTGGGGAAGGTGAGGCAAGCCTTCCCCGACCCCGAGAGGCTGCTTCGAACCCACGACCTAGTGACTCGGCGAGACAGCTCTTGTCACTGCACCAGGCCTGCCCTTCTTGATGGTGGCGACAACAACAGAAAAAAATAAAATGAAAGAATGATAGTACCTGATATAATCAATAGACACACTGCAAATATTGCTATATGTTTGCACCAAGTTGATTACTCGTATGTTTTTGAGTAGTTCCATTGGGACTTGCATTTGATGGATTTCACTTTAGGGTTGGATTTAAATATCTTCTTCTTTCGTCAAGGGTTATAACATTTGTGCTTTGTTGCTTGTACTGAAAACTAGCCATGATAAGATTCATTTTTCAGTTTCAACATCTTTCAGTGATATGTTCACATAATATCTCTGTTTTGTGCTTTATTTAATGTGTCTGTTGGGTGTTTAGTTGGAGGAATGGGCTGTGTTAGTCCACTTTTGCTTCGTTCAGTCATTCCTCATACTCATAAGCTTAGAGTACTTAGTATAAAAAGTTAAAAACAAGGCTTTGTGTCATCTGAGTTAAATTTATAGAATGATACGATGATATACCAATCCATTGAGGTTTCTCATACCAACAAGTCAACAGCCCCTATATATATCAATAGGTTCCCATTCAGGGCATCTAGCATGTCATATTGAATTTGCAAGTTAATTTTATTACAATTATAGAGTAGTATATTATATTGTTGCATTGCAGTGTTAATGTGTACCTAAGTAAATTTGAGCAAGCATGATATCATTTATGACTTAACCATTGACACTGGGTCTTTTGGCAATCAATGGTGAAGCATTCTGACATGGATTTTGGTTCTGTTCAAGCAAATATTTCTTATATGTTCAGCAGCAACCTATTTTGCGATGTTTCTCAGTAATAATCATTAACAGATAATCCCACTATTTTTTTTGCTCGCTTTGCTTATAAGATGAAAAAAATGCTATTCCCCTGTTTCTGGTACCTACTGCTGGTGAATCAAATATCTTTCAGGTCATCCACTGCATGGGACTGGAAACTTAGTGTAAGCATGTACCTAAATGGCAATGAAATGTCTTTAGGTGCAATCTTTTTGCAAACTGAATGTCATGATGAGTTGAGGCATGTGGGGTGTCAATCATGATAGAGTGATCTCACAACTGAATGTAAAGTAACCCAATGTTACAGGTTTTGAATAGCAGTGGCATCTATTCGTTTTCTCTAAAGTCTCACCCAGTATTAAAGTTGCAGTTGTAACCACAGCAACCTGAGCTGTGGTGACACATAAAAGAGGAGCTTGTACAGAAGCACAGAACAGAGAGGGACTATCATACCTTTGTTTTCCATTGAAAATGTTGGTTAGTATGGGGCTATTACGTTTCTACCCTTATTTTAAAGGCTAGTTTTGATTTTACCTTGTTTTTCGCCATGTTGCAATTTTACCCTTGCTTTGTCAAAACGAAGCTTCAACTTACCCCTACTCCGTTAACAGCACTTGACGGTGTTAAATAGGCTTGGCAAGGACAATTTTACCCTTGCAAAAATACCCTTACTTTTATAACTTTATTGTGATGTTACCCTATTTTCTAAAAAAATGATAGCAGTATTGAACAAATTGTTACTGGGTGACTATATATTCGTCGACAGAGTTAACAATGACAAATCTGTCAATTTTTTTTTTTTACAAATCAACAACTAACAAGTCAACAAACAAACAAATTAGTAAAGCAAAAATCTGTCGGATTTGCAAAACCCATTAAAATTAGCACAAAGATCTGAAATCCAATATCATTCAACCACTTCATCGCACGGAATGCACACCGCGTTGCTCTGCATGCCGTACCTTCTGGCCACGCAGCTTGCTCTGCCGCAGCGCGTTCCCAGGGCCTCAGCTTGCTCTGCCGCAGCGCCGGCGCCAACGACGGTGGCTACTACATCATGCCGAGCACCGCCGCGCACGGGAAATTCAGGCCGAACGCGCACGGGTCGCAACGGAAGGACAAGGAGTAGCTGTCAAACGCGCGCGGCCCCGGCCTCCCGTCACACGCCGCCATGGGCGCCCGACGCGCGCCGCCGCACCTGGCCTCCCGCCTCCTCCACGCCGGGCCGCCCCGCCGCGCCAGGCCGCCGCCGTGCCACGCGAAACCCTAGGCTGCGCGCCGCCCAGGCCCCTGCCTAGCCCATCCGTGCGCTGCGCTGCCCGGCCAAGCCGCGCCACGCCGCTCGCCGGCCGCGCCGCCCAGCAGCGCCACTGATCTGCCGCGCCGCCAAGAAGCGCGAGGGGAAGACCGATACGACACTTGGGGACGAAACAGTACGGGTGAGAAGAGACAGAGGCAAGGGCATTTCTGTCCTAAATTTTGTTATCTTGGTCTTTTCTCTCTTTGTTTATTTTTTCTTTTGTCAAAATGACTAACAGAGTTAAAAGAAGGGTAAACTGAGCGTTCATTTTGATAAAGCGAGGGTAAAAATGCAACATGACAAAAAATGAGGGTAAAATTAAAACCGACCTTCAAAAGAAGGGTAGAAACGCAATAACCCCTTATATTTATCGTAGTGCTATATTTGATGCTGCACTTGGTGTTCCTTTTGTTTTGGTACACAATACATGGTCAAGTTTGACCCTTATATGTTTGAAACTAGTAAGATTAGCTCGATTTTGTTGTTATCGTAATACATGTTTTTTCGGTTTCCAAATAAGAACAAGATGCCATTTTAAGAAAAATGATAAATAAAAATTCGTACATAGTTTTTGTGATAGGTAACTTGCATTAATTCTAATGGCAGCTTACATCAATGAGATCCAGATGATTCCATTCTACACTTCATATGATGTATGCCTCTTTAATTAGGCATCTGTTTGCATGGCTTACATTTGAGAAGGAAAATATGCATTCCTGAGAACTGTTAAGAGTCCTAGCCTGAGTAACTAATCTGGGTGCTGTCTTTAATTGTGCCTACTATTTTCTGAACATGTTGGATTCCTTCATTGAGCTGTGTAAGTTCGTTGGTGGCATTCTCTGTAAGTTGACTGTCAGACATGTAGTTAATGTCTTGTGCTGTAAGTCTTAACATTTCTTTCGCTCGTGCTTAGGGGTCTCTATGCTGCCTTGTGTTAACCCCCTAAGGCTGCCGATTTGGAGCAGAAATTGTCGTCGTCAGGTTGTAGGGAGGGGGAAAGCGGAGCATGGATTCAGTCTTTGACGGTTTCCACTTGTTCGCTCATCATCACCAGATCGTTTCATTTGTTTTGGCACCAGATCGTTTCTTCTGTTGAAGCGACTGCCATTCCTTGCCTTCCAAATGTACCAGAATCTTGTTAGTGCATTCTGTAGAGAAGATCTGGAACCGCAGGTTGGGTAACTTGATATATGCATTCCTGCACTCTTCATCCTCATCCTCATCAGGTGTCATTAGATAAGTATGAAGCAGTGGATCAGCTGCCCTAGTAAAGTCACAATCAAAGAACAGGTGTTTACCTTACATAAAGTAAATAACAGGTGTTTGTCAGCTTCTAACTTGCACGACCTTTTGAATAGTTCGTCAATGTGCTTTGTGAGTATTAGCAGTCGATCTCCATGCTCTTTGCCTCTTTTTTCTTTTTCTTTTTTTTTTTAGGGGGAGGGGGACAGATGTGTACATTCTTCTCTGGTTGTGCATTATTGCCAGTGGATAATTCTTGCTCTTGAGTGTGTACCGCCAGGATTAGCATAAAATTTGTGACCAAAAAGAGCTGAAAAATGAGGTCAGAGTTCCATGTGAAATAATTTGCACCATAGGTATCTGAAAAGTCAAAGTGAATCGATGCATGTAGCCCACAGTGGAGTTCTATTGAACTGTAAATGACTAATCGTATCAGGTGTGGGTGCAGTGTGTATAAACCCCACAAAGATCCGAATTGCAGCTTCATAAATGTTAGATTTGTTGTTTCACAAAAAAAAAAAAATGTTAGTATGAAGCAGTGGCACAGTGGCAGCAGCAAAGTTGGTTAGTTGGCGAGCTCGCCCACCACCCGGACTCAAATCCCCTCCTGAGACGTCTCTGCTCTCTCTCGTTTTCGATAAGGATGGTCTCAGTGGCCTACATTGTACACTGAACGAGTGTGCGAATTCACCATCATGGCCAAAGAAAGTCGCACAACGACACAACCACGCCTTGTTTGCCATTGGTGTATCCAGCACTAGTCCGTCTGTGTGAGGCGGCGTACTTATGAAAGACGAGACAGTCTTGCATTGTTTGCCATCAGTGTATCAACTAGTAGACTCTTTTTGTGATTGTGAGCGTACCTGTCAGCAGTCACTTCTACATGTACACTCTGCACGTCATGCACGTTGACAGTTGCCGTGCCTCAAAGCCTAGGCTGTCTGAAATCTCTGGCTAGCTGCTATGGATTTTCCTTTTGTGTGCGTGTGAAAAATGTTGACGAGTCAGGTCGATTTGATCCGGTTCATATGGTTGCAATGCAAAATCGTGGCTCAGTGGACATTGTGTTTACACGGTCTGTGCCACTTATGTGCCTGGATGCAGAAAGAGGACGTACAGGGCAGCATGGTAGGATCAAATGTTAATGTGAACTATTTTTAGAACCAGTATATTTGTAGCTGAACCATCAAAATATCAAATCATCAGCCAGTATTTTGTACTTACAAAAAATCATCGATGACTAGGTAGTGCCAGTCACTGACTGACTGTCACTACTCACTAGCTAATTAATGGGCTGGTGATGTAGTTTAATTTATCCAGGGTTTACCGTCAATTTGGTAAGCAAGGACACAGAAGTTGATGGAGTAGAATCCTAGGACTCACCAAACTGGACAAAGACAACCTCCCAGGTGTCGTCAGGACTCAGGACAGACTGAATCCATGTGTGCAGTGTGCTTATCTGAATCTGTTGCTCTGCCAAACTGAACCCACTCAGTAAATTGCCATATTTATTGTGTTCAACGACTGTAGAAAACATCACAAACCGATCATAACTATGTTCCGGAACATTTTTCTTGCATGCACCTGTTTGCATCAGAGGAATCACGTCCAGGGATCGATACCTGGAATTCTGAAGCCTGAGTTTTTCAGAGTTATTCGATCCGCGCAGTTTCCACTTTCCAGGATTACGTGATCTTCGTCCACAAGACGACGGCCATAAATCCTACTGCGTCAGCAGAAGATATGCACTACTCGATGTGCATATAATACGCATCATTACCATGCTGATTCCAGAGAAGTATATATGCGTGGTTGTCTGCACTAGCAATAACAACACGTACTACCACCGGCGGGCCACCAAATGGCCTGTCAGGAACCAACAAAAACATGTTGAGCTACCTGCAAGATCGAATCACAATCATAATTGCACAGCGCAAGCTTCCATTTCCATCGGCATCTATCACTGGCAGTACCTATCTAGCATGGATTCGCAGCGGCGTTGATTAGATTGAGAGACGTAATCTCGTAGTAAATCATGCGGCGAACGAAGGCACATGCAGCCCAGCCAGTCGACAACATAGTATTTATTCTGCAAGAACACGTACGGCTTGATTCCCTGGCCGAAACAAGCCTGAACGGGCGCCTATATATCGAATCATGCGAATGCAGGCACATGCAGATGCAGCCGCACCTGATGCAAACGCACCTGATGTCTGATCTCTGATGATGTGCGTCAGTGCCTGCGAGGTCAGCGAATCGAAGCTGCGAGAGACAGATAAACTCGATCCTGTTCTATTTTGTTTATCATCAATATCAATATAAATATAGTATCAATATACGTATATAAATATAATCACGTCAGCTTTATTAACACCGCCTTTTTCTTGAAAAAAAAGGAACACACGGGTGCAGGAACGAGTGCCCCGTCCGAACGTTCATGCTGTTTCTCGTGGGCAAAATGCAAATGGCGTCGGCGTCGTGGTTGCTGACATCTCATCAATCAGAGCTTTCTGGAGAGGTCAACAGTAAGAGAGACGCATCGGCTGATCGGCATCGATCGCGTAGATAGAGTAGACAGGAGCTATAGATATAGGTTTCAGATTCCCATGCAAATGCAATGCAGGAGGCCAGGACCAGGAGGAGATGGAGATCGACGAATCGAAGAAGGCGATCGATCGAGCAGAGGAGGGCTCACCGGCTCAGGCTCCAGCCAGATATGATATGCGAATCCTCGCAGGAGCGCACCAAGGACCACGCGCCTCTACGAGGAAGGACTCATCAGCAAGCACTAGCCGGCCGGCCGGTCGATCGCCGGGGCCTCCATCTCGGTTGATTTGATTGCATAATTGATAATTGTTAGGTGAATGATCGAATGAACGCCCGGTCTGTGGTCTGGTCTTGCCATGTTGTTGCCAAGAAAGGCGCCACTCGTTGCCCCCAGCGACCAAACTGCTCGATCTCTTTGGTTTCGATGCGTACGTAAAGCTGGATCAGGAAAAGGAAGAACGAGAGATATGCATGCTTTTCGTGTGTTTGCTTTGGGCAGATGGACGCCTCTGCGGTGCATCTGGGCCTGCACGTTTGCAACACTGGAAAGGTTTTGGGTTGTGTTTCTCTTTTTGTATTTGAAATTGAAATTGAAAGGTTTGGGGTATTAATCATTGTGTTCTGTGGATGGATACAACAAAAAAGACAACAATAGTTTGTTCTATGTTTCTTTATATGGAAGAAACTAGTACACAATATTTTTCCATCCCTCTAATAGTAAAGTGAATACTATTTTTCTCTCCAAGTTTGGATTTGCTGCTTGGCCTGTTTGGATGTTGCGGTTTATCATAAAACAGTGGTTTTTAAGCTAAAGAGACACAAAACCGTGGTCTAGAAAAAAGCGGTCAAGGATGGAGTTTAAAAAGACTTTCAACAATACCATGGTAATCAAAATCATAAAATTTGTTACACCCAAACACTTTATGGCACTCTAAAACCAAAGTATTTCACAAAACCATGATATCTTTTGAATACTCCAAAAATACTTTGTATCCAAACAGGGGCTAACTTTGCCACTAGCTAATCTTAGTCATGTTTGTTTTAGTATTTCAGACACCAGGCATTTGTTTACAAACTACCACACAGTTGTGACAAACCACACTTTGTTACTACTAGTGCTGATCTGGCCCTAAGCTTTTTGACTAACTTTATACACTTGTATAGTTATTATAGGAACGGAACTAATAATTGTCCAAAGATTTCTGAACTTTAGGAACAGAAGCAACAATTTGCCAAGCATTTCTGAACTTCTCCATCTACATACAGTTCTCCATCTTCCCCTCGACCTCCTGCTCGTGTTATCCTATTACTTTCTTCTTCCTTGTAATCAAATTTGCTCTTTGCATACGAGATTCATGCACAGCAATTGCTTCGATCTTTTAGGTTGCGTTATGCCTTAAGTAACCTAGCTAGCTATTGCTCTCCATCTTTGGGAAGGAGGAAGAGTTGGGGGGCAAACTCTTTCTCTCTTTTTTTCCCACCTTTGGTAATAGGAACAGGCGGCGACGACAGGTCTGCAAAAGGAGTGACCTCAGGGGTGGATCAAAGCTTCTACACTCACAGTTAGAACTGAAAACACGGGATGACATGTACTCAACCATCCAGCTGTGTCCGAAAGGTGATTTTTAGATGATGGATATAGTACAGATATTTATGCTGGATATCGACAAATATTTTCTACATATCCAGAAATTTAATCCTAATATCGAGATAGTCAATCCAACATTTTATATTTCATAGTTGTTGTTTTTTTTTGAAATATAGCACAAACACAGACGTTCACATACTTCTAGATATATTCATCATATGAACTTATGCACACATATAAGCACTTCAGAAAGACTAGGTGGATTAGCAGATCTCGAGGTTTTTAGAATCACTACATGTGTCTTGTTGTCGATGAACACATATCACCTACTCTTGAAAGAGTAACGTCATGCTTACAGATGTGGAATGAAACTAAAATTTTAACTTAACTAAAACCATCAATAGATTGAGATCTCCAATGGATTATTCAAAATAAGCAATGGACATGCAGGTTTAGAATTCTAACTTCATAAAAATTCTAATAAATGCAAAATAAATACGAAAAATAATAAAATATATATTTAAAATTCACAAAATAAATGATCTACAATATCAAAATAAATCATAAAAATATGGAATCTAAAAGAAAACATGTAGGGATTGACTAAGAGCAACTCCAACACTACCCTATATGCACTTGGCAAATCCTAATTTTTGGCAAAACATGAAAAAAGCTCCTCCAACACTACCCTATATGCACTTGCCAAAATAGGATGCTTGGCAAAAGAGGGGGCAAACGGCGCATATATGCGCTCGTTCCATCGGTTTGGCAAAAGCCCGGTCCCACGCGCTGCCCCACCGCTGCTCTGCTCCGCGCGCTGCCCCGCCGCCGGTCCGCCCGCGCTGCTCGCCGCCGGTGCCCCGCCGCCGGTCCGCGCGCTGCCTGCCGCCGGTGCGCCGCCGCTGCTCCGCGCGCGCGGCCCGCCGCCGGTCCGCCCGCGCTGCAACGCCGCCGCTGCTCCCCGCGCTCCCCCGCCGCCCGTCGGCCCGCGCTGCCCCACCGCCACTGCGCCGCCGCTGCTCCGCGCGCGGCCCGCCGCCGGTCCGCCCGTGCTGCTCCACCGCCGGGGAGGTGGTGGTGTGGGTCAACGGGGAGGATGCGGAGGAGGCCGGAGGCGTGGTAGACGACAGCATCTTTGCTTTGGGGTGCAAATTTGCCAAGTGACCCTCCGAATTTTTACAGGAATTACAAAATAGTCCGAATTTGCCTAGTCCAAATAGCTTACTGTTGGAGAAGCTTCTTTTTTTCACTTGGCAAATGAGTTTTGCACTTGGCAAAATCCGAGATTTGCCAAGTGAAGAATAGGGTAGTCTTGGAGATGCTCTAACTCTAGCAAGTTGAGGCAGTGCGAAACATATACTCGATGGTAAACACCTTTTCTGTTCCTGCATAAGTGCATTGCTTGATAGACTGACACTACGACTCCAATGTTGCCGGCACAAGAAACACTAGGCAATTAATCAACACCGACAAGGACACAACTTTGCTCCCAGATGCTTTACCCGGAGCCGAGGACAGCAGATCAGTGGATGGTCGACTAATTATATATGCACGCACAGTATTCCTCGAATATGAAACGAAATCACATAGAATCTTGTTCTGCAATGGAATATAATATAATGGACTTTGCATTGGGTGCACGAGTGACTCGGATCCATCGATAGCGACACCCCTGCAGCCGTCTCCATCGAGCTCAAGATGATGCACAAGATGGATCTTAGCTTAGATAGGGAGTATATGACACTACTAAATAAAAATGACGATAATACCTCCGACGGTGCAATAGCTAGCCGACAAAAGAAATTAGAGACGATAGCTCTGGAGATTTCCAATAGAGGGTGGAAGCAGCTGTATCGTTTGCTCTAGTTTCCTAGTCTATATTAAGACTTTGGCTCTCTTTGTTTCGATTGTTTACCGCACTTTTGTAATAAGGGTTGTGTACATCCAGCCGGATGTAAACTATCCTTTTTCTAAAAAAGCTAGCCGACAAAATGAAAATTATCGATAAAAATCGACACCGTCAGAGAAATCTTGGTTTCTAATAGTGGTATATATATGGTACCTGTTAGAGTGTGTATACTTATTCGCAAAAAAAAGAGTGTGTGTGTGTGTGTGTGTGTGTGTGTGTATATATATATTATATACAGAAGGCCGTCTCAAATAAAATATATTGTTATATGTCAGCGCCCTCAAAGGCCGTCTCATATAATGACACATGGATTTTTGATGATGTGATAGAGAGAAAATTAAAGTGAGAGGAAAGGGGGGTTGTTTCATGAAGCAACTATCTCATTGGCAGGAAATTAGGACTGTAATATAACTATTTTACTTTACCATTATATGACTTTACCATTATATGATTTAATGTTGTCATGTAACTCACAAACTTTTCATCATTGTACACAAATTAAGGATAAGTAAAATATTGTAAGCTAGCTTTAAATACAACTAACGGTGTAGTTAAGAGTTCATATCAAATATAATTAATATTATAGCCAAATTCAAAATTAGCAATTTGATTTCTACACGAACTATGAGAAGAATATTATGTTAATAAGGAATCCACATAAAAAACAAGTGGTAAATAGTTACTAGAATAATAAATATAGAGAGATATATTCATATTTCTTCTATTTATATTTTGATTAGAATGGAAAATATTTAAACAAAGAAAGTAAGAAACACATACATATTAATTCATTAATTAATATAAAAATCCTAAAAAAAGGCATCACATTTGTTGTGGTATTAGTTTTGGCATTCCAAAATTAATTTTAAACTACCAAACAAGTTTGTTATTAATACCAAAATTGTAGTGGTAGAACCAGTGTACAAGTTTGTTGTTGATAATTTTCTTATTTTACTAGTTTAGTAGATCATATTCGGAGGGTGCCATATGCTTGGTAGATCACTAGTTTCTTGGACCTCCAAAAAGCAAAATAATGTTTGCCTTGTCCTGGATCTCTAAAAAGAAAAATAGTGTTGCCTTGTGCAGTGCCGAGGTGTAGTACATCGCCGCAGTTGCTTGTTGGGCACAAATCTTTTATATGAAGCAAACCCTTCTATACTATGGTGTAGTTCTGAAAAAGGTATCCCTTTTGTATGATAACGAGAGTGTTGTAAATCTTGCTAATAACCTTACCCCTATAAGCACACAATGACACATATATTCATCACCACTTCCTTAGAGATCATGTAGCAAATAGTGACATCTTACCAGGAGGTGTGAGGATGGACAATCAATTACCGGATATCTTCACAAAACCTTTAGATGAAGCATGGTTTTTGTAAGTCGAGGAACAAGCTCGATGTTTTTGATCTAAAGTAATTTCACTAAAAAATGAGCTTGCGTTGTCCCTTGCGTTGTCATATAAGGCTTGCTTTAAAAGCTGATTTACGAGAAAAAAATATATTAGATCAATTCACCACCCCTCTTGGGCATCTTGATCCTTTCAACTTGCTTATGTAGCACCTGTAGAATGATATCCCAACTAAGACTAGCTTTGCACCGTACCATACCCTAACCTAGTCAAGAGCAATCTCTAAAATGCAGAAGGAAGACACCCAAATCGACACAACAAATCCTTACATGCACAATTTTCTTCCTTCTGTCCATACCCAAAATTGGTTCAAATTGAGTTTGCAGGGAAAACGATGTGATAACTTTGTCAAATTGCTAAATAGATGACTCACCATTGCAACTCTCAAAGAAATGATTGAAATGCATATGTGGAATGCCCAATTCGAAGTCTTGATGAAAGGGTTACGACCACTTGAAGGTCCATCCTCAAGGAAACTGTACAAGCCAATTTTCTAAATCCGATCACGTCGATTTTGACAGCATAGTTCGAGACAGGAGTTGTATTTTAGCATGAGATTTTTAAGAGTCTTGACTCTAGTGGGGCAGCACTTTCTCATCCCTATAAATTGTAAAGAGTTACAACCAAGGTATCCAATTGTAATGAAACACATGGCATTTATATTTTGTCTTTTTTCCCTTAATTTTCATTTTTTTGGCCCTAACCTCTTCCAAACCCTTATTATATTCTTCTTAAATACCTATGATGTTTGAGAGTGTCCTAGCTAGCATGCCACTAAGACAATCTATGGTGCGATTGTGCTAGCGGACAATCGCCAATCAAAAAATCAGACAAAAAGCTAGAGTTTGTGACCATACACGGGTATTCGCAGAGGCGTAACAACACACTCCTCTGCGAGTTGCAGCAGGTAAACATGCATGCTTGTGTGATGGGGGTATTTTAGCTAGCGTGAAGACGTGAACTTTTCGTCTGCGATGGGGAGCACGTACTTATCTTTTCTTTTTTGAGCTACGACCAGTGGTGGAGCACCTGATCGATATGCTTCTTAATGAAATACACGTGAAGTTGTGTTTTAGGAAAAAAAAAGTGTTTTGGAAAATGGCCTCGTTGTGTTGGAAGAGTCAAGAGTGTGTAGGGGTATGCAGTATGCTGCAACCTGCAACTGCATTCGTGACGTCGCGCCCGCGCGGGCCATGCATGCATGGGTCGACGTTGACCTGACGTGTGCCGCGCGCTCGCGAGTGCTATAAAACCGGCAGCCCGGCGCGCTGTCTTCCTCGCCGTGGAGTAGATCGAGCAGCACACAAACACAAGTGAGCTAGCTCTAGCTACTAGGCCACCACACACTCCTCTGCTGCCTCCGTCCTCATCACATCGATCAGCAGCAGCCATGGGCGTGGGGAAGGTGATGAACGACGTGAAGCCGTACCTGGCGATGGTGTTGCTGCAGGTGGGGTTCTCCGGGATGTACATCGTCTCCGTCGCCTCCCTCAAGCGCGGCATGAACCACTTCGTCCTCGTCGTCTACCGCAACCTCGTCGCCACCGTCGTCATGGCACCCTTCGCCCTCATCTTTGAGAGGGGAGTCAGGCCCAAGATGACGCCGCTCATCTTCCTCAAGATCATGGGCCTTGCCGTGCTCGAGTATGTGTCCAACATCTCAAGAACAGTGCAGAGGAAAACTTGCTAGCTGTTCTGCTGACGTGCATTCTATTCATTCGTTTCTGCAGGCCTGTGCTGGACCAGAATATGTACTACCTGGGCGCGAAGCTGACCTCGGCGACGTTCGCCTCGGCGCTCGTCAACATCCTGCCCGCCATCACTTTCCTG
The DNA here is from genome assembly GCA_018135685.1 of Themeda triandra. Lineage (NCBI taxonomy): Eukaryota > Viridiplantae > Streptophyta > Magnoliopsida > Poales > Poaceae > Themeda > Themeda triandra. Next base: position 165,489 of record JAENPR010000147.1, on the reverse strand, counting down.
CTGGCGCTCGTCATGCGGATGGAGAAGCTGAGGCTCCGGAGCCTCCGCAGCCAGGCCAAGGTCGCCGGCACGGTCTTCACCGTCGCCGGCGCCGTGCTCATGATCCTCTACCACGGCCCCGTGGTGCCGTTCCCGTGGACGGGCCACCACCACGCCGTGGCGGCGGCGGCGGTGGAGAACCAGAGCAGCGCATCCTGGCTCAATGGCACCGTCATGATCATCGGCAGCTGCCTCTGCTGGTCCGGCTTCTTCATCCTCCAGTCGAACACGCTGCAGAGCTACCCGGCGGAGCTGACGCTGGCCACGCTGATCTGCTTCCTGGGCTCCGTGCTCACCGGCGGCGTGGCGCTGGTGGCGGAGCGCCACGACATGAGCGCCTGGGTCATTGGCTTCGACACCCGCCTCTTCACCGCCGTCTACTCCGTACGCATCAATCCTTACGAAATTATTAGCTGCTGTCCAGTGATCTTTTGATTCGTCACAATAATAACGAAAGAATTAACCTGGTAATCTTGGCGGCGTGGCGTTCCAGGGGATCGTGTGCTCCGGCGTGGCGTTCTACGTGCAGGGGATCGTGACGCAGGCGCGCGGGCCGGTGTTCGTGACGGCGTTCCAGCCCCTGTGCATGATCATCACCACCATCCTGGGCTCCATCATACTCAAAGAGGAGACCACCCTCGGAAGGTAATAATCTATTCTATTCTATTGCGAGTTCTTTTGCTTACAGCAAGCAATTGAGGTTCACTGATCGATCGAGTGACTTGTGGCTACAGCGTGATTGGCGCGGTGATCATAGTGGTGGGGCTCTACTCCCTCATCTGGGGCAAGAGCAAGGACCACCTCGCCAACGGCAAGCCCGGCGCCGCGGCCGTCGCCGAGCTGCCCCTGACCTCGCCTCCCTCGACCAACGGCAAGCACGCCACCCTCGGCGTCGAGACACCGCCGCCGTGTGTGCCCAAGTGCGTTCACTGACGACGCGGATCGGAGGAGCTCCATGATGCTGCATAACTTCTTCGGACTGTGTTCACCGCACACTAGTAGTGCTCTGCCAATGGCTGTAAGCCTGTATGATCCTGAAGGAACTTGGATCGCTCTGCTCTCGTAGAGACGGGGACCGATGCCGATCGTTTCATTTAACCATTTTTAAGTTTTGATGATTTTCATGTGCTGTGCTACCACCACTAATACTATCAAGCTTTGTTTAGTTTGTGTTGTACGACAAGAAGAAAGTTATTCGAGCCCGCAGATGCATTTGAATTTGATTCTCAATTTCTCATCAGTGATCGATCAGCTGTCCAGTTGATGCGTTCCATCCAGAATCCGATCGTATATCCAAAGCGGACGCTGCTGCCGCTTCGAATCTGCAACGTAGTACAGCCGTCACCATCGCTCCATCAGCTTTGCGTCCGCCTTGTGAACGCTACGCGCATAATTCGTGGCTTTATGGCTTAGTGCCTGATGACACTGATCGAACTAACAATCCGGCCCTGCATCAACATTGTCCTGTGTCACTGTGTGTAGTATAGGACAAATATATAATCCCAGTTGTCTGGTCTCTGTCTCTAATCATAGAAACTTTCGTGTAACAAATAAATATATAGGCTGAATGGAAGTAGTTAGCTTTGTATCTAAGAGCCCAGAATATATAATTGGGGGTGGCGGCGGATATATGGGAGTTGCAGGAAGCTTTCTGGCCTGTGGTTTTTTTTGATGCAGCAAGATTTGCATCGATCTCTCTTCCGGACTGGTGTGGCAGGAAAAGCAGGGTGCATCTTGTTCAGAATTGCACTCCAAAAAGAATCTCAAAAATTAGCTTGCTTAAGGCGAATCTATCTCAAGGACATTCAAATAGTGTGTGGTTTTCGTCCACGGCGCTGGATTTGCTCTCTACGATTTGGCCCAGCAACCAAAGGCCATGAAAATATTACATGGCAGCAGACATTAGTTGCGGCATGGCAACATTCAAATGAGTAGGGTTCGAGAATGAGGACTTCATCATTTAGCATTCTGATTGCAGTACAGCATTCATTTTGATGTATTTACATCGACTATGTTTTGATGTCAAACATTTTTCACAGCACGTGGAACCTGCTTGGCGCTTGTAATACTCACAAGTCACAACGTAGAGTAATACTGCATTGACCAAGTTTAGGGGTTTTCATCTTGCTAGCAATCTCAACAAGAGTAATAATGCATTGGTCAAGTCACAACTTATATGGCTATATAGACTGCGTTGGCCTTTGCTACGTACCTACAGTACGTCGGTGAGATATGAACGAAACATGGCCCAAGGTCACTCTCGAAGGGCCGGCTGTTCGCTCGAGCACCTGCATGCAGCCATCCATCTCCTTCGTTCTCAAAAAAGAAATAAAAGACTTTTTGTTTCGTTTTCCAGGCTTTTGGGGATATTCATTCATCCATTTTGTGATGAGAGGAAGGAACCGAGTGGCCGATCGCTCTCTGGTGAAAAACGAAGATGGACATGGAGACCTGACGAGCGTGATCGTAATCGGAATGGCGATCGCTGATCAGTGATCGCTCATGCGCTCTGCTCCTCTTCCAGCAGTTTTTTTCTTTTTTTTTTTTCTGAGGCAGAGAATGGGATTGACCTACGATATTTTTTTTAAGCGATGGTTTTTGGCTTACCCATTAGCCAGGTCGGCGCAGCACTAGTAGAGCCCATATATTCGATAAAGGTTTTTAAGCCATATAAAAATGTCTATAAGCTTCTAAAAAACTATTAAAAAAAATAAGAAAAATACAAATAAAATATTTATATCTTGTTGAAATATCTCTAGAATGATCCAACTGAAAAAATCATTCAGAAAAATCCATTACATTAGCAAAGTATTCTAATTGATGTCTAAATGCATTCAGAAAGTTACCCACACCAAATTCATAAGACAAACCGACAAGAATGATATTTTTATGTCGGTAGTTTTAAAGAAATTTAGACATCAGTTGTAATGTTCTGAGAAATTTTGCAAAAGAAAATCCCTGTCTATCTAGGTTTTTTCTTGAAATTTTTTATGAGCTTAGAGACATTTTGTTGTTTAAAATTTTAGAAGAAATTTAATTATTTGTTATATATACTAGATATATGCCTGCGTGTTGCACTGAGGCTATAATATTTTATTTAGATCTGATGATTAGTATAGACGCGAACACGAGGATCCAGTCTTCCTATCGGAACTGGATAATTGGATATGATGTTGGGGGGCATCCGACTTCTGTCGCTGTGGGACATTGAACTTCGTAAGGGCATCAGATTCATGTAAACGTGTGTACGGGGGTCTAGTCATGGCATCTCGCCATGGATTGGAATTCGAGTGTTTCAGAACTCTAGTTCCTCTTAATGAAGTATGTACAACGTGCAATTTCAAAAGAAAAAGAAGTAAGGGCATCAGATTCATACGTGTCCAGTGACTGAGTGCAATACGGGTAGATGAAACTTAGTATCACTAGGTAGATGATGACTTCACCGTCTTTTTAGATGCAGAAGGTAGAAGATAGATATAGATATAGATAGAATAAGATAGAAGATGGAGAAGAGAGAAGAGTAGAGAAGAAGATATAGCTAATAAGACGAACCATCTTCAAAATCACTTGTCAATGGCAGGGAGGTAGTAATTGAACGATTTTGAGAGTTAGAAGAGTATAAGACGTGAGAGGAAAAAAAAATCAAACTACGGAGTTTTTTTTTTTTGAGAAATAACTACAAAGGTAAAATTGATTTATTTTTTCTCACATGCAAAAGAGGTTCGTCTCCCTTTCTTCCCTGCCGTGTTCTTCGGGCCCAATCTCTAGCCCAAATGCTCCATTCCACATAATCTGGCCTAAATCCTCCCAACCCACGCCGCTTCACGAATCACACGACCCATGACGAGAAAAAAAACGGTAATGCTTCTCTTCGGACGTTCGATGCGTCGAACGCGCGTCGAGCCGCTATTGGGCAGAGTGCGCGGTGGCTCGCGTGGCCACGAGACCAACCCCGCCCCCTCACCCAACCCCGCTCCCCCTCATTGACGCCCTCGTCATTTCCGCCTGCCTGCTCCCACTCTCTCACGCTCTCTCGCGCCCCCTCCCCAGCATCCAGCTTTGCCGTCGCTGACGCCGTCGCGCGCCACCGTGCTGGCCCCGTGGTTCTCCTCGTGCACTCGCGCCCTACTCCTCCTTCCCCTCTGCCACGCTGCTAGGCTCTCCTCCTCCTTTTACCTCACTGCTAGGGTTTGCTCCCCGTCGCCTCCGGTCATGGCGGTGGGGACGGATCCGCCGGCAGCGTCGGACGCGGATCCGCCAGATCCGACGGCGGCGGGCGCGAATCCGCCGGATCCGGCAGTGGAGACGGAGCCGGACCTGACACCGTCACCTCCTTCTCCCTCCCCTACGTTGGCGACATTTCTCGACGGCGGTGGCCTCGGATCCGCCCGATCCCGGCGCGGCGGACGTGGATCCGCCAGATCCAGCGGCGGCGGACGCGGATCCGCCCGATTCCAGCGCGGCGGACGCATGTAGGGTCGAGATGCACTAGGGGGGGGGGGGTGAACAAATCCTTACTAAAATTCTTACGCACCGGCTAACCGAAACAAATGCGGAATTAAAACTATCGGTCTAGCCAAGACTAACCCCCACTAACTACAACTCTAGTAGCACCTTGTAAAAGAACCTAAACAAGAAGCAAGGTGCTAAACTAGCTAGTGCTCTCCTAAACAATTCTAGCTCGCAAGGTCACACAAACCTAAGCAACTAGTACTTTGGGAAACCAGGGCGCACCTACACAATTTTAATGAGCAAAAGCACAAAGCCAAACCTAAGCTCACTAGATGCTCAAGGACAAGGCTACACAAGCCGAACCCAAGAGCGCAATTCACTTAACTACACAAGCTAAGCAAAGCACTTACACTACTTCTAGCTACAAGCAAGAAGGTGCTCAACTAGCTACACAAGCCAAAAGAGCACAAGAGCCACTACTCAAGCTAAGCAAGAACGTAACAAAAGTAAATACAAGCTTGAGCTAGAGGGGATGCAAACCACCGCGAAGAGTGGACACACGAAGTCGCGGCGGTGGAGAATCACTGAGCGTAGAGACCAATCACCTGCAAACAAGCTCAAGGGAGGTCGAAGCCTCACACACAAGAACAAGGAGGCCGAAGCCTCGGCAATCACAAATCAACACATGATTTTTCGCCTGGTTCACTTGGTCGCCACCAAGCTACGTCCAGTTGTGGCGATGCACCGACTTGGTGATGAGATGGCCGCTCAATTTGGCTCACTGCCAAAAACCCCTTCGGGGAGCCCCAACTCCAATCAACACAAGACCGGGATCCTCCAAGCCACGCTCAACTAGAGTAGCCAATTCGCGCACACGCGGGGAAGGCTCAAGAACCCCTCACAAATCCTCCTCCGGAGCACCGCACAATCTCCACGGGTGCTACAATAGAGTCTCTTACCACCAAGCCGTCTAGGAGATGGCGACCTCCAAGAGTAACAAGCATACCGGCTTGCAACACGATCACCTAGTGCCACTCGATGCAAATCTCTCAATGCAACGCACTAGAATCGCTCACTCACTCGATCGGATGATCCCTATCAAGCTCAAGTGAGTAGAGGGCTCTCCAAGAAATCTCCAAGGTGGACACCAAGTCCCCAAGGTGCTAAGCAACCTGCCATGGCCGAGCAAGGCAAGTATTTATAGGCCCAAGTCCCAAACTAGCCGTTGCCAACCACGAGCAGGCAAAACCACTGCGCCGGACGCGCCCCTCGGGCCACGCCGGACGCGTCCGGCGCCCTTGACAGCGCCGCCAAGCCGACCGTTGGCCGAGCCCCGATTCAAATGCACCACTACGCCGGACGCTGGACCTTCACAAGCTCGAGTCCGACGCCCCGTCCTCAGACGTGTCCGGCGCCGCTGCGTCTGGCGATGAGTCCGTCGCCCGGGCCCAAACCTTTCTGTCCCACGTCCGCTGTCACGACCTAGCGTCCAGCGCGCGGTGCCGGTGTCCGGCGCCCACGTCCGTAGCCCAGCCCCCCGAAGGCGCTGTTGGACAGCGTCCGACGCAAGGCTGTGCGTCCGGCGCGCCACGCAAGCCGTGTCCGATTCCAAACAGAGGAGTAAACTTCATCGATTCTTCGCGCCTCCTCTTCAACCTTTGATCTGACATGCTAGCCAACACGTGTACGTCTTGTGCTCCCAAGTTAGCATGTTTTCTCCAAGATTTTGCATCCGGCGCAATAGAAAATATGCCTCCAATTTTCCCGAAAGCGCCGAATCTCAACCCTGCAAACACCACCACCTTTGCAGCCAACACCACCAAGTGTACATCACCATGTGCATGTGTGTTAGCATTTTCACAATCATTTTCAAATGATTTTCTCTTGTTCTCACAACGCCACTCGATTCTAGCATGTCACAATGTTAGATCGCTCAAGTGGCACTAGATGACCGAGATGCAAACAAGTTTGCCCCTCTTGATAGTACGGCTATCAATCCTAAATCCGGTCATCAACTTCTCTACACTCCTCATGACCGGTGAAATGAAATGCCCTATAGCATACCTTTGCCTTGCGCATTTCCACTTCCACCGTCTTCCACTGAAGTGCCAATGCAACACATGCACCGACACGACCTCAAGATGATATGATCCACTTCATATTGTCATGCAACCTTCTCGGTCCATCGATCTTGATCTCACTTGCTCTTCACCGCCTCATGGTCCATCAGAACCATGTCTTGCCCAAGCTTCACCTCTCTGGGTCCATCGCTCCACTGCCTCGACTTGTGCTTCACACACCCTCCGATCTCGAGCCAAGCCTCATCTCGATCTTCACCATTGGTCACACGACTCCATGTCATTTCACATATGCAATGAAGCTCCTTCATCTCACATTCACTTGTGGACTAAACCCCTGTGTATCTCTCATAAGCACATGTTAGTCCACCTAAATTGTCACTCAATTATCAAAACCAAACAAGGGACCTTTCAACGCGGATCCGCTGGATCCGGCGGCGGAGGCGGCCGTGGACCCGGCACCGTCACCTCCTCCCTCCCCTCCGGCAGCCACGGCGGACGTCGAGGGCGGGGCTACGGCGGCCCCGACAGCGGATTCCGTGCCACGGCGCGCAGCTGCCCTCGCATGCGCGTCCTCGCGCCTTGCCGGCGGCGAGCCGACCTCTCTTCTTGTCCCCCGTCGTCGTTCTCTCCCCATCCCCGGCGGCGTTGGCGGCTTCGGCGAGGTAGGTTGGGGTGATCTGGATCTGAGTCCTCCCTCCCTGTCCTCGCTTCCTCTCGATCCATGGTCGCCCCTCCTCCTCGCCCTCCTCCCACCTTCTCTCCCCAGCTCTGGACCCAAAATGTTTCTCTGATGTTTTTCACGATCTTTCATTGTTTTGGTTGCCAATGTTTCATGCTCATATGATGAGATGTTTCTCTGATCCCCCCTTCCCTCTCCCCCTTTGGGATCCAATGTTTCTGTTGATGGTGCCGCAGTGCTTCAATGTATCATTGCCAATGTTTCGAGCACATATGATGAGATGTTTCTCTAATGTGGCGTCATCCTCCCCCCTCTGGATCCAATGTTTATGTTGATGGTGCCGCGGTGTTTCAGTGTATCATTTGCCAATGTTTCGAGCACATATGATGAGATGTTTCTCTGATGTTGAAAGCTCCAGTTTGGTTTTGGTAATTAATGACACTCAACGTTGCTAATGCTTTGCTCTAAGTGTGGTTAGACACATAGCAACGTGACGGTGGATGATGGAGCATGGTGATCACGGTGATGAACATGATGGATGTGAAGTGATCGAGCTCCGACGGAGGCCCATGGAGATCAAGGCGAAGGTATACTTGATAGGGTTTTCCGGTTTAGTGGTCGAGACACTTAACGAGTGTGACCACATTTAGGATCGATAACCGACTATCAAGAGGGGTTTCCTCGGTTCATTCGCGGTCCTAAGTGCCTCTAGGTGTGACTTTGCATGATGCATGAGAGGCTAACTAGAGAGCTAACTCTTGCGCGACATTTCATGGATGAAATGCTAACTCCAAGGCTTGAGATCGACATCTAAGTATGGTGGAGTTAGTGCACAAGGCAAGGGAACTTGTTTGGATCAATTTGGAGCAAATTGGACACATGAAATGACAAGTACAAGGCGCCGGACGCAGGCGGCACAGGCGCCGGACGCGGGAGCCAGAGTCCGGCGGTGTGGACCTCGGGCGCGCGCACGGCTTGCTCTCTGGTGGCCGGCGCCGGACGCGGCTGAGGACGGGCGCCGGACGCAAGGCCGAGCGACAGACGCTTTACAGAAACTATTTTCGGCGAGGTGCTCGAAGGATGCAGGGCGACTACGGCGCCGGACGCTCGCCGGACGCTAGGCCGAGCGTCCGGCGCGGCTGCTGGCAGCGCTGGCCGGCGCAGGTCGCCTTTGGCGGACGCGTCCTGAGCTCTGGCTTTGGACGCAGCGCGGAGGGGGTCGGGCGTCCGGCGACGTGGAGACTTAAAACGCGAAGGCGCCAACGGACGACTGGCAGGCGACGGTGAAGGCGCCGGATGCGTCCGGCGATGCTCTGGGGACGCGTCCGGCGCAGTGAAGCTGGAGGATGCGAATTGCAACGGCTCTATTTTGGCTTGTGGCCAATAAATAGATGGATGGCTGGTTGTGGGAGGTCTCTTGGCCATTTGACATACACTTGTTCATCCTTTGAGCTAGAGAGACACTCCCCCACTCATCTCTTTCATTCTTGAGCATCTCTTGTGAGATTTGAGTGGGAAAACAAGTGATTTACATTGAGAGTTGCATCTAGAGGCACTTGTTCATCGAGTGAGCTGCGGATTCGGTGATTCCTGTCACCGTAGACGGTTTGGAGCAGCGGGTGGTGGTTGAGCTTGAGTTGGAGATTGTTCGAGGCCACACCGGGTTCTTGTGAGGGGTTCTTGATCCTTCCCCGCGGGAGTTCGCGAAAGGATACTCTAGTGGATTGCTCATGGCTTGTGGATCCTTGTCTTGTGTGGAGATTGCGACTCCCCATTGGGGTCTTTGGCACCGAGCCAATTGAGCGGGCAACTCACCAAGCAAGTGCATCGCCACAACGAGGACTAGCTTGCCGGGAAGCAAGTGAACCTCGGTAAAAAATCATTGTGTTGATTTGTGATTGCCGAGGCTTCGACCTCCTTGTGCTTGTGCTTGAGCTTCCTAGGTGATTGGCAACTACACCGGTGATTGGCCATCTTCTACTCTTCGAGGCGGTATAAACTCCCTTCACCTCTTTACATACCACAAAGTAGAATTGCTTGTTGTGGTCGGTCGGGAACCACTCATTGAGTAGTTTAAATCCCGTGGGTAGAATTGCTTGTTGTGGTCGGTCGGGAACCACTCATTGTGTAGAGTAAATCCCGTGGGTAGAATTACTTGGTTGGTATTGGTGAACCAACATTGTGTAGCTTGATCACCGATGTTATGTGTGCAATTGTTTTGAGTAGCCTTGCTTGGTAGGATGGCTTGCATAGAGTAGTCGAAGCATTTGCTTTGCACATTTGCCGCCTTGCTATCTATTTGGGTTGTCTAGTATTCTTGCTAGAAATTTTATTAGGCTATTCACCCCCCTCTAGCCATTGTGACCTTTCATGTGGTATCGGAGCCGGGCACCGTTTGTTTGAGTTGGATTAACATCCTACGGTGAAGCAATGGCGTTGGTTATGCATATCAACAACACCAAGAAGGCACCATCATTTCGAGGTGATGACTATGCCAAATGAAAGCTCAAGATGAAGAATCATCTCATGTGAATCAACCTTGAGGTGTGGAAAGTGGTGGAAACAAAGTTTGAGCTTGTTGAGGGTGCGGTGCCAACACCGGCCGAAGAGAAGAAGCAACAAGCAAATGACATTGCCGTGAGTGCTTTCCATGAGGCGCTTGATGATAAAGCTTTTGAGCTCATCAAGAACCTTGAGGTGGCTCATGACATTTGGAAGAAGCTAGAAGAAGCTTATGAGGGTACCGAAAGTGTCAAGACCGCAAGAGCCTACATGTTGCAAGAGAAGTTTGCAAGCTTCTCAATGAAGGAGGATGAGAGTGTGTCGGAGATGTTCCATAGGCTCTAAGTCATTGTCAATGAGCTCAAGGGACTTGGGGAAGAGATCAAGGACTCTCAATTCTCTACCAAGTTCATGAGGTGTCTTCCCAAAAGGTTTGACATGTTGAAGACCGTCATGGTGAAGACAACCATGAAGGAGAAGCCAACACCCAACCAAGTCCTTCAAGAGATCATGGCTGATGATGAATTTAGAGAACATCATGAGAAGGAAGAGTTGGTGAAGAAGAAGAAGAAGGAGAATGAGAAGAAGGATGATGACAAGAAGAGCATGGCATTCAAGGCCACATCATCCAAGAGCAAGGGCAAGAAGAAGAAAGAAGAGTCTTCAAGTGAAGATGAACCATGCTCTAGCTCAAGTGGACAAGAAGAAGAAGTGAGTGAACAAATGGCACTCCTTGTGAAGAGAATGGGGAAGCTCATGAAGAAGGGGTACGGGTCCAAGAGCAAGAGAAGCTCATCCAAGTCTAGTGACCGTCCCATGAAGTGCTTCCGGTGCAATGGCAAGGATCATCTCATTGCCAAGTGTCCCTATGCAAGTGATGATGAAGATGCCATGAGGAAGGAGAGGAAGAAGCAAGAGAAGAAGAAGGAGGAGAAAAACTCCTCCCATCACAAGAAGAAGGGTGAATCTCATGTGGCAACTTGGGAGAGTGATTCATCTTCTTTAAGTGATGATGATGATGATTCCAAGAAGAAGAAGAAGGGGCACGCAAGCATTGACATTCAAGAGAAGCTTTCTCTATTTGGTGCTCCATCATCTTGCTTTATGGCCAAGGCCACTAAGGTAAAACCTCCACCCGAAAGTGATGATGAGAGTGATGATGATGATGAGACCACAAAAGAAGAACTCTTTGTCATGCTTGAGGATTGCAAGGGTGCTTTCAATGACTCTAGAAAGGAATGTAGGGGCTTACGCAAGGATAAACAAAACCTTGAGCAAGAACTTATGGAGTTGAGGGCTTCTTATGAGAGTCTAAAGGTAGACCATGAGAAGCTAGAGATTGCTCACTCCAAGCTTGAAAAAGCTCATTCTTCTCTAGTTGAGAAGCAAGAGAAAATGCAATCACAAGTGGTGATCATAGAAAATAAGAGTGTGTCTACATCATGTGATTTATTTGATGATTCAATTGTTGGTGCATCACTTGGCCCTTCATGCTCTTATGCCTCTACTTCATCTAGTAGTGTTGGTCATGCATGTGATTCTACACTAGTAGTTGAGAATGAGTCTCTTAAGAAGGAAGTCAAGGAGCTCAATCACACCTTGGCTAAGGCTTATGGTGGTGAGGACCGCTTGCTTATGTGCTTGGGTAGCCAAAGAGCTTCTCTCTACAAAGAGGGATTGGGCTATACCCCCAAGAAAGGCAAGGCCGCTTTTGCTCCTCACAAGACTTGTTTTGTGAAGAACAATGGTAGCTATTGCAAGAGTTGCAAGCAAGTGGGTCATTTAGAGCATGCATGCAAGAACAAGAACACTAGTGCTTCCTCTTACAAGTTGAATGCTTCCTACATGCTTGTTGGTGTGAGTGCTAGATTCATTGGTGCACCTTGGATGAGCTCAAAGAAGAAAGCTATTTGGGTACCAAAGACTCTAGTGACTAACCTTCAAGGACCCAAGCAAAAGTGGGTACCTAAAGCTTGATTTCTTCTTGTAGGTCAATTACAAAGCCGGAGGAGGCATTGGGTGCTTGATAGTGGTGCATCAAATCATATGACCGGTGAAGATAGTATGTTCAAATCACTTGACAAGAATGACAATGGTGGATTCAACTCCATCACATTTGGTGACAATAGCAAGGGTGATGTCATGGGGCTAGGAAAGGTTGCAATTTCCAATGACAAAGATCTCTCCAATGTGTTGCTAGTTGATACTTTGAACTTCAATCTTTTGTCGGTGGCACAATTGTGTGATCTTGGCTACAAGTGCATATTTGATGACAAGCAAGTTGTGGTAGTGAGCAAGGATCAAGCAAATATCATCTTCAAGGGGTTTAGGCATGGAAGCTTGTACTTGGTTGATTTCAGTGCTAGTGAAGCTCAACTTTCATCATGTTTGATTGGCAAGTCAAGCAAGGGGTGGCTATGGCATAGGCGCCTAGGACATGTTGGCATGAAGCAATTGAACAAGTTGGTGAAGCATGATCTAGTGAGAGGCTTGAATGGTGTCACATTTGAGAAGGATAGACCTTGTAGTGCATGTCAAGCCGGCAAGCAACATGGGAACTCACTTCCCAAGAAGAATGAGATGTCAACTTCAAGAGCATTTGAGTTGTTGCATATGGACTTGTTTGGCCCAACTCACTATACATCAATTGGGGGCAACAAGTATGGATTTGTGATTGTGGATGACTACACTAGATACACTTGGGTGTTCTTTCTCTATGACAAGAGTGAAGTCTATGATCTATTCAAGTCTTTTGTCAAGAGAGTGCAAAATGAGTTTGACACTACCATCAACAAGATTAGAAGTGACAATGGGAGTGAATTCAAGAACACAAGAGTTGAAGAGTTGTGTGATGAGCTTGGAATTGTGCATCAATTCTCACCAACCTACACTCCCCAATCCAATGGTGTAGTTGAGAGGAAGAATAGGTGTTGGCGGTCCTTATCGACACATTTTAACCGCCAACTTAAGATAGAAAAGGGAGAATTACATGTTCTTATACGCATATACTTGTGCTATTAACCGAATTCCACTTGTACCTGGAGTTTAGCAACATTTACAGGAAATACACCAAGTACAGGGGATTTCACGGAGAAAAGGCGCTTTCAGGCAAAGCGTAAAAGAGGCACAAGGAGGAGACAGGCCCAATCAGAGCCAAAATGGGCTGAAACACCACACCACCGAGGCCCACCTACCAGGAGAGGCCCACTGGCCAAAGGCGGTTGGGGGGAGGCACCAACCTGGCGCGCTCACGCCAGGGGTGCGCTCGCGCCCCCCAGCCTGCCAGGTGGGGCCAGCCTCCTGGAGGCGGTTCCATCAATGCAGAGGAGGGCGGTGCGCTGGTGTTCCTTCCATATTTGCCCTTGAACCGACCTGCTCAATATATAAAAGGGGAGATTCAAGTCATTTCAAGACACACATTCATTTGAGCCATTCTCCTCTACTCTTGTTCTTTAGCCTAGTCTAGTAGCTTAGGAGCTAGGTTGAGCTATCAAGGAGGGCTTGTCTCCTAGGAAGAAGTTCATCACTTGGTAATATACTATGGAGTGTTCTTCCTACTTCAAGTTCTTATTCTTATTATGTAGCCTTGTTCTTGAACTAGAGTATAGTTGCGTTCATGCTAAACCTGATTCATATGAACTAGACCAAAGTTCTTATGATCATTTCTTAGCATGTTCTTCGTTGTTCTTCATCGTTCATATATTTTATAGGAGTAGAGATCTTGATGAAAATGGGGTAACGGTTCATTGTTCCTTTGAGTTTGCCTACGTTCTAGCTCGTCCATCCGTAGGGTGGGAGTCCGCGGGGGATGTAGGTAGTTCTCAAATATGCGGGCGTGGTGTCCGGATACGAGAGAGCCTTCGGATATGACGGCATGCCACGGTTGAGGGGTAGGCGGCAGGTGGTGACAGCCCTGTCCGTCCCTTGTAATCCCCCACGTCCGTATGTCGTGTAGGAGTTCGTAAATGCCTCTATCGGCTGGAAGACCAGCTGCGGGGGTCTCCCTGTTACCTTAGGCTCTGATCTTTCTCTAACCCTGTAGAATATATGACTTAGCTGTTCATGACATAGCTACAATTGACCTACCTGCTCCGCTTAGGTTTATTCTTTATTCGTTCATTCGTTTATTCTTTCTTTTATACTTTATCCTTGAGTTTAGCCAAATGTGTGTCCACTATCAACCATTTATACTTACCCCTGTATAGTACTAGAGTCTCATTTCGATGACATGAAGTCAATCATCCATATCCATGTTTAGACACCTCTGCACCATGCCTTTCTACGGGAAATATAAATAACGATACCCTGAGAATACTCCCCGGGTGAAATGCTACAATGATAGATCCGTGCGCTTGCGGATAATAATATCTTTAGAACACGACTATCAACCCCGGCGTTTCTTGGCGTGACCACTGGGATGTAACAATTCTAGTGATTGCGTTAAGAAATGCCAACAAGCATTTCTGGCGCCGTTGCCGGGGAAGGCATTGGTTGAAAAGAATCTAGCATAAACATGGATATGAGTTGACTTCATTAGAAATGGACATAGTCTATGCAGGCTAACTTTCATGTTTTCGTCTGTTGTGGATGAAAACAGGATAGTGCAGGACTGGTTCATTTGCCAGAATTGTTATAAGAATCCAGAGGCAGCTCCGCTGACAGTTGAACCAGTACCACCCACACCATCAGAGATGGCCCAGAAGTCAATCCGCGAGTTCTCAGCTCCCGCTGTCACTCATGTGCCCACGGGGCCCATTGTCAACACAGCGGATAAGAACTTTGAGCTCGGGACTGGACTCATCACGATGGTGCAATCAAGTCCATTCGCTGGACTGCCCAATGAGGATGCAAATGCTCATTTGCAACGCTTCATGGAGCTTTGTGATACAGTCATCATCAAGGACGTATCCGCTGATGTCATCAAGCCCCGTCTGTTTCCCTTCTCCCTCTCAGGGAAGGCGAAGCAGTGGTTTTACAAGGACAGAGAAGCAGTGAGCACGTGGAACAAGTGTTCCACGGCATTCCTCGCCAAATTCTTCCCCATGGGCAAAACAAATACCCTGAGAGGAAGAATTACCAACTTCCAGCAAACGCAGCACGAACCCATCCCTGAAGCATGGGAGAGACTTCAAGATTATATCCAAGATTGTCCTCATCACGGGATGGAGGAGTGGCTGGTGCTCCAGAATTTCTACAATGGGTTAACAAAGCTGCTGGAGGAGCATTCCTATCACTTACAGTTGACAAAGCTACGGCTTTAGTCAACAAAATAGTGGAAAATCAAGCTTGGGGGAAGATAGGACCCCAACCAAGCAACAAAAAGGCAGGCACACAGTCAAGGAGACTGATATGCTTGCCGCTAAGATAGAGCTACTCCTCAAGAAGATGGAGGAACGTGCTACAGCTAGCACGCCCGACTCCGTCAAAACCATGGACTCTCGCATGACTTGCGAAGTCTGTGGTAATGTTGGCCATTCAGGAGGTGACTGTCCTGAAACCCGTGAAGAAGCAGCATATATCAACAACGGGTTCCGCCAACAACAAGGAGGAAACAGTGGCTATTCACGACCACCATTCCAAGGTAATTCGAATTATAACTCCAATTATAATTCGAATCAGCCTTCATTCAAGGATCTAGTCCTTGGGCAAGCCAAGATCAATGAAAATTTGACCAAAAAGATGCTCAATAAAGACAAAATTCTTGGAAACATCAACGATAAGATAGAAGGCTTATCTTCTGCGGTTAGAGATCAGCTGGGCTTCAACAAGATGATAGAAACCCAATTAGCCCAGATAGCTGCATCTGTCCCAAACAATAGTGGCTCAGGAGGAATACCCGGGCAGCCCGAGATCTCACTAGAAACAGTTAATATGATCTCGACATGGCCTGGTAAGCCGTGTCCCAGTTGGGGCTCTGTCTTGGAAAAGAAGGGAGACCCTGGCCGCCCAACTATCACCATCGCAATAGGCCCACATATCATTGATAATGCCTATTGCGATCTCGGAGCTAGTGTGAATATGATGTCCAAGACAACATATGAAAAATTGTTGGGGGGACCTCTGTCCCCTCCAGCATTCATGATGCAAATGGCAGATCGGACTATCACACGGCCCGAGGTGATAGCAAAGGACATCCTAATCAGGATCCAAGATGAGTACGTCCCAGTAGACTTCGTCGTCCTAAACACAGGAGACACAGACGAGGGACCACTCATCCTTGGGCGACC
Organism: Themeda triandra; assembly: GCA_018135685.1. Classification (NCBI taxonomy): domain Eukaryota; kingdom Viridiplantae; phylum Streptophyta; class Magnoliopsida; order Poales; family Poaceae; genus Themeda; species Themeda triandra. The sequence goes on along the minus strand of JAENPR010000147.1, from coordinate 149,509 downwards.
ATTCCTCTACACTACCAAGGCAGCAATATATGTTGGGAAGGGAATAGCCAGCTTCCACTTCAACGCGAAGGTGATCAACCTTCGATTTAATGGCTATCCCAAACCAAAAGCAAAGAAGAACCCGCCAAAGAAGCGGCAACCCAAGGCGAAGAAATCTGGACCCACTTCTCCCGGCCGGTGAATCATCAAACGAAAATTGATGAGGGAGAAAGTCCCGCTCAACGGACTTAAAATTGGTGAGCCCCGGCCGTCGGGTAAACCGGTAGTTATCAAAAAAATCTTTCTTTATTTACAAAATTTTTATTTTATAAAAGTATTTTCTTTGCACTCACTTCTTTTTGTGAGCAAATAAAATAATTTTTATTTTCAAAACTCTTTGTCCCAAAAATTCGAAAATTAGTTAGTTACAAGGAATAAATTTTTCGTTATTAAAAAATTATTTTTAAAAAATATTTTTGAAAAAATGTTTTTTGATCAAAATTTGTTGGAAAATCGAAAAGTTGGGGAAATTTTGGGCCAGGGAACCAACCCCCAACGGCCACATTTTTGAAATGGCCGTTGGGGCGACTCCCAAAGGGGCGCGAAGCGGGCCCGGCCGACGCGCGCGAGAGGCGGCGCGCGCGCCCGTGGCGCCTCTGCCACCCGGCCAGGGCTCCAACGGCTAAGAGCCGTTGCTCCCTCCCCCCTTGGCCGGTGTTTGGCCTATAAATAGGAGAGGAGCCGGCGGTGGAGCTCCATCCCTCCATCACTCTCACACTTTCACTCCTCTCACTTCCCCACTTCATTCTTCAAGCAAATTTTCCAACATATTTTGAGTAGAGCAAGTAGCAAGAGCACTCTTGGGTGTAGAAGTTCATTCTCTACTAACCCTTCACACCCAAGAAGCTCTCTCTACTTGTGAAGCCATGGCAGGATTCGGGAACATGCTTAGGAGACGCTCCAAGCGTCGCCTCGGAGAGTCGAGCTCTCAAGCTCCCGAAGCCCCCGTGGAAGAGCAGCAACCCGAGGAGGTTGAAGGAGCCAGCGAGGAAGAGGTGGCGCCGGAAGCGCCACAAGAGCAAGTCATGAACGAGGAGGACAAGCTGTACCTCGACCTGGAAGAAGGTCGGGAGATGCAAGCCTACTTCCACCTCAAGGATCGTCTCTTCCTCCACACGCAAGTCTACGACTCCAACCTCCTCCATCGCATAGGTATGGATGATGAATTCGATCTTGTGTGGAGGTCTGTTGGTTGGGAGGATGTTGAACCCATCGAGAAACAAGGTTCACGTCTCCTAACCATACAGTTCCTAAGCACTTTGCAAGAAACCGACGATGGTGTGATTTTTCGCTTGTTCAACGAGGAGCATGAGCTCACTTGGAAAGAACTTAGTGTTCATTTGGGTTTTAACCGAAGATGCTTCCTTGATCTTGATTTCGCCACCATCGGTTTTGATCGAAACAAGTTTTGGGAAGAGATTTCTGGGAGGGTTGAGTTTCGATCTTTCAAACCCCAGAACACCCAAATCCATCATCCTACCTTGAGATTTATGCATCGTTGGATGTCTATGGTTTTCTTCCCCACTGGTGTGGTTAGATGGGTGCGCATGGCCGAACTTAAGTTGCTCTATGCCATTGTCAAGAAAATCAAGGTATCACCCGTGAGGGAGATCGTTCGTCATTGGCAAGATATAGTTCGCAACAAGTACCCGGTCTTGTGCACCTCTCTTGTCACTCGTGTTGCCAATTCGATGGGTATTTTAGAGGGTGAAGTTGTTGAGTACATTCCTATTCCTCGACCCATCTGCGACTTGACTACTTTGATCCAAGGGCACACGTTGACTACCCACGGCACAAAGGATGAGCTTTACTTCTTTTTCCCTGGCTACGAAAATAGGATCCGGTTACCTAACCCGGATTACTATTTGTGTAATTGCCAGTCATTAACCTTTGAGCTCAAGACTACTGAAGATATTCGCAGGGAAGGACTCACCAGCAGGACACAACGAGGCAGGGCGGAGGACGAAGCAGGCCCCAGTTCCTCGCAGCCTGAGCAACCATGGACCCCCTACCAAGACTACACGGGGTATGCTCCACAGGGCAGCGGGAGCTGGGACCAGTTTGTACCTCCCGCACCAACCACAGATGCGTGGGCCGAGGTGAGCGTGGATGAGTGGGAGCGCCAAAGGCAGCAATACGAAGATGTTCCCCCATCGGTCCAGCCACAACATTACCCCGAGATAGAAGCTCTCGGCACCCGCATCGGACAGCTGCAGATCCAGACAGGTGAAATACAGCACTCTCTCACTTCCTTTGTGCAGGAGACCCATGATTGGCAGGCACAAATGGATCAAAGGTGGGACGGCCTGAGTGCACAGATGCAGCAAGACAAGGCTCAACATGAGGAGTTCTGGAGGTTCATGGGATATCCCCCTGGACAGTGAGCTTCATGCTAGCTTGGGGGAGGACCCCCAAAGGTACCTTGCATTGCATATTTATTTCCAAGAAATGTTATTTTCTCTTTAGCATGTTTAAATTCTTGTTCTCATACATTAAAAAAAAAACCCAAAAATATTTTTATTCCTGTGTCTCTTAGTATGTGCTGTAAAAATGTGTAGTTCACCCTTGTTGAAATGATGAGATTGCTCTGTCTCTTGTTTCTTTGTACCCTAGTTATAAACATTGTTTTCTCTAGATTTGGGTTTATCGGCTAGAAATGTCTCATCCTGAAAACTTGCTTTTTAGTGGGAGCACTTGTGTTTTCTTGTCTAAGTTATTGCTGGGTATGATATAGTACTATAAGCCACCGCTATGACTTTGCTCTAGAGTACGACTTGACTTCCGGAGTTTTCATTTGCAAAATGATCAAAAAAACGAAAAGTTCCTCAATGATTATGAAATACCCACCAGAGCCATATGATCTATCTGTAGTACAAAACCTTCATACGCTGCTTGTTCGTACATTGAGTTCGGTCGGATCGGTACCGACACGAGATTATGACCTTACACCCACGATTGAGATTTCACTTGCACCCACCAAATAAAATGCCGACTCTTACACAGAGAGTCGCGCACAAACATGCACCCCTTTCCATCCGCCAACTCTTACACTGAGAGTTGCGCACCATCTTTCCACCAAATAAAAATGCCGATGCTTATCCTGAGAATCGCGCATTCATTAGCCACCAAAAAGTACTCCTTGCATTTTCATCATTACGTCTCTCTCTCCACTTTCATTAATCATTCGTCAGAGATGGGCTATTCATTCATTCAAAAAAAAAGCAAAGGAAAGAAACAAGGATAGGATAAGTGCAATAATTCAACGGGAAAATCTTTAGATCCCCGTTCAAGAAAAAGAGAGAAGAGAAAAAGAAAAGAAAAAGGTTGTTCCATTCATAGCCCATACTCTTCTTTTATCATCATCATCATTCAAATAAAAGAGAGACATAATGCATGGAGTACACAAAAATATCCAAAAGTTAGGAACCATTTCTTCCATCCCACACACTTGCACAATCTCAATCAAGGTGTATGGCTTAAACTCCGTAAGGTTCGATCCTTGACCTTACAATATATGTGATACAAGTATGCCCACTTACATACCTACCCAAAACTCCACTCTCAGCTTTTTAGTGGTAGGTAGAAGGCAAATTCTCAAAATGCATTTGGTGAGGTTGCTATACACATTCAGTGATCGAGAGAATCATTTGAGAAACTTGGGATTTCATTTTATAAAATTCTTAAAACCTCCGGAAGAATGGTCAAGCTTTGGACGAATGATAAGCACAGGCTGAGGTGCTGTTCTACCTTGCAATCGCCCAAGACTTGGGAGCCAAAAAGCCCCATTAGAGCGAGATAATAAAAGGGTGGATAGAAATGCCGGTTTATTCAAATTCAGTAGAGAACATGCGTATAATTATGGTATACTAGAAATACGATCGGCATAGAAGCAGCTCCTGATCAACAACCCAAAAAGCCCAGCTTTGCTCGGGACGAGCAAAGGGTAAGCTTGGGGGATCTTGTTGGCGGTCCTTATCGACACATTTTAACCGCCAACTTAAGATAGAAAAGGGAGAATTACATGTTCTTATACGCATATACTTGTGCTATTAACCGAATTCCACTTGTATCTGGAGTTTAGCAACGTTTACAGGAAATACACCAAGTACAGGGGATTTCACGGAGAAAAGGCGCTTTCAGGCAAAGCGTAAAAGAGGCACAAGGAGGAGACAGGCCCAATCAGAGCCAAAATGGGCTGAAACACCACACCACCGAGGCCCACCTACCAGGAGAGGCCCACTGGCCAAAGGCGGTTGGGGGGAGGCGCCAACCTGGCGCGCTCGCGCCAGGTGCGCGCTCGCGCCCCCCAGCCTGCCAGGTGGGGCCAGCCTCCTGGAGGCGGTTCCATCAATGCAGAGGAGGACGGTGCGCTGGTGTTCCTTCCATATTTGCCCTTGAACCGACCTGCTCAACATATAAAAGGGGAGATTCAAGTCATTTCAAGACACACATTCATTTGAGCCATTCTCCTCTACTCTTGTTCTTTAGCCTAGTCTAGTAGCTTAGGAGCTAGGTTGAGCTATCAAGGAGGGCTTGTCTCCTAGGAAGAAGTTCATCACTTGGTAATATACTATGGAGTGTTCTTCCTACTTCAAGTTCTTATTCTTATTATGTAGCCTTGTTCTTGAACTAGAGTATAGTTGCGTTCATGCTAAACCTGATTCATATGAACTAGACCAAAGTTCTTATGATCATTTCTTAGCATGTTCTTCGTTGTTCTTCATCGTTCATATATTTTATAGGAGTAGAGATCTTGATGAAAATGGGGTAACAGTTCGTTGTTCCTTCGGGTTTGCCTACGTTCTAGCTCGTCCATCCGTAGGGTGGAAGTCCGCGGGGGATGTAGGTAGTTCTCAAATATGCGGGCGTGGTGTCCGGATACGAGAGAGCCTTCGGATATGACGGCATGCCACGGTTGAGGGGTAGGCGGCAGGTGGTGATGCCTGTCCCGTCCCTTGTAATCCCCACGTCCGTATGTCGTGTAGGAGTTCGTAAATGCCTCTATCGGCCGGAAGACCACCTGGGGGTCTCCCCGTTACCTTAGGCTCTGATCTTTCTCTAACCCTGTAGAATATATGACTTAGCTGTTCATGACATAGCTACAATTGACCTACCTGCTCCGCTTAGGTTTATTCTTTATTCGTTCATTCGTTTATTCTTTCTTTTATACTTTATCCTTGAGTTTGGCCAAATGTGTGTCCACTATCTTGCAAACCATTTATACTTACCCCTGTATAGTACTAGAGTCTCATTTCGATGACATGAAGTCAATCATCCATATCCATGTTTAGACACCTCTGCACCATGCCTTTCTACGGGAAATATAAATAACGATACCCTGAGAATACTCCCCGGGTGAAATGCTACAATGATAGATCCGTGCGCTTGCGGATAATAATATCTTTAGAACACGACTATCAACCCCGGCGTTTCTTGGCGTGACCACTGGGATGTAACAATTCTAGTGATTGCGTTAAGAAATGCCAACAATAGGACCTTGATTGAGATGGCAAGAACTATGCTACTTGAGTATAATGTGAGTGAAAAGTTTTGGAGTGATGCTATCAACACGGCTTTCTACTATAGCAACCGCCTCTATTGCCATGGGAAGTCAGAGAAGACTCCATATGAAATCTTGAATGGAAGGAAGCCCAACATTGCTTACTTCCGGGTCTTTGGTTGCAAGTGCTACATTCTCAAGAAGGGGCAAAGACTTGGAAAGTTTGACAAGAGATGTGATGAGGGATTTCTTCTTGGCTACTCTACTTCTAGCAAGGCTTATAGAGTGTGGAACTTGGCTAGTGGGCTAGTTGAAGAGGTTCATGATGTTGAATTTGATGAAACCCAAGGTTCTCAAAGTGGAGATCAAAATCAAGATGATGTGGGTGGAGATCAATTGAGCAATGCAATGAGACACATGGACATTGGTGATATTAGGCCGAGGCAAGTGGATCATGGTGATGAGGTGCAAGTGCCAACTCAAGTTGTGATAGAAGATTCCAATGAGGCAAGCACAAGTGGTACTCAACATCAAGATCAAGATCAAGGTCAAGCAAGCAATGAAAATGAGCTAGTTCTTCAACCTTCAAACATTACAAGAGATCATCCTCTAGATCGTATCATTGGTGACTTTCAAAGAGGTGTACAAACAAGATCAAGATTGGCTAGCATATGTGAGCACTACTCGTTTGTGTCATTCATTGAGCCAACTAAGATTGATGAAGCATTGAAGGATCCGGATTGGATAAATGCCATGCATAAGGAATTGAACAACTTCACTAGAAATGATGTGTGGGAGCTTGTTGAAAGGCCAAAGAAGCACAATGTGATTGGCACCAAGTGGGTCTTCAAGAACAAGCAAGATCAAGATGGATTGGTAGTGAGGAATAAAGCAAGACTAGTGGCACAAGGGTACACACAAGTTGAGGGTCTTGACTTTGGAGAAACATATGCACCGGTGGCAAGATTAGATGCAATTAGAATCTTATTAGCCTATACTTGTGCTCACAACATCAAGCTCTATCAAATGGATGTGAAGAGTGCATTTCTCAATGGGTTCATCAATGAGGAAGTGTATGTTGCACAACCTCCCGGTTTTGAAGATGACAAGAAGCCCAACCATGTCTACAAGCTCAAGAAGGCATTGTATGGATTGAAGCAAGCACCAAGAGCATGGTATGAAAGATTGAGGGACTTTCTCATATCCAAAGGATTCAAGATGGGCAAAGTTGACACTACTCTCTTCACCAAGAAGATAGAAGATGACTTGTTTGTGTTGTAAATCTATGTGGATGATATCATCTTTGGATCAACAAATCAATTCTTTTGTGAAGAGTTTGCTAAGATGATGGCTAGTGAGTTTGAGATGTCAATGCTTGGAGAGTTGAGCTACTTCCTTGGTCTTCAAATCAAGCAAATGAAGAATGGCACCTTTGTGAGTCAAGGCAAGTACATCAAGGACATGATCAAGAAGTTTGGGTTGCAAGATGCTAAGGCCATTAGCACACCAATGGGAACCAATGGTGGCTTAGATATTGATGATAGTGGCAAGATGATTGAGCAAAAGCTATATAGATCAATGATTGGAAGCTTGCTATATGTGTCCGCTTCAAGGCCGGATGTCATGTTTAGTGTGTGCATGTGTGCAAGATTTCAAGCTTCTCCAAGAGAGAGTCACTTGACGGCAACCAAGAGGGTGTTGAGATACTTGAAGGGTACCCAAGATGTTGGTCTATGGTATCCAAGGGGTCAAGCTTTGAGTTGATTGGATACTCCGACTCCGACTATGCCGGTTGCAAGATTGATAGGAAGAGCACAAGTGGAACATGCCAAGTGCTAGGAAGATCTCTAGTGTCATGGTCTTCAAAGAAGCAAAATAGTGTGGCACTTTCCACCGTCGAAGCCAAATATATTAGTGCGGGGAATTATTGTGCACAATTGCTATGGATGAAAGCCACCTTGAAGGACTATGGGATCAAGTTCAAGCATGTGCCTTTGTTTTGTGACAATGAAAGTGCAATCAAGATGACAAACAATCCGATTCAACATTCTAGAACCAAGCACATTGATGTGAGGCACCACTTCATTAGAGATCATCAACAAAAGGGAGATGTGAGCATTGAAAGCATTGGCACCGAAGATCAACTAGCCGACATATTCACCAAGCCCCTTGATGAGAAGAGATTTTGCAAGTTGAGGAATGAGTTGAACATACTTAGCTTCTCCAACATGGATTGATGCACCCCATATATGACATGCCTCTCCTCCAACATAGCAAGGTAAAGTTGGTTGTTGCATCTCATGCATCCTTTGCTAGTTGTGTAGACATGTATACATGTGCATCTTGCTAGGCTCATTCATTGCAAATCAAATAATTTTGAAGGATATATGGCACCACTATTGTTTCTATGCTTGATTTGATCTAGTGGTGGCATATGACTTATTTGTGAGCTTGTGAACCTAGTGTTGAATCTTTAGCACTTGCTCATGATGTGTATCTCAACATGGTCAAGATAACCCTTATTCTTATGAAATGTGAAGAAGCTTGCCCTTGGTTCAAACCGAGATACATTTTCTCGGCATGTGATTTAGATTTGGCCATAGTTGATTGACTTGTTTCTCTCATTTTATGCACTTTTGTTGGTGATTGTTGACAAAGGGGAGAAATAAGTCACAAAGAGCAATGGAAGGGGATCAATTCTTATGATATGACCCAACCATGAGCACACAAATAGGGGGAGCAAGCTCATAGACTATTTGTTGCATATTGTGTGTGCATACATGATGATATGGAGCATTGCAAGCTAAATTCAATATTCATGCTTGATTGGTGTATTGCTAGTATAGAACTTGATTGATGAAATGAAGTACTAGCATGCATAGGTGGTTTCTAGACATAGAGTCTCTCTTGTTCAAGTACCTTGCTTATAATGTGATCTCATGAGGTATTTTGAGTTTTGATGATGTCTAGATTCCATGGTGCTAAGTAAGGTTTATTATCGCACTCCGATTGGTATCACGCTTCAAAGGTCAATTCTATAAATCTTAGTACCATTTTGGTTGTGGTAACTCTCACACAAGTTTCATCTATGCATGTGTGCTTGAAAATCGACCAAACATTTAATGCACACATGTAGGGGGAGCTACCACTACCAAAACCGGAATTGAAGTGCTTGTCCAATCCAAGATTCATGATCAAAATGTCTTGGGCAAGCAATTCAATTTCATATTGAATTCAATTTCCATATCTTTGTGAGCTTTGTGAAGGGTTGTCATCAATTACCAAAAAGGGGGAGATTGAAAGCTCCGATTTGGTTTTGGTAATTAATGACACTCAACGTTGCTAATGCTTTGCTCTAAGTGTGGTTAGACACATAGCAACGTGACGGTGGATGATGGAGCATGGTGATCACGGTGATGAACATGATGGATGTGAAGTGATCGAGCTCCGGCGGAGGCCCATGGAGATCAAGGCGAAGGTATACTTGATAGGGTTTTTCGGTTTAGTGGTCGAGACACTTAGCGAGTGTGACCACATTTAGGATCGATAACTGACTATCAAGAGGGGTTTACTCGGTTCATTCACGGTCCTAAGTGCCTCTAGGTGTGACTTTGCATGATGCATGAGAGGCTAACTAGAGAGCTAACTCTTGCGCGATATTTCATGGATGAAATGCTAACTCCAAGGCTTGAGATTGACATCTAAGTATGGTGGAGTTAGTGCACAAGGCAAGGGAACTTGTTTGGATCAATTTGGAGCAAATTGGACACATGAAATGACAAGTACAAGGCGCCGGACGCAGGCGGCACAGGCGCCGGACGCGGGAGCCAGAGTCCGGCAGTGTGGACCTCGGGTGCGCGCACGGCTTGCTCTCTGGTGGCCGGCGCCGGACGCGGCTGAGGACGGGTGCCGGACGCAAGGCCGAGCGATAGACGCTTTATAGAAACTATTTTCGGCGAGGTGCTCGAAGGACGCAGGGCGACTACGGCACCGGACGCTCGCCGGACGCCAGGCCGAGCGTCCGGTGCGGCTGCTGGCAGCGCTGGCCGACGCAGGTCGCCTTCGGCGGACGCGTCCTGAGCTCTGGCTTCAGACGCAGCGCGGAGGGGGTCGGGCGTCCGGCGACGTGGAGACTTCAAACGCGAAGGCGCCAACGGTCGACTGGCAGGCGACGGTGAAGGCGCCGGACGCGTCCGGCGATGCTCTGGGGACGCGTCCGGTGTAGTGAAGCTGGAGGACGCGAATTGCAACGGCTCTAGTTTGGCTTGTGGCCTATAAATAGATGGATGGACGGTTGTGGGAGGTCTCTTGGCCATTTGACATACACTTGTTCATCCTTTGAGCTAGAGAGACACTCTCCCACTCATCTCTTTCATTCTTGAGCATCTCTTGTGAGATTTGAGTGGGAAAACAAGTGATTTGCATTGAGAGTTGCATCTAGAGGCACTTGTTCATCGAGTGAGCTACGGATTCTTATTATTCTTCGGTGATTCCCATCACCGTAGACGGTTTGGAGCAGCGGGTGGTGGTTGAGCTCGAGTTGGAGATTGTTCGAGGCCACACCGGGTTCTTGTGAGGGGTTCTTGATCCTTTCCCGCGGGAGTTCGCGAAAGGATACTCTAGTGGATTGCTCGTGGCTTGTGGATCCTTGTCTTGTGTGGAGATTGCGGCTCCCCATTGGGGTCTTTGGCACCGAGCCAATTGAGCGGGCAACTCACCAAGCAAGTGCATCGCCACAACGAGGACTAGCTTGCCGGGAAGCAAGTGAATCTCGGTAAAAAATCATTGTGTTGATTTGTGATTACCGAGGCTTCGACCTCCTTGTGCTTGTGCTTGAACTTCCTAGGTGATTGGCAACTATACCGGTGATTGGCCATCTTCTACTCTTCGAGGCGGTATAAACTCCCTTCACCTCTTTACATACCGCAAAGTAGAATTGCTTGTTGTGGTCGGTCGGGAACCACTCATTGAGTAGTTTAAATCCCGTGGGTAGAATTGCTTATTGTGGTCGGTGTTGATGTCTATTAAGTGCAACTGAAATAAAGAGGGTTCCGCAAGCGCACAGAATATATCATCGTAGCATTTTAACCGGGAGTAATCCAGGTATCGTTATTTATATTTTTACCACTGGGAAGGGAATGCACTGGATAATGAGTGATGAGCAATGCACATGCTATAATGGAGAGCTTAACCTTGTCTGTATCGATCATCTCATACAGGGTAAGTGTCACATAAAATATAAGAATAAATGACATAAGATAAATGAGAGCATTTAGCCACATAAAATAATAGTAATAAGCCATCTCAACTTAGCACTCTAAGCTTATAACACTAGCATGGACTAGGACGATCTAGGGTATAATCCTATGTTATTCTAACTATAAAGTCAAAGCATACAATGATTAGTGCAAGAACATCTAGCAATCATGGCGGGAAAAGGTTACATCTATGCATAGTGATATTACCGTAGAAGACAAAAGACATAGCAATGACTTCAATGTAATAGGTTTGTTCTCGCTAGACCTATACTCGGGAGAAGGGCTACAAAGGACTCAACAGATCATCCACTCCCGCGATCTACCTCACGATCCGGAATATAGGGTGCAATCGCAGATAAATACGTATAGACACCATGCCTACACAATATCTACCACTCACCCATTGGCCTAATGAGCAAGCGCTATACGATCCTATGCATAAACATAATTCTAGTCCAACTATGCTAAACATATAATCAAAGTAAACTAAGAACAATATAATTGAGAACATAATCAAATAGAGCAAAGTCAAGTCTGATATAATAGAATAGAATAAAGTACTACTCATAGTATCACGAACAATGATGAATATTACAATAATGTAGAGGGGAATTACCAAGAACTCCGACAGATCTGGACTCCAAGCTAGGCTTGATTCCCTCTAGATCTATTCCTATGTAGCTATGCTACTAAACTATGGAGCTCTAATTGAGATGGTGGCTCGGCTTCTCGAATTCGATGAGAGAATGAACTCTTGAATGAATTAGGGTTTCACCCGGGGGCCGGGGGCTCGAATATATAGCCCCCTAGGATTAACCACAGCCCTCGGATCAAACCGACCTAAATGGACGATAATTATTCATCCTCAAAGGCGGTGGAGGCGGGATCCACGAGACTCCACCCGATTGGTGGAGGTGGGGAGTCGGCCGACTCCCCCGGGTCGGCCGACCGGCCACCCCGCCAGTGGGCCCCAGCTTCCGTGGTTTGCCTTCGGAGTCTTCTAGATTATACAATTTTACCCGTTCGGTCTTTATCTCTATGTAATCATGACATGTGGGCCTCCTTTGGTTCTCTTTCGATAACCCCCTGCGAAATAGACAATCACCAAAACTCGTGGAATTCTCGGTGTAACCCCTATATCTAACAGTGAACTCATATTAGTCCTTTCTCTTGCTGCGTTGACGGTATAAAATTGATACTTAACGACGGTCAACAAACTCCCCCAAGCTTACCTTTTGCTCGTCCCCGAGCAAAGATAGACTCGATGATGGATCGGAGTTGCTACAATACTTTCACTCCTCACAAGTACACATGCGTTCAAACAAGAACTCTCCTCCGGATTAGAGTGAACTATTCGACTCAAAACTCACTCATATTACCTTTCACCATGGGGCTTGTAACCGTCACTTGGGTCTTGAGTAGTTGAAAGATAGAACGGTCAAGTCAAGCGCCATGTTTCTCGCTCTTTGATCAACTATTATCCTGGAGTTTTTGCAAGGTTTGAAATAAAACTCAGAGTTCCTTGTATGAACCTTTCAAGTCTCTCATTTGTGGTATTTCTGGATCCTTTCTAAGGCATGAGTAGTGTATGCCTTCTCTCTTCTCTCAAGAATATGTGGTATTTGTGGAACTAAGGCATAGTGGAAAGTGCCTTCTCTCTCTCACCCTACTTTCTAATAGGCTTATATGGAGCTCATAGGTGGGGAGACACTCAAACTCACTTGCATATATTGCACAGTTAAGACATGGATCCAATAGGAACTAAAATAATAATAAAGTCATATGTGCATGTGAATGAGGAAATGGAATGGATGAGATGATGATAGGATGATGGTGATAAGAAAATGATTATGAGGGGTACTCAACTGGTGAACATCTACTTCTACACTAGCTCCTTTGGGGATAACATGACTCCCTTTATTCGGAAACCTTGAAACTTCTTGAACGGAAGGACTTGGCTACACTTTCTCTCTTTTTTTTTTCTTTTTTTTTTTAGAGCCACCAATCCTCTGAAAACGAAACTTTAGCACAGGGAGTGTATAACTTGAAATGATAATGACTGGAGCTTTTTATGTAGGCTATGAAACGGCAATGATTATTTCTAGATGTTCACTCCCAGAATAGGAGTAGAACCTTTTCTGGACGATGTGAAATGAATGGCGTATGTATATGTGGATGGATGAATGGATGGATGCGTACTCCCAGTGTAGGAGCAGCATAAGTGCGTGTCTCTAAGGTAGAGATAGCACAATATGTGGGGAATGCGTACTCCTAGGGTAGGAAAGATAAGTGCGTATCTCCGGGGGTAGAGATAGCACAATATGTGGTGGATGTAGATCTATATGTGGGTGGTACTTCGAGGAACGTAAGTAGCACGAATGAATGTAACATTTATAAAATGGGTGCATGCTTCGAGGACGTAAGTAGCATAGATCAATGGATGGAGAGCACATAGTATTGACTTTAACTACATGACTAATTCCTTATGGGTCCACAAAGATAACCACACTCAATGCCTATAAAGTCTACACTCAATCCTACAATATGATCTATATAAACAGATGGGTTTTCCTATCTAGTAAGCATGAATATATGGTCAGTGGTAGGAATTTAAACTCTCATCATAAAGGAACTCATCATGCAGGAATTTAATATTTTCACGTATAAATTCTCCGAACTCTAGTATCTCTAGGAACAAGATGGACAAAGACTCAAAACCTTCCCATATCATACCCGTCAACCACCTAGACTTAGATCAAGTGTTCGCTACCCACAAGTTTCGGGTTCAAAGCAAATCTCAAATCTAAACAAGTTGTGTCCAAAACTCGGGAGAGTGCAAGGTTGAAAACTAGGTACTTGAAAGGAATTACGGCGAAAGCAACTATTCATCATCTCCATGTAGAGTTTATTCTAGGGATCACTTTTAAAGACAGATTGCAAGAGCTCTCCAAAAGTAGAAAAGATAAATAACGAAATCTTTCTGGGTTTCTATGGTTATGCACCTTTTTTAGTTGTTTTAACAAAGCATACTTTAATAAAGCATAAGTAAATAAGTTGGAGACACTTAGCTTGGTACATGGGGGATGCTCTTCCCCAAGCCGGATGTTGACATAGTCTCACGATGTTGCCGACAGCACCGAAGACGTTCTAGTCCTCCGAGTGTTGTAGATAGTTGCCGTTGGAGACAGCGTTCAATTGTCACGGGCAAAGACTCGACGGGGGACTGGATGTCCTTCGCTTGTTAGCTCTTCTTGATCCTTAATGTTCTGTGAAGCTCAAATAGACAACAAAGCTTGTGGAACTGATTAAGCGTTAGTGATAAAACCTCTAGGCCTTAGTTATCTAGAACTTTCTTAACTTAGAACTCATTCTAACAGGATCACAAGAAATATTTTTATCTTTTTATTATTTAAGGAATGCAGACAGGAAAAGGTAAATATGCTGAGAAATTATTTTTGTGCCACCACAAGTGAATGGTTATCCACATGGGGCTTAATGATTTTCTCGGATGCAAATGCACAACATCTTTATTTTCTTTTCTAATGCGTAGATAAAAGAGTAAAGATGCAACTAAGATGCAAGTAGGGAAATAAATATGCTAAGGTAAAAAATATAATGCTTGACAAGTAATGCTTGATAAATACCAAGTTACCTCTTGGCGCGGCGTTCGGTGGTTTTAAGTCCTCCGAACAGGACTTGTCATGTTCGCTCATTTTTCAAGGGGCGCATTGACTGGCGCCTCGGATGATGTCGCCTCGTGTGTAGGAATTGATTCTGATTTTGCTTTTACCTTCCACACCTTCTTTGTTGGAGAGGATGACCTTGAGGAGGAAACTTCTTGGACCACTTGGTTTTCTTCTGGTAGCACCTCTTCGGGTTCTTCTACAATGTTCTTCTCTTCTGGGTACCGGTCTTCATATCTTGACACTTCTCCCTTATAGTCAGCCCATCCATCTATAGTGATGTTCTTCTTGTTACGCGACGGGTACGCTGCCTTCTCCTTGCTCTCTTCTTGGGCTCCTCGGTGATTATATAATTATTGTTGAAGTAGCGGCGTACATTCTCGGTGGGAAAGTGGAAATGGATCTCTCCCTGTTCCAATATAGATGATAGCTCGGTGGTGTTCGAATGGTCTTCCTAGGATGATTGGAGGATCGTAGTCATCTCCCATGTCAACGACTAGGAAGTCTCGTAGGGACATAATGGTCATCTATCTGGATGAGGACATCCTTCACTTCTCCTTCGACGAAGCGGAATGTCGATCTGCCATTTGCGGCTGTGCATAGGTAGGCTCCAAAGGCATAGTGCCATATAGATACTCATATGTTACCTTGGCCATGATGTTGACGCCGATCCGGTGTCACGATGCTTTATTGAAAGAGCTTCTGTTGATGGAGCATTGAATGGTTGGGATACCTGGGTCATCCTTCTTGATCAGACGTGGGGACCTGAGTAAGTGGTCATGCTCTCTGTGGACTGCAGTGACCATCCTTACTGTCACCGTCTTCTTGGTCTTCTTGTTCTTATTCTTGCTCTTCTTAGCTGGATTCTTCTTCTTCTCACTGTTCTGCTGATGAGGATGTCTTTGAGAACTGCAAAGACTGTTCTTGAAGAAGAAGGTTTCTCTCTTGCCCTTGATGTTGAAAATGATCTTGGCAAAGTGTTGGCATGCATGATGGCTCCAAAGCAGTGTTCAAGAATGGTCGTCCCAAAATGACAGGGGACCTTTCATCACTGCCTGTATCCACTACCACGAAGTCTGCTGGAACATACGAGTTGCCTACTCGTACACATATGTCTTCAAGTACCCCCAAAGGGACACGGAGTGACTGATCTACAAGCTGTAGGCACATAGTTGTGTATGCTAAGGGGCATCTGAATAGCTTCTCATATATCACTCTCGGCATAATGTTGATGCTTGCACCGAAGTCACAGATTGCCTCATTAAAGTTAGTACTTCCAATGGAGATCGGAATGACTGGTCTCCCGGATCGCCCTTCTTGATTGGCGAGTTGAGTCAATCCATGACCCCTTCGATGGATCACTCCGGCTATCTTCTACATTGAATATATCAACAAGATTTGCGCTCGAGCTCTTCGGGTTATCCCGCCAGCTTACCTTGGCCGAGTGGAGGGAGCAAGGTTAACAAGCCGTTGTACCCAAGGACTCAAGTATCTTGTTGAAGCCGAGCCGACTCTTGATGGCATTGGAAAAGCCATCCATCCTGTTGCCGAGTGTCTCTAGGACCTTGTCATTTGATGTCGCTTCTTGGACAGATTGTCCATCATCTTGCCTTGATTCAAGACTAACTCTCTCAAAGGCGGCCGGTTGTAATTATTGTAGGAGGAGCCGTTACCTTGGTAGTTGCCTGAATAATTGCCCGAGTAGTTAGGCCTCTGCGTTGATTCCAACCTTGATTCTGCGAGGACGATAGTAATTATTGTTGTTGTTGTTGTTGAGGTAGTTCACGTCCTCCTTCAGCTCGGGCGGTTAGCACCTGTGTGCCCAGTCTCTCCACACTCTTCACATGTCATGCGAGCATCATGTATATGCATGACTTCTTTCTTCTCTCGGGGCTCTCTCATCGAGCCTCTTCATTAGCAAATCCATTTTGGCGCATGACATGTCTACCTCTTTCACTGGTGCATTCCTCCACCTCTCTTGCGGGTCTGAGTTCTTTCTTCACTCCAACCTTGGTTGGATGCCATCTTCTCCACAAGAGCCAGGAATAGTGAGTGATAAGAATGCACCTCCGAGAGCATCCATGCCATGATGAGGACATGCCATGATGAGGACACTCGAGGATGTAATCTTGAAAGCGCTCCCAAGCTTCCGGGACAGCCTCATCATGATGTTGCTTTGAAAGCTTGATATCTTCCCACGAAGAGCATTTGTCTTGCCCATTGGGAAGAACTTCGCCAAGAAATTGGTGGAACATAGTGCCCACGTAGGATTCTTCTCCTTATTGGCGTAGAACCACCGCTTCGCTCTCCCCAAGAGTGAGAATGGGAAGAGGCGAAGTAGTATAGCATCTCTCGGGGACATCCTTGATAGTGAATGTGCTACAAATCTCCGAGAAAGTGTTGGAGATGAGCACTAGCATCTTCATGGGCCTTCCCACGAACCGGCTTGCTTGCACCATGTTGATTAGCACAGGCTTGAGCTCAAAAGCTCCTTCAATGTCCGCAGCTGGTCCAGTACGAATGTTGTCCGTAGTTGGAGCTGAGAACTCGCGAAGTGACTTGTGCGCCATGGCTTCAAACGCTGGTGTCAAGTCTCGAACGAAAGGTCGACTTTCTGCTTCCGACAAACTTCCAAGTTGAGTTGATGATGATGATTGATTGGTCTTTTTCAACTTGCTTCTGGCCTTCCTGAATAAAGCTTCTGGATTGTCAATATAGTTATCAGGAAGAATTGTCTTGATTACCCTGCATAAGATACACAAGTAGACAAAACAAGGGTAATCCCAGAGATGGGTTAGTATGACAAAGACAACTCAATCACATTATCTAGTGCAATGCTGCTCATTATCCATTGGCTTTCAACCTTCCCCGCAACGGCGCCAAAAATGCTTGTTGATGTCTATTAAGTGCAACTGAAATAAAGAGGGTTCCGCAAGCGCACGAATATATCATCGTAGCATTTTAACCGGGAGTAATCCAGGTATCGTTATTTATATTTTTACCACTTTGGGAAGGGAATGCACTTGGATAATGAGTGATGAGCAATGCACATGCTATAATGGAGAGCTTAACCTTGTCTCGTATCGATCATCTCATACGGGGTAAGTGTCACATAAAATATAAGAATAAATGACATAAGATAAATGAGAGCATTTAGCCACATAAAATAATAGTAATAAGCCATCTCAACTTAGCACTCTAAGCTTATAACACTAGCATGGACTAGGACGATCTAGGGTATAATCCTATGTTATTCTAACTATAAAGTCAAAGCATACAATGATTAGTGCAAGAACATCTAGCAATCATGGCGGGAAAAGGTTACATCTATGCATAGTGATATTACCAGAGAAGACAAGAGACATAGCAATGACTTCAATGTAATAGGTTTGTTCGCTAGACCTATACTCGGGAGAAGGGCTACAAAGGACTCAACAGATGTCACTCCCGCGATCTACCTCACGATCCGGAATATAGGGTGCAATCGCAGATAAATACGGTATAGACACCATGCCTACACAATATCTACCACTCACCCATTGGCCTAATGAGCAAGCGCTATACGATCCTATGCATAAACATAATTCTAGTCCAACTATGCTAAACATATAATCAAAGTAAACTAAGAACAATATAATTGAGAACATAATCAAATAGAGCAAAGTCAAGTCTGATATAATAGAATAGAATAAAGTACTACTCATAGTATCACGAACAATGATGAATATTACAATAATGTAGAGGGGAATTACCAAGAACTCCGACAGATCTGGACTCCAAGCTAGGCTTGATTCCCTCTAGATCTATTCCTATGTAGCTATGCTACTAAACTATGGAGCTCTAATTGAGATGGTGGCTCGGCTTCTCCGAATTCCGATGAGAGAATGAACTCTTGAATGAATTAGGGTTTCACCCGGGGGCCGGGGGCTCTGAATATATAGCCCCCTAGGATTAACCACAGCCCTCGGATCAAACCGACCTAAATGGACGATAATTATTCATCCTCAAAGGCGGTGGAGGCGGGATCCACGAGACTCCACTCGATTGGTGGAGGTGGGGAGTCGGTTCTCTTTCGATAACCCCCGCGGAAATAGACAATCACCAAAACTCGGGAATCGGCCGAACTCATATTAGTCCTTTCTCTTGCTGCGTTGACGGTATAAAATTGATACTTAACGACGGTCAACAAACTCCCCCAAGCCACCCAAAGATAGACTCGCTGGATCGAGTTGCTACAATACTTTCACTCCTCACAAGTACACATGCGTTCAAACAAGAACTCTCCTCCGGATTAGAGTGAACTATTCCGACTCAAAACTCACTCATATTACCTTTCACCATGGGGCTTGTAACCGTCACTTGGGTCTTGAGTAGTTGAAAGATAGAACGGTCAAGTCAAGCGCCATGTTTCTCGGTTTGCCTTCCTTGTATGAACCTTTCAAGTCTCTCATTTGTGGTATTTCCGGATCCTTTCTAAGAGTCTTCTAGATTATACAATTTTTCTCTCTCTCACCCTACTTTCTAATAGGCTTATATGGAGCTCATAGGTCGGTCTTTATCTCTATGTAATCATGACAATGAGGAAATGGGCCTCCATTTGGTTCTCTTTATTCGGAAACCTTGAAACTTCTTGATTTCACGATAAATTCCCCCTTCCCATATCATACCCGTCAACCACCTAGAAATAGACAATCACCAAAACTCATGGAATTGCAAGGTTGAAAACTAGGTACTTGAAAGGAATTACTACAGAGCAACTATTCATCATCTCCATGTAGAGTTTATTCTAGGGATCACTTTTAAAGACGGCAAGAGCTCTCCAAAAGTAGAAAAGATAAATAACGAAATCTTTCCGGGTTTCTATGTAACCCCTATATCTAATGCTCTCCCCCTGCCGGATGTTGACATAGTCTCACGATGAACTCATATTAGTCCTTTCTCTTGGCCTCGGCCGACCGGCCACCCCGCGTTGACGGTATAAAATTGATACTTAAATCATGACATGTGGGCCTCCTTTGGTGTCAACAGTGTAACCCCTATATCTAACGGGAACCACTCATTGTGTAGAGTAAATCCCGTCATTGGTAGTAGAATTACTTGGTTGGTATTGGTGAACCAACATTGTGTAGCTTGATCACCGTTGTTGTGTGTGCAATTGTTTTGAGCAGCCTTGCTTGTTAGGACGGCTTGCATAGAGTAGTCAAAACATTTGCTTTGCACATTTGCCGCCTTGCTATCTAATTGGGTTGTCTAGTATTCTTGCTAGAAATTTTATTAGGCTATTCACCCCCCTCTAGCCATTGTGACCTTTCAGATGTGTTGTCCTCCTCCCCCCTCTGGATCAAATGTTTCTGTTGATGATGCCGCTGTTTTTCATTGTATCATTGTCAATGTTTCGTGCACATATGATGAGATGTTTCTCTGATGTGGCACTCTCCTTCCCCCTCCCTTTTGGGTCCAATGTCTCTTTGATGACTGTAACAGAACCGACCCACTAATATAATTACTGTTCACTAATCAAGCCACCGTGGCAATTTAAGTAGTAAACCGCAATTATACCAGCCCGGTAGTCCACGAAATCCCGAAAGATCTCGAACTTTCTTAGAGTCACACCCGGATCACAACTTCAGCAGTTCCCATTCACTTAAGTTACTTTTACAAACTTTATAAATACACCAATGGTTACTAAAATAATATTTACAACTCAGGTTTTTCCAATAAACAGCGGAAGAGAATTTTCTTTGCAAACACACTCACACCTAAGTATTTAAATATAGTGCCAGCTCAGGGTTGACTCCTTCAAAAGCACGAGGATAAGATATAAGAGTTGACTTGCCCGAAGTCTATTCTTCCCGTAGAGGGATATAAGTCCACCGTGTCACCACCGTGGTAATTCTTCAACCTACAACAAACAACATTGGGAATTGCACCCTGAGTACGTTGTACTCAGCAAGACTTACCCGACTAAAAGAAAATAAGGACTCTTTGGTGGATGCCAGGCTTTATAGTGGGGTAGCTGACTCCTTATTTGCCGAAAGGATGAGCTTATTAATAATCATTTAGTGACAAAAGGACTCTCTAGCTTATCCAATTAAGTAGAACCTGCCATTACTACATTAGCACCTGCCACTACTCACATTTTTAAGGTAGAAGCAATCAACATTAAGTAACCGCATTGATTGAGTAATCATTAAACCAACATGAGTGAACATAACCAACTCGCATTTCAAATCTTATTTGCGGCACCGTAACTGCTCAGTCAAGTTATTCACTATCCAGGAACGATGGCGATTATAATCGATTGCAAACCAGCTGGCGGGGTATTCCTCACACAAACCAGGCATACTTTGCAAGAGCAGCCTTAGTCACCATGATCTACTCGGGAAAGGACGCGGGATCAATGGCTCATCACCATGACCAAGGAAACTCCCGGCAGCCAACAGGTAAGCGTGCCCATCAAATGACACCGCCCCATCTTAAGGTCTCACGAACCGGGCCCTTGTTTACCCCACCCCCATCGCCGGCATGGATACCTGGCCGTTGAAACCCGGCCCAAGTAGATTCTTGGCTTCGCGGTAGGCACTCAGGCCATCCCAGCTATCTGTGAGGCATTGTTCAAAATGATCCGAGGACGCTCGTGTGCCATATTTCTTTAGAGGTGATTTAGAAGGCCACATGGTTATGTTCATATCCAACATATCACAGTTCTCAATCCAAAAGGGGTAGTAACCACCTATCATCGCGGAAAATGGTCGATCATCCGGCTTCTACCGATTAATAGAGCAGGCCTAAGCATGTAGTCGATCCTGTACGTAAAAGTAGGATAGTTCTGGTGGCAAGGTAGTCCTGATGCAACTACGGTTCCAATCAACGCCTATAACTTAATGCAGCATAAAGAATAAAAGGACGCAAGGTAAAACATTTGCAAACCGTAGGAGGGATGCTCTGGGGCTTGCCTTTCTCGAAGAGTTAGTTTGATGATCTGGATTGATCTTCAAGCTGGTTCACGTCTGGTTCCTGATCACCTCGCGTGCGGATCTCCGTTCGCGACTTGTCCTTCTGGATCCTTGACTTCACGACGAATGTTCTACACGCAACCCTAGAATGATGCATATGCATATGCATGAGTGCGTGTTCATCGGTGTATGCATGATCATGAATGATCAAGGACGATAGATGTTCATAAGCGAATAACCTATTTAATCTACTACACTTATCACTAGCAAACAAGCCAGTAAAGCCAAAGAATTAAACCTAGGCATAACCATTCAAACTCAATCATCAAAACACACACTAAGTAACACCCAATCATACATATCCTAATTACTACGAGTCATCATCATCAAGTCCTATACACAACTTCACACAACCGAGCTTCACTACCAATTATAGGTATATAATTGACAGTATAGTAATAAAATCATAACTGGAGATCTATAAACCCAATGGAAATGATTGAAGACAATCTGGAAAGCTTACTAAATTTCCCATCAATCATCTCAAGACACCAAGACATGATTCCTAACTTAACTGGTCCTAAAACAGACAACACCAGAACTAGTTCTGAACCAACAGCAACCAAACAGCACTTTTAACCAAGTTGCTAGAGCCATAGCTCCTAAACTAATCATCCAATGACCACCAAATTTCAACAGTAGACTCATATACTAATTACAAACCAATCATGTAAAGACATGTTCCCCAGAATACCAACCTATCATTAGGTTAGGCATGGCATCTTGGGATCAACTCTAAATTAACCACCTATGGGTTGAACAGCAACCCATAGTTAGACACATCATAAAATCTAATAAAAATTACAGTGGATAACACATGGAAATGCCAGTGTATCATCCAAGTTTCATCCTATTTGGATGTTCCTACTGGCCTACACAAAAATGACATGGCAGCACCAAACCAAGGACTTATAAATACTTTGTACTACCAAATTGATCAAACAATAAAGCCAACCATACACAGAGCTACATTATGACATATAATAAACTACAAAAAGTATGAACCTCAGATGCAACCTACACAAGGCATTTATGAATTATTTCATGAAACAAGCCATGCATGCACTTGAACTACAACCACATAATTCTACACAGGAAGCATGCATGATATATTTATCATGGACAGGGCATCACCTAAGAAGAATAACAAAACAAGAACCACACTTTTCAGAGCACTCTATGATTTACTATGCATTTCTAAAGATTAACCACGTTTATGCCAATCTAGTAACTTTAAATAAATCTGCATAGAGAAGTTATTCAAACAGGGCATATCATATTTTTCCTAGATACTACACATCACAAGGATCACAACAAGACTTGAATCATTGCAATTGGACACTCCTAGCTCCAGATATGGATTTTACAAGCATTTAACCAAAATCTGGAAAAGCATTTTCTTTTTTAAAAAAAGGGACCTAAATTGCTACGGGTACCCAGAACGTACCCAGACACGTGTTTCTGCTAGATCCACCCGGATCCATGCACCCAGAGGTATCCCCCGTCGGGCTACTTTGCAAAAAGGTCCTCAGGCTTTTCACTAATTACGCGAGGCTATATCTGCGAATCATATGAGTCATGGCGCTTTGCAGATCGACCCCTATAATTTACCTAATGCTAACTCGAGGTCCTTCACGAGAGAAGGAACAGGGGAGGCGTCGGGTTTCGTCGATTGCTTCCCCGGCAACGGCGCCAGAAATGCTTGTTGGCGTTTCTTAGCGTCATCACCAGGATTGCAAAGTCCTTGGCAATGTCACTAGAAACACCACTAGGTATTCTGTAGCATTCACAGAACAAGTCCGCAAGCGCACGGAAATACCGTTGTAGCATTTCACCCGGAAGTATTCAGGGTATCGTTATTTATAATTTCCCAAAGGAAGGCATGGTATAAAAGAGTCTAATTTGGACACGAACAAGATAACATGATTGCATAATAGACCAATGTTCATAACAAAGGGTAAATGGGATTTATATTTGGATACATGACACACACACTCAAGCCAATCTCAAGGATAAAGAGGAAAGAAAGAATAAAGAAGAACCTAGACTCTGGAGCAGGCATTCCTACATAGCTATGTCAAGACAGCAGATAACCATACAAATACACGTTTATTATATAGGGTCAGAGGTTCTAAGTTAAAATAGTCTGGTCACTGTTGATCTACTTCGGGCACCGGATAACACTTGGTCTGCCAAGCGTTGCCGGCCTACGGCTCTACGTCGAACCCGAACGTGGGGGATTACAAGGGACGGACAGGGCTGTCACCACCTGCCGCCTACCACCTCAACCGTGGGGCACGAGGCAAACGAAGGTAGTATCTAGCCTAGACACCACGTCTATGCTATAACTACTACTCTAGCGTGAATTCAAGGCTTACCCGTCCCCGGGGTCCTTCTACTAGAGTATCCGCCACGAGGACGGACGACGAACCCGCAAACCAACATTGACCAAGACTAAGTTAAGAAAGAACTCATCACCTCAACTTAGCTCTAGGTCTACACATGTGTGTACGATAGGTTAAGCATAAAGTTCTATAAGACAAGAATGTAACAAAGGAACTATATGCTAGTTCATATGTAAACAAAATATGTCATAAGAACTTTGCTCTAAATCAAGAACATAGCTATATTAATAGAACGAGAACAAGAACATAGAAGGATTCTCCAAAGTATTCATACCAAGATTCTCCTTCTAGAGATCCTTGCCTCTCTCTTACAAAGCTCTTTGCCAAACTCCTACTACTACATCCTAAAACTACTAAAGAGAATACAAGTGTGGAGGAGAGAGGCTCTTGTGTGGTGTGTCTTGAATGAGGGGAGAGAGCCTTCTTTTATAGGTGGAGAAGAGGGGCTCTTTGGAAGAGTGCCATCCCCACATGGAAGGACCAAAACCGACCTCTAGAGGCGGTTTTGCACCTTCCTTGTAGGAAACACCACCGCCATTGGCCTTGGGCCATCAGCATGGGCCACCTGGCAAAAGATGGGCGTGTTTGGCGCCCGAACCGCGCGCCCGCGCCGGCGCGCGCGCGCCCATTGTGGGCCCCCTTGGCCCTAACTTTTTCCAGATTCTTGTGGGCGCGCGCCCATTGTGGGCCCCCTTGGCCCTAACTTTTTCCAGATTCTTGTGGGCCTTTTTCTTAGCTTCGAAACGGTGGGTATTTTGTCCAATTCCAAGTTCGGATGCATCCGGGGCGTCCGTTTTACTAGGACGTGTCCGTGCAGTCCAAAAACGTACCCTGATTTGGCGCTTGGGCTAGGCCACTCCCATGTCGGTGGTTTGGCCCAAACTATCTGGCAGCTGGGCCCCTCTTCCTAACTCCTCTGTTTTGCTTGAGCCATGTCATATTTTTAGTGTATTTTCATGTAAGCCCTGCAAAACAAGTGAGACACCAAAACTCGTGGAATCGGTTAGTCATAAGCCCTATATCTAAGTTTTGGTAAACATTTTATTTGTAAGTTGGCGGTAAAAAGCATGCAATAAGGAGCGCCAACAAGTTCCCCCACACTTATTCTTTGCTCGTCCTCGAGCAAAGCTGAAAGGAACTATGGAACATGACTTCAAAGATATGATGCTAGCATAAATGATATTCCATGTCATTCCTCATACCTGTGGATTTCAAAGTGTCTACCATGTCGCCTTGAGCGGTTAAAAAGTGGAACGGCTTTGACGCCAAGTCAACACTTTAATTCTATGGAGCATACTTGGAGGGTTTTTTTTTATAAATTTTTGCAAATAAAAACATATAGCTCAAACTTCTCCTCAAATGGTACTCTCAAATCGCTCAATGTATATGATTCCTCGCCAAAGGCAATTGATATATATGCCTTTCTTCATGACCTACCTTTAAAGTTGAGAGTGGAGTTTTGGGTAGGTATGAAAGTGGGCATACTTGAATCACATATATTGCCAAGTCAAAAACCGGACCAGACGAAGATACAAGACATACACCTTGATTGAGATGTGCAAGTGTGTGGGATGAGGAAATGGTTCCTATATTTGTGGTATTTTTGGAGCTCCATGCATCATGAAAATCTCTCTTTATTGGTGGATGATGAGTTGAAGGAGTATGGGCTATAAAAAGAAAGTATATAAATTTATTTTTCTTTCTCTTTTTTTCTTTCTTTCTTTTTTTTTCCTTTTTTTCTCTTTTTTTTTTCTTTTTTTTTTTTTTTTTTTTTTTTGAAACGGGGATCTAAGATTTCCCGTCTGTCTAAATGAGGGGGCCCTTGTCCTCTTATGTCCCTTGGCAAAAATTATTTCTTTTTTTCTAGGAACATAGCCCATAACTTTATGTCTGGTAAATGATGAAATGGAGAGATGTCATGATAGAATGCGTGGAGTACTTTTGGCAACTAAGAGGATGCGCAACCCTCAGGGTAAGGGTTGGCATTTTTATTTGATGGAATGGTGCGCAATTCTCACTGTGAGAATTGGCATTTTGGCGAAAGGGGTGCATGTTGTGCGCAACTCTTAGTGTAAGAGTTGACAATTATTTGGTGGGTGCAAGTGAATCTCGATCATGGGTGCATGACCATAATCTAACATCGGTCACAACAATCTGACCTGACTCAATGATCAAACAAGTAGCATATGACTGGGGTTTTGTATGTAAAGCATGTCATATGGCTTTGGTAGGAATTTCATAACCATTGAGGAGAAGCATTGCTATGAGTTTTGTGCTTTATCAAAACAAAAATCTCCAAGAGCTCGCACAGAAAAGAAAGAATTACTTTAGTCATACCATATCTCACCTCACAACAACCTAGTTAACATGTTTTCCTAGTAAAGAAGTATCCACAAGTAGCAAGTGTATGAACTAGGAATAACATTTATACCGGTCAATCTTTAAAAGTAAAGCTCATAGTGCCACAAGATTTTATTTCACATTTTAAGTTTGATTAACATGTGAAGCATTTTAAACAAGATCAAACTTATAGGAGCAAAACATGGATGGGGAAAAGGAGTGCAAACCAGTGTGCCCGAGTGATAGCGTGGACGAGTCGGGTCCCCCACACTTGGATTTTTATGTCATTTGACAATAAAAACCAAGTGTGATTGTTGATGCATCTCCTTGCAATGTGTCGCAGTACCCATGTTAGTAGACATCATTCATCCTCCGTTATTGAAGTTGTTAGTGGAAAAGAATACCCGAAGGGAACTTTGTCTAGCACCAAGATTTTTTTTTATTGTTGGGAGACAGAGAGAGGTTATTATAGACTTATTTTATTATCAAAAGGTTTTATTTTTTTGAAAGCAAAGAGGTTTTTTTTTATGCATTTGCAAATTTTGAAAATAAGGTCAAAGCAATTTATTATGCAAAGATTTTTTTAAAAAATATTTTTAGTTTTTTATGCAAAAGGTATTTTGGTGGGAAGGTAAACATGCAGAGTTCAAAATCAAAAGTTGTTTGGAAATCAAATATGAGATAATTACCGATTTACCTTCGGCAAGGGCTCACCAGTTTAAGTCCGTTGAGCAAGGACTTCTCCATTGACATATTTTGAGCTTGAATTTGCATCATCTCATCCTGGAGATCGATGAGCATGATTGCCCTTGTTGTTTTCGCCACGCCATCAAGATCTTCATGTGGTTTCGGCTCGGCGGTTTTGAGATTCTTTTTTCTTTTGATTAAGGTTTCATTCAAAGTTCACCAAATAAAATTTTGATTACCTCCATTTTGAATTTATCTCAAAGGATTACCCTTGTGAATTTGAGAAATTGCTGCAGGGGTTAGTCCAGGCATACAACCAAATTCTATACTAGTAATTTCGATTCAAAAATCAAGCTAGACTCCATGTCCATCTTGATTTAGGTAGGCAAATTAACCTAAGCACCATGCTTAATTTAAAAAGCCTATGGAAATGTGATCAACTAGAATGACCAACACTCCCAAACCAAAGCATACAAGAGTAGAAAAAGGTAGCATGAAAATGAGGAACATGAGATTGATTCAAATGGATGTATGAACAATGAATGATGAATTGGAGAACCACTTTTTTTTATGCAGGGCAATGCAAGCGAGGTGAATGAATGTGATCAAAACAAACATGCCATGGTTTTGAAGGAAAATTAAACTAGTGAAATGCATGCAAATCTAGGCTTTAGCTTTTTCCCATAGCGCGGACCATCTAACGATATCATCACACCAATTGGCGAACCAAGATATGAAGTCGGGATGGTTCCGTTTAACATCCGTCTACTACGAGGCTAGACTAGGAGCATCGAATAGGAGGACAACAATAGAAATTGTCATCAACCTAAACTAGGCATGGCGCCCGAATACAGCTCAAAGACTAGAAGCCACCCAAAGAAAGCACTAGATATATGATGAATTAAGCAAACATGCAGTGGTGAAAATAAATTTGGAAGGTATAAAATGTTTTTGGTTGGTTCTCACAAACCTTGATCGATTCATCACTCACAATTTGTGATTGAACTGTGAGTGATGTAGTGTAGTCATTCCGTCACCTGTTATGGGATTGTGATCCCTGGACGGCGACATTCTCTCCATCTGCATAGAGTTAGTGTGTACACAATATATGCCTATCTATGAGATGGCAAGGTGGAAGAATGATTTTTCATGAAAGAGCGGGCACCCTGGGCTCGTGATTTTTTTTTAAAAAAAATACCCACAAAAGCTAGTGGCAACTAGGTTAGCAGATATCAAGATAAAGATCAAAACCTTTACGCCTATTGCTTCCCCGGCAACGGCGCCAGAAATGCTTGTTGGCGTTTCTTAGCGTCATCACCAGGATTGCAAAGTCCTTGGCAATGTCACTAGAAACACCACTAGGTATTCTCGTAGCATTCACGAACAAGTCCGCAAGCGCACGGAAATACCGTTGTAGCATTTCACCCTAAGTATTCGGGGTATCGTTATTTATAATTTCCTAAAGGAAGGCATGGTATAAAAGAGTCTAATTTGGACACGAACAAGATAACATGATTGCATAATAGACCAATGTTCATAACAAAGGGTAAATGGGATTTATATTTGGATACATGACACACACACTCAAGCCAATCTCAAGGATAAAGAGGAAAGAAAGAATAAAGAAGAACCTAGACTCGGAGCAGGCATTCCTACATAGCTATGTCAAGACAGCAGATAACCATACAAATACACGTTTGTTATATAGGGTCAGAGGTTCTAAGTTAAAATAGTCTGGTCACTGTTGATCTACTTCGGGCACCGGATAACACTTGGTCTGCCAAGCGTTGCCGGCCTACGGCTCTACGTCGAACCCGAACGTGGGGATTACAAGGGACGGACAGGGCACCACCACCGCCGCCTACTACCTCAACCGTGGGGCACGAGGCAAACGAAGGTAGTATCTAGCCTAGACACCACGTCTATGCTATAACTACTACTCTAGCGTGAATTCAAGGCTTACCCATCCCCGGGGTCCTTCTACTAGAGTATCCGCCACGAGGACGGACGACGAACCCGCAAACCAACATTGACCAAGACTAAGTTAAGAAAGAACTCATCACCTCAACTTAGCTCTAGGTCTACACATGTGTGTACGATAGGTTAAGCATAAAGTTCTATAAGACAAGAATGTAACATAGGAACTATATGCTAGTTCATATGTAAACAAAATATGTCATAAGAACTTTGCTATAAATCAAGAACATAGCTATATTGATAGAACGAGAACAAGAACATAGAAGGATTCTCCAAAGTATTCATACCAAGATTCTCCTTCTAGAGATCCTTGCCTCTCTCTTACAAAGCTCTTTGCCAAACTCCTACTACTACATCCTAAAACTACTAAAGAGAATACAAGTGTGGAGGGAGAGAGGCTCTTGTGTGGTGTGTCTTGAATGAGGGGGAGAGAGCCTTCTTTTATAGGTGGAGAAGAGGGGCTCTTTGGAAGAGTGCCATCCCCACATGGAAGGACCAAAACCGACCTCTAGAGGCGGTTTTGCACCTTCCTTGTAGGAAACACCACCGCCATTGGCCTTGGGCCATCAGCATGGGCCACCTGGCAAAAGATGGGCGTGTTTGGCGCCAGAACTGGCGCGCCCGCGCCTCAGGCGCGCGCGCGCCCATTGTGGGCCCCCTTGGCCCCAACTTTTTCCAGATTCTTGTGGGCCTTTTTCTTAGCTTCGAAACGGTGGGTATTTTGTCCAATTCCAAGTTCGGATGCATCCGGGGCGTCCGTTTTACTAGGACGTGTCCATGCAGTCCAAAAACGAACTCGACCCTGATTTGGCGCTTGGGCTAGGCCACTCCCATGTCGGTGGTTTGGCCCAAACTATCTGGCAGCTGGGCCCCTCTTCCTAACTCCTCTGTTTTGCTTGAGCCATGTCATATTTTTAGTGTATTTTCATGTAAGCCCTACAAAACAAGTGAGACACCAAAACTCGTGGAATCGGTTAGTCGTAAGCCCTATATCTAAGTTTTGGTAAACATTTTATTTGTAAGTTGGCGGTAAAAAGCATGCAATAAGGAGCGCCAACAGGCTCTGTCCCCTTCAGGACGCCGATGGCGCGTGGCGAGAGCGACCGGTGGTCGAGGACGCGTGGGTGGCGGCGGTGGCAAGCATGCAGCGCTCCACGTCGTCATTTGCTCGAACACCTGGCGGGCTGGGAAGTGGACTCGGTTGAGGTCGATTTTGGACCCCTTCTGGGCCGAATTAGACGATGGGCCCGAAAGGAAGATCGAAGCCCATGCGTCGCGGATCATTTTCTATTTAGACACTTCAGTCATTACAGCCACGGTTTAGCGGATAATCGAGTGCCAACGTGGCAATGTCAACGCGCCGATGACGCTTGACCTAGGTCGCGGTTTTCTCGAAACGGATGTCCAAACTTGACCGAATCGATCCCAACTTTTGGCATGTTGTGCCCCAATGGGTTAGCTATGTTTTTCCTATTTGGGCCAACTAAAGTTGTTTCACAGAATTCGGAGAACGCGGCATGCCAATCGGCCGACGTCAATAATCGTGACACCTTCGTCACTCGTTTTGAGCATTTTCTAGGCATTTTCATGAAAAAGTCAAAACATAAAGTTTTCTTGAAATGTTCTCCTCTTCGAACTTTATTAAAGGTTCGACTCGAGATAAGCAACGTAGCTACTACTTCTAGTTCAAGCTAACAATCACACTTAGGCAATAAGTCAAGCAGAGTGCAAACAAACATCAAGCAATCATGTCAAGATGATGATTAGATGCTAATGATATGATTATGCTCATGATTTGCAGAGTTAATGAATAATTAACATCCGGAATGTTACAATGACGCCGCGATGTTTCAATGGGTTCGTTGCCGATATTTCGTGCACATATGATGAGATGTTTCTCTGATGTGCCCCCTCCTCTCGCTCCCCCTCTGGGATCCAATGTTTCTCTGACGATGTCTCGGTGTTTCAGTGTTTTCGTTTGCCAATGTTTCGAGCACATATGATAAGATGTCTCTCTGATGTGGCGCCCTCCTCCCCCCTTCGGGTCCAATGTTTCTCCGATGATGTCTCGGTGTTTCAGTGGGTTCATTGGCAATGTTTCTCGCTCGTGCTCCCCATGTTTCATTTTTGTGTTTTTGAATGTTTCTTTTTTTTTCATAGAGCACGACGAGGGTCCGACGGGACTCCGGCGAAACTCCGGCGAGGGTCCGGTGAGACTCCGGCAAGGGTCCGGCGAGGCAGGGCGGGGTGCTTGGTCGACGAGTTGGTGGCGGAGGCCGAGCGGGAGGGGCATACGCGTGCGCGTGCGCGTTCGCGCGGGGGTGCGACTGGGCGCCCCGGGATTGATGGGCCGGGCCCAGTAGCGTCGAGCGTTCTACGATAGAACGTTCGAGCGCTAGTCGCTAAAAAAAAACCCACACCCCGTGACCGTGGGCCCCAGCGTCAGGGACTCACACACAGCGTGGCAAGCGAATTTCTCCATGATACGATATATGGTGTACTGTACGCAGACCTCCAGAAAAGCACGCGAAATTGAAAATCCCCATCCCAAGTTCCCAACCTACCCCGCACGCCATTGCTCTCTCTCTCGCGTCGCGCAAGTCCAAGCAAGCTCCCACGACTCCACCGCGACCGCGAGAGAGGGACGCCCGCCCGCCTCCAGATCGGCCTACCGGCGGGGATGGCGGCGGCGGCGTCGGTGTTCCCGTCTCTCCTGCTGCTGGCCGCGGCGGCGGCGGCGGTGCTGCTGCTCCTACTACCCGCGGCGGAGGCCGTGTGGCTGGAGCTGCCGCCGTCGGGGACCAAGTGCGTGTCCGAGGAGATCCAGCCCAACGTCGTGGTGCTCGCCGACTACGCCGTCATGCACCACGAGTCCCACCCCGGCTCGCACCCCACCGTCGCCGTCAAGGTACGCACGCGCCCCACGGCTCGCTCTCGGATGGATGCCCCTCGGCGCGCGGTTTCGTCTCGTCTCGTTCGTTCGTTCGTTCTCGTGCTTGGTTGGTCTCGATCTGGGGTGGTGAGCTGGTGCGTGCTGGGATCTCGGTGTAGCCGAATCGGGACGCAGCTGAGGCGTTAGATTGCGCTAGCTTTTAGTGCGAATTACGCCCTGCAATTTTACTGTTAGCTGATTGAGCTTGATGCGAGTCAAAACTAGCACTTATGAGAGATGGAGAGAGGGAGGGAGGAATTATACATGTTCTAGTACCTAGCACGGGCATTTTCGCTGCAAATTCGTGTTAAGTAGCTCAGCGTGAATTTTGTATCTGAATCTATCGAGAAGGGGAAATCTGCAAGTCGGCAGTTCATCATGAATCTCGTCATAGTATCACCTAGTTTATGGTTTCGAGACATTAGGGAAATTGATTTATGAGTCAAAACTGCACCTGGCCATTGCTTCAGATGGGGGTAATCTTCAATTTGGGCATTCCTATGTTGGATGGCTCTCTCCCAAGCAATATGCATGTGCTGTTGCTGGGTTTCCACTCTCTCTTGGGAATCGAATTCTTATAATACCAGTTACTAGCCTTAACGCAATAGGGGGAGAACATAACACTGAGGTGCAACAGATGTTGGATTGTACTTGTTATTGCGATTGTTTATATAGCCAAGTGTTGTGCATTCCAGAAGAGTTTAATGCATAGTGTTACTAGAGTCTAGACTTAAAAAAAAACTGACTGGAGTCTCACCTGAATCCTGCTCAATTGCTGATTCCTTTGGGAAACTTCAGATCCATAAGACAAGATTTGATGATTGAGGTGATAAGGTGCAGTATAGATAGCAGCACTTCTGTAGCCATATCTATCAGCTTAAGAACAGATTAACCACAAGCGTGATGCACATATGTCTTATCTAGTTATCCTATGCCAGCCTTGCATTTTTATCAGATTTCTATGATCAGTTTTTTTTTTGTTAATCCCACAATGCATCATAAGGACAGTTGTGTGTGCTTAGAGAGGGATCTTTTCTCCCGTAACTCTAGTTTTGTAGGAATCACATGGGAATTTCAATGTACAAACGATCGATGTGGTTCAGAGTGCCTTGATTTTCAGAAAGCAAGTTTTTCTCTGTTTTGGTTTATATTTGCATATGGGAAAAATATTCAGTGAACAATCCTTTCCAGTGGATTCGTGAAGACCCACTGAAAAGGCATACTTCGAAGTTTTTTAAAAAATTCACAGAAACTCCGTACATGTAGATGTGATAGTATAGTAACATGTTCGCATGTAACATTTTTATAATGAAACCCAACCTCATTCCCGAGTAATGAAATTGACAAATCACAGAGAAAGAAATGACATACAGACATGTAATCTTTTTGTCTTTTTCTTCGCTCTTTGTCTATGATTTGTCAACTTCATACTAATAAACAAATTGAGTTTGGACTTCACTGAGAAGGGGACTTCCTGGAATAGTTTCCCTTGCATATGTTATCTGTAATGATGGAGACATCAGACATGTCCATATTCTTGTTGAACATACCTAAGCAATCCTGCTTGTTGAATGCATCAGAGTTTTCCCCCCCTTTGATATCCTCAATACCACTAAATGTTTTTTTTTTTGTTTCTTAGGTTACATCACCCTATGGAAATACTGTACATCATAATGAAAATGCTACAACGGGTCAGTTTGCTTTCACCACTTCAGAAGCTGGAAACTACCTTGCATGTTTCTGGATAGACAGTGTGGAGAAAGGATCAGGAACATCTCTAAATCTTGATTGGAGGATAGGGATTGCTGCTAAGGACTGGGATACTATTGCTAAGAAAGAAAAAATTGAGGTGTGGCTAAATACAGTCTAATTGAAGTCCACCTGCACTCCAGTAATGCTTTGCTCTTGGTTTCTGACTATTTGTGATCTGGATTCCTTGTTCAGGGCGTAGAACTAGAGCTTAGGAAACTTGAAGCCGCAGTTGAGTCCATCCATCATAACTTGCTGTATCTCAAAGCAAGGTAAGCTACCTGTCTCTTTTTATTTCTTATATGAAGTTCTCTGCTCCCTTTTTCAACTAAAAAAAGAGAGTCACTGCATGGAACTCATTATCATTTTGATCCTATTGCAACTGGTGGTGCATGGTCTGATGCATTCTTGAATGTTATCGATACAGGGAAGCAGAAATGCGAACAGTGAGCGAGAAAACAAATTCAAGGGTTGCCTGGTTCAGCATCTTGTCACTGGGAGTGTGCGTTGCCGTCTCTGTGCTGCAGTTGTGGCACCTTCAAGGGTTCTTCCGGAAGAAGAAGCTCATTTAAATTCACGTTTTCTCAGTGTGTACTCCCCATGTTAACTACCTTAGGAGGACAGTTTTGTCATATTTCTATTTCAAAGACTCATATGATGGACAAAACAGCTTGGTTGAAACATGATACATGACTTAATAGCTAGCAACTTATTATACTGTGTGGATTTGAAGTCGTCTTTTCATCTTGATTTCCTTGCATATGGTGGCAAATAATGAGGTCCTACTTGGGCAATTATCTCATTATCTGCCATACTTGAAATCCAGATTTTTACTCTCTATCCTTGTATCGGATTGTTATCAATCAAATGACAATTACTCTAAAAATTTAGAATTGTGATACTATAGGTGTTGAACACTGAAGAACTCAAATCTAAAGAGACTAGAAAGGGAAGCCAAACGGAGGCCTGGCGCTATCCACGATAGCAAATTTTTTTTACTGAGGGTGGCCATTCCTTGCTTGTCAGCTGTACGGCTTCTGTTTGTTGTCCACCTCCCATTGGATGAGTGAAAAATATCTGCCTCCCTTTCTCTTACACCCTGTCTTCCTCTCTCACCTCCGCATCCAGATCCAGTCCGCCCCCTCTCACTGCGGCGGCTATGGCAGGCGCCTTGGGCGGCGGCGCGGCGCCGATGCGAGGCTTGCCCCCAGCGCGGCGGAAGCTGCAGGCGCGGGCGAGCGCGCGGCAGTTCTCCCTTTTCCTCCTCTCTCACGGAGGCGGCGGCTATGGCAGGCGGCCGCGCGTTGCGGAGGCGAGGCCGCCCCAGCGCGGTGGTGCTCGAGGCCGCAGGCGAGTGTGCCCGGCTGGCGGCGCCCCTCCCCGACCTGGCGTTCCCTTGCAGCGGCGCCCGGAGCTCCGGTTGGGCGGCGACGCGGCGGCGCCCCTCCCCCAGCCGCGGCGGTGCCCGGAGCTGCAGTGCACTGCGGACCGGGATGAGGTCAACGGCTCCCCGCGGCGCAACCCTGCCCGACAAGCGACGGCGCGACCGCGTCCCTTCCCGACCGGCGACGGCGCGGGCGTCCCTTCCCGATCTGCGGCGGCGCCGGCCTCCTCGCCCCGATCTGCGGTGGCCCCGGCCCAGCCTGATCCGCGACGGCACGCGACGGCCTCCGTCCCCGCGGCGGCGCCCCTTCCCGATACGCGGCGACGACCGCCATGGAGGAGGCAGCGGCGGACGGCCGTCGGCGCGGGGCCCTGCTCAGCTACGTCTCGGGCGGTGTGGATACGCTCCTTCGCGACCCCGGACGCGCGGCCCCGTTTCTCTGAGACCGGACGGTGGCCGCCTCGCCCTTCCCGGATTACGGCGCGTTGCTCCCTCCACCCGGTGACGCATAGTGGAGGTGTGAAGAAGAGGGAAGGAACGGAGGACTGTGTCGCGTTGCTGCACGTAAGATTTCTTGTTCAGCTCACTTCCTCATCTAATTCGAGATGTTTGAAATTATATGTTGGTGGTTTCTTATGGTAATGACCGACTGTCCTGTAATGGTTGGCTACAGAATGCAAGTGATCAACAAACAGAAGGTTCATCTCAGCCAGAAAGGAATTCAATGGAAGAGGGGAACAGAAAGATTTCGCCCAAAATGCAAAGCAAGGAAGATTCTTCTGATGGTGATGGTACTAAAGAGGACTATGTTCATGTCCGGGCAAAGCGAGGCCAAGCCACTAACAGCCACAGCCTTGTTTTTTAGAACGGGCGGCAAAAGCTTTGCCGCAGATTTTATTAGACGATAGAAAGGAAAAAACAAAGTTTTACAACTCTATGAACAACCCCCACAACTCACCCAAACCGAGAAAAAACTATACAAATCCAGCCGAAAAGAAAAAGGTCAACCACTATCCTGTGCTCTCGGCGACATGGCCAACTTATACTGCATGATATCGTCCTTACAAAGGGACGCCACACCGGGTCGGGTTGAGGGTTTTTTGCTGAAACCTGTCTCCTGTTCCTTTCTTTCCAGATGTTCCACCAGAAATATATAAAAATCCCATCTAAATTTCGCCTTTCTACTCTAGCGAATTTTCTTCGACATCTCCACCAATAACCATGTAGAGTCCCTGAGACATTCACCGACTGTAGCTCGTCTAGTTGCAGCCACTGGGTAAGAGTTTTCCAAACTTCTTTTGTGAATGGGCAGTCTTTGCACAGATGAGCTGGTGTTTCGAGTTCGAGGCCACAAAGACGGCAATCGGTGTCTTCCGTCCATCCACGCTTGAGGAGATTGTTCGCTGTTAGGATTCTCTTATGAAGAAGGGTCCATGCGAAGAATTTGCATTTTGCCTCGGTTCTTGCCTTCCAAATAGGCATTAGTTTTAGATTAGAGAATCTTCCATTGAACTGAGCAAGGTAAGCAGATTTCGATGAGTACTCTCCATCGGGCGTCCACCTCCAACGTATCTCATCCTCAATACCATCGTTTATGGCAACGGCCGCGGTGGCCTCCCATAAGGCAACGAATTCGCTGGTCCGAACCGCATTTTCTGGAGGGTAGATATGGTCGATCCACTTCCCATTGCGCAAGGCAAACTCCACCGTGATTTTCTTACGCCTTGACTTCTGAAAAGATTTGGCGCTACAGCTTTTGGTGACGTACCATCCAGCCGGTTTGAGTGCCAAAATGATGCTTTTTTGCCATTTCCCAGGGTGACGATGGTGGACGCATTGAACAAGTCCCTATCGACCGAGTCACATGGAACCTCCAAGCTACTCCACGCTCGCTCCGGTTGCTTCCATTGGAACCACAGCCAACGTAATCGCAACGCCCTTGCGAACCGTTCAAGATCAATAATTCCAAGTCCCCTTTATCCTTAGGTGAGGACGTCAGTGGCCAGTTGAGAAGCGAATGGCCACCGCAAACCTTGTCCGGTGTGTCGCCTCGCCAAAGGAAGCTTCTGCGTATTTGGTCTATTTTTTTTGATAAGCCATTTTTGCGTATGGAAAACAGTTAGATGGTAGATTGGGATCGCACTCAACACTGATTTCACTAGCAGTTCTCTTCCTGAGGCTGTTAAGAATTTGCCTTTCCACCCGGGCAGACGCTTTCCAATCTTATCAATTAACGGTTGAACTTCAAGTTTTCTTAGTCTTCTTATATGTAGCGGCAATCCCAAATACTTGCCCGGGAACGAGCTGATTTTTCCTTGGAAATTCTGTAGAAGTGACTGTACCTCTGTCTGGTCTACTCTGATTGGGAAGATCTCAGTCTTTTGCATGTTTACCTTGAGGCCTGAACACTCACCGAAAAATTCCAGAATTTTCTGTAGGTTTGACAACTCAATCGATGAGGGCTTTGCGAAAAGCGCGGCATCATCAGCATATAACGAGCAACGAAGGCCTGCTGTTCGCGGAAGGACTGGTTGAAAAAGGCCTGTAGACGCTGCACGTTCAATTAACCTCTGCAGTGGGTCAATGGCCAGGATAAACAGGAGCGGAGACAGCGGGTCTCCCTGTCTTAGGCCTCTAGCATGCGGAATTGCCAGACTCGGTACCCCGTTTATTAGGATCTTTGATGATGAAGATCGAAACAGATCAGAAATCCAATCTCGCCACTTTCTACTAAATCCCAGGGCCGTCAACACCTCAAGCAGGTACTGCCACCCCACTGAATCAAAGGCCTTGGAAATATCCAATTTGATGAAGAGTGCCGGTTGCTTAGACTTGTGCAATGATTGAATCACCCTTTGGACGTAGAGGAAGTTATCATGAATGCACCTCCGTTTAATGAACGCGTTTTGAGCTTGTGAGACTAATTGATTCAAATGAGGCGCCAACCGGTTAGCTAGGATCTTTGTTATTATTTTGGTGAGGCTGTTGATAAGGCTAATTGGCCGGTAGTCGGAGATGTCCTCTGGGTTATCTTTTTTCGGGATTAGAACGATGTTGGCCTCGTTGAATAGATGCATTTTAGATGTCTTGTGTGTGTAGAAACCCATTACTGCCTCCAGGAGATCACCTTTTACTACTTGCCAACATTTTTTGTAAAAAAGTCCAATGAACCCATCAGGACCCGGCGCTTTCTCTGCTGGTAGTTGTTTCACTATTTCGCTCAGCTCAGATTCTGTAAAAGGCACGTCCAAGTCGTCAAGGTTGTGTGCAGTATATCCCAGTGCACTCCAATTGAGGCGACGCGTTCTTGGCACACTTGTTCCCATTGCGGACCTGAAGAAATCAACGGCTATCCTCATCTTTTCTTGCTGGGCTACTGCAATTCCCGTGCCTGACTTGAGGGTGGAGATATATGTCTTTTTCCTTCTTGCATTAGCCACAGCCTTGTAGAAAGAGTAAATTTCTCTCTTGTAGTAAGTAATTACCAGTTCAGTTTGCTCTATTAGCTTTACTCACATTTGAAGTTAATGAAACTCTGCAGCATAGGAGAAATAAGATAAGTGAGAGAATGAAGCTTCTTCAAGATCTTGTTCCTGGATGCAATAAGGTAACCTCTCCTTTGTTTGGCGCAAGCAACTTCTCAAAGACTCCTGTAGTCCACACATTACAAATTTATTTCGAACAGATCACTGGCAAGGCAGTCATGCTCGATGAGATTATCAACTATGTGCAGTCATTGCAACGACAAATCGAGGTAGTATTAGTGCATTTGTAGTTGAACTGTTTTGGAATATGTTGTTGCAATGACTGCACATAGTTGATAATCTCAAAACTTTTCACACATATTGCTCCCATCGTTTACAAATGAGCTGCTTCATATCTCAGTTTCTGCAGCGGCATCTATGGCAAGGATCTTGCCCCTGAAAAGAAGCACTCTCGTGAGGAGAGTGACTAGACCAGGTAGGATCCAGGCTGTGAGATTATAGTCATGTAAAATATGTAAAATTTTCTCTATGTCGAAGAGGAATGTAGCCATGCTCTGAGCTGATTATTTGTGCTATGTTTTCTCTGATGTTGACATATCCAGTAGTACAAATAGATTGTAATGATCTCTTAGACTGTTTATACACTGATGATTAAATAGGAAAGGATGCTAAAATGGAGCACAAAGAGGACTGGAAATTGACATTTCAGAGAGTATTGAGTAACCAGTAGTCGCCATTTGCCTGTCAAGCTGTCACCACGTTCTTTTCTTTTGTGATAAATTCGACCATATGGATGTCTTGCCCTCATATTGCAAACAATTGCTAGCAATGTTTGGTAGGGAGTTGTTGAATTTTGCATCGCAGTTATTGATTGACACAGCTGCCTGATTATCAGGATGTGATTGAGCACCCAGTGGCCTTCGGCATTGTCAAGAAGCACTGGCCAGGAATGCATATGGATCATCCGGGCAATGTGAGGTCAGATTGCTAAGCTCTCCATTCCTTTTTCAGCGTACAAAACAGAAGCTTCATCGTAAGCTATCTTGAAAAAAGAGCCTGCCCAAAAAAAACACCTCGCCAGAGTTCATTTAGTTGTTACTCAAGCTGTGCCAAACACACTCTTAAGAAAACTATTTAACTGCTATTATTTGATTTGAACCAACCAATGAGATAGCTATTATCTAGCGGTCTAGCAATGTATTTGATTGTGTGTATATATAACTATTAGACATCATTGACTTTCAGATTTATCTTGTCACGTTGATTCGCTTTGAGGAGCTCCACCCTCAGCTGCAGGTCTGCAGCACAGATGGTATGTCACTCCTTTGTCTCTCTCTTTACCAACGCAACTGCATACCAGGCGTAGTATGTTTTATCCTATCAAAGAAAATCCTTGACAGATCAGTACCACATTGTATATTTTGCAAAAAGTAAAGGCAGCTATACTTCGATTTGCAACTGAACCTACCTGATCATGTCTTCTAAACCAATGTAGGCCAATCGTCGGCTTCAGGGCCTCTCTCTTATGCAGGCTGCAGGCAAATGCTGCCATGGAGGCAGCCGAAGAACGCCTTTCGAATGTGGTAACCACACTGGATGTGAAGCCACTCAATCCTACTATTGTAGATGTCCATCTTGCCATCCAAAAGAACTTTACAAACAGAAACATTCCTATAGCCATTGCACCATTCCGCTTTGACTTCATCATTCAGTTTGCCACGAGGTATGCAATACATTATATCTCCAGCTATCTTCTTAAGCCACACGATACACAATTCAGTTAACAATTCCGATTTGCAGACTACTCATCTAGCTATACTTTGGACTCCGATCGAAGCTAGCGCCTCCGCTGAGCCTTCCACAACCTGCCTCTGCACCAAGCACACCCTTCCTCCGCAAGACTCCATGAAGACCCACTTCTATGCATTATCTTGCAATTACCCTGCTGTGTTAGCATAGCTACTAAACCTTCGGATGAGATTGTTCCACTGTGTCTGAGACATTGGATGGTATTTGAACAAACTCCTAAGATTGTAATGTTTTTCTAATGTGTAGCCATCTAATGCCTGCATTGTGTTCTGTTTTCAAATGCTCATGTGACCATTTCTCTGCCCGATGTTTTCTGTGCCAAATGCTATTTCATTTCCTGGTTGATATAACTATGGCCATCACTCAGCGCGCATGGGCGCGCGCCAGTGACCAGTTGGCATTGAACTTTGACCTGTCTCAGGCCACGCCAGGCCACCACGTCAAGACAGACTTCACCTGACGCACGCGAGCCGTGGTCCTCCGGTCCTTTGAGTCAACCGAACAAAGCAGTGTGAATCGGCACACTTCGCTGGAAGCTCAGCTCGCAGTCGCAGCTTATCCACCACACGAACACGATGCCGCCGCCGCCGCTCCGCCGTCTCCTGCTCGCCGTCGTCGTCCTCCTCTCCGGCTTCTTCCCCCGTCCCGCCCACCCCTTCACCTCTCTCGAGTCCGAGCAGGTCGCCCGCTTCCAGGAATACCTCCGCATCCGGACGGCGCACCCGTCGCCGGACTACGCGGGCGCCGCCGCGTTCCTCCTCCCCTACGCCGCCTCCATCGGCCTCGACACCGCCACGCTCCACTTCACCCCGTGCCGGACCAAGCCGCTGCTCCTCCTCACCTGGCGGGGCTCGGACCCCTCCCTCCCCTCCGTGCTCCTCAACTCCCACGTCGACTCGGTGCCCGCGGAGCCCGCGCACTGGGCGCACCCGCCCTTCGCCGCGCACCGCGACGCCGCCACGGGCCGCGTGTACGCGCGCGGCGCGCAGGACGACAAGTGCCTCCCCGTGCAGTACCTCGAGGCGGTCCGGGCGCTCCGGGCGGCCGGGTTCGTCCCCGCGCGCACCGTCCACGTCTCGCTCGTCCCCGACGAGGAGGTCGGCGGCGCGGACGGGTTCGCCGAGTTCGCCCGCTCCGAGGAGTTCCGCAAGCTCAACGTCGGGTTCATGCTCGACGAGGGGCAGGCGTCGCCGACCGATGTGTTCAGGGTGTTTTACGCGGATCGGCTGGTCTGGAGGCTCGTCGTCAAGG
This sequence comes from Themeda triandra, assembly GCA_018135685.1. NCBI lineage: Eukaryota > Viridiplantae > Streptophyta > Magnoliopsida > Poales > Poaceae > Themeda > Themeda triandra. Next base: position 107,994 of record JAENPR010000147.1, on the reverse strand, counting down.
CGGCCGGGGCGCCGGGGCATGGGTCGAAGATGTTCGACGGCGCCGCCGTGGGCAATTTGATGGAGTGCGTGGAGGCCGTCGCTGGGTTCAGGGATGCGCAGTTCAGGATGGTCAAGTCCGGGGAGAAGGGTCCTGGGGAGGTCGTCTCGGTGAATCCTGTGTACATGAAGGCCGGCATACCAAGCCCCACGGTAAGTACAGCAATGGTGCCATCTAATTTAATTTAGATACAACCCATTATAATACAAAAAATCAGATTCTAATTTGAAATGGTCTGACGGGCACAGTTGGCCCTGCCGTTACTAAACATTTTTGCAATTTGAATTTGAATGTTTGTACTTTCCACCAAACAGTAGGCTAATAAGAGCATGGTTGGCATGGCTCTGCATGTGCTGCTCCTTCGCCGGAGCCGGAGCATCAAATTGTGACTCCATGGTTGCTTAAAATCCTTGAAACACTTCTCATCACGTCTGCTTTTGGTGCAAGCTCCGGTGCCGGAGCTGCCAGCAGAGTCCAAACAGGGCCTAAGTAAAAATAGTTTACTTTAGTACTTCTGTTTGGTGTTTGAGATTAGTGTTGAGGACTTTCAAGTCCCTGTAAATAGTTCCCTATGGCTATGACATATTTTTAGATGTGATTTTGTTTCTTGAACACCTCGAGAATTGCCTTACCAATGTGCTATCCTATTACATAGGAAGGAGGGGAGCAGGGGAATGCAGTTCTTACATGCTGTGCTCTCACATACCCCACCCACACGTGAGCCTTTATACATAAAAAGAGGCACCACGAATTAGCAGGAAACTACCTTGAACGTGAAGAAAAACTAGGTGACTAGGTCACAAAGCACAAGCTGTTTTGCACCTGCCAACACCACAATCTAGCAACTAGTATCACTCTGATGCTATGTGGTACCACCTGGAAACTCAGCGAACTTCCCTCAAACACACAATCATTGTGGTGTTTCGGCAACCACCACAACCAAAATAGCTAACGAATTGAAATCCTTCCGGAAATGCCTTGGAACCTGTTGTTGTGCGTGTTAGTGACTTTATAATCAACTGATCAACTGCATACTGTAAAACAACGAAGAAAATGAACAACTTGCCTTGCCTTGTTGTATGATGGGTACAGTTTTACCCAAACTGGGTCTGCCCTTATTAAGTACTATACTATAAAATGCTTTTCATTCTTGATCGGAGAGAATATGCAAGCTATGATGTGCAAAAACTATCTACAACCTACACAATAATAAATATTGTAAACATGTTTAATAGGTCCAATAAAAATGAATAATGGTACACATCAGTATAACTGTCAGCATGTGCCAGACAATTTCTGGGACATTATCAATTTGGAAGGCAGTATCTTCCTTTCAGACCTTAAAAGTGTATGCTATTGAAACTGTCTGCAAACAAATGTGCAATTGTTTTTTACCTCTCTTCGTTATCCTGTTTGATTCTTAAACCATTCTTGTTGTTTTTGGTCCCTTGGTTTTCTAATGTTACATTTCATCCCTCTGTTCCTTCTTTGTACAACTAAATTATATTTTGCAATTTTTAGCTATACTCTTATTATTGAAGTATCATTGGACCTGGCGATTTTTTTTTTCAGGGAAAACTTGTAATGACATAATGTGTTCAAATTTTGCTTGCTTTCTTTAGTAATTGGATAGGTAAGCCTGGATTAGCAGTGTGAAGAATCTATGAACAAATTGAACAAGGTTACCACACTGTATCTTTTGAATTTTGTTAGGCCAAAACCGTATAGAAACAAAATTAAAGGGCAAAGGAAAGCATGTTGATGATAGTTCTGGTTAAGTCCCATAGTTTTTCCAAAAATTAGCAATGTGATAGATCATGTGTATGATCATCCCATTTGATTGATAACTATACTTTAACATACATATCGATTAGTGATTAATGAACTGTAACTCTCTGTATTCCCTTTTATTTCATCACATGTGTACTACAGCACTAATGAATTTGTACTCACAATTTACTCTGAACATGACACCAAAAGATCAGTACTTAATTAGTTATCTGCATTAAGGCAAAAGAACAAATCTCCATTTTATTTTAACTTAAGAGAAATTCTCCAGTGACAGATCGTAGCATGCACCAAATTTAACATTACTGTGCGATTTATTTGTAGGGCTTTGTGATGAATATGCAACCTTCAGAAGCAGAGGTTGGCTTTGATGTCCGCCTTCCTCCGACTGAAGATATTGAAGAGATCAAACGAAGAGTCAAAGAGGAATGGGCACCAGCTCATAAAAACTTGACCTATGAGGTGACAAATTAGTTTCACTGTCATTTGTGTAGCTGAAACTAAACCAGTTCTGCATTCCTGAAATCCCCTGTTGTCATACAGCTACTACAGAAAGGTCCAGTAAAAGATGTGGCTGGACGTCCCATATTTACAGCAACAAACGAGTCAAACCCATGGTGGTCCATATTTGAGAAGGCCATCACCTCCGCGGGTGGAAAGCTATCTAAGCCTGAGATCTTATCTTCAACCACAGATTCACGCTTTGTGAGGCAGCTGGGCATTCCTGCCCTCGGGTTTTCTCCGATGACAAATACTCCAATACTACTACATGACCATAATGAGGTACCTAACTGAAACCAGGCTGCTACCGCTTTCCTTTCCTTGTTCCAGAATGTTGTGATGCTCAGAATCAATGTTTATCTGAATGTTTCAGTTTCTGGAAGATAAGGTGTTCCTGAGGGGCATCAAAGTGTATGAACATGTCATCAGAGCACTAAGCTCGTTCCAGGGCTGATTCGGACTGTAAAAGGAAAGTGCTGTTACATTTACATAAAGTGTATCATTGCTGGATTCCCATCTCATTTACTGAATGAAGGTAAGAGCATCAAAGCTATGCCTACAGGTTTATATAATAATAATAATAAATAATTGGTTCAGTCATAAACATGACAAGGGAAAAATTCCGAGGAGGTCAGGACTTGTCAAATATATGGTGATATGGATGATAGGCAAAGATGAAAGAACTGTATGTATATGGCGCAGGGTTTGTGAACCCTTTTTTTTTAAGAAACGGGTTTGTGAACCGTAGGAGATAGGAATTGTGAACTGTATATTGTATATTCAGTACCTCATGTCTCTGTTGATATTTTCTTATTTGGAGGTTGTATTGTATCGGGTTCGCCCGTGTGCGGGAGCAAACCGGGTGTTGGAATAATTTTTTCTCTCCAAAACGCAAGAGAACCGTGACCTTTTGTTGCGCTCTCTCCACGGACGCCAAGCCATCAGTGTGAACAACGAAGTTGAAGCCCTTCCTCTCGCCACAGTGCTATGCCGTGTTTCGGCCGGAGTGGGTGAATGTCGTTTGTTGTGGGAAGACTATTAACAGCTGTGTATGTGTAATAAGCTGGTCTTCGGGCTTGTTGCTTGATATATCTCCAAAATGTGTGTTCCAGACCATCGCTGCAGTTATTAGATCAGGTTTCTGAGCGTGCAATACAAGTACAATCGATTGTACGAAACACTTCAAAGTGGTGACTGGTGACTGGTGAGTGCCGCATTGGTTTGCAGCAAGAGCCGACACTGGTCTGAAACATGAGTTGCCGACGCCCCGAAGAAAACAGTCAGGGATGGCTGTTCGCTTGAACTTATCGACCGGCTTTATAGTGTTTTTTCTCTTACAACAAATATACTCCTAAGCATCAAGCGGCTTATCACCGAGAAGACAGAAGACATTACGGAGCCTGCTTGGCAAACACTAGATGTTGTTCAGAAGTCAGAAAGCATATCGGGCATGTTGAGCTGAGGCCTGTCGCCCCAATGCAACAAGCCGTACCTCTCGGTCCATGCCTTGCACATAAACGACATTGGTGTCAGGAGGACTATTATATCTCTGTGTTCATCTGCGTGATTGATCGACAGTACTACCCACGTCGGCATCTTTGATTGTTGATGATGCGTAAGCGTAACAGGCACAGCCAAAACTGTTGTACCGTGGCTTTGTGCCGACCCTACTTCTGCCCCCATGTGGCATGTGCACTGCCCTCATGCAAAAGCAAATAATCAAAGATGACTACTCGTAGATGAGTGAATAACTTTACATTGTAATTTTCAAATTGAGCTGCAATTATTAGAGGGCATTGCTTGTGGCAAACGACGAGATTGTGGAGTTGCAATTATCATATTCATATATGCGGCTGCGAAGTAGGAAAACAGAAGGTGTGCAAGAAAGGTCCAACCAAAGGCACGCTGAAAACTGAAACATCGATCATGAACAGTTGAACACACAGGTTTGTGGGCGTGAGCTGGAACTGGAACCGCGGTTTCAAGCGGACAGCAGCATGATCGTTCGTTCCTTTCTTGGTCAGGGATGATCGTTCGTTCCTTCCTTGGTCAGGGTTCCTCAGTTCACACGTACGCAGCACAGCCCCAGGTTGCCTTGGCTGACGAGCGCGTCAGACCAGCGTGACACTCCGGCGCAAAGTGAGACAAGGCTCGTGCATTCTTGGGGGCGAATCGAGAGCTCTTTTCCATGGAGAATCAAAACCTCTCTTCTCACTGAAAAAGGATAAAAGTGGGATCATGATAAACAAACCACATGTACTAGAAAAGCTTTTGTCCAAAGCAAATTCCTAATGGAAAGAAAGAAGTTTTTTTCTTCTTCTTTTATTCTCCTTTTGAGAACCTGAAGGACAACGAACAGTGGCCCTGCTCGTGGCACGAAGCTTCGGGGCATGCTCCTGCCCATCGTCCCCTGTCTGTCGCGGCCCGATGGGTTCCAGCTCTCCCACACGCTGACGACGGGCCGAAAGATACTGACGCGAGAAGATGGATTAAAAACTATTCGCGCTGCTGTCGATTTCCTCGGCTCTCTTTGACGAAAGAGATATAATGTATCTATCATTTGTCTGATTGGTGTGTCGCATCATGATATCACCTGCCCTGCCGAGGTTGATTTCTCATTTCTGCGAGCTAGGCTGTTAAACCGCGTGAGCGTGGGCCACACCCAGACGCAACCCCGGGGCAGCTGATATATTATGTATATGCTCCGTCCCTAATGCAGGTGAGGTTCTTAATTAATAAAATCAGAGCATATGGCTGGCCTGTGCATGCATCACACACCAGTCTTGGCAACGTGCATCAACTTGGAGTTCATTCATGTGGATGAACAAAAGATCGAATTCATGTTCCTGCATGTCATGTGAGCATGTGTAAGGGAAGACAATGAGCGCCAAACGTACAAGCAAAGGAGTATTGTATTGCACGTCCTCTCTTCTAACTATCGTCGTCGGCAGGTGCATACAGATACAGCAAGCTGTGACAGCTCCAGTTTGAGGAACACCCAGCATCATTCTAAAGCTCATTAGCAGTGGTGACCAACAGGGGATGGCCACCCTCGTTAGTTAGCTTCCTTTACCTATGATGATTACTGATGATCAACGCGGTTTGTGGCGGGGGACGGCCCTACCCAATGACCCCAACAACCTCCTTGGCAGGCAGTCGATGGCAACAACAAGTTGCAGTCCAGTGCAGCTAAGCTCCAGCTGCCTGTGCCCGCGACAGACACACACGGCTTCGTACGAGTGGATAGCAGTCGCTGCCGTGCTGACGCCGTACGCCGTCGCAGGCACACTCTGATGAAAGTGATGATCTCCTCCTCCTGTCGCCGTCTCATCGCCTACGTCGTCCGGCCCCCCAAAGTCCGCGAAGCTGCCTAGCCAATAAACAAGGGTGATATACCTCCGACTCCGAGTCTCCGACGCATGTTACCCTGTCTAGTAATCGTAGATTCCTAGCAGCGTTCTGGTGTGGTGCTACAGTAATCTGGTACTAATCTCTGCCGTGTGCCCGTAATGCAGTTGGTAAGGTGTGCGTGCCGCGAAGTGTGAATTCCCACTACTGTTCATATTCAGACTTATGCAGACGCAGCAGCAGCCTCGACGCCTCGTCTTGTGCATCCGTGGGAAAAAGTTGCCACGGCCATGTGGCCGTTATTTTTCTCATCGAGGCAGGCAGGCATGGCACACATACTCCCTCCGTATCACAAATAATTGCAAATTCTGACTTTTATACTTCTTATTTGACCGTTTGTCTTATTTTAAATTTTTTATACAAATTATAAAATAAATAAATTATTATAAAAGTGTCATTAATGATAAAATAAGTTATAACAAAACAAATAATATTTATTAAATTTTTTTGAATAAGACGAACGGTCAAACAGAACAGATAGAAGTCAAAATGTGCAATTATTTGTGATACGGAGGGAGTATGTCAACTTTTCAAGATCTAGTGTGCACAGTCAACTCGTCGGCACGTTAGTCTTAATCTTTCCACTTCCAGCTGGATCGAAACGACCAAATTACACATCACATGGAGGGTTGGTTAGGTTCAGTCGCATGCTATGCAAGATTTAACCAAGCAGCAACCACCACTGTCTGTGTCCAACAATGTACTCCACTACACCAGTTCCTAGTTCTAGACTTCTAGATGAATGGCTAAGGTCCAATTAACTGACTGGATTTACCTGTCAATGAAACGTCCTATGCCAGTCACTGACCGAAGTTCGGAAGCAATATTTAGTCCACTAGCCTGTCCAGTGAAAATCCAAGCTTCAATCTCAAGCCATTTACCATGTCCGCGCGGCTGTACTTGTAAGCCATTTAGCCGTCAGGATCAGAGTAAAATGTCAGGCTATTACCGGTCCGTTCCAAGTGACAGGTAGCCGCTGTTGACGCACTCCGAGTTTGGGTTTTTTGCCAATTCGTATAACAGCTGTGCAAGTCGTACAACATCACGCAAGATCCTCGCATACCAAAATCCACGGGCTTTGTTTATACTAATGCTATCGTACTCCAAGTACCTGCACAGAGCATCAGCAGGAATGCAGGATGCTTCCTCGTTCGCTTATAGAAAATAAAAAAATGTCTCGCTGCATCACTGGCAGCTGTACGGCTGACCCAAGCTCGTCCGTCCCTGCTAGTCCTAGACACTATTTGTCCCGTCACAACGTATCGGTCTGATGTGAACAGGAAATGTATTCAAATGTTCAACCGCCAAACAAATGCAAAAAAATACCCACATTGACATTGCTACAGCTGCGCCATGCCATCCTATAAAACGTCGGCATCCATCGCCAAGTTTCCCAGGACAGACACACAAGCACCAACATCACTGATCCATCGAGCTGGTGCCACACATTCGCAGTACACCAAGAACAAGAACCTTGCGTTGCAAACCATCGCCGTCCGTCAATCGTGTCGTGTTCAAGGAAACCAAGAAACCACTCAAGCAAGCAAGCGACGTCTGGGAAGAAGAACGAAGCCATGGTGAAAACGGCGGTGACGGCGAGCAGCAATGACGTCGCCGCGGCGGCGAGGCACGGCGGCGGTGGCAGCAAGAGCAGGACGTACAAGGGCGTGCGGATGCGGAGCTGGGGCTCGTGGGTGTCGGAGGTGCGGGCGCCGGGGCAGAAGACGCGGATATGGCTGGGCTCCCACTCCACCGCCGACGCCGCGGCGCGCGCCTACGACGCCGCGCTGCTCTGCCTCAAGGGCTCGGCGGCCGCGGCCGACCTCAACTTCCCGCTTCGCCTTCCGTTCGACCTGCCGCCCGCCTCCATGTCGCCCAAGGCCATCCAGCGCGTCGCCGCCGCCGCCGCCGCCGCGGCCAGCGGCTCCTCCTGCGGCACGCAGCCGTTCGCGCCCTGCGCTGAGCCTGAGAATAATGGCAGCGCCTGCAGCGACGCCGACGGTGACGGTGATGCCACGCCAGCGTGGAGCAGCAGCTCGCCCGCCAGCGACGACGTCGACGTCTCGTCTCCGGAGTCCACCGTCAGCAGCGAGAGCGAGCTGGCCGCCGGCCACTACGGCGACGGCGACGCCGACGTGGACTACAGCTCGCTCGCGGACATCGACGCCTTCTTCCAGTCGCCCAAGTGCATGGACTACGCCCTCATGGACCCCTGCAGCGCCTTCTTTGCGCCTCCGGCGGCGATGGCGACTGACGACGACGGATGCTGCTGGGAAGACGACGGCATTGCGCTCTGGAGCTTCTCCACTCTCGACTGCTGATCCAAGTGGCGTCAGAGGAGCCGAAGCAATTCAGACATTCAGTTACTGACTAATCGCCGATCAAGTGACCAGAAACTGGTTGCTGCCATCGACGGCACAAATTCCATATACAATTTATACATGATAATTTAATTTGATGTATACATTCTTAATAAGCTAATTTTTAAGCACTGTAGTAGGGGGGAGCTCTCATGGATGGATGGAGCTACATGTTTTAAGGTAGCTTCCAACTTCCATGAAGTTAACCTCTTTACTAATGCTTGTTTATGATGAGTAAAAAGACAACTTTATTCAAGAAACTGTTCTATCCCCTTTTTGTCAGGGAAACACATAACAAAAGTAAGCTGTCTGTGCTTGTCAGGGTGAGTTGGTGCTCCCTGGTTCTCACGAACTCATCCATAAGTCCTTCCGAACGTCCAAAATGCTGGGTGATTGTTGGCTTGAATGCAGCCCTGGCTGAGAGATCTTTGGGGTCTGCAGGTTTTTGTCTATACCACTCATGAGTTCGTCCACCTGAATATTGTTGATCTCGAAGGACCCTTCATCTTGTATGATCTCTATTAGCTCCTTATCTGAAGGCCCGTATACTGGTATGTAAAATGAATTTAACATTCCAAAATGAATTTAACATTTCTCTGCTGATCACACCCTGCTAATCAGATATTCAATGTGTGATATTTTTTTCTTTCAAAGATAATACAATAAGTATACTCGTCCATCCACCAAAGAATGCAGTTCTCGCCATAGGTGACGCCGCAGTCAAGTTACCTGGTGCACAGGCACTAGGCATTTCACCATTCAACGGTCTTGTTTTTACCATGTATTTTAATAAAGTTGTGTATGTTACTAAAGGAGTGCACCAGGTTTCATTTGCTTGTAGCTTCGCCACTTGTTCTCGCTATTTGAGAAGTCAAACAACATAAATTTTGACTAAAGCTATATTAAAAAATACTAACATTCTTGGTATAAAATAATTACAATTAGATTATTTCTAGAATATATTTTCATAATTGATTTATTTGATACATAAATGCTATTATAATTTATTTTGAACTTAGTTAAATTTGAGCTAATTTGACCAACACGAATCACATAATTATATTATTTTATGGATAGAGGGTGTTAGGACGAATCTAGGGGAAAAAATCTAAGAGGGCTAGGCTAAACAGAGAGTTAGGAAAGAGGTGGGCCATGGTCTGATGAGACACTGATTGGGTCTCACTGGGACAAAAGAGAAAATGGCATCGAAGGTGAGGAAAAGTCCCAAGTCACAACTATTGTCTTCTTGAACTTCCAGATCATGTTTCCAACCCCTCCTACCCCTCCCGCACCCACTAGATTAGTCCTTGGATAGAGGTATTTTACTCAATCACATTACAGGTACTAAGCTAGGTAGAGATTTAATCCATGCTTTGTAGGACTAATCTAGGTCACAAACATAACTCATCAGAAAAACGTCTCTGAGGAGTACTATACTCTGTTCTCTATTAAGTCCAACAAGCGTACTCCTAAAATCCTAGGAGATAACTAATAAAATTACTTATATTAATTTGCACATTTTTCTCTTTATTTATTTTCTAACACATAATTAACAGATACTATACAGTCACTAGTTTCTTTCTTTTCCTTTGCAACACACCTCTATGTATTTTTGAATAAGCATTTAGTTCAAAACTTAGTTTGAACTATGATAGTACTTCTTGCAGCCCATGTCTTATGACGTCTAGATTCTAGGTTTTGATTTTTTGAATCTTAATCTTATGACTTGCTTATTGTATCTTTTATAAAAATTTCCTTTTATATTTTATTGAAAATGAAGATTTAAGGTTGTTGACTGCAATAGTCATATAATGGTATAACGATTATTAAAAGTTGCACCCATGTCTGTTGTCAAAAAAAAAGTTGCAAATGCCACACTAAGATCGGCGGTAGAGGTTGAAGTAAGATGCAAGATGTTCGAACCCTAAACCCTAAATCCCCATGAGCAACCGTCACAAGGACGAACAACGAGCCCATGAACAAGCTTGGTAAAGCTCAACTAAACAAAAGACACTAAATACTATCAGAATCATGAATACTTACTTAGCCAAGATCCTGTTAGGGGGCCGAGTAGAATATCCGTAGAGGTACAAGGTTGAGGAGGCGCCGACAAGCCCGGCGACTCTCCGCTCTCTTCCCTCATATCTCTCTTTCTTCTCTACCTAGCTACTAGGGCATAGACCTTTGGAGTGGTGCTCTAACTCTATTCTTCTTGTGGTTCTTTTCTCCCTTGAATGGTTGATGGAATGAGGAGGAGGGAGCCTCCTTTTATAGGTGGGGAGGAAGGGGTCATTGCAAATGTGTCATCCCCACATGGAAGGTGGGAAACCGACCTCCCCACGTTGGTTTGAGGTGCAATGAACCTAGACGCACCCCAGGACCGACCTCCACATGAGTTAATGCACCAACCTAGTGAAGGTGGGCCCGGTTGGAAGCCGCTGGGGCGTGGCCGCACCTCTGGCATGCGTGCCAAGGGGAGCTCATTTTAGGCCCATCTTTTGCAGGCACATGGGCCTCATCATAAGTTTTCCAACGCCGGGTGGGTCACCCAAATCGGAGTCTGGATGAGTGAGTTATGACCATATTACCAAGGCCTACTCATCCAACCCGAGATGGAGTTGGACCGGGTTTCGGTCTTCCACCTCTTGGGTTCATGTTTGACATTTTGGGCTATGCTTGAGACCCAAATTATCTGGTAAGTGGGCCAGCTTCTTATTTCATAGTTTTCTTGTATTTCTTGGCCCATTTGTGTCCACTTCCGGAGTTGCCTTCCTGCGAGTGACAATTACCGAAACTCGTGGAACATGTTATTTACTAAGTTTGGGGTGGATTTTATACTCTTATTGGTGGTATAAAATGTGAGATAAGGACCGTCAACAGGGCTCCTGAGCTACATCCATCAGGCACGCTCGTGTGCAACATCCAGCTAAGGGGAAAGGCCGAGCCCGAGCATGCCTGTGCATCTACTCGGGGGCTCGCACGAGCCTTAGACTCTCGACCAACGAGATCCCAGACCTTATCCTTAGCTCCTTCCCAGCCCTTCAGCTCCATCCAAAGGCTCAGGCTTCAAAAATGACACTGTTGACATTTCTTAGCGCGAACACCAAGAAACAACAAGGTATAGTAATTCGGTCTTTAAGATTTTATTCCGCAAGCACACAGAATTACCATCGTAGTATAGAATTTCACCCATGAGTATTGAAGTGTATCATTATTTATATTTTCCCAAGGGAATGCATCATAACTGATGGTTAAATCATAATAATTATAGTCATGCATGAGATAAGTATTATTCTAGCATAGTACCAATATTATCTATACATGGGTAAATTATAATCATGATTCTAGGAATAGTCAGGATAAATCAGGATCCAGATAGTTTGAGCACACTCAGAGAAGTTAGAACACAAGAATAGAATAATGAATAAATAGAAATAGATAAAATAAACACATAAACAAATAGTTAGATAATTAGAGAAGCAATCTACTTATAATTACAATATATGAATTATCTAGTTCTATGCTAATATGATTAGACTTCGCTATGACTTTCGACGATTAGGGAGATCGACATGGGCTCTTGGTGTCTCTAGGGCTAGCCCTGCCACAGGCATTTTAGACTCCTACACCATAACCGAACGTGAGGATAACCAGGTTATGTTAAAGCTGTCACCACTCTAATGCCCCGTCCCTCAGCCGTGGACTATGTAGTGTAACTGCTGATCCTAAACCCCTATAAAGCTAATGCCCACTAGCCTATTTCTCTAGCATATCCTTAAGCCACCTCATCACATGGGTTCCACTAAATCAATTAGTTCAAACACTTAATTTCATTTATTTAGTCCCGTGAAGTCCCTAGGTTGGCCTCTCCACCTTTCCTCCACTAACGATGATCTGGAAACTACTTCCACCTCCACGGATAGCTAATTGATGCATGCATCATGTGTTTTGACATTGCTCATGCCACTACGATTCATCATTGTACTATTTGTTATGCCAATGTATGCTATATTATATTACTTTCCTAAATTATTTTGTTTATATACTAAAATTCATATTTGAAAATTCCCGCAGCAACGCGCGGGGAATCACCTAGTTCCTATACATCCTAGCACCACACTAACAAGCATAGAAACAATCTATGTCCCCCTAGGACTTTGACCTCTAATTCAAGAGCAACAAACCATCATCTAGATCAAGACTAATTCTAATTAGATCAACACTATGATATCAAGCATTGTGTCTATACTAACCATTCATCATACTAGATGCTAAATAATCAAGATCTAGACTATGATCTAATTCATATGAAGAACTATAAGAGCAAGATAACAAGAACATGGTAACTAGACAAGAACTCATGATACTAGAAGAACATATCAAGAACAAGATAATTAGAACTGAAGAACTCATGATCTTATTTATACCAAGAGGTGTCTTGATTCAAGTCTTCAAATGAAGTCTTGCCTACTTTGATCTAACTAGACAACTAGAACTAGCTACAACAGGTTTGAGTGGCTCTCTCCCTAATACAATATCTGAAAACTAGAGCTGTATATCTGAATGATCTAAAATTTTCATCTGAGAGCCTACTCTGCCCCTTCTTTTATACTAGGGAGAGGTCGTTCGCGTCACAATTAAGGTAACCACAGACGGGGACGTCGTGACAGCTTGACGTGACCGTGCAGCCTGTTACTAGATGGGTGTATGAATAAGAAGACCCCAATTTTTACAGAATATTAGTTCAGGGTTGGGAGACAACAGCAGCATGGACGGGCCAAACTTGGCAACAATACAAGGCTGAACTGCTTAGAGTGAAAGGTATCTCTCTTATGTCCACCGCCGAATATGAAGTGTCGTGCCGACATGGGGTCTTCCCATACATCCTCCGGCGGCGTCGATGGCGACCGACGACGACGCCTGCTGCTGGGAGGACGATGGCGCCGGCATTGCGCTCTGGAGCTTCTCCACTCTCGACTGCTGATCCAAGTGGCGTCAGAGGAGCCGAAGCAATTCAGACATTCAGTTACTGACTAATCGCCGATCAAGTGACCAGAAACTGGTTGCTGCCATCGACGGCACAAATTCCATATACATCATAATTTAATTCGATATATGTAAACATTCTTAATAATAAGCTAATTTTTAAGCATTGTAGTAGGGGGAGCTCTCATGGATGGAGCTACATGTTTTAAGGTAGCTTACATGCATGAAGTTAACCTCTTTACTATTGCTTGTTTTTTATCAGTATAAAATGAACTTCATTTCCAGTATTTCTTTTTGAGGAATCAGGAGGAGCAAGAAGCTCCTAGTGTTCTTTTTAATAAATAAAAAAGACATACAAAGAGTTCACAAAGAGATATTACAGAGAAGAAAAAAAGGAATAGAGTGTTCAGGAAACAAAGAAAAGAGGAAGAAGATCAGGTAAATTACAAATGAGATTGAATCCATGATTCTAAGTGAGGAGTGATCCTTGCAATTGTCCTTTGTAGCAGCATAAGTGCTTCAGCTCTGAGGTTCCTCTTACAATCATCAACTGAAGCAACCTTGTTTCTGAAGATGACATCATTCCTCATTGCCAGTATAATTGCACAAAGAAACTGTTCTATTCCCTTTTTGTCAGGGAAACGCATAACAAAAGTAAGCTGTCTGTGCTTGTCAGGGTGAGTTGGTTCTCCCTGGTTCTCACGAACTCATCCATAAGTCCTTCCGAACGTCCAAAATGCTGCGCGATTGTTGGCTCGAATGCAGCCCTGGCTGAGAGTGCCCTGATCTTTGGGCTCTGCAGGTTTTTGTCCATGCCACTCATGAGTTCGTCCACCTGAATATTGTTGATCTCGAAAGACCCTTCATCTTGTATGATCTCTATTAGCTCCTCATCTGAAGGCCCGTATACTGGTATGTAAAATGAATCTAACATTTCTCTGCTGATCACACCCTGCTAATCAGAAATACAATCTGTATTATTTTTCTTTCAACGATAATACAATAGGTATACTCCTCGTCCACCAAAAAGTCAAACACCATATATTTTGACTAAAGTTATATTGAAAAGTACTAACATTCTTGGTATAACATAATTACCATTAGATTAGCTGTAGAATATATTTTCATAATAGATTTATTTGGATACATAATTTTGAGCTAATTTGACCGGCGTGGATCCCATAATTATATATATTTTTGTGGACAGAGGGCGTTAGGGACGAATCTAGGGAAAACCTAAGGGGGACTGTGCTAAACGGAGAGTGAGGGAAAGAAGTGGGCCATGGGCTGATGGACACCAATTGGGTCTTAGTTAGGTTAAAAGCACACCTCAACACACCCCGAACACGCCTGAAAGCCCGGCCCCCCTCTCGCGTCCGCCCGCTCACACACATGGCCGCGCCCCACAGCCCCCCCCCCCCCCCCCACCCACTAGCTGTGAGGAGGAGTTACGGCGCTTCATGGTGCGGCAGCTCGCCAGCCTCCCTGCGCTCATCCGCCACGAGACGCCCTCGCCGCAAAAGCCGTGGAGTCTCACTCCAACAATGCTAGGCAAAGCTAAAAACAGCATTCCTCATCCCAACCGTTATCCATGAGATGAATGGCTCAGATATGCCACTGCATATCTTGCAGTTTGAATAGGCACTGCACGCGATCCGTGTCCGGTGGGGGGTGGGGGTGGGGTGGGGGGGGGGCGGAGGGGGGGCTTGAGCCCCCACTCCCATTTGCTAGATTTGTTCTTGGAGGGAGTCCCCATTCTAGTGGATTGTTGATGTAGATAGTTTGCATGTTGAGAGAAATCTTTAGTGGGGTTTATCTTTATAAGAGATAGAGATTAGCTTTTGGGATTTTGCTTCGCCCCCTGGAACTCCTTTTCTCTATCAATAGAAATGGACAGCGTGTGTAATTGGACATGTAAAATCCTCTATATGTATTATGCATTCAAAAGAAAAACTAATTACTAGTTGGTACAAACAAGAAACATATATAGTCAAGTTGAAAAATTACGTTTTCAAAAAAAAAAAAGTTGAAAAATTTACCGTACCCTTGATGCCATGTCATTTAAAGGAATGAATGCAAAATCCCATGGCTGAAGGGACTGGTAGGCAGTGTCACTGGAAGGTCGGCCTCGCATGGAAAGCACTATTTGACCCTTAGGGACCAATTCTTGAGCCCGTGCGTTCAAGAAATTTGTGAAATCCTTTCTGAATTGTTGGCCAAAAGCCTGAACAACGAAGGGCCGCCTTGCTTGCGTGAGACCCTTGTCTTTGTCATACATAGGGATCCTGTTTTTCTGTAGATCCTCAGGTGCCTGATATTTCATCGTGACTATGTAAAATCTTCAGAGATTTATTGCATATATATTGCAAGCCAGGGCCTATATAGATTACCCGGGATAGCCAATTCAAGCTATGTGATGACAAAACTAGATTCACGGAATTACTGGCGAAGAGTCTTTTGTAGAACGATCCAGGTACAACAGCAGTAAAAACTGGACCGAAATCCTGTGTGCTTTGCTGGAATGCAGACAACCTCTTTGCAACGTTATTGAAGTCATTATCAGGAAGATCATTCAGCAGCACTGATATCTCCGGTATTAGTTCCTTGTGATCTGAGCAATGGTGAAAAATCGCGTCAACTGCAGTTTTAACCAGGGCCAGTGCGTTCGGTCCAGCTGAGCATCCCAAATCAGTGATCACTACGTTTCTGAGGGTGTTGGTATATTTCCATAAGCTTGTGACAGCCTCCTGTATCAAAGGCTTCATCCTGTTTTGTCCTGCGTTCTAGGAGGAAAATGTAGATTTTGTTCAGATTTTTGAACAACGTAACTGTTGTTTGTCGAATAGAATAATCTAACTGTTTAACTCTGCTGATAGAAACAAACATTTAATCATTCGTCTTACTTCCTTGTTGTGGCCTATTTTGACAAGGGTGAAGTGCTCCAGTTTACTAAATACTTATCGGACACAAAAAGATACCTTTCCAAATAATTAGGACCCAAAGATAGTACAAGGAATAAACTTCTGCACCAAATCTTTGTGACCTTCACCACTTTCGTAACAAGCCAAAGTTGTGCAATGTGAAGAACAATACATAAGAGCAGATACAAAGCACACTAATGCTTCGGACGGTTTGAGGTATATGAGTTCGGAGGATACCTGACTGGTAGAATTCCGAGCATAGCTCGCTTCTCCTTCTCCGCTATTCATGTGTATAGATTGCTCAGAGGCCATGGTTCTATAGCAAACCTTGTGTTGATGCAGAGGCTACCACCAGAAATTACAGGTCCTAAAGATCAATCAACAATAAAAATGCTACCATTTCATAGATTTATGTGATTGTCTGGCACTTCAGAACGTTTTATAACATTTGGCGTGTCAGCGTCATTATGTGAAGTGTTTAGCTAAAGGCAAACGAGATAATCCAACAACTGAATATTACTATTTAGATTAGCTAGCTAAATGCAAGCCATATGATCCAAAGTCATTATCACCATTTAGACTAATTGTTTTGTCTTAACGCTGGTGCTAGACACAGAGAGTAGATGACTGAGTCATCTCTGCTCTGATTCTAGACCAAGTCACCGCCGAGGACTGAGACAAGGCGACCCCTTGTCACCGTGGCTGTGTTCATTCCCTTCCCTCACAAGCTAGCACAAGAAATTTGGAGAGGCAACAGGACTACGGACAAATATATCTAAGTTAGATTCAGAACTGTCTAGGATCAAATATGCATTTTTGAGTGCTTATTTTTTGAAATGTTAATTAAAAAGGATTTCTTTTAATAAAAAATCCCACGAAAGAATGCCGCTCCCGTCACGAGGACACCGCGCCGGCCGCCCCCCATCCCGCCGTCCGGTCACCACCGCCCACCGCGCCGGCCGCCGGCCTTCCTCCGCGGCTCGTGCAGGCCTCGCTCTGCACCTCCGCGGCCTCCCTCCGCCTCCCTTCGAGGAGGCCAGCACCACGTCCGGCGCCGCCAGGCCGCCCTCCGCACCGGTCACCCCTGGCCTCGTCCGGCCGTCCGCCCCCGCGTCGCGTAGCGGCGTGGCCGCGTGACAGCGTGACTAGTCGTCCACTCCTGCCCTGCGGGAAGGCTTAGCGGTGAGCAGATTTATTTTTTCCCCCTTTTCACTATCTCTATTCCATTTCCACTAAATATTCCAATTGGATTGAAAAATGAAAAGTTAAGTTAGAAATATGGATGATGGATTTACATGGTAGTTAGAGAATCCTGGATCCGCAACTTCGTGCAATTTAAAGGTGAAAATGCATTAAGAAATAAGTGAAACCATGTATAAATATGAAATCCCATGCAAAAAGGATCACAAGCTGCGTTCAGTGTTACAGCATATTCACAATATGCACTCACAATTGTCTAAAAATACTATGCTAACAAGTTCCTACAAATTATCTTCCTCTTTAGACAAGTAAAGAAGGTTGTCGCATGTCACAATTGTTTAAAGAGGAAGATTGCCGTATGATGGAGGCAAGGATACTTTTAAGTCTCGGGAATATCTGGGTGGCGAAATCAGTTTAGAGTTGCGGCTTGAGGGATTTTTTTAGAGTTGTACTCCTGTCTTTGTGTGCTACCATTGGCTAGAGTGTGATCTAAGTGCTATTTGTATATTTTGATCCGATATACTCATTCATAAGTGAATACGGGAGGTCTGGATATTGCTAATCTTTAATTAAAAAACAAGTCCTTGAGAATTGTTAATGCCATAATTTTGGAAAACCCAACCAAAATACAGCACGAATCACTTTTTCGTCCATTGCTTGAGCAAACAACAGCATTGACCAGCATTGACCAGCACCAGTTCAGATCCACCTACCAATTTCCCTTGCTCCATTCAACCAATTAGCGAGAAGATCAGTGCAGCCAATCCAAATAACTCTTGCTCCTCTATCTGAGCAGCTCCCCCCAATCGCACCTGAAAATTCAGATGGGAACTCGCAAAAAATCTTCGATCAGATGAGGGTTTGCAAAAATCAGCGATCAAGCTCGTGGATCTCCCAAAACAGAGGGAGACAGACTTACCCCGGAAGGGAACGTTGCCAGATCTGTAGGTGATGGCTCATCTTGTTATGCAGAGTTCGTTATCTTCGAATCATTTTGTATTGTATATGTAGTATGCTGACTGGGATCATCTTGCTTGCACTTAGGTAGCTGTAATCTATGTAGAAAATAATGATTCTGACTTGTGATTGTTAGATAGCTAGTCAAATAAATAATTTTGATTTGGTTCCATTAGATTGCCATGGCCTCCGAGCAATCTCTACACATGAAAAGGGGAGAGGGAGAAGCGAGCTATGCTCGGAACTCTACCACTCAGGTATCCTCCGAACTCTTTATGTATTGTTCTTGACATTTCACAAATTTGGCTTGTTGGGAAGTGGTGATGGTCACAAAGATTTGGTGCATAATTTCATTCTTTGTCCCACCATCTTTAGGTCCTAGCTGGAAAGAGGTTGTTTGTGCCCAAATCACAAGGATTTAGTAACCTAGAGTACTGCCCTTTTTCTAAATAGGCCACTGCAGGGAATTAGGCATATGATTAAATGTTTGTTTCTACGCAGCAGAGTTTTACAGTCAGGTTGTTCAAAAATCTGAACAAAATCTATACTTTCCTCCTAGAATGCAGGCCAAAACAGGATGAAGTACTTGATACAGGAGGCTGTCAGAAGGTTGTGGAAAAATACCAACACCCATAAAAGCGTAGTGATCACTGATTTGGGATGCTCAGCTGGACCGAACGCACTGGCCCTTGTTAAAATTGCAGTTGATGCAATATTTCACCATTGCTCAGATCATAAGGAAATGGTACCGGAGGTATCAGTGCTGCTGAATGATCTCCCGGATAATGACTTCAACGACGTCGCAAAGAGGTTGCACGCATTCCAGCAAAGCACACAGGACTTTGGTCCAGTTGTTGCTGCTATTGTACCTGGATCGTTCTACAAGAAACTCTTCACCAGTAATTCTGTGAATCTAGTTTTATCATCACATAGCTTGAATTGGCTATCTCAGGTAATTTATGTAGGCCCTGACTTGCAATACTTTTTGGAGATTTACATAGGCATAATGAAATGACAGGTACCTGAGGATCTGAAGAAGGGCAGGATCCCTGTGTATGACAAAGACGAGGGTCTCAGGCAAGCAAGGCGGCCCTTCGTTGTTCAGGCTTTTAGCCAACAGTTCAGGAAGGATTTCACAATTTTCTTGAACACGCGGGCTACAGAATTGGTCCCTAATGGTCAAATGGTGCTTTCCATGGTAGGCAGACCTTCCAGTGACACTGCCTACCAGTCGGTTCAATCATGGGATTTTTTTTATTTACGCCTTTAAACGACATGGCATCAAGGGTATGGTAAATTCTTCCACTTGATTATGTTTCTTGTTTCGGCCAACTCATTAGTTTTCATTTGAATGCATAATACATATTCTGGGTTACATGTCCAATTACCGCACACATTATTGTACTTTCGCAAGAAACTAACACATTTATACATTTCTGATTTAGCAGGGTGTGATCAGTAGGGACGTGTTAGATTCATTTTACATACCATGATATGGGCCTTCGGATAAGGAGTTGATGGAGATCATACAAGATGAAGAGTCTTTCGAGATCAACAATATCGAGGTGTATGAACAAATGAGTGGTATCGACAGAAACCTGCAGACCCCAAAGATCAGGGCACTCGCAGCCAGGGCTGCATTCGAGCCAACAATCATCCAGCATTTCGGACATTCCGAAGGAGTTATGGATGAGTTCGTGAGAACCATTGAGCGCCAACTCAGCCACGTTCCAGCTTCTCCTGCAGGCAGCTCACTTTTCTTATGTGTTTCCCTAACAAAAAGGGAATAGAATAATGGCGCATACATAGTATTCCGTCGTGAATACTAGCTTTGCTATTAGAATCTGAACAGGGATCGGATGTTTAAAAGGATTATATGAGTACAACATAAAGTTTGCACTGTATCTATTTCACACTGAATCAAGGTGAATGGAAATCTCTCTGATATCCTGAAACAGGGTTGTGGCGGGGGGTGGGGGGTGGGGTGGGTGGGTGGGGGGGGGGGGGGGGGGTCCTCTTTCTCCCTATCTATTATTATTATGTGCCGAGGCAACCAGGCTGAAAGGGACGGTTAGATCACAGGGGTCAACGTTGTCACCGTGCTCCAGTATATCACATCTTTTGTTCGCGGACGACTCACTGATTTTAATCTGAGCAAACCAGGAGAATGCAATGCAACTCGAGAGCATACTACATCTATATGAGTCTGTGTCCGGGCAAACTGTCAACAAAGAGAAATCAGCAATCCTTTTAGTACCAGTACAAGGGAGTCAAAGCGGGCAGAAGTGAAATCAGCAACCCAGATATTGAAAAAAACCATGAATGATCGGAATATTGGGCTGCCGGTTCATGTTGGGTTATCGAGGACTGCAACTTCCAGATATTTGAAAGATAGAATCTGGCAAAGAATCCAAGGGTGGAAGGGGAAGATGTTGCCAAGAGCTGGGTAGGAAATTCTAATTAAAGCCGTAGCACAAGCTATCCTAACCTTTGCTATGGGGTGCTTTGATCTTTACTAAAACACTCTGTGATCACATCAGTGTGATGATATGTAGGTTTTGGTGGAGTCAGCAAGACAATGATCATAAGATGCATTGGCTCAGCCGGGACATGCTGACAAAGCTGAAGGATAAAGGTGGTCTCAGATTTCGTGATATTCACAGCTTCAATATGGCGATGCTCGCTAAACAAGGCTGGAGGATATTGATGAACCTGGACTCGTTATGTGCGCAGATGCTAAAGGCAAAGTATTACCCGACTGGAGATGTACTGGGGGCTATAAACCAATTAGGAACATGTCCTACTCCTGGCGCAGTATCTTGTTGGGTGTTGATTTTCTAAGGAAGGGCTTAATAAGGAGAGTTGGGGATGGGTCCAAGATTAATATTTGGGATGATGCTTAGCTACCAAGAGCATCTGCACAGGCCCTTTACTCCTAGAGGGGCCACCCTTTTATCTCGAGTTGATGAATTGTTGAATCCATATACAGGTTCATGGGATGAAATGTTGGTACACAACATTTTTCAGGAAGAAGATGCAGGTATCATTCTCAGCCTCCCAGATCATGAAGGAATTGACGACTTGGTGGCCTGGCATTATAACCAAAATGGCATGTTCAAGGTGAAGTTGGCATACAAAGTCTGTGTAGAAGAGAAGGGACGGGCCACTACAGCTGGGGGTGCAGGGACAGATCGGCTTTGGGCGCAGTTGTGGAAGCTAAACTGCATTTTCTTTGGCGCCTTTGGACATAACAGTTTGGCGTCAAGAGTGATGAGGTTAGATACGTTGTGTTCCTTGTGTGGGCACCTGGATGAAGAGAGATGGTGGCCACCTGATTTTTAAATGCAAGAATGTCCGCAAGCTATGGAGGTAATTGCAGTTGGAACACATCAGAGTTCAGTTGGCGCTGGTTGGTTCAGCTAAACAAAGTTCTGGAAAGCATGCAGGAAGATGTCCAATGCAGAGTTGTCACCTTGCTATATTCATGGTGGTCTAAGAGGTGCTGTATTCGTGAAGGAGGTATGCCTAGAGGCATGGTCCAGTACATTAGCTCCTATGCTGAGGAGTTTTCATCGCTGAAACGGCAAAAGCCTGAACTAGCACATGCTGAGCCGAAGCCGAGATGGTGCAGACCTCTGAATGGATTGGTGAAATTGAACTGCAATGGTGCCTTCAGTCAGTCGAGCCGCAGCAGCGGCTCGGGCTTTATCTTGCAGGATCATGAAGGAAATGTGATCAGCTCGGGTTTTGGGAGAGTGGCAAAAGTGCTGGAGCCGGCTCATGCTGAAATTATAGCCTGCTTGCAGGCAGTATAAAGAGCAGACGACCTGGGCATTCAGAAGGTGTTGTCATGGAGATGGATAGGAGCGCAGCCGAGTGGTTTGCTTTGGGAACTAAAAGACCTCCTTTCTTGTAATCTTGCTCTTAAGAAAGTAGCTCATAAACCCCGCTCTTGTAATTGAGTAGCTCACAGTCGAGCTGCTCATGGGGCTGGTTTAAGACATGGTGTCGGTCAGGGATTGCATCCCTCCTTGAGTCCTTGTCCAGTTGTACCCAGGTTCTGGTGGCCAACCATTTGGCGCCGGTTATTTCGTAATGGAGATCGCTTCCAGTTTGTTTTTAAACAAGTTTGCACCGTATAAAAAGTATAGAATTGCTTCTCGACGCACCCATCTGGCGATACTGCGTGCAAGGTTGCCATGTTTGACGCCGCGTGCATGACGCTGCCATGGCGTGGTCCTCGCCAAGATGGCGTCCAGCAGCAAAACAAGATACTGTGCTCCCCACAACGCCGCCGTGGAAGCCTTCACCTGAGAATCTCCACGCCGGCCGCCATGGATAAGGAGAAACAAACAACACGGGGTCACGGGCGGTGATTGAGAATCGTCCACAAGACAAGATTCTGGCAGCACTCAACAAGATTCTCGGTTCTCCGCATGCAGAATCTTTGCTGCCTCGAGGAGCGTGTTGGCCTGTCCCGTGACGCCGGCTACCATGCCGAGCTCTCATCCAAAATCACGCCCCTTGTTTCCCCAGCTTCGTTGACGCCTCCGCCCGCCCCCCCGCCGCCCACGCCTCCGACGACCGCTCCCTCGACCCCGCCCGCATTGGCCTCCCGGTCCCGGCGGCGCGGCCGCCCCACGCCCCACCACCGGCCAGGTCCGTCGCTTCTTCCTCTCCGTCGGCTCCATGGTGGCTTTGGACCATCAGTGGGGAGTTCCTTTTGCTCGCCTGCTCATTTGAGACTGCTTATTAGTTTTTTTCCGGTGAATATACTCCTGCAAATCATGCACCTTTCAGTCGATGCTGCATCTATGTAGTTTTCACAATCGTTGTGCTGTTAATATAGACTGCTTAGTCCTTTCTGCCACCACGCAGTCTGTTAATTTTAGCTTTTCTGCTCCGTTGGCTGCTCCTGTTGGTCGGCTTCTCGTCTTAGACAGATAGTCCTTCCAGTGGATATGCTCGTGGATGCTACGCTGTTTTTCAGCCGATGCTAAAACTATTTACTTTCTAGCATCATTGTATTATGTTCAGGTTCATGGTCGCTTCCGCTACGCGTGTGGATCATTGCCTCCCTGGCTATTTTGTTTTTAACCAGTTTAGCTCATCTTCTTGCAGATGTGTTTATGCTTGGCATGATCCGTGTCTGCTGGTGCCTCCTCTTTGTGCTGGTGAACTGTTGCGACGACATCACTGTTCTTACGGCGCAGTGGGCTAGGGGTAATGTTCTGCAGTCTTGTATGCATCTTATGTTTCAGCCTTTGATATTGTTGTGTCCTCTTCAAACTCCGTTGTGTGCAACATATGTTCTACTATCTTTCTAATCGGTTGTGTACCAGGACATACTGATGGACTCCTTTAACCTTTTTTTTTTCTTTTGTTCCTTAATAAATACAAGACAGCACCTGTTTTTTTTACCCTTTTCATCTTCACGCTCAGACTAGCTGCTCTTAACGTGCTTTTGTATCCAAATGCTATTCTGTGTGCTTGTATGCACTTTGTGTTGAAGCCTTCACGGCCACTCTGTCAGTTATCCACCCAAATAAGACATTTAATGTGCCTATGTTTCTTTGTTTCCTTTCCTTACAAATGCCGCAGTGAGCCTATTCATTCCGACCTCCATGTCATCTGCATTTTGGGTTAGCCTCACGAAGTTTTGGCACTGTTTGTCTGTGTCGTTCCCTGTCAGATATACATTACTGGGCTCTTATTGCTGGTGAACTGTTGCGACAACATCTCCCTTCTTACGGCGCGGTGATCTCCAGGTAATGTTTCGTACTCTTATTGTGTGCTATTATTACTTCGTTGTTCACAACACATGTTCTATCTTACTGTGTGCTCTCATTACATCATTGTGCACAACACATGTTTTTGGTTGCCAATAGAGGTGCACACATTTCGCGCATGGTTGTTACAGCTTCACAGTGTGTGTTACCAAATAGTTTAACCATGCTTACCTCAGCAGAGGAGTTGCTACAGGAGATTGACTGTATGAGCGATCCTTTCTGAGCTTTGCTATGTTCAGCCTGTTGCTTCTGTGCTATTTGTTTTCATTGTTATTGTTTGTGGGATTTCACAGCAAAATTATGCTGCGCCAATCAAAAAAACTACACACCTGCCTTGTTTTCCAGCACAATCTCCCTTTATATTATTGTATCTGTGCTTTTGTTTGGGGCCATTCCTATCTCTTGTCTCCTTGTTTTTATTGCATCATTAGTGTCCACAGCAGTGAGCTCTTGCGCCCTCATGGATGCAACTATTCCGGGAGATGTGTCAGGATCATGTACGTGGTACCAAAAAAGCTTCTACTTGTGCCTGCCATTTTTTTACAGCCTTGTTTTTTTTTATCCAATCCTCTTTCCTTATGCATGTTGTATCTGTTGTCTGCTTACAGCTTGTTCGGTATCGGTGTCGGCGCCTGAGGCAAGATCTTCTATACTAGGACATAAAAGAGGCTGTATGTTGCTTGTCTGCTTTCTTCATGTGGCAACCTCTAGTTTAGACTATCTCTATTCTCTTCTTATCTCATCCATTCTTGTGCCAGATGTCCCTGGTCACCATGTTGTTTCCACTCCTAGTGCTACTGAATGTCGCCGGCAACAGAAGCAAAAATTAGATCAGTGTCACCTGGCTCAAAGAGGTAATAGATTGTTAAGCTGGCTCTTATCTATGCATGCTATATGGCATAGCATTTTGCGACTTTTCCATTCCATGGCCCTTTTCTTCTGCCTTCCACCTATCTCCTCTACTTACTGGTGCAGCTATACAATCAGGAAATTCTGGCGCTGGTTCGATAGATTCCAGATGTGGCCATTTCGACAAGCCCGTCATGGAAGCAGTAAAAGGTATACTTTCGTTGGTTTCCGTAAGCCTTTCCCAGTCTATGAAATGAAACCCGGTGTTTCCTGCTTTTCGGGCACTGCATTCTTCTTAGCATAGCCTGTTGCTTGTGTGCTATTTGTTTTCATTATTATTGTTTGTGGGATTTCGCAGCAAAATTATGCTGCGCCAATAAAAGAAACTCCTGCCCAGATGCCTTGTTTTCCAACACAATCTCCCTTTACATTACTCTATCTTTGCTTTTGTTTGGGGCCTTTCCTCTCTCTTGTCTCCTTGTTTTTATTGCGTCATTAGTGTCCACAGCAGTGAGCTCTTGCGCCCTCATGGATGCAACTATTCAGGGAGATGTGTTGGGATCATGTATGTGGTACCAAAAAAGCTTGTGCTTTTGCCTGCCAACTTGTTTATTTGATGGAATACTCTTTTTCCTTATGCATGTTGTATGTATGTCAAAATACAATCTGGTTACAGCATGTTCGGTGTCGGCACCTGAGGCAGGATCTTCTAAACTAGGACATAAAAGAGGTTGTATGTTTCTTGTCTGCGTTCTTCAGCTTGCAATCTCTGTTTTACTGCCTCTATTATCTTCTTATCTCATCCATTCTTGTGGCAGATGTCTCTTACCGCCATGTTTCCACTGAATGTCGCCGGAAACGGAAAAAAAAGTTAGATCAGTGTCGCTTGGCTCAAAGAGGTAATACATTGTTAAGTTGGCCCTTATCTATGTGTGCTACATGGCATAGCAATTTGTGGCTTTTTTTATTCCGTGGCCCTTATCTTTTGCCTTCCACCTATCTCCTCTACTGACTGATATAGCTACAATCAGGAAATTCTGTTACTGGTTCGATAGATTCCAGATGTGGCCATTTCGACAAGTCCTTCATAGAAGCACTAAAAGGTATACTTTCCTTGGTTTCCGTAAGCCTTTCCCAGTCTATGAAACATAACCCAGTGTTTCCTGCTTTTCGGGCACTGCATTCTTCTTAGAACAGCATAGTTTACATTCTGATACCTTCACATCTGCAGTATCATATCCAGGAAGATCATACCATGGCTCACCGGATTTGCAATGCCCTTACTGCCATGCTGTCTTCTGGTACAGCGAAAGGGTTAAGTGTAAATCATCATACGGTGCAAGAAAGGTGGTTTATAACCGTTGCTGTAAAGGCGGGAAAGTCTCCATACCACCATTTCTACCACATCCAGAACCTTTGGCCTCATTGGCCAGGTTTGATGGCAATGCAAGGTCCAACAGATTCATGAGAAACATTAGGCAGTATAATTGCCTCTTCGCTTTCACATCGATGGGAGCAAACGTAGACCGTTCAATGAATGATGGACGTGGTCCTCCCGTGTTCAAGATCTGTGGTCAGATTCATCATCGTATCGGCTCTTTGCTCCCACCAGACGGCAGCCCTCCAAAGTTCTTACAGCTATATATATACGACACATCTAATGAAATCAACAATAGGATAAGATCGTTAAATCGAGAAGAGGCATCCCAGGCAAACAGATTGTTAAACCGAGAAGAGGCATCCCAGGCAAACTTAGATCCATCTATTGTCGGGTCCCTTATGCACATGCTTGATGGACATAATCCTTTTGCCAGGCAGCTTAGGATTGCAAGAGACAGGCTGCAAGATTATGGTGACCAAGAATTGATAATCAGAATTCTAGGAGCCAGAGAGGGAGATCCAGTTCAGTATAACTTGCCGACTACCAATCAGCTTGCTATGCATGTTGTGGGGGAGTTCTCCTTAGACACGTTTCAGCATGACATAATCATAGAAACACGGCCCAGTGAGCTTAAACAAATATCTTTTCTGCACCCTGCTTTCATGGCCTTACAGTATCCCTTGTTATTCCCATTTGGTGAGCCTGGGTTCCAGGTGGGTGTCCTATACCAGGGTGCTAGACCTACGAACGGAAAAGCACGCAACAAGGTCACTATGCAGGACTACTTTCGTTACATGTTTCACTATAGACAGAACCAACCCAATCCATATCTTTGTTATGGAGCCTTGTCGAGCCAGGCTAAGGTCGATGCTTGGGCCTGTATCGACGAAAACAGGCTATGGTACATACTTGATAACCAAAAGGGTATCCGTACGGAAAGCATCCAAGGTATATCGGACGCTGTTAACCGTGGTTGCATAGATGGCAATGAAATGGGCAAGCTGACTGTGCTGCCTCCATCATTCACTGGTGGTCGGGGCTACATGATTCAGAATTACCATGATGCAATAGCTATATGCAGAAAGTATGGTCCGCCGGATTTCTTTGTCACTTTTACGTGCAATCCTAAATGGCTAGAAATTGCTGAAGGTATCCTTGAAGCAGGACAGAGACCAACTGATAGAGCTGATATTATTGTTAGTCTTTAATATGAAGCTTGAAGAACTCTTACATGATATACGAAAAGGACATGCTTTTGGTCCATGCGATGCAGGTATTGTCATCAAACTCTACAAATGCAAATTGTTCAGTTATGATAAGTCTATCTATTCCTTGTTCATCCAATCATGCCGTTTTCATGCTTATGTGGATCTTGACTGCCTTCTTCAATTTACAGTTCTCCATACTGTCGAATTCCAAAAACGTGGTCTTCCACATGCACACATCATTTTATGGACCTCCACTGATACATCGCAGCCGACTCCAGCATATATTGATTCTTTTGTGAGCGCCCTGATACCTGACCCAAAGATTGATCCACTGGGCTATGCTCTTGTGGCTGAACACATGGTTCATGGCCCATGTGGAAAATACAATGTTAGCTGTCCCTGTATGAAGAATGGAAAATGTTCCAAGTCTTTTCCAAAACGCTACCAAGAAGAAACATGCGTCGATGCAGACGGCTTTGCTATATACAAGCGCTGCCAAAACGATTTATACATCGACAAAGGAGGCCTCCAGCTGGATAATAAGTGGGTTGTTCCACACAACATTTCGTTGCTGAAAAAATACCAGGCTCACATCAATGTTGAATGGTGCAACAAAGCAACCTTCGTACATTACCTCTTCAAATATGTGACCAAAGGTGCAGACTGCAGCAAAGTGTACCTCCAAAGAGTTAGGAACACGGAAGATACTCCATATGACAAGGAAACTGAAACTGTCAATGAAATAAAGGAGTACTTAGATGGTCGCTACATCTGTGAGCAAGACGCGTGCTGGCGTGTATATGGATTCGACATTCACAGGCACTATCCTTCTGTTGAGAGGATGCCTGTTCATTTGCCCAACGACAACTTCATCACGTTTAGTGCCAAGGCCAAGATGGATAGCGTTCTTTCACAGGAATTTTTACGCAAAACAATGCTTACTGAATGGTTCATAGCTAACCAACTACATCCTGAGGCTAGAGAGCTTACTTACTGTCAGTTCCCTTCTAAATGGAGATGGGAAGCAAAATCAAGGTCATGGGAAAAACGTCTCAACCGTCCAAAAATAGGCCGCCTATATTATGTGCACCCCTCTGCAGGGGAACGCTTTTACCTTAGGATGCTCCTGCTGGTGGTCAAAGGAGCACTCAGTTTCACAGAACTTAGATGTCACAACGGTATTCAACTTCCTACATTTAAAGATGCCTGTAGATCTCGTGGCCTCCTTGGCGATGATCAGGAGTGGTACAATGCTTTTGATGAGGCTGCGGCTTGGGCTAAGTCAGCACAGCTGCGGAAGCTATTTGTGACTATGGTCCTTTTTTGTGAAGTTGGAGATGAATATGCCTTCTTCGAAAAAGTCTGGCGCCTCTTGGCTGAAGATATTCAATATCAGTTTGGGGATATAATAGGTAACAGGGATTACCAGATGCTTGACAGTCATATTAAAGAGTACTTGCTCGATGAATTATCAACAATATTTGCCAAAAGTGGTTCTAGCATTCATGACTTCAACCTGCCACAACAAAACAGCTCCAGTTATTCTTTATCTACAAACCGTCTCATTGATGAAGAGCTGTCATACCACTCTGTTCAGTTGTTGCATGAGACCAGCCTGTCATCCACTCTGAATTCTGACCAACTTCGGGCCTTCAACTGTATAATTGACAGGGTGCACAACAATAAGCCTGGTTTTTTCTTTGTCTCTGGTTATGGAGGCACAGGGAAGACCTATCTATGGGCATGTATAGTCACCCATCTAAGAGCGCTAAAAAAGATTGTTCTTACTGTTGCCTCTTCTGGAATAGCTTCTCTGCTGCTGCCAGGGGGGCGCACAGCTCATTCCCGTTTCAAAATTCCGTGTGATCTAGACGATGATACAGTTTGTGACATTAAAAGAGGGTCCATGCTGGCAGAGCTAATTGAGGTAACATCACTGATAATATGGGATGAAGCTCTAATGACTAATAGAAGAGCTTTTGAAGCTTTGGATAGGACTCTTCGTGATGTGCAGTCTACTCATTTCCCAGATGCTGCTGCTTTACCGTTTGGTGGAAAGGTTGTAGTGCTCGGTGGTGACCCCAGGCAGATACTACCTGTTATTGAAGGTGGGAGTCGAGCAGAAATTGTGAACTCGGCTATAATCAACTCCAGTCTCTGGTCCGCTGTTACAGTTCTGCACTTAACAGAGAATATGCGTCTGTCATCATCGAGCGAAGGTTTAGATACCCAAAAAGATTTAGCTGATTTTAGCAAATGGATATTAGATGTCGGTGAAGGCAATATAGAAACTGTGGCAAGGGAAGGGGAAACTGAAGCTTCATGGATTAGGATACCAGATGATTTACTACTTATGACTGAGGATGATAAGTTATCTTGCATAGTTGATTCTATTTACCCAGATTTGCAGATACATTATCAGAATGAAGCGTATCTTAGAGACCGAGTTAGGGAAACAATTTCCCACCCCACAGATTACTTCTGAAAAAGGGTGTACCAGTGATGTTACTGCGTAACCTGAACCACTCTGATGGTCTGTGCAATGGCACAAGGCTTACCATTACAGCCCTAGGAGACAAGATCATAGAGGCAAAAATCATGACTGGAACTCATGCAGGCGAAAATGTCCTTATACCTCGGATTTCTTTGACTCTAAAAAATACAAAGTGGCCATTTGTTCTTGAGAGGCGTCAGTATCCAATAAAAGTATGTTATGCTATGACTATTAACAAAAGCCAGGGCCAAACATTTTCTGATGTTGGTGTCTACCTTAAGAAGCCGGTTTTCACCCATGGCCAGTTGTATGTTGCCGTCTCTCGTGTTACTTCAAGACAGGGGCTTAAACTTTTAATAGAGGATGAAAATGGTACCTGTACAAATGAAACAAAAAATGTTGTTTACAAAGAGGTGTTCGCTTCTCTTACATCTACAGAAACACGTGTCACAGGGTGAACAGAGTGGTCTTATCGCTGCTGTTATGAACCCAGTTAATATTCTGGTAAGCAGCTTCAATGCCCTGTACTTATATTTATTTCTATATTGCTACCTTTACATTTGGGTAAACTAACAAAATTTCCCTTCGATTCCCATTGTAGACACCTCCTCCGGGTTTGAAGCTTCATCAGACACCACAGGAACACACTTTAACCAAGTGAGTTGGATTACCATCCAATACTGGTGCACATGATCATCACAGATTCACAGTTCAGACACTCGCGTTATGTTTTGCAATCCATATCACTGACAGACCTCAGCGTCTTACTGATAACAGGCGTCGTACGCAAAAACAGTCTGTTCGCAGGCAGCTATTCCCGGATAGCAACACCGATGAAGAGGTATGCATGCACCAACTGTTTGGTGTCATCATTTGGTACTTTGTAAGTCAATGCACAAACATATGTATTCAAGTGCTCAGGTTTGCCGCAGCTTTGTTCATTTGCAGAGCTAACCTGGCCAGTATTAACATATATCTACACATTTGTTCCTCAACATACAGGAACAAATTGCTGTCAAAACATACAGGAACAAACAAGTAGTGAAGAAACCAACGGAAACAAGACTGAACACCGCCAAAATAAAAGGCTGCCTCATTAGCCAAGTCCACTGCCAAGAAGTAGGTTTTCATTTCAGTCATAACGTTTTTCTCAAGCTGATCTTCGTGATATAATCCAATTGAGCATATATACTGCACTTTAATGGCCACTTTAATTTCTGTGTTTACAATTCTTTCTGAGTATAAAATTAGTCCTCATTTATGTATAAAAGGTTGACCATCGTAAATGTTTTACCTTGCATCTTTCCGTGGATGATTTAAGTGACGGTTCTTTAGCAGAGTACTTGAAATTGTGAGCAAGATATTTCTTAGCAAAGATGAAGGATTTCAGTTTTATAAAGAATATGCTTTTGATAAAGGGTATAGTATGAGGAAAAGCTATGTTGAATGGGACACTGCCAACGAGATTAGTTTGAGGAAATTTGTTTGCAGTGAGGAAGGTTTCTGCAAAGCAAAACACATGAAGAAATTTGTTTGCTGCCGTCACGTTTACTTACTTCCTAAGCTTTCACAAGTGGTCAGTATAACTAATGAATTGCATTCCACCATGTAGAAGGAGCAATACTCCACCAATCTGGATGACAACCGACCTGCTGCGGAGGACGACGTCAAAGAAATCAGCGACCCAAACTCAAGTGTACCAAACATTACCAAGGACTCTAGCAGCAACAAGCGCAAACGTGGACGCCCAAAGAAAATAACAACTCCTACTAACTCTACAAAAGAACAGTTCAGCACCAAGACTATCGCTCAACGTGTGCAGAACATGAATCGTTGCAGGGTTACCATTCCAGGACGGCACCAGTCGAGCCCCTACAAGCCAATGTAATCACTCATCTTGTGCAAAGCTGCATTAGCAGTGTCTCGTGGCATGTCCAAGTTTTAGTCTTTTTAAATAAGTTCCAGATTCCAGGTGGGGGAATATCTGGAAACAAAGTGCTATATATCTGTGTGTTATATGTTTAGCGTCAATATGCCTAGAAACCCTAACACTTCCTTTCTACATCATCATCATGGACTTATTATGGACATCAGTTAATGTATAAATGTATCATGGACTTATTATGGACATCAGTTAATGGTAATGTAATGTTTTTTTTTAATTTTGTAATGTAATGTTTACAGTACCAGCATATGCCCTCATTGGCGCGCATTTCGTACTAGTCTCAAACAAAGAACGAGATGACGAAAAAGCAAGCAGCGACGACGACAAAAGACTGAAGGATAGCCGGCGCACAAGCACCGCCGCCGGTGGCGTCAACGTCAGCATCACCGTCATTCGCTTCATTCCTCACCCACCCGTCGCCGTCCTGCCCGCGTGACAATGCCAGCCAAGCCAGGGGCCCCCAACCGGCCATCACCACGGGCCCCGGCGGCGACGACGCCTCCGTCTCGCCACTCCCTTCTTCGCGGCCGCCGCCATCCTGTGCCCCATCATCCGCCGGCGTCGTCTGCTGCTGCGGCAGCTCCTGCCGGCAGACGGGGCACGAGTTGTGGAGCCGGAGCCACGGCACGATGCAGTCGGTGTGGTACGCGTGCTTGCACGGCAGCTCCCGCGCGGCCTCCCCGAGCTCGAACTCCTCCTTGCACACGGGGCACTGCGAGCCGTCCGACAGGTGCGCCGGGGAGACCTGCACCGTGGGGAGCGACTCGATGGCGGACTCCGGCGCCGGCGCGGGCCCGGGGCGGTCGTCCTGCGTGAGCCGCTCGATGAGCGCGGTCAGGTTAGGCCCGATGAAGAGCTCGTCCAAGCCGACGACGGGCGGTGGCAGTGGCGGTGGCGCGTCGACGTCGTTGTCCGGGTCCGAGTCCGGCTGCGGCCGCATCATCGGCGGCGGGGACCGGACGCGCCGGGGGCGGCGTCGTCGAGGGAGCGGCGTGTCGGCGTCGGCCGTGGGGTCGTCGTCACTGCCGGTGTATATGACCCAGCGTCGGGGCCCGTCGTGCGGGAGGAACGGCGGCTGGAAGAACTGCTCGGCCGGCGGGACCACGGGCCGCGTTGGCGCGGGCAGGTCGATCTCGTGGAGGAACCGGCCGAAGCAGCGCGGGCAGAAGACGTCCGAGGCCGGGTACGAGACGGCCCGCACCGCGCGGCCGCACACGTAGCACCAGTACAGGCGCCACGAACGCCGGCGGCGGCGCACGCCTACGCCGCCCGCGCCCGTGGACATGGCTGGAGCGCAGAGCTACGACAAGCTTGCCTAGTCGATTGGAGTAGTCGCCGGCGCACCCCGGTCCGCTCGCCGTGGCTTGAAGGAGGCGCGCTATGGGACCTAGTATAAGAGGAGGATTCCTGAGGGAATGTGGCAGCAATTTGATTTGGACAGCGGCGGTTGGCGGGAAGGAATGCCTTTTGCCGAGAGATGAACGCGATTCTGTCCTACGAGGCGTGCTGTACGAAATCTGAAGCAAGGCATTGCACGTTCCTTCCTTCGTGCGACTGCGAGCTGCGAGCTGCCAGCGAGTGGCCGGTGAATGGGATACTGACATGGCAGTTGGCACCGGCGGTGACGCAAACTTGTGGCCGATGTTATATTCCATTCACCTCCGAATTTTGTTCACACTTGTCTTGTTCTTGTGTCTATGGGTGGAAAATGTTTTATTGAAAGTCTTCCAGAGTCATCTGGGTAGTAGAATTTGTAGAATGCATCCAAGACTCGCAAAAAGAACAAGCAAGAGCTAGGAATCGAAACCTGCCTACCAATCACTCTATTCGTGTCTCTATCAAGGACAATTATGTTGACAAATGTGTTTATCCAAAATTGTTATGCATGATCGTTGGGTTGATACATAAACCACGTACACAGTTCACACTTTACACTCCAAAGTCAAATCTTTTCAATTTTGGCTAAGTTTTTTTTTCCAAAAAAGAAGGGAGACTAGGTATGAAAAATGAGAGAAAAAAAACATAACATGTCTCCTTGATCCACAACCTATATCACCCGGACCTCATCTTCCTGGACACAAAAGGCAGGCTCATGGAGGCCCTTCGATCGATAGTTACTCCTTACAGAAGCATTGCCAGTACAATTTCCGGTTCCACAACTTTCTACTGCCTCTTACGCACAAAAAAAAAAAAAAAACCTACCTCCTCATTCCATTTCAAATTAAGTTGATTTGAATTTTTTGTTACATTTTATTTTGCTATGTATCTACATATAACATATGTCTAGATATAGCAAAATAGATGTAAAATAGTCAAAATTGACTTAGAAGTTGGAACAGGGCAATAGGTACTTAGATGATAGAAGAAAGAGTAGATAGATGATTAGATAAAGATCTTATTTGTAGGAATTATATATCAGGAGTATAGTTTTTACAAATAATATTTATATTAACTAGCAAGCATAGAAACTAGTATACCATAGTTTCATGGTTGTACATTAGGCTGTCTTAGAGCAAGTAGTTAAAGAGTTGTAGATGGTCTTTATACCGAGGTGAAAGGGAGAGAAAAAAAGTGTCTATAAGCATATAACGTTCGTGCATGAGAACAAAAGAAATTTTACGAGAGGAACAAGTGGGTCTACCGAAAAAAAAAAACAAAAACAAAAGTGCGTCACATATAATCTCACTACTATATGATGAGTGGGCTGATTGATGCGCTATACATTACATATACATATTCTTGCTCTCGAGACACACTCAACCATAGAGTCAACTTTGTATGTAAACATAGACAAACGAACCATAAGAAAATGTACCATATTGTGTTTTTTCATAAAAAACATACTTTGTTATTTTCTCAACTTTTATTATTCTTAATTACTCAAAAAACTTTTATTATTCTTAAATAAATATTCTATAAGCTAGCTACAAAACACATGCTAGAGTAAACCGCAAAGCCAATCATAAGGCGTACTCCCGCGAAATCCGTGAAGCAAGCACACTACTACCAGGCCCGCTGAACTCCGCCGCCTCTCCTCTCGCATTCCCCATCGCCAAATCCACGTGACCGCGAGAGCGCAGAGAGCCCCGCAGCCGCCGCCGCCGCCGCCGCCGAGAGGATCGGCCCAGCGGAGCAGACCCTCCAAACTTCGGCGGCAATGGCGCTCCCTGACCGCTCGCGCGAGTCACTCCTGCCGAGCTTCCTCTACTCCCCGACGGCGGCGGCGAGGTCGTTCGCAGGCGCGGCCTCCCGCTTCCCCGCCGCCTCGCCCGCCGCGGCGGCCCCGGCCCCGGCCCCGAGCGTACCGGGAGGTGGAGGTGGTGGCTCCGTGCCGTTCACCATCCAGGCGCCCAGTGAGAAGATCGAGATGTACTCGCCGGCGTTCTACGCCGCCTGCACGGCCGGAGGCATCGCCAGCTGCGGGCTCACCCACATGGCCGTCACGCCGCTCGACCTCGTCAAGTGCAACATGCAGGTGAGGTAGATCCGGCGATTGGCTGGTGCCGGGGCGCAATTCGATAGATCCAGTGGTGCTGATTGTCGGACTACGCTTTCCGTTGAAGTGTACGTAGAACCCTGATTTTCGTAGCTGGGTACTTTCTTCTAGTTGTCCAAGCAGGTAGTGTGTAGTTGTGTGCTTGTCGTATGGTTTACTGATGATAGGTTATTAGTGAGTGTATCATGGAGTATTATGTTATGCTATATATGTTTGGTTATTCTTTAGCCATCGAATTGGGATGCTGTAGCCAATGATTTACTAGTACAACTGTAGTTTAGTTGATATCTGTGATCAATTATTTTGTGCATTTTCACCTATCCTGTGTCTAGTATCCAACTGGTTTCATAATAACGATATGTGCTATGGGTTTATTTCCTGGATTGTCTGATTCTGCTTTTTGTAGAACCCTGATTCTCATAGCCGCTTCCTTTCTTTGTGTTGTCCATGTACCAAGTACGTAGTGTGTTGTTGTGTACTTGCTGTATGATTGATTTACTGATGATGGTTGTTAATGAGTGTACGTGCAGTAGGTTATATATATTTGGTTATTCCTTTCTTTACCCATCGATTAGGGATGCTGTAGGCAATCATTCACTAATAGAACTGTAGGTTAATTGATGTTTGATAATAAGAATATATCCTATGGGTTTATTTCCCGGATTGTTGTAGTGCAATTTGCACAGTTTTGTGAGCAAATGTGTTACATCAAATTGTTATATGCGTGCTTCTGTAATTTATGTGCACTAGTTAGGTTGACATAAATCATTCACTGGTATATGGATACATAAGTATATTTCTGCTGGTAACTATAGCTAGCTTAATAGGGTATGAGTTTTTTTTACATCTGCTTGTACTAGACTTTTATATGCTTTCTATAAAAGCAGGATTTTACCTCTGTCAAAAAAAAAAAAAAAAAAGTTTTGACTTTAGCATTTTGATAAACTTTTCAGATTGATCCGGCGAAATACAAGAGCATCACATCTGGTTTTGGAATACTGGCCAAGGAGCAAGGAGTGAGGGGATTCTTCAGGGGTTGGGTGCCCACCCTGCTTGGCTACAGTGCTCAGGGAGCTTGCAAGTTTGGATTCTATGAATTCTTTAAGAAATATTACTCAGATATTGCTGGGCCTGAGTACGCTCAGAAATACAAGACCCTGATATACCTGGCTGGGTCGGCTTCTGCTGAGGTGATTGCTGATGTGGCCCTCTGCCCCTTTGAAGCTGTGAAGGTCCGTGTGCAGACACAACCTGGATTCGCTCGTGGTCTCAGTGATGGGCTCCCTAAGTTCATCAAATCTGAGGGTGCCCTGGGGTTAGGAACTAACCTTGTATTTCTTTAAGCCGAGTTCATTTATTTCTGTCGGCACTAGTTTCTTTTGTGTTCCAACATTTTCTTGTCAAACCTGCAGGCTTTACAAGGGAATTGTCCCTCTCTGGGGTCGTCAGATTCCTTGTAAGTAAATCTGATCTGGATAGCTTATTTGTTTTGTTAATATGATATTTTCTACATGTTGTATGTTTTGGGTCCTTTGGCGACATTTCATATTAATGGCTCTCCACGTTAGTTGTATCCGTCGTAATCTATTGGTATCTTTGATTTGGTGACATTTGGTTGCTTAAAATTGTGCTTTTCCAAATTAAACCCTGTTGAACCTACCCAACATGTTTCTCTCAGTTAGCCTCATATGTTAGTCCCACGAGGCCATGAGCCTTATGCCTTCCATTTCAAATTGTATGATGTGCGAGTAACACAACTGCACTTAGTGGTTCATGTATTATTATTCCTCTTTGATGACTTGGATGAAAGTTCACCTCTACTTTGTACCTTTTCTTTTATAATATATGAGGTTTCTTACCATTTTGGATGGCCCTGATTTAAATTATATTCATGGAGTTAAAGTTTGTCTTGATAAGTTGGAATACTCTGATTTCATTGAGTTTAAAACTGGCCATTTTTATTAACCTCTTTTTGTTATAAAAGCAAATCAGATATTGTATATATCCTCACAGCTTTGTTTGATGTCCATTGTTCTTGAACTGTAGAAGTAGTTGTGATTCATGTTTCCATTGCCATTTTTATTGTGTGTTGAGCAATGATTGATATATTTCTCCTGCCACAATGAAGAAAAAGGTTAAATGAAACCTAGTCAACCTCCAAGATATTTTATTAGTTCTGTCGGAGTTATGATTTCTTCACATGCTGCTTCAACAAAGTAGGGAAGGATATTTTTTGTCCACTTTTAAAATAAGAAAAAGCTTTCCTTATATTACACATTGTGGAATTGCCCGCCTTATTAATATAGACATGCGAAACACATCAAATTTTTACATTTTAAAATGGTTTGTTTCTTTGCGTTGAGCACTTGAGCTGCAGATATGTGCTTCTGTTGCGGATTGTGGTTATTAACTTACATAGAAACTTTGTTAATGTTTCTTGGTTTTGATCTTTAGGAGATCAAGTGCAGCACCTCTTTTAAGACTACATCATTACTGCACTTCAGCTTGATATTTGTGCCAGATACTTTGTGCTTCTTGTAGCTGTTTATTTATGTTTGAGCTGATTCTGTTCAGATACGATGATGAAGTTTGCCTCATTTGAGACAATTGTGGAACTTATCTACAAGCACGCTGTTCCTGTCCCTAAGTCAGAGTGTAGCAAACCTTTCCAATTGGGTATCAGCTTTGCCGGTGGCTACGTTGCTGGCGTTTTTTGTGCCATCGTTTCTCACCCTGCTGATAACTTGGTTTCTTTCCTGAACAATGCCAAGGGTGCTACGGTTGGTGATGTAAGCACTTTATACCTGTCATCTACTTGAGATATTTAGTTCTTTTTCCAATTTGGCTGTGTTGTTCATCAGCTACTTGCTGTATACTTTGTAGGCTGTTAAGAAGCT
This sequence comes from Themeda triandra, assembly GCA_018135685.1. Taxonomy (NCBI): domain Eukaryota; kingdom Viridiplantae; phylum Streptophyta; class Magnoliopsida; order Poales; family Poaceae; genus Themeda; species Themeda triandra. The sequence goes on along the minus strand of JAENPR010000147.1, from coordinate 69,775 downwards.
TGGCCTCTGGGGCCTCTTCACTCGTGGTCTTCCTCTTCGTATTGTGATGATTGGTACTCTTACTGGAGCCCAGTGGGGTATCTATGATGCATTCAAAGTCATGGTTGGACTGTAAGTATCTTAGTTTAACAGAACATACATCAACTTTTTAGAAGGATGAAAAAACTGATTCCTTTTGCAATCTCACAGGCCGACAACTGGAGGTGTCACGCCAGCACCAGCTCCAGCTACTGAGGAGGCTGCATTGAAGGCCAGTGCATGATCTCCATGTATTAAGAGATAACTAAACAATCATTCTTCACCGAGACAATTGTAGTTCAACCCTACTTAACGTTGAATTTTTTGGATGATGGTTGCCATCTTCTGAACGAGAGCATTTTGCTAAGCCGGGAATCGTAGTGTTCTGCCCAAGTGTACCAGTAGTGCTTGTAATAAGTTTTAGGTGGGTAAATTACTGGTAGGAGCCCAGGTTTTGCACCTGAGGCAAAGTTTATTCATGGTACACTGACTGACAGCCATTCTGCCGTTCATGTTCCTGAAGGAGTTTATTTTGTCAATTTTGATATACACTCACGCGAGTGATGGGAAGATTCAAGCAGTCTGTTTCAGGAAGATGCGTGTATTTTTCCTCAATCAAGAGTTGCTGGTGCATTGCTCATTAAATCAGCATTCTGTGGGGCTAGCTATTTGTGGCAAGCATGCTCTAGTTCTGTAGTTCATATCTTCGATAAATTCACTGTACAAATATTGAAGCTAAAGATCCCTTATGTGATGGTTGCTGCTCTGTGCATTATCCTGGTTTTAGTTGAAGCGTCGTTTCCTTTCATTTTGGTATATATTATTCAACATTCTTTTATTCTACCCGCTGGCAACGGCTAACAAAGGAGAGTTGTGCTAACAAAGGAAAGTTGCAGGATGTTTGGCTTCAAGAGCCAAACCATTCTAGATCATGTGTTCGGAAGTCTATTCTTCAATTCTGGTAGGATGACTTTATTCTCATGCTAATTCTTCAAATTTGGTAGGATGGCTTTATTCTCACGCTAGTAGTAACTATCAGCTTGTGAGGAACATAATGTTACATCAAAACACCAAAAAAAAAATGAGAAATGGGAAGCGGAGAACCCGATGTGCGAGATGCCATGGTGCGAAGCGGCATGAAGCACGAGATGGCGTAAAAATCAGTTCATTTTGTGTACTGGAAATATAGGAAACCGGGGAGCGGGGGGAGGAATCTCGCATCAAAGTTTCAAACCCGGGCCTCACTTGGACCAGCTCGGTATACGGCACCTTTCCGATTCTCTGCACCGCACGGTACACCACCACCCAATCGTTCTTGTCGCGTGCGCGCGCGTGCCACCCACCCCAATCGCTATACCTCGGACGGAGCACGGCTCCTCTCCCCGTCCTATTCGGCTATTCCGCGGTAGCCCGTGGGGAGGCGCCACTGGCGCGGCGGCCAGAACCAGCAAAACTCTAATTTCTACTATTTGCCCCGCGTGCTGCTCGCACGTTGCTCCACGCAACGCAACCCCCGCTGCGCGATTCCCATTTGGCCATTCCTCTCCTGCTGGCTGCTGCTTTACGGCCCTTGGAATGTGACACACACACAGCTTAGGCCTTGATTAGTTGCATGTAAAAAGGTTAGAAATATGACTCTCTCTTCATCACATTAATTTTTAGCCACTTGCATGGAGCATTAAATGTAGGTAAAAAAATAACTAATTACACACTTTAGTTGTACATCACGGCGAATCTTTTGGCTGGTTGATACGTGATTGAATGATATTTGTCAAATAAGACAAAAGAGTTCTTATTTATCTAGTCATATTTCTAGCCAACTAACAAGGCTTTAATTAGCCGCCGTAAAGAAGACAAGCAAGCATAGTGACAGCTGGTCGATGGAGCGCACGAGACGGATTTGCCGGTTTCTTCCTCGGCACCTGCACGCGCGCAACACTGTTGCGCACGCGTGGAAGTGGCTTGGAAGCATGCATGTGGGCGGCTTTCGTCCTTCCCAAACCATGCATATCCTCCTGCTTGCTTTGCTTGCCGCTGCCGGCCTCTAGCAGATCGCTCGCTCCAATACTCAGCTGTGCTGTGTCCTGTGTGCCCGCGCCAACACATCGCCTGTTCCTGTCCATCGATCTATCTGTATCTCGCAGCGCCAGATCGAGGAGACGGGATTGGTGCCCAGGCTAGCAATTAGCGGATTCCACGCTCCACCCACCCGCCACTTTATTTAATTTGCTCTCCACAGTGTTGTCACCATTCGTCAAGCACGAGTTTCTGTCGTCTAATCTTCAGCTTATGGTCGGTCGCTGTCTAGGGGTCGATATTTGCAATAGTATTGTAGGAGTAGAATATATAGCTGTCAATAAGCACAAATATATCTGAGCATGTGTTGGAAGTGGAACGTGCACCGAAATGCCCTCTGCAATAATTGACCTGGTCGTCCGATATTCATCTACTCCAGCTAACATGGATGCATGTGCCATGTGGTCTTCACTTTGTACAGTGCATGCCCACTCATGCGCTGACCTGGACAAATTGACAGTTGCCACGAACGAGATAGGAAGTACTATCATCAGGTAGTCAAGACCAATGGTGTGGTGGGGTTATCATTAATTACACGGTACGGTCATTACTAATTCTTTTAATTTTCTGATGCTAAAGAGGTGGTGGTTATCATTAATTATACTCTCCATCAAATTTTGTGAGCAGAGGCAAACTTTGACGACGCACACGCTCTCGCTCTGTATGTCCACATCAGCTGGTAAAACCCCTCCGCTTGTTTTCTACTCTACAACAGGCGTCTAGTCGCGAGAGTACAGCAATAGTCACATATATAGACAATGACCACTTGTGCATTGTGCTACACGGTGCGAACGTTTCGACGGAGACTGCATAAGCCTTACAATTGTCCTCAGTTTGGCACTTTGGCTACCTATACCCACTCTAGTCCAAAACGTTAGTCATTAGGTGTAAACTACACTTTGTTTAGATCATGTCGTAAAACATTTTTCATTAAGCATGAGAGCATTTTTTTTTTTGTTACAAAACTACTCTGTTACAGTAATCCTACGATTACCAAAACCTGAAGCACACACCTCGCACGCGGTCGTAATTACACCAGAACCCATTTGCGACTAGCAAGAAATTAATGAACAGCTAATGAAGCTACTCAATGTAGCGAGCTTAGCAACCCCAGGTGCCTATAACCTGCCATGTATCGAGCGCCGTTGAGCTCCTCCTCAATCCGACCCACCAGCTATGTCACCATTGTTGGAATCTTGTTGAAAATTCTCGCATTTCACTCCTTCCAAAGCATCCAACCGATTATTAGGAAGAAAAGAAAGTCGAAACACAGTGAATTTGATTTTGCATCAGCCTTAGCCACCACTGAAAAAAAAAACTGACAAGGTGTATTATCATTTATTTATTTTTACAGAAGTAGGATGAAGAAAAAAGGATACATTCGTGCTGTCAAAATTCGGTGGCTATCTATATTGACTATTGTCGATATTTGGTTTGCTTGCCGCTGCCGGCCTCTAGTAGATGTGGATCGCTACAATAATCAGCTGTGCTGCAGTGTCCTGTGTGCCAGCGCCAACACATCGCCTGTTCCTGTCCATCGATCTATCTCGCAACGCCAGATCGAGGAGAGGGGATTGGTGCCTAGGCTAGGAATTAGCGGATTCCACGCTCCACCCACCACTTTAATTATTTATTTACTAGCAGGAGAGCCCGCGCAAAGTGCGGGCAGCAAGCTGACAATGTATAGGATAGCAAGGCAGTGGTTTTGAGGAAAAAAAAATAGTTCGTGAAACAACAGTAAGGTGGTGGATGAGATTTACAGATTCATTTTGGTGCTTTCAAGGTTGGGCAAAAATTTATTGGAGCAGGTGATATTCCGCATTTTTCTTCTTTGTAAAATATGCTAATAAGAGGGTTTTCCATTTTGTTGTTTCTATATTTTGAGTTCTATAAAGACTGTCTGTAAATTAGTTGAGCATGTAATAATAATTCGTTTGAACATTTCGAATTCATCTCATTTTTTTTAAAAGTTTGGAAACATCACTAAGAGCCACAAAACAAATGTTATAATATTTGGATTAATATTCTAATTTTTAGGAAACCATGTAAGTTTCATATTCTCATTTAAAGAGATTATTTTTAAATATTTAAAAATTATTTGTTTTGCAATTTTTACATTTTTTTTGTGTATATAGCTTACATTACGGAGAATGTATAAAAAAATTTTCATGGTTCTAGCAGGTTTAGTTATTTTTGTACGGAATGAACAAATTCACTTAAACCCGGTACGTACTGTTTATTAGCGGGCTAAATTAATGTTCAAACAAACCCAACACTGTTCACGCCGACCCGTAAATATATCTTAGCGGGTATCATATTACTGTTTATATAAACCCGGTACTGTTCCTTAACGGGCCGAATTACTGTTCACACAGATCCGTTACTGTTTATTTGCGGGTGCACTGTTCTAAGTACAGTAACGGGTCTGCTTTGTGAGAGGATGTGAGAGGATCCGTTACTGTACTGGTAACAGTAATACCCGCACCACGATTATATAGGTAAGGTATAGATATATCTTAGCGGGTATCATATTACTGTTTATTTGAACCAGGTACTGTTCCTTAACGGACCGAATTACTGTTCACACAGATCCGTACTGTTTATTTGCGGGTGCACTGTTCTGTACAGTAACGGGTCTGCTTTGTGAGAGGATGTGAGAGGATCCGTTACTGTACTGGTAACAGTAATACCCGCACCACGATTATATAGGTAAGGTATAGATTCGCTCTACACAGTGTTGTTACTATTCGTCAAAGCACGAGTTTCTATCGTCTAATTAATCTTCAGCTTATTGTCAGTGGATGTCGTCCAGGGTCGATATTTGCAATAGTACTGTAGAACATATAGCTGCCAATAAGCACAAATTATCCAAGCATGTGACATGTATTGGAAGTGGAACGTGCACCGAATGCAGTTGACCTGGTCGTCATCCGATATATTCATCTAGCTAACCAACATGCACATGCATGCATGTGGTGTTCACTTTGTACATTGCGCTGACAAGTACTATATCATCACATAGTCGGGACGACCATTACGTTGGTTAGCATTTTGGCACACGGTACGGTTATTTTCAGAGAGGCAAATTAAACTTTGACGACGCCCACGCGCTCTGTACTACGTCCACATCAGCGGGTAAGCCGTCCGCTTGTTTTGTACCCTACAAGGCGTCTAGTCGCAAGAGTACAACAACAGTCACATGTATAGATAATGACCACTTGTGCATTGTGTTATACACGGTGCGAATGTTCCGACGGAGGCTACATAAGCCTTACAATGGTCCTCAGTTTGACAATTCGGCTATCTATATCCACTCTAGTCCAACGTTAGTCGTTAGATGTAAACTACACTTTTTTTTTTAGATCGTGCGGTGACACGTTTTTCATTAAGCATGAGAGCATTTTTTTTGTTACAAAACTACTCTGTTACGGTAATCCCGCGATTACCAAAACCTGAAGCACACACCTCGCAAGCGATCATAATTACACACCTGAACCCATATGCGACTAGCAAGAAATTAATGAACTAATGAAGCTACTCAATGCAGCGAGATTAGCAACCCCAGGTGCCTATAACCTGCCATGCATTGAGCATCGTTGTGCTCCTCCTCAATCCGACCGTTGCTGCAATCCTGTTGGAAGTTCTCGCATTCCACTCCTTCCAAAGCATCCAATCGATTATTAGGAAGAAAAAAAGCAAGCCGAAACCACAATGAATTTGATTTGGCATCAGCTCTAGCCACCACTGCATCGCAGCAAAAAAAATCTGAAGGTTTATTGCTATTTATTTTTACAGAAGTAGGATGCAGAAAAAAGGACCCATTCGTGCTGTAAAAATTCAGTCGCTGTCTATATTGACTATTGTCGATATTTGTAGTGTAGTGGTCATATCATATAGTCGCCAAGCATGCGTTTGAAATGGAACGTGCACCGAAATGCCCCTTGCAATGACGTGGTCGTCCGATATTCATCTAGCTATGTGCCCCTTTTCTTTCGACTTTAACATGCATGCATGTGGTGTTCACTTCGTATAGTACACGTTCATCAATCATCATGCGCTGACTTGGGCAAATTGATAGATGCCACGTCGACCGAGACCAGCCGGAAGTATATATCACATAGTTGGAACCAATGGTGGTTAACCTTTAGCAATTAGCACACGGTTATGTTGAAGAGGGGTATGGCGCGGAGAGGCAAACTTTTGACGACGCACACGCGCTCAGTACGTCCAAATCAACTGGTACGACGCCCAACAAAAGCCCCTCTTTTTGTTTCTACCCTACAACAGGTATCTAGTCGTGAAAGTACCACAATAGTCACATAGATAATGACCACTTGGGCATTGTATATATTATATACTAGGAGAAAACCCCGCGCATTGCTGCGGGAATCGCCGGTGAAATTATACTACTTATATTCACTATAATATGATCGAATAAATATCATAATACATGTTAGCAAATGATGTGGTTTGCAAATGTGAAAAGCTTGAATGAAACATAATGACATGCTTAATTAGATGTGTTAGTGGATGATGATGTGGACACTTTGCATGGCAAGATAGAATGTGCTAGTGGGATGTTGAGTGGATGCTGATGTGGACACTTTGCATGGCGAGAGAAATAGCTAGTGGAGTTTGTTTATATAAGAAGTATAGATTACACGGTGCGTGCGTTCTGACCACTAGTAGAGAACGGGGCTTAATTTACTCCCAATTTGCAATAGCCTTTACTCTCAGTTATATAACTAGAAGTACTCAACCGGGAGTAAAGGTTTTGGAATAGGGAGTACACGTCGGGCTTTAGTCCCGGTTGGTAATACCAATAGGGGAAGTAACGAGTTTGCCAGGCCCATGGCATTCCAGCCACCTTTACTCCCAGTTCATATCACAAACTAGGATTAAAGGCTTTGTTTTCTTTTTTAATTATTTTCATTTCATTTTGATTCATGATTAATCTTGGTTTCAAAAATTGGTTTTTAAATATGCATTTTGCGCTGCAAATAATATATGTATATGCGTACGTATAGTAAGTTTCAGTTCGAGCATCGGTTCGTGCAATGTATACACAATTAACACAATCAAAAGTATAAACTAAAGTACAACATGTATATATATACAATTTATACATACAATTTGTCTTGAGCGGAGTTCGTGTCCTCAAATCCACCACATATATCTCATAGGTACAATACAACATCCATGATTCACAAGAGTTTCTTGAGTATAGGAGCTCCTCCTTTCACCAAAGAATCTGGATTGGTGGGCTCTGTCGAAAGCCTTCCTACCCTCCAGGCTGTTACTGTTATGGACGGGAACGAACAATTAAGAGATCAACAAATAAACAGGAGGCCGCATCATGTTTCACCGAGAAAACTAGAAAAGAAAAAAAAAACACCAACCTTCATCATCTCCACCATGCGCCGCCTCTTCTCAATCGGAGTTGAGAGAGTGGTGCGCAGCTAGCAGTTCTGAAAGGTCTAGACGAAGATGAATATGGAGAGTGGAGGAGGAAGGAGTGGCATGTTATACTCCCTCCGTTACTCAAAAAAATAACATTTAGGACAACATTTAGCATACCAAGAAGTGATTAATTAGGGCGAAATTTTCTCTGTCTACCCCTATTAAATATGGCAGCGGGTGCATAATATACAAGAACATTCAATAGCTCAAACGGTTGGCGCAGTGATGTTAAAGGCCTCATGTGTTGGGTTCGAAGCCTGTTGGCTGCAAGTTTTTTTTTGCTTATTATCCCAAGTTATTTTTCCATGTTACTTAGAATATGCAATAGATATTAATAGAGCTAGCATGCATGCTGTTGCCAACAAAACCTCGCAGGTGTGTGTTTATTATTCCAAGTTTTTTTGCTAGTGTAGTGGCACATTTTTGCATGCTGGTGTGTGTTTATTATCCCAAGTTATTTTTCCATGTTACTTAGAATATGCAATAGATATTAATAGAGCTAGCATGCATGCTGTTGCCAACAACTAATAACTATAAATAGAACGAAGAACGAAGGAAAGATATTTCCATGAAGTCCGGCGCCATGGCCTGGCGAGCGGCGAGGGCGAGCAGAGGTGAGCGCGAGCGGCGGCGAGCTGCATCCATGGTGAGCGAGTGAGGCGAGCGGCGGCTTAATAAAGACGTGCATGCAACGAGGGTGATGGGCGAGCTGAGCGGATGGGAATTGAGGAGGTTTGCTGCAGTGCGTTATCAATGCGCATTGCATGAATCGAAGGGGCATGCAGGGGTATTAGGGTCCAAATTAGTGTGGTTAAGCCAAAACGTCATTCTTTTGCATGTAGTAGTATTGTGGCCAGGACGTCATTTTTTTGAGTAACGGAGCGAGTATAGAGGATCGCGACCTTTAGTCCCGGCTGGTAACACCAACTGGGACTAAAGGACCTTTAGTCCCGATTGGTAACATCAGCTGGGACTAAAAGGTCACACCTTATTCCCGGGTGGTGTTACTAGCCGCTACTAAAGAGGACCTTTAGTCCCGGTTGGTGTTAGACTAAAGAGGACATTTACTATCGGTTGAAACCACCAAAGAAGACTAAAGGCTGCTGCCTGGGGACAGAGCTGTTGGGCGCGGACCTTTAGTTCTAGTTGGAGGCACCAACTGGGACTAAAGGTTCCTTTATTTCCGGGCTCAAAAAATACCTATATAGTAACTCAGAAAAGAGTGCCAGGAGTAAAGCCTCGTTTTCTACTAGTGGACGGAGAAGTTTTCTACTAGTGGACGGAGACTTGATAGATAGGCCTTACAATTGTCCAACGTTAGGTGTAACACAACTACTATTACACAAAGTTATATTGCCATTTACCTTTACAGAAACAGGATGCACAAAAAAAACGACACACTAAATCATCTGCCTGAGGATGACCTTTCATACCAATCGAAACCTAGCTACTACCCCTAGGCCGTAGCCACAAAAGTGACACTGTCCTCCATGGATCTATCGTGTCGATCTGCACGAGTCGGAGCTTAGGTAGCACCTCACCTCGATCGAGATCGGACATGCATATATGCACTGAAGGCAAAGCAATCCTAGCCTATATAACCTACCTTAGCTAGCTTTTCTTACCGACCAAGATTTCCCTGGTTCGTCTCGTTGCGTGCGAGGAACACGGTTCCTTTTCCAATTCCATCGATCGCGCGTCCGTGACGACGAACTCATCGTAGCTAGCTGGTTCCACGCCTTTGAGCCCGGTCCGGTCGTCCTCATGACCTCACCCCAAAAACCTAATCCACTTTAAACAATTAAACCAATGGTGGTTACCCGTTGCCTGCTTATACTAAGTACACCAACTAACACATAGTTTGCGACGACTGACTAATATATAATCACCGTTTACTAATCCCATGACCAGCTATACATACAACACGGCATTCCTATAGTATATATGCCCGTGCCGCCCAGGACAGGCTATACCTCCGCATCGTGCTCCTGCCAATCAGCCTCATCAGTTTGTTCGATCCATCTCAGTTTGTTCGATCCAAAAGCTCCCGCTGCTCGCTCGCGCGTCGACGACCGGCCAACCAGCAGCCATGGACGGCCGGGACGACTTATTCAGGAACTACATGGTGCTGCGGCCGGACAAGAGCGGCGTGCGGAGCCTGCTGCACCTGCTGTGCTCCTGCAAGGTCGCGGACAACGACGCCGTCGACTGCCCCGCCGGCACCGAGGTCGCCGAGCGGTGGCGGAGGTGGGTCATCTTCGTCTCCCTCGTCGCGCAGATGCTGCTGCTGGCGGTCAAGAGGCCCCTGGCCGCGTTCGGGAGCGCCGTCGAGTACTGGATGAACCTGCTCACGGACAATGGCGGCGGCGTCGTTGGGCTTGTCAGGAACGCTGTGCGAGGTGCGTACATGATCGGTTCTTTCTTCTTTAACATGATGATGAGCATAAGACGGATGGGTGCGCCGTGCGTATCCAACTACTCCAGCATAGATAGACAGATGTATTTACGACGATGCGCCTTTGTTCTATATACAGCATGATCATTGCCTTTTTAATTTCCTGATTGACGTGCACTAACTATAATCTTTTGAAAGGTGAAACAAAAGGTTCGTGCATTTTTGTGTCTGGTTTCCAATTTTTGCAGCCTATTTCTTGAAATATAATTCTTCAATTGCATATTTGTGTATATTCATACATGCCAAACAAACCTCTCTTTTTTTTTCTAAATCATGCATATCTCTTCTTTTGTTTGAGCATGCACAAATAAACATATAGATTTTTTGCATAAATTGTTTTACACATGCTCAGCCTTTTCTTTTTGATGTTCTCTTCGAAATCTGGAAGTTCATCTACCCATAATCTAATGGTTGTAGTAAAACAGTTTAGTTGCTAAATGATAAATGAATTTCCCAAAAGAATGAACACATGAACCGTAAAAACGCCCGTTTGGGAACGCAGAAGTTATCTTCTCGGTCCAAGCTAGTAAGTGTTAACAAATGAATGCCTTGTACGGTGTACCACACGAATTAGATGGTGGGTATTATTTTAAAAAATATTATTTATGAATATGTAGGTAAGAATGCTAAGTCAAATGATGTCATCATCATTATAAAAATTGATCAAATCAAATGATGCCATCATTATCTAAAGTGATCGATCTGATAAGATGAAAGCAAACACATCTGCTTAAATATATCATTCGAAAATGAACACTATTTTTTTAGGCAAAGGATATATAGCCAATCAGCAACCAGGCCAACCATGTGCCTAGTTTATCGCTTATTCCCTTTGTGATATTTAACAATGCTGCAGTTATCAGGGGAAACAATGCTGCAAGGATCAGCATGTGCCTAGTTGTCCGGTGAGAATTATTGATGGCTGTCACACAACTGTAGCAGTCATAAAAAACATATAATTTTTTTGTGGATTAGACATTCTGGCACGGTGCAGGGGATATCTCAAATCGTTCTAGTGGAGTTAAGTACTTTCGGACATTCCTACTTTATGAACATGTGAAGAAGTCAATCCAATCATTCTTCCTCCTGAAGATAAGATGTTTGGCAGTTCCTTATACTTCACAGTAAGGTCTTGTTTAGTTCATCCCAAACTCTCAACTTTGACACTATGCAAAAAGAAGATTCCCCGTCACATCAAACTTGTGGTACATACATGGAGTACTAAATATAGATGAAATCAAAAACTAATTGCACAGTTTTATTGTACTTTGTGAGACGAATCTTTTGAGTCTAATTAATCAATATTTGGACAATATTTCATAAATACAAGCGAATTGCTACAGTGCGCTACAGTGTGTGAACACCCGAATTTGGCATCCCAAATCCGGGATCTAAACAAGGCCTAAGTTGAGACTTGAGAGAGTTGGGTTTCTTGATGGTTTAAGCAACCAGTTGAATATTGTCCTTTGCTTTTCTGTCGTGGGCACTAGCTGTGTAGCAATCATTTCCTTGTTAGCAGGGAATCATTTCCCTGTAGTATGCTTTAGTTGTCAACTTAGGGCATAATAAATTTCTTAATGCGCACATATTAAGTACTGCAAGGTTGCTGGTGCAAGTATGCATTCTAGAATGACACATATTTTGGTTTGATGATGCTGTAGCTTGCTCTTTAGTTTGAAATTAGAAATCAAGCATGAGTTCAGAAGAAGAAAAAAAACAGCAAGGTTGCTTTAATTTGCAGATCCCCATTACACTGAATGTTTAGGTAATCCTCATTCTCATTTCAGTTCACTTTCTAGACTTTGGATGGTTCAGCATCAGCGAGACTTACCTGAACTTTGCATTAAGTGTCGAATTCGAACAGCTCGACATGTGTGTTTTGAAAATCAAACAGAAAGACAAATGTTCGTTCGCTTTGTTTTTCAAATAAGTACATAGTACATACAGCATCTCTCGGTTTTCAACCTCTAGTGTTCACATGCATGCATGTTCCGTAATTTTCACCTCGACTACTAACAGCAGTTACGCTAATTTTCAAACGAGTACGATAATGACATTTATTTTGGTTTCCAAGGAGTCACTAAATTAATCAGAATTTGCACCATGCATTGCAGGGAAAATACGAACTCCGGACAGAAGTTCGAAAAATTACCGGTCCTTCATCGGACTAATCGACACGAGAACTGAACTGGACAAGAAGATCAAGGCAGGGGATAGAAACTACAACGCAGCTCTCGGTATCATGGCTGCAAAGCTAGCTTACGAGAACAAACTCGTCATCAAAACCGTCGTCGAAAACCATTGGCAGGTGCAGAATTCTGCAGTAAAATTTTTATTACTTTCTCAGAAGGCAACATGATTTTCATGCCATGTATCAGAATCTTACATCTCTCCTCTGCTTTTCGTGGTTCTGCAGATGAACTTCTTGGAGTTCTTCAACTGTTGGAACGGTACGTACGATCAGTAGTAGTTCAGTACCACGTTCAGATCAGTCGTTGCATGGCATCCATGTTAGATTTAGTGATTAACACGCGTGCTGTGCTCCTTGATTTGCAGAATTCAGCGGCGACTACACCACGCAGGCGTTCATGCTGGCGGACAAGCCGGCGGACGCGGAGCTCGCCGTGGTCGCGTTCCGGGGCACGCAGCCGTTCGACGCGGAGCAGTGGTGCACGGACGTGGACTTCTCGTGGTACGAGATCCCCGGCGTGGGCAAGGTCCACGGCGGCTTCATGAAGGCGCTCGGGCTGCAGAAGAACACCGGGTGGCCGGCGCAGCCCGCCGATCCCGAGCACCAGTACGCGTACTACGCCATCCGCGAGAAGCTGCGCGCGTTCCTGGCGGCGAACCCGCGCGCGCGCTTCGTCGTCACCGGGCACAGCCTGGGCGGCGCGCTGGCCGTGCTGTTCCCGACCGTGCTGGCGCTGCACGGGGAGGCCGACCTGCTGGGACGGATGGCCGGCGTGTACACGTACGGGCAGCCCCGCGTCGGCGACGCGCAGCTGGGGCGGTTCGCGGAGGCGCACCTGGACACGCCGGAGCGGCGTCGCTACTTCCGGTTCGTGTACTGCAACGACGTGGTGCCGCGGGTGCCCTACGACGACGCGGCGCTGCTGTTCAAGCACTTCGGCCTGTGCCTCTACTTCGACAGCCTCTACCGGCCGGCGGCCATGGCGGAGGAGCCCAACAAGAACTTCTTCTCGCCACTGTACGTGGTGCCAAAGTACGCGAACGCGGCGTGGGAGCTGGTCCGGGGCTTCCTCATCGGCCGCGTCTGCGGCGCCGTGTACACGGAGGGGTGGGTCATGCGCGCCGCCAGGGCCGTCGGGCTCGTGATCCCCGGCCTGCCGCCGCACTCGCCGCAGGACTACGTGAACGCCACCAGGCTCCGCGCCGCCGAGCTCCAGCTGCTGCTCCGTGATCAATAGCTACTTAGCTAGCCCGTGCGCCTTGTGATTAGAGCTTGTGGAAGAATTCGTGGAAATTGTTCTAAAAAAAAAGAATTCGTGGAAATTACGTATATAGGACAGAATTGACATGTATGAAAGGATAAACTTCAGTTTAATTTAATTTGTCAGAGGTACATACATCATCAAAACAATAATTGTTCTTGTGATTAAAAATAAACAATTGTTCTTTTGTTGCGTCCTTGGATCGTTAGTTGACGCCAATATATGTTAGCAGTAGTAGCACGCATGCTGACGATCGGTAGTACAGAAATGTTGTAGATATAGAACAGTGCTGACATAGAAGCGAAGCAACACAATGCCCCGCAGGTACGAAAGTGATCTGGACAGTGACAGTCGGGGGGGCACAGCCTTCGTCGCTTACGGCACGTTGCATACTCTTGCAAGGCTCATTTTGGCTCGTTAGATTAGCCGAGTAAGAGCCAGTAAAGGCATGTATGGACATGGACGTGTATGGTTGCCCGGCACGGGAATCTTCTCTTTTCTCCGGTTCTATACATCAATATCTATGTGACTATACATCTTTCCACCCAATTCGGTACTCCCTCGGTCCTTAGGCTCTAATATAGTGCATTCAAGCATTCAAAAATAATGTCCAGATATAAGAGATTTTAGTGGATATGAGATGATTTGTATAGTCATAATAGGTGGAAAAAGAGGGAGTCTTTTTTTTTTTTTTTTTAAGAAGAAACATGTATTCATCTTAGTGCCTTACACCGGCCCTTTTACTGATGTCTTTCAAAGAAAAGGAAAATTACATAGAAGTTTACAACTCCTGTTCATCTTCCTCAAATCCTTCAGAGATCCATCCGTCACCGCCATCGAAGCCGCATACCAATCGTCATCAGGCACCAGAGCCAAACTCCACAGGGTGGAGGCCGCGAGAGGAGGACTTACTTACGGGCGAATCGGCCGACGTTGCCTCCCGGCGCATCGGCCCACTCCTGTACCCACGACGCATCCTTCGATTCCATCGCCGGCAACCCGAGCAGTGCTCAGGTTTCCACCAAACATGTTCCTCGAGATTAACAGGGTCAACAGCATCATCACCTGACGAAGACAACGATGCGCCGGCCCTCGACTCCAAGAGAGTTCTTCCCAGCCTCTCCGTTGACGTCGGAGTAGATCGCCATCGGAGAACGGAAGAGACTGGAAGAAATTATTCCTCTGCGCCGCCGCCGCTTCCGCATCGCCGGCGTCGCCAGGAAGACGAAGTCGCAAAGGAGCCACGCTCCTCCGACCAAACCTAACTCCGCCGCCGAACATCGACGGCGAGCAAACCCTAGACCTAGAACTCGATTAAGACCCTATGAAAAAACAGGAAAACTGGAAAACGAGGCGGACCCCCGCTCCGCGTCACCGCCGGCAGCGAGGCCGGAGGCGAGGGAACGGGGGCCGCAGGCGGTGGTGGCGGCGGCGGCGCCCCTCGGTGGTGGTGGCGGCGGCGGCGGCCCCAAACCCTAACTTCCCTCCCCAATCACGCCCCGCTTTGTCTCTCTAGCTATGAAAAAAAAAGACGTGAGAAGGCCATTCAGGAACAAAGGATGGAGGAGAAAAAGTAAGGGGGCTCCTACTTAGTGTCTAAGGGCAAGCGCGGCACAGCATGTCTAGTTTGCATAGGATCTATTGCCAATAAGGTGATGCCTTCGCTTGCTACCATTGAATTGACAACCGGCTTTCTTAATTCTAGGGCTTACTTAACCAGTTCATCTCAAATACTAGAAAATCAAGTCTCACATCAGCACACCTAACATTGCCATCCAGATCTTATCTCCAACAAAAGCATCTCCTCCCTGGCCTCCTCTCCTACCCTATTCTTAAGCACAAGAACTTCTACGGTCCCGCTCGAAGGTGGAGTGCCTGTATATTGTGAGGATGTAGTAGACAAGAAAAAAGACATGAGGTACTTGCTTCGTGGGAAGATGAATTTGATTTTTTTTCTATTTTTTATTTCTTTAATGGTTCTGAATGGTAGCTAGCTAAAGCAAAAAAATGCCAACAATAAGGTTTTTCAAGCACAAATATTTATCTAGTGAAACCCACGATGGAGTGAAACATATCTCCTTGTTTCTTCATAACTTCAATGCTATATCATTATATATTTTTTTATATAGCATCTTATTAAATGAGATTGGATCTATGTCAGTGCTGATCTTAGACAATTGCCCTAATTTTTGTCCACGTCTGGAACTGAAAAATACTCTCATAATCCGAAGAAATATTTCACGGGGCAACCGGGCACCACAACTGCACACGTGAGACGCGGCTGCCATCATTCAACCATTCAGCCTAGCCCTGTCAAAAAAAAAAACACCATTTAGCCTAGCGGATTCCACAGGCCCAGCAACCCAATACGCCTCCCAGAAGGCCAGAACCCTCCCTTGTTGTCTCAATCGGCCCAAAACCCCAATCCACACCATTCCTCCCCGTCCGGCGGCCGCCCCCCGCCGCCGCCATGAACCCCGTTCACAGCGAAGCGGCCGCTGCTGAGAAGGCGCGGCGCAAGAAGGACAAGAGGGAGAAGAGGAAGAAGCGCAAGGACGCCCAGGAGGACGACCGCGTCGCCGCAGCGGCCGAGGAAGAAGCGCCCAAAGAGAAGAAGAAGCAGAAGCAGACGCAGAGGAGCGACAAAGACGAGGGGGAGGGGCAGGAGGAGGAGGAGAAGAAGCTGAGGCCGACGGTGAGCATCGCCGTCGCCGGCTCCATCATCGACAACGCGCAGTCCCTCGAGCTCGCCACCCTCGTCCGTACCCACCTTCCCTCCTCGTCGCACTAGTCCTTGCACTCTATCTTGCAGCACGAAGCCTTACAAGAGCGTCTCTTTTGCTTCAGCTGGCCGGCCAGATCGCTCGCGCCGCCACCGTCTTCCGGATAGACGAGGTCGTCGTCTTCGACAGCGCTCCCGCGGCGGAGGGCGGCGGCGCGGGCGATGGCGAAGAGAGCGGCGCGCGGTTCCTGGTTCGGATTCTGGAGTACCTGGAGACTCCACAGTACCTCCGCCGCCGCCTCTTCCCGATGCACAAGAACCTGAAGTTTGTGGTGAGATGCCAAGCAATGCGGTTCGCCTTCGACATTTGGTGATTTCTCTAGGTGCTAATGGTGCTGTGCTGTTTCTGGTATGCAGGGATTGCTTCCACCGCTCGATGCGCCACACCATGTGCGCAAGCATGAATGGTCGGAGTTTCGTGAAGGTGATATCCCTTCTGGTGTCCTTGCTGTTGATTTTAAATTCTGACCTCAATTTGAAGTAGGATTTCCTCTCCGTCAAAAAGGGTGCTTAAGTAGTTAAATATAAGTTTTACCATTTCTTGTGGAGCTAATCTAGAAATTTTGTGTCTTCTCATAGTTCAAGCGCAATACACAAACTGACAAATTTCTTATACATGTTAAATCAAATGAAGTTTTGTTGCTATCCACACCAAACACAGCTTGCTTTTTCCTGTAGCTTGTTTGGAGGTTGAATTTCAAATGGTCCTACAACGTATAGTGCATCTTGCATATTTTTTAAGGATTTTCTCATGTTGATTTGATGCCCGAACTGGAAGTCTTTGCACCTAATTCTGTTTTTACATTGCAATATGCATCTCTACTGGCATGGTGGATTTCTACTACTTGTTTAAATCATGTTCAGCTTGCTCATCTTGAATAATTGTCTGTTTCCACATATTTTGGTATTTCTGACCCAACAAAATGCTTACATGTTACTGGATTTAGACAGGTGTAACATTGGAAAGTGATCCCTCAAAGGGGACTCTCGTTGATGTCGGATTAAGTAAGGTATTATGGATCTTCTAGTGTCCTTTTCTTTGTTCTGTGCCACTTGTATGGGGAAAGGCGTTTACTGAGTTTGAAGATATGTTGAAAGACTGGGGAAAGCCTATCATATCTTATAATCTCTTCTCTAGGAGTATATATAAGTGGAGTGGACACAACCTTATGAAAACTTAAATATGATTTTTCTTACGTTAATTGACTTATTTTCTGTAAATAAGGCTTTTTAAGGCAGACAATGAGGTTAAACAAACTTCCCAAAATTTGCAGACCTTAATCTATCATTTACAGATAAAAAAACATTTCATAATGTGTGTTATCTGATTTGCGCTTAATGGTTTCATATATAGAACAGATCACCACTTCCATGCAAAAAATGTGGCATTGATTCTAGTTTATCATGATTCTGCAGAATATTCTGGTTGAACAAACACTAGAACCAGGCAAAAGAGTAACTGTAGCTATGGGAACAAACCGTGACCTAACAACAGGTAAACCATTTATTTCATGGATTACAAAATATAATTGTGTTCATACTTCTTTATCTATACCTTTTCCGATGTAGGAAGAATTTGCACATGTCTTAAATAATCTAGATGATCCGGATGAAGGCAATTCCTATTTCCTAAGCATTTACATTTGGGAGTTCAACACTTCTATCATTAGAACAAATTCAGTTCATGATATTTGTTGGCTTGTTGCTTCCTCTTCAACTTTTCGTCCTTCTCATTTCAACTCATAAGTTGTTCTCAATGTATTCTTGTGGTGTATTTTTGCTTGTCAAATCAATTTTGAAACCAAATTATGTTGCCTATTCTTGTGTAGTACGTATGTCTCTCTATGTCCTCATTCTAGAGCAGTATTAACTTAACTGTGTACTGTTTTATTTTGCCATTTTACTGTAACTTAACGTGTACTTGCATCTAGCTTGCATAAGGAAAGTTGTCCCCCCTTCCACACCCAGGGAGCAGATGGGGTCTTATTGGGGCTACAAAGTTCGTTATACTTCAAATTTAAGTGGAGTTTTAAAAAATTCCCCATTCAAGGTACCGTTTTCACATCTCAACATGCTGTTCAGAAAAAAAAGGCGTGATGATTACTCACTTCCACCTTCCTTCGGTTTGTTATTTACTATCCCTAGGAAGAATACGACCATATCATTGGCACCTCAGAGCATGGACAAATAATTAATTCTTCTGAGCTTACCTTGCCTACTTTTAGGTATGCCATCTACAGTTCTCATGGACAACCTTGAGAAACCAATTTAGATTTCTTACCATTTTTTTATTACTTGTGTAAATTCCTCCCAATTTGCTTAGGATGCTTCAGCTTTATTTGAGTATGCTAAACTGTACATTTCAACAAATAGTCAAATAGTTGTGGACTTGTGTTTTATGTGCTAACCTGTGCTAATAATTCTTGCTAAGCAGTAAGCAAGTAGCTGCTAATTTGCCTTTGTGTTAAATTATCATGAGTGGATAAACATTTAACCAAGGAATGTGTACCTTCACTTAACTATTGAATTGGATGTTTTAGTAAAATTCTTTCTGTAGTAACTATTGGCTAGTGTTGTGCTATTGCCATACTCCAAGGTTGTGCATTGTAACCATCTGTGTATGCTATATGAATGACCCTTGCCATGTATATTAGTGACCATTGTGAGTCTATCCTGTCGCTTACGAGGCTTTACTGAACAGGCACCTGCTCATTGCATTTGGTGGACTTGCTGGTTTGGAAGAAAGCATCGAAGAAGATATAAATTTGAAGGTATAGCTGTTCTTTCTGTTATGATACTTCATATTTCTAGTGAAACCTGATCTCTTGCATGGAAATTAGGAGTCATGAAAGAATTGCTGGTCTATGGTCAAATTGGCTAATTGAGAGTACTTGAAATGTCAACATTGCATGAGAACCTGAGCTAGTTTGGTAGCTGAAACATTGAGCTTGTGTTTTTGGGGACTCGTGAATTGAGAGTACTTGAAATGTCAATTGCATGAGAACCTGAGCTAGTTTGGTAGCTGAAACATTGAGCTTGTGTTTTTGGGAACTATTTCACGTAATTAATGATTGTAATATTACTACTGTTGGTGTTGAAGTCACTTATTTCTGTGACAGGGTAAACGTGCAGATGATGTATTCACATCTTATTTGAATACATGCCCCAACCAAGGGAGCAGAACAATAAGAACAGAGGTACCTGCCTCTTGTAAGCTTAAAGGTTCATTTGTTATGACATCTGTTCATATGCTAACAGAAGTAGCGATTTTTATCCCCCAGGAGGCACTTCTCATTTCCCTCCAATACTTCCAAGATCCCATTAGGCGAGCAGAACAGAAAATGTAGAAGGCAATACAGACACATGCAAATCTAGCCATGCCCAACAAGTTTGGCTACGAGCTCCATTTGTAACAGTGGAGTTTTCTGGCTGAGAATTTTGACCCTGTAACAGTGGAGTTTTCTGGCTGAGAATTTTGACCCTTCTTGTATGCGTTGATGACAGTGGAGCCAAGAGGTGGTGAGCCATCTAGGACATTTTGACACAAGCATTACGTTTAGAAAATTTGATGCGCATCTGATTTCAATGAAATTGAGTGTGAGCTTACCATTTCAATGTATTCAGTGGTTTCCCATTGTAGTCTATATCGCTGTTTCATGCCTTTGACACTGTACTGAAAACTGAAGATCGCTGTTATAAGGTCATGCCTTTGCTAAAGTCTTGTGCCATCGCTTCAATAAATCTGCAGTGTTCATTCTATTTTATTGATATATAGGACTTGGTAGTCAATGATATATAGGACTTGGAGTCAATACTGCGTAATAAAAAAAAAAAAAGAAAAAAAAAAGAAAACCCTTCGTAATATCCTCGAGTCAAACCAGATAGATTTTGAATTTTGACCCACTAGGTTTTGGGTTACAATTGTACATAAGAGGCGGTTTAGCGTAAAAACCCCTGGTCTGGTGATTCGTGTTCGTGTCGGAGTCGAACACGAATCACAATCGATCTTCCTGTAATAAGCCCAATCCGGAGGGCCGATCGAGTCCAGCCCACGTTCGTCTCACGCCAGCCGCCGCCGTCCTCCCTCCCCCTCCGCCGATACGCGCCACGCCGGCCGCCGCCATTTTCGCGTAGCGCGAGCGAGAGGACGCCAGCGACCGCAACCGCCCCCATTTCCCGTAGCGCGAGCGAGAGGACGCAGGCGACCGCAACCGCCGCCGAGAAGATGCCTGGCTACCGCCGAGCCGCGGCGCGCGAGAGTGACGAACTCCGCTCGAAGACGATGGATTTGGATCGGGCCGAGCTCTCCGCCCCTGATCCGCGCCAGGTGCTGAGGAAGAGGCTCGACAAGGAGATGGACGCGCTTCGCGGCATCCTCCGGAAGGCCGAGCTCATGGTGGGCAAGGATGCCGACAAGGGCCGCGATGCACCTCGCCGCGGCAAGAACAGGCGTTTCTTGGCAGAAGAAGCCCGATCAGAGGCCACGGAGGTCGACCGTACTCCATGTGCCAAGAGAAGGAAGACGACGCCGCCCGTGAAGAAGATGGAGCTCCCCCGGATATCGAAGGCCGATCCGATTCCATGTGCTAAAAGGAGGAAGACGCCACCCGTGGAGATCATCGAGGCCCGGATATCTCAGGGCGAGATTTTCAGCTTGGTTAACCGATTGTCGTCGTTCTCGTCGAATATGCCGGTGCGCATCGTCGAGTTTTTGAACAAGGAGTGCACCGGTCACACAGACCAAAAGGCTGGTGAGATGGAGATCGATCTGGGATCCATGAGGCGCTCTGCCATGTTTGAGCTGCAAAAGTTGCTAGACGAGTTTGCTGAAGAAGAGAAGCGTCAGAAACAGAAAGAGGAGTCGATCAAGGTCTGCAGATCTACTAGTCGCTCATCGTCCGGTGAACTGGAGGAAGGTGAATTCGTAGAGGAAGCTGAGATCGTCGAGGAAGGCGAGCTCATCGAGGAGGATTGTGGTGCCACTGCCACCACGGGTACATGCAGCTGCGACGCTTCTCCTGTTGTGGCACGGAAAGGGCTTTGTTCACCACCACTAGTACTCAAAGATGGAGAGATGGCAGAGGAAGAGGGCGTCATCTGCGGCCCTGTGGACGCCGCCATTGTTGCAACCGCTGAGACGGCAAGAAGCCCAAGCAGCAGCAGTTCGTCCAGCAACAGCGATGGTTCATCTGGATCTTCTTGCAGCGATTCATCGTATTCAGACAGCAGCGACTCTGGCTCTGACGATGAATGTGTGACAAGCAATGTGGCTTCTGCCGTTCTTCCCGTTCCCAAGGCCGACGCCTCGGCCATAGCAGTCCTCGAAGACGGAGAGATGATAGAGGACGAGGAGATCGACATATGCGGCGACATTGCAACCGAGAAGTTTGTTGAAACAGCAAAAAGCCCCAGCAGCAACAGCAGCTCTAGCAGTTTGTCCGGATCCTCCAGCAGCAGCAGCAGCAGTTCATCTGGATCTTCTTCCAGCGATTCATCCGATTCCGACAGCAGTGACTCTAGCTCCGATGACGAGTGTGTGACAAGCAATCCGGCTTCTACAGTTCTTCCCAAGACCGGCACCTCTCCCATGGCAATGCCACACAAGGTTCTCAGTCCTATCGCTGAAGAGTTTGCTGAAACCAGGAAGAACAGCCGAATAAGCAACAGTTCATTACTTGAAGATGGCGAGATAGAAGAAGAGCAGGAGTCCAGGGGCGCCTCCCCCATGGCTACAAAGAAGTTTGCTGAAACCGTGAACAGTGCAGGATCTGCCAATGGCCAATGCGTCAGAAGCAACCCAGCTCCTGCCGTCCGTTCTGAGCCATCGAAGCCGCAGCCGGCTGCACAAGACACTGTTCGTCATTTCCATGCCAAAGATTTTGAGAAGAAGCCCGAGAGGGTTGCGGGTCCACAAGGCACTGTTGGTCATCTCTATGCCGAGGCTTTTGAGAAGAAGCGCCAGAGGCAGATAGCCTACGAAAAGCTGGAAGAGATGGAGAGGAACGCGAAGGCGAAGCCCATCTTCGATTGGATGGACCCGAGACATTTGAGGCAGCTTGGGATCACCACCCCGGTGGAGTACGCGGTCACTTCGGAGCGTTGTCTTCCTGCTCGTCGTGGTGGCTGCCCGTTGCAGAGTCTACTTGGGCTCTTTTTGAAAGCAGAGTAGCAGACCAGGGAGATGGCAAAGGATCCGGCTGTATTAGTGTTTATTATGTATTAGATACTCAAGACCTATTGGAATTTTATTACAGTAGGTTTGATGTGTTAGTGTTTATGTAATTCGGCTGTTCTTTCTGTCGCAGTATTATGTACTCGTGATGTTGTAATCTGTGTGGTGTTGAGTGTTGAGCCCTACCAAAGCTTATCCAGCATAATCTAGTGAACCTGATGCATATCATATTGATCTGTAGGCAATATTGCCTTGAAACCAGTTAACATTGTGTTGTGTTATACTTGTACTCTGTTATATGCTGACTGCTGTGTAAGTTGTATATGACTAGCTAAAGTTTGCAGTCTAAGCATAAAAATATTCATATATTCTGGCTTTCTGTGTGGAAAACTGTCTTCAGCATTGCAATACAAAATATATGTTCCAGACACAGATGACCCATGTATAATGCGAGTGCATTTGGACCAAAGCCAGTTTCGTAGACAGATGCAATCTAAAGATATACAATAATTGGTCCAAGTCGGGCACACTGGATGCAGCAGGTTAGCAATCATCCTGTTTATCCAATGTGGCCCAATTTTTTACCCAAACCCGCCGTGGAACATTTAATTTGTTTTTCTTTTATTGTTTTGAATGCAATATACATTTTCTCATGAGTAAATACTAAATAGAAGTATCAGAAGTCATGATAAACTTACAGAGAAAATCTCTTGGCAAACTCACGAATATAAGCATCTTATATTGAACCCATCACGTTTTCATACAAAGACTATTTAGTTGACAGCCAAAATTTTGATTCTGTGATCTGAAGTACACATTGCTTGTCCATTGCTGGAGCTATTGGTATATGCCCAAATATTGTGATTCGGTAATAGGCGCTACACTGTTTTTATGAACAAAAGCATTCCTTAACCACGAAAAGGTATTTTCCTTATAGCGTCCAACTTCGAAGCCATCTCTTGTGCCAAACTTATTCTCCCTCCTTCAACAAGAGCTTCCTTCAAATTGCTGAAAAGCTGACCAGGTGGCCTAATTCCTTTGTCCAGCATCTCCTGGAAATATACACAAGCTTCTTCGAGCCTGTTTTCAAAGCACAACCCATTGATCAATGACGAAAACATATGCATACATGGGAGGACACCTCTCTCCCCCATTTGCTTCCACACCTTCAATGCCATATCAACTCTTCCGTTACTACAGAACATGCCAACCATCATTGTATATGTGTTGAGCTGAGGCTCACAGCCGTCCATTCCCATTCTCTGGAATATATTGTAAGCCTCCTCAAATTTCTGTGATTTTATCAGATAATGAAGAATTACATCATAAGTACGGGAATTTGGGCCAATTTTACACTTCCTCATCTCCTCAACCATCTTGAAAGCATGCTGAAACTTTGAGGCTCTGCAGTAAGCTCCAACTACCGCATTGCATGTAGGCACCTCCATGGGGAACCCACTTTTCTTGAACTGCTCAAAGTACTTTAAAGCTTCATCAAGCCTCTCCTCCGAACCAAGGCCATTGATAAGCATGCAGTACACATGAGGACTTGGCATGCAACCACTTGCTTCCATCTCGTAGAACACCTTGATGGCCTCATCACATTTGCCAGACTTGCAGAAGGCGCTAATCAGCATCCCGTAGGCAACAATATCAGGCCTAATGCCAGCATCAATCATTTCTTGGTACATTGTTCTCACCATCGACAGATCTTTCTCATGGCCCCAACCTTCCATGAGGACAGTGTAGGTTTTCAAATCAGGTATAAATTTACCCTTCCTCTTCATCTCGTTATAGATGGCTTGTGCCTTCTTCACTTGTTTGGATTTGCTTAGCGTGTCAATCAGCCAGTTGTAATCTGACAACTCAGTTTTAAGCCCAAAAATGCTCATCTTCTCGAATGTCTCAACAGCCTCTTTGACCTTTCTAGCCCGAGCATACCTTCGCACGATGAGCTTGAATGTGTCCTTAGACAGCAAGCCCCGGCACCGCATGGTCTCAACCAAGCTCCACACCAGCCTGAATTGCTTGATCTTACCAAGCGCCTCAATCAGGTTGTGGAAGCCCTCAGCTGTGTAACTGAAACCCTCCTGCCTCTCCGCCCAGCGGAAGAAGGCAAGTGCTAGCATCCCAGCATTGCTCAAGTTCTTGAGCACTTCAGCTACCAGCTCTGGAGACATGGCCATCCCAAGCGCATCAAGCGTCGATGCAATCCTTGGTTCTGGTTGCGTGGACACAATACGACACATCATCTTAGCAGCCTCTGACATGCCCACAGGCGGGCCATCCGCAAAGGCGTCGCCCGGCGCGACTGTGAATCGCAGTGGCTCTGCACTGGCGTGCTCATCTGTGGACTGCTGAGCCACAGTACAAAACCCTGAAGTGTGCGTTTGGCCGAGCACCTGGCAGGCATGGCCAAACAGCGTGTAGCATGGCGGTTTTGGTGGAGCAGGAGGTGGAAGCACTTCATCAAACAGTCCCTGTGCATCTGTGGCGAGAACACAGGGGCCACTCCTCACGGAGCTACCGAGCAGGGTGGAGGCTGGGCGGGTGAGGCGACGCATCAAATCGTGGTTCTGATAGGAGGGTTTGAGGGACAAGTGATTTTGCAATGGCAGCGAGCGGTGGCAGGGCAATTAGGACGGGAGGGTGTGGCAGCACCGGCACTAGTGCTAAATGCCTAGATGAAAAAGTTCTTTGTCCTTCTACTATCCAAATAACTGCACAAACAAAATGAGTAACATGTCAGTTCACCAATTATATGCACAAAGTGCAGAGTAACATGTTGGTTACCAAAGTGTGCAACTCTAAATTAGTATAAACTTGTAGTTCAAACAGTAGTCTGCAAGACTGCAAATGATTAATTCCATAAGTATTCTTGTGGTCTTATTTTACCAACAGTGACCAGTACCTAGTGAACTGCTTCAAAGCTCTAATGTGCCGTATATGGCTGCCGGTGCTAGGGATATACCAGTGATTCGGCCAATCACATGTAACACCTTAGCATGTGGAGGTATTAAATATAGCATTACCTATCAGAATAAACATCAGTTGGATCCTATATTTTAGAATATTGCTTGTTTCACCCACACAGTTATTTTCATCTAAAACATTTCAAACAGGTAGCAATACTAACCAATTTTCTTCCCAGCTCATCAACACATGCTTGTTAATCTTCTGTGTACCCATAGCTCAGTTGTTACCTTGGAGCTCCACTTTTGGGAAATATAACCTAGTTTGAACCTGAAAAGTGAAAACTCATCAGTAGAAGCAAGGTGATCAGGGAAGTAAACTGAAAGGAGTTAGAGATACATTTCCACAAAGTGTGTCATTGTAGCTACGCACAAATTTCCATTCAGATTGTAGTTCACATAGAAGATGATAAGAGGCAACGAGCATGTTTGATAGCTGAAAGTGAAGATTCCCATTTTCTATTGTTCACAAATCAGCATCAAAGCTGAACCATTCGTGCCTAGGATGGCTAGCGGCTATTCAGCTACCATAACTCTTTCTACAAACATGATGCAAAGTACTTCTGATGCTGTGGAGAAAACACATATAAATATATCTTGTACCAAAAAAGATCACATAGGAAAAAAAGATAAACATCTTAATAGGAGAAAGAAATATATCCCCTCTGAGTTTGAAAATAAGCATGATTTGGAAAGGTTGATCAGAGTGTCCACTTAAGAAATTATATACTTTTTAGTTAGGCATGCACAACCTCTGTTAGGTTCCTGGGCATGCCTGATTATACAAAAATACATGTGAGATGGAAACTTTTCTAATCAATTCACCCACTGAAAATAGATACTTGTATTGATTCTCTTTCTTAGTTCTTAGCTGAACAGTGGCCCCCTCAGCCTCTTGATTGAACTGTACAGTTTATGGCTCTTGTTTTTTTTTTTAATAAAATCACACAGTGGGGGCTTCCCCTGCTGTATTTTTCGCTTAAAAAAAAGAAAAAAGATACCATTCATCCACTAATTATGTGCATGAAACAAACATTCTATCCATTGCATGGAGAGCCTGCAACTTACAGTAGGACAAAGGGTATCAAGCAATTCAGCCCCAAAAAATTCAACATTGCAACCTCGTCAAATGCTTAGCTGTTAGATAGAATACTGGTCGGTTCCTTACAATCCAGAAGACTCCTTTTCTTAATAACTTCTTTATGGAGAAGACGCAAGCAGAAGCACTGAGATGGATGAAGCTAAGACATGGATGAAGGTTCAGTTCATATTTTGTGAAACTTTCTTTGATATAAACATGTATCTGAAGTTGGCGCAAACATAGTCTAGTAGATATGTTTGATTTATTCCTTGAATGATGGTCTCTATCATCTCTTTTGTAACAATGATCTCACACCAATCGAGCAGGTTTCCAATGAATGAATTCCTATATTACCTCTTTTGCGACCAGATTGATGAAAAAAAGATAATGAACCTATAAATGCAGTAGCTAAGGCAAACCTTTAAAATGCAGTAGCTAAGGCAAACATTTGAGTGCAGTAACAGTGGCGGGCGCAGGATTTTAAGTCTGGGTATTCAAAAATTAAAAGGGTATAAATTTTTTTGATAAAATATAGTATTTGGCATGTACAACACTATGGATATATGACATAATGTATAGCCATGTTTTTAGACTAAATTCTTCATAAGATTAATCATTTGCTCTTGTTTCTTTCTTATTTCAATACAAATATATGGATATACACTACATATATAAAACTTATAGCAAAAAAAATTGGGTATTCATTTGAATACCCATGCTAATACCTGTGCCCGCCACTGTGCAGTAACCAAGGAAAAGCATCTTGCATGTGCAGTCAGTAGCTAAGAACAAAAGTGAAACTACAAACTGGAGATATTTTTTTTGAACCAGTACAACTGGAGATATTGCAACTAATATTTTGCCAATGGACTTGAAATAGACAAGAAAAAAGTTTAACACAACTGCTGATTTGTGGTATAGTTCATTGAAGTTATTTACATCTAAAACAACTCCAGAAACTGAGCCCAATGCTCAATTCTCTGTTTGTCCCAGACCATGGTTAAAGAGAATGAATAAAGCATCAGTGTACAGTTCTCATTGTAAATCCCTTTTTCTGAACATTTCTCCTCAACTGATTTAGTTCAACTGAATCACTTATACTTAGATCTTAAATCATATAAACAGACTCTACTAATTTTTATGGTATAGTTCATTTGATTTATTTGCATCTAAAACAGCTCCAGAAACTGAGCACAATGCTCAATCCTGGTCAGTAGTCCCAGACCGTTAGGATTTAAGAGTTTCTTTTGCCCACTACTTCAAAGGATTCAAAGGAATATAGACACAAGATATTATACAAATAGTTTATTCTAAAATAAGTAGACTCTAGAACTGAATATAGACATGGGTATAAAGACGCAAAGCTAAAAGCGGGAAAAATAAGGTGATGGTGGTGGCGGCTTAAGATAGGGCATCTCCAAAATTACAGAAATCACTCAGACACTCCACCAGATTGACCATTTGAAAAAAAAAAAGGCATGCATTCCAATATATTGTAAAGCTGGAAATGCAATATAAATATATAAAAAAACTGCAGGCAGAAGTGAGGATTTCGATGCGCAAATGACTAACGTGTACTAAGAAGATGCTCTTCAGTATTAGTGTAGTAACGAGTTAGGAGTCCAGTTAACCGATAATCTAAACAGACACATGTATAATCAAAATAGTTAACTGATAGCTGCGCAGTTTTTTCAGTTCCATCGGACTGGTAAGCTAAATCAACTGAATCCAAACAGACAACTGATCAAGGGGACCTTGGTGTTCACCTTTCACTGCAGCCCGCTCGGTGTCGAGACCTGATGAAGGTCGGCGTTCACGTTTCAGTTTCACTGCCGGCCGCTATGACAAGGAATCCGGCGGAGGAGGTGTGGCTCGAGTGGTAGACCTAGGATTTGAACCCAGGGTACGCCTAGCAAGGGGGCAGCCGGGCAGGGGCAGGGGCTCGTGGCAAGCCGGATACGGGGCGCAGTTGTGGATGCGCTGGAGGCGCGTCGGAGTCCTGGGGCGCCGTGCGGAGGCAGCTCAGCTGCTGCCGGCCGGCCGGCCGGAGTTTGGACGGCTAGAGCTGAGGGCGGTTGCAGGGCATTGGGGAGACGGAGATTGGGGTGGCCCGACGAGGTGGCTGGTGGCGGCGCAGCGGCGCGCCTCCCTCGGGAGTCGGCGCTGATGCAGTTGGGCCGGCCTTTGGGGAGACGAGGAATGGGCACAATATTGGACGCTTTTGAACAGCTCTTTGGGCCTCCTTGTCAAATACTACTAGTACCTTAGGGCGTGTTTGGGCAGGGCGCAGGAGGGTGGCTCGCGCCCCCGGCCTGCAAAGGCCCGTGTTTGTTGTCATTGGGCCCACCATGGGCCTGGCTCCCCAGGAGCAAAACCGGCCTCTCGGCCAGGCTCCCCGGATACGCCCCTCCGCCGTCTTTCCGGGCGTGGCTCGCTCCGGCTCTCCATGGCGATTTCGGGCGGGCGGCGGCGGAATCCTTGCGCTCGCCGGGCGCGCGCGCGCGCGGCGGAAGGGTGAAAGCTCTTGGCGCCATTTCGCCTTCCCCATTTCCGTGCCTTTATAAGCTCGCCTCCTCCTCCCCTCTCATCTTCTACGTTTCCACTCCCCGGCAAACCCTAATCCCGTGAGAGACCGGCGGCGGTGTGGTGTGGTCGGAGCACGGCGAGTCGGGGTGGTGAGCGGCGGGCTTGTTCTCCGTTCCCCGCCGGATCTGCTTCCTCGCCGCTCCTCCGTCCGTGCTTGGTCGTGGGACTCGGGGCGTCGGTCTTCTTCCTCTTCTTCCCTTGATCCGGTGGTGCTCGCGGTGGTGCTTGTGAACCGGATCTCGCTTCCTCTTCACTGGATCTGCTGCTCCTCCGTCCGGATCTGTTTGCTTCTCCGTCCACTCGTCGCCGTCGTTTGAGTTCTTGCCTCTTCCGTCGACCTTTCCGAGGTGAAATCCACCCCCGTGTTCATGTTATTGTTTGCTCCAGTGTTGTTCATGCTTTATGGTGGATTCGTTGACAAGATATGTGTTCATTACGGTTTACTTTATCTTGTCTATGTTCGTGCTCATTTCGTTGTTAGTTATGTCATGATTTCTCATGGTTTCCCCATGATTTGTGGTCCATTCTTGGGCCGCCTAACAACTCGATGTTCACGGTTGGATTCCCGCTATGTTAGTACCGATGTTCCATGTTGTTCCCGTACTATGTCATGGTCATGCTCTAATGCATTACATTATACATGTTCTTTATGTGCATTTTGTTCGGTTTTATCTTGTATAAGGTCGATGATGATGTCCATTAGCCACGGGGAGGCATGTTTAGCATGTTGCCGTGGCTACTTTTTTTTTTTAACATAAAGTTCCATTGTGATGCCAGCCATGGTGTTATGAATTTATTTTGGTCTCGTGATGTTCATGCATGTAGATGGATGGTGCCAACAAAAGGGATGTCCTGGCCAAGCAAGCTTCCACCTTAGTTGTTATCATGACGGCTTTGTGTCCACTAGGATTAGGAGGATGAGACCTATCCCCGAGCCTAACCCTCTCCCGTATCGGCTAAAAACTCGGGCTCGGGGAGCATAGGCGGCGTACCTGCGGAGGATTTACCAGTCCACCGATAGAGAGTGTGTGTCCATGATTAGGATGAGCGGGGCTCCCTTTTTGCTCGTGTGACCTATTTAGACATAGGGGTTTGGTTCTGAGACATTTGGGTGCGGTGTTGAGGAGCGGTGGCTATGTTCTGCACATTGTTGGCCATAACCGGAGGTTTAGGGTGGTGCACAATGCATTTGCTAGGTCCATTGAGACTGTCCACGATATTTCATCGGGTCTGTATGCTATTGGTGAGCTCGAAATGAGTTGATTAAGCCTCCATCAACCACCACCCATCCAAAGATTGGCTTTGGCGAGTTCTAGGTGGTTCCCTTTTTTCAAGGTAATTTGGGTTTTAGTGTTAGTCACACATAGTATTTGGCCCATTCAATTGCCTCACCACTTATTGACCCTTTTATAGGATGTGCTTACGCCATTGATGGAACACATGTTCGGCAAGGGTTCCTAGGAGAATGCGGCAAGCTTTCGGGGGTAGGAAAAAGGATCCCACACGAAATGTCATGGTCGTGGTAGACTTTGGCCTCAAATTCACTTATGTCTTGGGCGGTTGGGAGGGCTCTGCACATGATGCCCATATCCTAGCTGATGCTATTGAGAGGCAGGATGGTTTCACTGTGCCTGAAGGTAACTAGAACCCATTGCCTTGCCTTCTGTACTTAGTAGGTCTTAGAGCTGTTAGCTGATGACTTGCCCAACTTGTAGGTAAATGCTACCTTGTAGATGCAGGCTATGCTTGCAGAACTGGTTTCCTGCCTCCATACAGGGGGGTTAGGTACCATCTGTCAGAGTATTCCAGCACCAACAGACCATCCAATGCAAGGGAGCTGTTCAACTTAAGGCACTCATCCCTTAGGGTGTCTGTGGAGAGGGGCTTTGGTGCTTTGAAGAACAGGTTTAGGATCCCATGCTGCAAGCCATTCCACCCCTATAAGACCCAAGTGAAGCTTGTCATTGCCTGCTGCATTTTGCATAACTGGATCCTGGGTTTTGGGTATGACCAAATTGTGCCTGATGAAGAATGGCTGCCACCTAACCACCCTCCTGCCCACCCAGATCCTGACCAAGAGGACTCTCTTGCCATGACCACCAAGAGGGATGAGATTTCCAATGCTATGTGGGTTGCTAGGGGGCACTAGTAGGATTTGTTTCATGCATGTTTGTTGCTTGGCCTTGTTTATTTGTTCACCCCGGTTTGGAACATGTGGAACTTTATGATGTGTTGTAATAATTGATGGACAACGAGACTAATGTTGTAAGGCCAATGATGTTTATTTGTGCTATTTTAGATGGTGTTGCGTCTTCTATTCTTCTTGTTGTTGTTTCTTATTTCTTGTTGTTTAATTCATGTTTAATTGTGCTATCGATTCCTATTTTGACAGACCATCAATGATTCCATTTGTTATATCTTTGAGGCCACTTTGTTGTTGATCATTCTTATTTGATCTTATATTTAATGAAATGCTATATATGATTAGGATGGCTGGTGCTGAAGCTGGGTTTGTTGCTGCTGGGGGTGTGTTGGGTGGGGCTCCAGTGCCTGCTCAGCAAGCTGCACCTGCTGCTGCTGCTGCTGCTGTTGGTGCTGTTGAGGTACCACCCAACCAGCCAGCAGCTAATGGACCCATGAGGTGGAACAATAACACCTCTGGGTTTGTGCTAAGGAGGATGGCTCAGATGCTGAATGATGGAACTAGACCTGACAAGGTGTTCAAGGACAAGGATGTCAACTTTGTTGCTAAGTGCCTCAAGGAATACAGTGGTGATGTAGTCAGCCCTACTCAGGTGTACAACCACCTGAGGAAGTGGAGGCAGAAGTGGAGTAGAGTGTGCAAGCTTAGGGACCTTAGTGGTGCTCTATGGGACAGTGATGTCAATGCCATAATGCTTGACCCGGGACCACTACCTAGGCCACTTGCAAGGTAGTTCATGGCTGGTTTATTTGTCCCCCCCTTCCTGACCCCTCTAATTCTCTTCCTATCTATCTTGTCACCCCTCCTCTCATGACTATGGCCTATAATGCAGGATCACCCCAAGGATGCTGAGTTTCTTAACTGCCCCATTAGGTTCTACACAGAGATGGAGGCAATATTTGCCCACTCTCAGGCCACAGGGAGGTATGCCATGGGTTCTGGTGAGGCCCTAGGGGTGAACATGGCTGACAGCCAAGCTGCTAAGGTTGAGGGTTTAGATCAGAAGTGCCCAATAGATTTGGGTGAGGGCAGCAAGGCTACAGAACAGCTGCCTCAGTCTGCTGTGGGGAACAAGAGGAAGAGGGGCACCTTCACTGAGGATGAGATGCTCCTGCTGACCAACATGTCTGATGCTGTGAGGGATGTTGCTAGTGCACTTAGGGAGACTGGGGCCGGCCATGTTGATCCGGACACTGCCTTCTTTGTCCTTGAGATGCCTGGGTTCAGCACTGAGGCCCTAATCTTTGCTTACACCTACCTGCTGGAGAACAAGGCACTTGCCACTGGGTTTGTCAAGATGGAGAACAGCCACAGGGACATTTGGCTGAGGGCCTACCTTGCCAAGACCTACTATATGTAGGTCTGTCCACTTGGACAGCAAGGTTGAGAGGGGGTTGACTGTTGAGATGTATAGTTCCTCCACCCCCCTCCCCACTCTCTCACCTTTTGATTACACTTAGGTGTAGCTTTTGTGCAGGTTTCTCTTTTGAGTTAGTCTAGCTGGATAGTGACTAACAATAGTGGAGAGGTGGTAGTGATTTGTGCCCACATGGTTGAGGCAATGATGGATATGTAATGCACTATTGGAGGCCTTTGTTGGCTCCTACTTAGTACTATTTGTGGCCTCTGTTGGCTGCCCTTATTTGCTACTTCATATGATTTGTCATTTGCATTTTGAAAATGTTGTTTAATTGGTCCTTATTGCTTCTTTTCTGGTGCTAACTGAAGGTTGTTGAATTGGCCAGTGATGCAAACCAAAAATGTAGAGGTGGCTCCTAATTTTTTGACTGGTTTTGTTGTTCAAGTACTATGCTTATTTGTCAATTGTCATGTGTGCCATAGTACCCGTGGATAACATCCATTCACTGCAGTAGCCCCTTCTTTCTATGTGCTCATGGCGGTGGATGGATGTGAGCACGGTTATCATGTCATCCTTGATTTTTTGGTCACATTCTCGGTTCCTTTTTTGTTGTTGTTTTTTGCCAATTGGAGCCACCAATGATACAAAACCAATATGCAGCACCATTTGTAAAAGCTGAGGCCACAAAGTACTTTTCTATGCCAATGATGTCAATGCACAAGTTATGAACTATTGTTGTATGTTCATGTTGGACTGAGGCTACAACTGTCTTAATTTCAGATACAATGGCTGGGTACTATGTCATATTCAATGGCAACCATGCAGGGATTTACCAAACCTGGCATCAGTGCAGCAGGTTTATCTTGGGGGTGAAAGGTATTGTCCACCAAAAATTCAACAGCCATGATCAGGCTGTTAAGGCTTTGCAGGATTACAACGAAGCTGACAAGCCATCTCCTACCACATTACCTGTTGTTCCTTATGTTCCTTTGCCATCTGCTCCTCTTCTTCCTGTCTATCCTGATCATGGTCATGGTGAGTGCTGGATGAAGGTGCTTGTCTGTCTGCTTGTCCTGCTGCTTCTACTCATGGTGCTTGGCTTCTGGATGTTTATGGGGATGAAGAGAGGCCAGTGATGACTGTAAGGCGATGGAGGAGCTGCTGTCCTGGTGTTTTTCGAGCTATGTTGTTTTCACTTGTTCATCTCTGTTGTCTTATTGCTTCTGAGAACTTGTCAATGTTGGTACTTGGACTTTACTGTTATTTTCAAAAGCAGCAATGACTCCAGTTTATAAAAGTTATTCAGTCTGAGGCCATTTATTTATGTATCATGTTCATGTAATTGCCTTGCAAATTTCTTCTTGCTGGAACCTGTTGATTCAAAGTGATGGTGGTTGCTAGCCGTTGCTCTGGCGGTTGGTTGCCGGGCTGGGGAACAAACACGTTCCCGGGCCGGCGGTTGATGGCGGTTGGCCTTTGGGCCAGCCTATGGCTGTGGAGCAAACAGCTCCTCTGCTGGGCCTGGCTCAGTTTTTCCCCAGGCCAAACACAGTGCATTGCAGCCCAGGAAGGTGGCTCTGGCCACGGCACAGTCGGCCAGCCGAGCCCCCTTCAACACCGATTCCAAACACGCCCTTAATCTCAAAAAAAAAAAAAAAAAAAAAAAAATACTACTAGTACCTGCTATGTTTGGAGCACGACCAGAGCACCCTGCAAATACACAACACGATCTGAGCAGTACTGAAACACAGCCACCGTACCTCATACTGTGTTTGGAGCATGCTAACGATCAGAGCACTTGGCTAATCCCAAAATCGGTAGAGCATATACACGGACGACCTGAGCACGACGGAACACAACCGGCCGTACTAATTGAATGTCTCAACGATCTCGTAAACCTGACTAAGCGCTGTGTATCAGTCGGGCTGGGAAAAACCAGATCCTTTTTATGGTGTGAACATAACCTGATAGTATTTCTTAGGATTTGGTTGACTCAGATTTTCTAGTATTTGGTTGAGTCAGATTTTGCGGTGTAGCCGCCGGCGACGGATGTCAGAAGCACACATGGCATCGGAACGCCGGCGAGGCAGCAACCACCTCGGCAACTTGCGGAGATTATATTGATCAACACAGAGAAAACACCAGAACAGATAATATATTACTACAATTTGAAATTTTAACGTGCACTGCATCAATCACGCTCACGCGGCGGCGCCACGTGCTGTGCCTGTGCCCGGCGCGAAACGGTTGACCAGATCCTGCAGGTTGGCGTGCGACGACCCACCCACCAGCGCGGCCGCCCGGGCCTTGGCCGCCAGCGCGCGCGCCCGCCGCCTCCTCTCCTCGGCCTCCTCGCCGCCGCCCATCACGCTGCGCACGGCCGCCTCCACCACGCCCCGCCCCACCAGGATCTCCTTCTTCACGGCCTGGAACGCCAGCGGCTCCTTGACCCCGACGCTGACGCCGACGCCCAGCACCTCCACGATCATCTTCTCGTTCAGGAACTGGTCGGTGAAGTGCGGCCAGGTCACCAGCGGCAGCCCCGCGGCGACGGCCTCCAGCGTGGAGTTCCACCCGCAGTGCGTCACGAACCCGCCCACCGCGCCGTGCGACAGGATCAGCAGCTGCGGCGCCCACCCTCTGATGAGCAGGCAGCGCGCCCGCCCGACGCGCGCCTCCAGCTCGCGCAGGAACGCGCGCACCGTCTCGTCGTACTCGTCCTTCACCGCCCAGATGAACGGGTGCCCCGACGCTTCCAGCCCGAGGCCCAGCTCGACGACCTGCTTTGGGTCCGCCTGCGCGATGCTCCCGAAGCAGACGTACACGACGGAGTCGGGCTCCTTGCTGTCCAGCCACCGGAGGCACTCGTCGGGGTCGACGGCGGAGGCCCTCAGCCCTCTGGATGCCAGTGCTGACGCCAGTGTCGTGCGGCTCTGGTGGTACGTCGAGACCGGCCCAACGGTCCAGACCTTCATCTCCCGGGCCGCCGCGTAGCCGCCGACGTACTCCGGCTCCAGCTCCAGGAAGGTGTTCACTATGACTCCGTCGGCCTCGGCCCGCGCGCGCTCCACGTAGTCCGCGAACTCCTCCCAGCACGGGATCGGGATCCCCCGGAAAAAACCCGGGGCCTGCGCCCTCGTCACCACGAACCTTCTCTCCAGCCCCGGCACGACCACCGGCTCGTTGGAGTCCTTGACGCCGTCGTACGCGTGGAATCTCTCGAGGTTGTGCTGGCACAGGAGGCCGAAGGCGCACATGCTGAAGAAGCTCAGCCGCGGGACGCTGAGGTTGGCGGCGAGCTCCGTGGTCCATGGGTGGATGAAGTCCGACACGATGCACGTCGGGTACGGCGCGTGGGCGCGGAGGTAGCTCTCGATCGGCGCGCGGAGGAGCGCCATGGCGCGGTAGTAGTTCCACATGTACCTCGGTGGAACGCTGTCCCCGTCGTCCGCGCCTTCCGGCAGGCCGGACTCGGCGTAGTCGAGCGGGAACTCGACGAGCCGGACCGGCAGTCCGGTCTGCTGGGCGGAATCGACGGTCCGCCGCACCAGCGCAGCCGTGGACGGGGGCGCCACGATGGTGCAGAGCGCGCCGTGGGTGGCGAGCAGCAGGGCGGTGTCGACGGCCGGGATGAGGTGACCCTGCTCTCTCAGCGGGACGAACACGAAGTGCGCCGCCTTTGTGCGGCCGGCGTCACCCTCCGCGTCTCCCTGAGCAAGGATGGGCACTTGGGTCGTCATCCTGCTCGTCGTCTTCCCGAGTGAGCTGTGGTTTTCTTGTCTCTGGTGTGCAGTGGACTTTTTTTAGGTGGATGTGCGTGCCATCTTCTTGAAGGATATATTATCGGATTCGGGGCGGCAAAAGTTGCCTAATGACCGCCAATGAGTCCATCCAGGATGAATTCTCAAACTGGACTTCGGCGCAGTTTAGGTCTACTGCACCGAGATTGGAAAATAATGTAGCGAGTAATTAGCATGTGGCTTACCTAGTCCTTTCCTGGCAGTCTCCCAGGAAGGTAGCGCCCCTCGCGCGTGTAATTCAAACTCTATTTCTTCTTATTAATGATATGCCGGGTGACCGGATCTTTTAAAAAAAAAACTTCATCACTTGGATTAGAAATTACCACTGCCTGCATGGTCAGCGTGAGCGTGAGATACAATCCGGTGTTTTCTTATGCTCGCGTGATGTATATCCCCTCCCAAAAAAAATGCACATAAATCTTGTCTTCCAAAAAGTTAACTTTTTTAAGATTGGCCTAATATATTTTTTAAAAAAAACAACAAACTTGAAAATTTCGTGAAAATTATAGAAATAGAAAATTTAAAAATAGCAAATCTACTTATTTTTGAAGAAAGGAAAGGTTTTTGCTTACTTTTTTTGTTTGGTCTAGCCTATAGTCAAGTAACCCTACCGTGATCCAGTAGGCTTTACCAAGCTGTATCCTCCTCATAAAAAAAATATCAAAGTTATATATATATCGATATTGCGAGAGCACTCAACAGTTCATCGACAGTGAGTAAAGGCCTTGCCAACCTCTACGAGTCAGAGTCAGAGAGTGGTTGGTAGCGCGCAGGCACGGTGGCCTGCACCGCGTGGCTAGAAAATGGTTATAACTTAGGCCTTGTTTAGATCCCAAAATTGGGAGTCTAAATTGAGCGTTCATACACCGTAGCCTTACCAAAGCGATTTCGTTTGTATTTGTGAAATATTGTCCAAATATTGATAAATTATACTCAAAAGATTAGATCTGCAAGTACAACAGAACCGTGCAATTAGTTTTTTATTTCATCTATGTTTAGTACTCCATGCATGTGCCGACATTTTGATGTGACGGTGAATAGGAATTCTGCATAGTAGAATTTGGGGGTGAAATCTGGAATCTAAACAAGGCCTTAGAACGGGAGGGAGTGTCATTTTCTAATACATAAAATACTCTATTGTAGTAGCATTAGTTATGGGCTTTCAAAGTTATTTGATTTAAATTTGGATAAAAACTCCAATTATATATAAAAAAATAGGCAAGTCATTATTGTTGACATGAGCACTGCATGACATAGATCCCGTTGCAACACACAGGCACTTTTGCTAGCATACATAAAAAATATACTAATAATATATGTAATAAATATTAGCAAAATAATGGTGGAATATATTCTTATAATAAATAAATATATTAAGAGGTACCAATGTCCCTCAATATTTATTCAAAACTAAGAAATTCGACTCAACAAAATGAGATGCACTTATTTTTAGAAATGAAGAGAACAAGAAATTACCAACATAAGGCTCATGGTACATGTGAGCTTGTAACTTTTTTGTATTACTTTTATATTTAATAAAATCCAGTAGGGGCACAAGCTCCTCCTGTTCCCTAAAAAAACATGTGGGGTTGTGATATTTTAATTTAGTACTCTCTCCATTCAAAAATTTAGGTTCTTTTAGTTTCTTTTGTTCCAGTGTAAGTATTACAACAATCAATAGGTTTCCCCGTCTTTGTGTGTGTGTGTGGGGGGTGGGAATCAGAAAACTACCGAGTCATGGTGACATATGCCAGTCAACCAGTGGTGGCACACAGTGTATAGTTGGTAGATGAAGAATTTCTAGTACTTTAAAGCTACAGGTTTTATATAAGCATTTGGTCCCCCTCAAAAAAAATATAAGCATTTGGTGGCTCATTTGACTTGACATCAAAGTATTTAATAAATATCTGGATGACCAAGTGTGAGTGCCGGCGTGACTGCGTGGTTGCTAGTGAAAGTCAATATATCTAGAACAATCTTTTTGACATATAGTTGGCCAAATTGCCCGGTTGGCACGACATGGGCACGGGCACAGGTACGACCAGGCAAGGCACTATGAGGCGCGACACGACTGTCATGCCAAGGTCGTGGCCCAGACACTGCACTATGGGAGGTTTGTTGTGCCGTGCTGGCCCGTCGCCGTGGAAGAGGTCATAGCCGCGCCTTGAGTACGGGATGTGTCGAGGATGGGCCCATCCCCACCAGCTTCGCAAGCAGGCAAAGCCACGCATGCCTCCACAGACGAGGCCGCACATGTGCATGCGTGAGAGAAGGGAGATGGAGAGAGGGAGAGCACGCCTGCATGCGCAACCATGAACGTGCGTCCATGAAGCGAATCGAGTGACTGAGTGACAGAGAAGAACAAGTAAATGATGGCCAGGCGGCTGGAGAATGGGAGAGAAAGTAAGAAGCAAGTAGCTTATATACCTAGGTTTTTTAAGTTCCAGCGATAAGAAAAGCTGTAAATTAATTTAGGGGCTAGAAATAATTGGGTCACTATCATGTCGCCCCATTAACCATGTCTGGGCCAGACCATGAGCCGATATTGTGGCCCAGGCACGACACTAAGGCCGCACCAGGCACGGGCACAGTGAGAGCCAAGCCGGTCCGTGTTTTTTTAGCGACGTGCCCGTGTCGACCCATTAGGCCTGGCCCAGCTGGGCAACTATGCTTTGACAATTCAGACTTCAGGTTATTAACATTATATAAGGGCCCTGCAGAAACATTATATAAGGGCCAGCTTAGAGTTCACACAAGTGTCGTACTGTCGTCCTGGCGCCCGCAAATTAGACGTCCGGCCTGAGGTAGTGAGGACATAGTCACATAGATGGCTAGATGCCGACCGGCCGGCCTCGGCCGGCTGAGTAGACGACGCAAACAAAGCTCCGAGTCGACTCACGGCATCCGGTTCTTATATAGATGTCATGTCACACATAGCAAACTGGAACACACACTCGCGAAAGCAGCCAATAAGAACACTAACTCATCACTGCCCCCAACCCCTATCCGGCTATCCGATCCGCCACGACGATCGGCAGAAATCAGGATGGGAAGCCAAGAGCAGGCAGCAACCGACGGCCGGGGAGACGCCGACGACACCGGCGGAAGACGAACCCAGGCGGCGCACTTCGTGTTCGTGCCACTGATGGCTCAGGGCCACCTGATCCCGGCCGTCGACACCGCGCTGCTGCTCTCCACGCACGGCGCGGTCTGCACCATCGTCGGGACCCCGGCCACGTCCGCGCGGGTGCGCCCGAGCATCGAGTTCGCCCGGCAGTCGGGCCTGCAGGTCCGGCTCGTCGAGTTCCCGCTCGACTACGCCGCGGCCGGCCTGCCCGACGGCGCCGACAACGTGGACAACGTCCCGGTAGAGTACTCGCAGAACTACTTCGAAGCCATCGCGCTCCTCCGCGAGCCCATCGAAAGCTACCTCCGCGCGCACGCGCCGTACCCGACGTGCGTCGTGGGGGACTTCTGCCAGCCGTGGACCACGGTGCTCGCGGCCAACCTCGGCGTCCCGCGCCTCACCTTCTTCAGCATGTGCGCCTTCTGCCTGCTGTGCCAGCACAACGTCGAGCGGTTCAACGCGTACGACGGCGTCGCCGATGACAACGAGCCGGTCATCGTGCCGGGGCTGGAGAAAAGGTTCGTGGTGACGAGGGCGCAGGCCCGGGGCTTTTTCCGTGAGATCCCACTCCCGTGGTGGGAGGAGTTCGCGGACTACGTTGAGCGCGCGCGGGCCGAGGCCGACGGCGTCGTCGTGAACACCTTCGAGGAGATGGAGCCGGAGTACGTCGCCGGCTACGCGGCGGCCAGGGGGATGAAAGTCTGGACCGTCGGGCCGGTGTCGCTCTACCACAAGCGCGCCACAACACTGGCGGCGAGAGGGAACACTACCGCCATCGACGCCGACGAGTGCCTCCAGTGGCTGGACGGCAAGGAGCCGGACTCCGTCGTGTACGTCAGCTTCGGGAGCATCGCGCAGGCGAACGCAAAGCAGGCCGTGGAGCTCGGCCTCGGGCTGGAAGCATCAGGGCACCCGTTCATCTGGGTGATCAGGAACGCCGACGAGTACGACGGAGCCGTGCGCGCCTTCCTGGACGAGCTCGAGGCGCGCGTCGCGGGGCGCGGCCTGCTCATCAGGGGGTGGGCGCCGCAGGTGCTGATCCTGTCCCATGCTGCCGTGGGCGCGTTCGTGACGCACTGCGGGTGGAACTCCACCCTGGAGGCCATCACCGCAGGGCTGCCGGTGGTGACGTGGCCTCACTTCACAGACCAGTTCCTGAACCAGAAGATGGCCGTGGAGGTGCTGGGCATCGGCGTCAGCGTTGGGATCACGGAACCGCTGATGTATCAGAAGGTGGAGAAGGAGATCGTGGTCAGCCGAAACGAGGTGGAGGAGGCCGTGAGGAGCGTGTTGGGTGGCGGCGAGGAAGCAGAGGAGAGGAGGCGGCGGGCCCGCGCGCTGGCAGTCAAGGCGAGAGCGGCCATGCAGGAGGGCGGGTCGTCGCACCGCAACTTGCAGGATTTGGTCGAGCGCTTCGAGGGTGTCACGGTCGAGACTACCAAAGGCGCATGAAGCAACAGAGCGTAGTGAAAGTGTCTTGTGGTTATAGGGATGAAATAGATTGGATACGAACCAATACAATTTGCTTTTATATTCTTATACATACTTGAATCCGAACATGATACATATACGAATACGGATTTTCTTGGTTACGGATAAGGACAATGATTATTGAATATGGAATGAATCCGATTCAGAGAATTTCGGAAACAAATATCGATTCGGACAACGAGTAAAAGCTGTTATAAAACATGTTGCCAGCGGTTAGGACTTTCCCTCTCCGTCTCTCGTGATCAACGTGGTAGATGAAAGTAGAACAAGTAGACACAAGATGTAGGGAGACTATTCTTTATTTCTCTAAATATTGGTGATTACAACATAGAGCTCCCACGTATATATAGTCCTGTCAAGGCCTAAGAGTTTTGGTAAGAGCCCACATACAAACGGACTAGAATTAGGATTCTTCCTTCTCTTTCCTTCTAGGATAGAGTCCTTATGTTTTACAACACTCCCCTTGGGCGATTACCACGATATGCATATGCCTCGTTAAAAACTCCACCCGAAAAATCCAGTGGGAAAAAACGGTTCTTGGAGAAAAGAGTACATCGCATTCGTTAATTGCATTGCACATGTTGTCTCATTAAAAACCTTGTGTGAGAAACCTTCAAGTAAAAACTCACATAGGAAAAAAAAGTACAACATTTAACCTTCTTGGTAATATATTCTTCAGGATATTTTATTCTTGGTGAATAGATATTAATCTTCATAATCTATGCATAAACTTTCATGTTTTAGCAAATAGATCTACTTGATCTTTATAATTCTAGTGGTTTCAATTATCTTCAAGATAAATTAAATAAAATTGCTCCCCCTCATAAAGCCATCCTTTGAATTTTTATTATTCAAACCACACTTTTTAAAAAGTTGGCTCATAATTCTTCTATGAATTATATGGGTATAACAAAGAGCAATATGCTTCATGCATAAATAACCACTTATTAGTTGTGCAAAATAAATAAAAATTTACCCTTCGAGGTAATAGATCCATTCAGTGGATGATGGGGATAAATAAATTACAATATTCAATATCTTCTAGATAGTGTATCAAACTTATACAAGCTTGAATAAATTATAATTCTTTCTTAGTGGATTTTTAATTGTATGTCTGCAAATCTTCAAGATTTTGACTGCACCACTAAATAATAAATTCAGCCTTGGATTCGGCATTTAGTGGATAATTTAAATACCGAAGTCACCATTATTCTTATACTTTCTATGATATCTAGAGGATATCAACACTTCATTGCTAGCACTACACTTTCTGAGTATTTGTATGACACCTTCATGGTGTTTAGAATTCTCTATTCTTTCTCTCGGGTCTATATTCACTTCAGGGATAAATGGTGTTTCTTCAAGAATTGGCTGGTTAATCCTTCATGGATTAGTTCCTTCAAGGATGTTCTCACTCTACTACATGAGAGATTATTAAGTGATATACATAAATCAGATAATGTTATTCACTATAAAGTCATTCGATGACTATTCCTTCTAGGATATACTCTTCTAGAGTCTTTAATATTCACTCATTCATTCATGAATACATTATACCTTAGACTTCTTAGTATTTAGTATGAGATTTAGTTTTCATACATTCCGATTTATATTCTTCAGGAATTGTGTGGATCTTCATAGTC
Source organism: Themeda triandra (assembly GCA_018135685.1). Taxonomy (NCBI): domain Eukaryota; kingdom Viridiplantae; phylum Streptophyta; class Magnoliopsida; order Poales; family Poaceae; genus Themeda; species Themeda triandra. The sequence goes on along the minus strand of JAENPR010000147.1, from coordinate 27,097 downwards.
CATTTATTAACTGCATATTTCATATTCACTCATTTTATTTGCCAGAGATATAGCAGAACATTTATTTCTTCTTAGTAGGAGATTCATCCTCAATTGCATTTCTTCACTGACCCGATATAATCGCTACAAGCGACTTTGCCATGGACTTTGTTTCCGGATCCGGGTTCTCATAAGAGAAACATTTGCAATTATAGAGGTAGCGTTGTCGACAACTATTATTTTCTCCCAATATTCTCATAATATGAGATTATTCTGTCTCTTTGTCATTTCCCAAAAACAAGAGATACTTTATTGTTCTGCATATCCAACACTAATGATGTGCGCACTTAGTGTGTTGGATTCCATCTTCACGATGATCCTCTTCATGAGGTGCTCAACCTTGTTCATGAGGTATTCTCTTCATGAGAATGGAGGAGTTTTATTTTATTTCTATTCAATAAGTATACATTAAAACTATAATCCATAGGCGTCCCCATAGATTGTAACTTGATAGTATACGATAATTAGTTTACTACTAGTAAACAAAACTTTTGGTTTATAACTTCAAGTTACTCCTCTCATTTCAATATCTGGCATATGCTCCGCTTCATGCTTCACAAGAGCATTAGTCAAACTAATAGTTGACTTAGTGTGTGATAATATTCCTGTTTCAAGCTTCAAGGAATATTTTCTCTAGATCATTTTCCTTCCACGGAAATAATATTTGGCATTTAAAATAGGCTCTCTCCCCCTAATGCCAATATTAGATCTTTAATAGCATACTTCAAAATAATCCCCTATGATGGGCTTACAATAATTCGTATTCATGTATCTCCAACTACAACCGAAGGCCCATTCATGTATGCTATGATGAAATTTATGGGAAATATTCACACACATATTTAAACATGGGGGTTATTCTATATTATATGCAGTGAGCTAGAATACACATAGTGCACGAATTTTCAACATTCCTTCAAACTCGGGATGTTCTCCCCCCGATGTGCACATAGTATAGTTTAGAATAAACTATTTCATTGTCTAGCTTATTTATTATTTAGCCAAAATAATTGATCCAAGTACTCATACATTAAAAAAATAGATCATATATTTCAAATATATAAAATACGCAACATCCAATTCACATGGAATTTCTTCTAGAATTTTTTAATTGCCATTAATGCAAAATTCCCTTGATGCCTTTTGTTCAAAAATCCCAAATCATCATAAATATGTTATCCACCATATTATATCTACAGTTATTCATTGAATCAATTGGGTTAGTCTCCATTGAGCAAACATATTTAATTTACTCCCCCTGATCTTAGGCTACATGACCATAGACCAATCTTTTGCTTATGCATGCAATGCATTGAAAGCAACATATTTCTAAGTTCAACAAGAACCATTGGACATAGCGTGCTAGCTAGTCAATTTAATTATAGGGGTTGTAAATGTAGCTACTAGCTACAACTATAGCTTCTATGCTAATATTCATGCAAATAGTGTAGATAGTTTAGCTCAATGAGAGGATAAAATAGTAATACACATGCATGTGTATAATGTGGAATGTTGGTATTCCGTCCAACATAGTAGATAACAATAAAATGCAAAGCTACAAGCTTACTTGCAATTAGTGCAGTAGAGAAAGTTAACTCGGCCGGAAAGGACGCGGGCAAAACTTCAAGTCTTGATAGATGCACTTAAAGATAGATTTAGGAAGGCTATGCCTATTAAATATATATTATCCACATTTTCTTATGCCTTTACCCAAAATTTCTCCCCCTCATGCCATAATTACTTCAAATAGTTATATTCTTCTTGCATCATCTATGAATGATCACTTCTAATGATCCATAGAATCCAATCATACTTCTAGTATTCATTGGTCATGGCATGAAATTCACATACATAGGGTAGAACAAAATTTCTAGTTCTTGGGCTAAAAATATTAAATACTTACTTTTAGGATTGTACTAGTTCTTGGCTAAATTTGTCCTTCTAGGAGCAATTCATATGCCAAGTACATATAGTCCAATTGTTCATGTGCTTCAAGAAAATTCAGTTTTCCTTCTACCTACATGGTAGTGGTGCACAAAGAACTATAACCTTCATGGTTAATTAAGGCTTCTTTTGTGGATAAAATAATATAAAATTATTTAGATAGGCAATAGATAATTATTTATATGTGAAACATATAAATCTAATTTATTCCATGAGAAATTAGCATATATTCCTTCATGTAACAATTTCAACTAAGAATATTAAATATTTCATCTTAGCCTTCAAGCTAATAAAGTAACCGTTAACTCTTCTATGAGTTTATATAATCCACTTAATTCAACAGGAATTAAAACTTAATGCACCATTGCCACTACTATTAATACTTCAGGATATGAATTCAAAAGAAACAAATCTATAAGCACATGATTTAAGTTCTTTAAAAATTCTCATATGTCTTAGCTTCAAGCGCTTGACATTTAGTAGCTTCATGCTTGCTCGATCTCCTTCTAGGAGTATGATATATGCAAGTCACATATTCAAAGTTATTACAATTGATAATATCCTGGTTTATAAAGCTGTCTAAAAATTCAACTCAATTTCTATGTTGAGTAATGGTAAATTTAAATACTTCATGTATTATCTTGCTCTATGATATTCTATACACGAGACATTTCTTCGAGAATATGCATTGATAAAATCTTATTTACCATCATGTCTTCTAGACATTTAGCACAAAGCTTCAAGCTATTGTTTATAGAGCAGCATTATACCTCAAAGTATAGGCGTACAAGGTTTGAAAATTCAACTTTCAGTGCAATATGATATAATCATAATTTGAGATTTTACTCATGCAGTGAGTTCCACAATGCCTTTTGTTACTTCTCTTGGCCATATACTCATTCTAGAGTTTACTACACTTCAATGGTAGTCAAATATCCTACATGGATTTAATAATGATAGTAACAAATAATTATGCCATTCGGGGTAAGTCCGATATTCTTTCTTCGTGAAAGTATGCAAATATCTTTATAACAAAATCATGTGTATATAGGTTTACTGCATGTAAACAAGTAGTAAGTGCAAAAAGATAGTGGATGGTTATTCAAAATATTCTTAGAAGCATCCTAGCATTTTTAGGATTATGGTATATGCAAAATTTCAGAATTTGTACCAAATATTCATTCATCCCAAAATTCATTATGCTAGGAAAAATAAATATGAGACTCTCAAAGGTGGTCTAAGATGTGCAGGATTTAGAAAGCCCATATACTGTATACCATGTTTCTAGAGTAATCATTCAGGATTTTGTTCCTACAATTTCATGGTACAAAATTCACAACATGTGATAAATAAATGCATTCAAAAGAGCATAATCTTATCAACTTATTGCATATATGTATAACGGATAAGCATGCAAAAAAAATATTCTATCTGAAGAATCAATCATATATGCAAAGCCATTCATATATACACGTACTACATATATAAAAATAATACTATGTACTTCGTGTACACTGTACAAGGCTGAGGCAAAGCTGCGAGCTTGCAGTTTGCGGCCATGATGACATGCATGCTTAGCATCACTTCACTAAATTCACTAATTCATTGTACATAGTCTAGTTAGAATGTATATATTTGATTAGAAAATTGAAACTACAGGTTTCTAAATTAATTTATCAGCTACTAGCTGCAACACACTTCAGGGTTGTAATGTATATATTGCTGGTCAAGTAGTACTTCAAGCCTCATGTGGGTGCCACATAAAACTGGTGTTCTGGATTGCGCAATTGTGTGCCGATTCATGGCAACTCGGCAAGCCGGTCCGGTCTCGGACAATATATGGTGGCTTCAAATCGGTCTCGGGCAAAATCGTGGTGGCTTCAAGCCAACCATGTGTGTTTCACTGCAAATCGCTATCAAAAGTGGAGGGACAGCGACATACAGTCGCAAGATCTCCTACAGTTTTAGCCCGAGATGGATATGCATTTCTATTTTTAAATTCCATATACGACTTCAAGTATGCTAATTTTAACCACATGATGACCAATCTTCAGGATCAGATATGTCCTTGCTGGTTCTTGTCTTCTTGACTTTATTAGATAGATCTCGATGAGCATATGTACATATTAATTATATACTTCTAGTATACGGCCGGCACCATAACATGACTCATCGGAGTTCACCGTGTTTACGGATCAAGAGAGTGCTGAGCAGCTTCAGGCTAACACACGTGCATACTCATGACTTCGGTATTGTTATTAGAGGTTGCATCCATAATAAATGCAATCGATCGAGATTCATGCACGTTTTGGAAAGCATTAGCCGTCATGGCTAGATGCATATCTCTCCAATTTTTCTAATCGGTGGCGTATGTACAACTGCAACACATATACGACCACATGCAACCTGCCTTCGTGGCCGACAAAAATAGCCATGTACGCACGATGGTAAAACCAATCTACCATAGGACGTTTGTGTACAAATTTCGTACCTTAAATTTTGGATGCCAATTTGATCTACGTCACATGCCGCGTAGAGCAGTGGTTAATAGATACATACCGCGTAGGGCGTTTGGCATTGTCGTAGACATGTCTTGCTTGACGACGATGGTACACGTCGATGCAGTGCAGATCAGTTGTAAGTAGAGGAAGCAGATCCGTTCCGCTAACAACGTCGGGGACGTCGACGTCGTCGAAATAGTCGCGGCAGGGACGTCGGCATGGACGTCGACGTCGAGGTCGGCGGCGGGCTTCAACGGCGATGTCGACGAAGAGCTTGTCGTGCTGATAACGTGTTATAAAACATGTTGCCAGCGGTTAGGACCTTCCCCTCTCCGTCTCTCACGATCAACATGGTAGATGAAAGTAGAACAAGTAGACACAAGATGTAGGGAGACTATTCTTTATTTCTCTGAATATTGGTGATTACAACATAGAGCTCCCACGTATATATAGTCCTGTCAATGCCTAAGAGTTTTGGTAAGAGCCCACATACAAACGGACTAGAATTAGGATTCTTCCTTCTCCTTTCCTTCTAGGATAGAGTCCTTATGTTTTACAACAAAAGCAACATTTATAACTCTTCTTTTTTAATTATGATGCATAAATCTTTTGCGAAAGAAAAAACACTTATATATGCATATTAGTTGCACTAACCATTACACCACTCTCTAAATCCAGAATCCATCTAGATTAATAAGGAGTAAATTGCATTTATAGTACAACAACTAGCCTAGTGGGTGTAAATAACCCCAATAACTTATAAAATGCTTAATTTAGTTCAACAAACTGGCACGCTGGTGTGAGTACGGTCCAAATACGAAGATGGTAACTGTTATGAAACTTGTTGCCAGCGGTTAGGACCTTCCCTCTCCGTCTCTCACGATCAACATGGTAGATGAAAATAGAACAAGTAGACACAAGATGTAGGGAGACTATTCTTTATTTCTCTGAATATTGGTGATTACAACATAGAGCTCCCACGTATATATAGTCCTGCCAAGGTCTAAGAGTTTCGGTAAGAGCCCACATACAAACAGACTAGGATTAGGATTCTTCCTTCTCCTTTCCTTCTAGGATAGAGTTCTTATGTTTTACAACACTCCCCCTTGGGCGATTACCACGATATGCACATGCCTCATTAAAAACTCCATCCGAAAATCCAGTGGAAAAAAACGGTTCTTGGAGAAAAGAGTACATTGCATTCGTTAATTGAATTGCACATATTGTCTCATTAAAAACCTTGTGTGAGAAACCTTCGAGTAAAAACTCACATAGGAAAAAAGAGTACAACATTTAACATTTCTGGTCATATATTCTTCAGGATATTTAATAGATATTGATCTTCATGATCTATGCATAAACTTCAATGTTTTGGCAAATATGATCTACTTGATCTTTCAAATTCTTCTAGTGGATAATTACCTTCAAGGTAGATCGAATCAAATTGCTCCCCCTCATAAAAGCCAACCTTTTGAACTTCATAGTTCAAACCACACTTTTTCATAAATGTGTGCTTAATTAGTGGTATACAGTACCACAATACTATATCTTTTAAAAGGTTGGCTCATAATTCTTCTATGAATTATATGGGTATAACAAAGAGCAATATGCTTCATGCATAAATAACCACTTATTAGTTGTCCAAAACAAATAAAATTTATCCTTCGGGGGTAATAGATCCTTTCGAGGATTATAGGGGTAAATAAATTAATATTCAATATCTTCTAGATAGTGTATCAAACTTATACAAGCTTGAATAATTTATAATTCTTTCTTAGTGGATTTTAAATTGTATGTCTACAAATCTTCAAGATTTTGACTGTACCACTAAATAATAAATTTAGCCTTGCATTCGGCATTTAGGGGATAATTTAAATACCGAAGTCACCATTATTCTTATACCTTCTATGGTATTTAGAGGATATTAATATTTTTATTGCTAGCTTTACACTTTCTGAGTGTTTATATGACACCTTCATGGTGTTTAGAATTCCTCATTTTCTTTCTCTCGGGTCTATATTCACTTCAGGGATAAATGATATTTCTTCAAGAATTGACTGGTAAATCCTTCATGGATTAGTTCCTTTAAGGATGTTCTCACTCTACTACAAGAGAGATTATTAAGTGATATACACAATGAGATAGTGTTATTCACTATGAAGTCATTCGTTGACTATTCCTTATAGGATATGCTCTTCTAGAGACTTCAATATTCATTAATGAATATATTCTACCTTAGACTTCATAATACTTGTATGAGATTTAATTTCATATGTTGCAATTTGTATTCTTCGGAACTATGTATATGGATCTTCATAATCCACTTATTAACTGCATATTTCATATTCATTCATTTTATTTGCCAGAGATATAGCAGAACATTTATTTCTTCGATCTTAGTAGGAGATTCAACCTCAACTGCATTTCTTCATTTGACCCGATATAATCGCTACAAGCGATTTTGCCATGGACTTTGTTTCCGGATTCGGGTTCTCATAAGAGAAACATTTACAATTATAGAGGTAGCGTTGTCGACAACTATTATTTTCTCCCAATATTCTCATAATATGAAATTATTTTGTCTCTTTGTTACTTCCCAAAAACAAGAGATACTTTATTGTTCCGCATATCCAACACTAATGATGTGCGCACTTAGTGTGTTGGATTCCATCTTCACGATGATCCTCTTCATGAGGTGCTCAACCTTATTCATGAGGTGTTCCCTTCATGATAATGGAGGAGTTTTATTTTATTTCTATTCAATAAGTATACATTAAAACTATAATCCATAGGCGTCCCCATAGATTGTAGCTTGATAGTATACAATAATTAGTTTACTACTAGTAAACAAAACTTCCGGTTTATAACTTCAAATTACTCCTCTCATTTCAATATCTGGCATATGCTCCGCTTCATGCTTCACAAGAGCATTAGTCAAACTAATAGTTGACTTAGTGTGTGATAATATTCCTGCTTCAAGCTTCAAGGAATATTTTCTCTAGATCATTGTCCTTCTGGAAATAATATTTGGCATTTAAAATAGGCTTTCTCTCCCTAATGCCAATATTAGATCTTTAATAGCATACTTCAAAATAATCCCCTATGATGGGCTTACAATAATTCATATTCATGTATCTCCAACTACAAGTGGAGGCCCATTTATGTATGCTATGATGAAATTTATGGGAAATATTCACACACATATTTAAACATGGGGTTATTCTATATTATATGCATTGAGCTAGAATACACATAGTGCACGAATGTTCAACATTCCTTCAAACTCAGGGATGTTCCCCCCTGATGTGCACATATGATAGTTTATAAAACTATTTCATTGTCTAGCTTCTTTATTATTTAGCCAAAATAATTGATCCATGTACTCATACATTAAAAAAGAAGACTATATATTTCAAATATATAAAATACACAACGTCCAATTCACATGAAATTTCTTCTAGAATTTTCTAATTGCCATTAATGCAAAATTCCCTTGATGCCTTATCTTCATAAATCCCAAATCATCATAAATATGTTATCCACCATCATCCACAATTATTCATTTAATCAATTGAGTTAGTCTCCATTGAGCAAACATATTAATTCACTCCCCCTGATGCATGCAATGCATTGAAAGCAACATATTTCTTAGTTCAACAAGAACCATTGGACATAGCGTGCTAGCTAGTCAATTTAATTATAGAGGGGTGTGAATGTAGCTACTAGCTACAACTATAGCTTATATGCTAATATTCATGCAAAGAGTGTAGATAGTTTAGCTCAATGAGGGAATAAAATAGTAATACACTTACATGTGTACATGTGAAATATTGGTAGTCGGTCCAACGTAGTACATAACAATAAAAATGCAAAGCTACAAGCTTACTTGCAATTAGTGCAGTAGAGAAAGTTAACTCGGCCGGAAGGGACACGGGCAAAACTTCAAGTCTTGATACATGCACTTAAAATAGATTTAGAAAGGCTATGCCTATTAAATATATATTATCCATATTTTCTTATGCCTATGCCCAAAATTTCTCCCTCTCATGCCATTATTATTTCAAGCAGTAATATGCTTCTTGCATCATCTATGAATAAACACTTCTAATGCTCCATAGAATCCAATCATACTTCTAGTATTCATTGGTTATAGCATGAAATTCACATATATAGGGTAGAACAAAACTTCAAGTTCTTGGGGTAAAAATATTAAATACTTAGTTTTAGGATTATACTATTTCTTGGCTAAATTTGTCCTTCTAGGAGCAATTCATATGCCAAGATAGTCCAATTGTTCATGTGCTTCTAGGAAATACGCTTTCCATTCTACCTATATGATAGTGGTGCACAAAGAACTAACCTTCATGGTTAATTGAGGCTTTGTGGATAAAATAATGCAAAACTTATTTAGATAGGCAATATAGGCAATTATTTATATGTAAAACATATAAATCTAATTTATTCCATGAGAAATTAGCGTATATTACTTCGGGTAGCAATTGCAACTAAGAATATTAAATATTTCATATTAGCCTTCAAGCTAATAAATTAACCATTAACTCTTCTATGAGTTTATATAATCCACTTAATTCAATGGGAATTAAAACTTAATGCACCAAAGACAATAAATTTATAAGCACATGATTTACATTCTTAATTCTTATATGTCTTAGCTTCAAATATTTGGCATTTAGCAGCTCCATGCATGCTCGATCCTTCTAGGAGTATGATATATGCAAGTCATATATATTCAAAGTTATTGCAACCGACAATATCCTGGATTATAAAGCTGTTTGTTCAACTCAATTTCTTTTGAGTAATGGTAAATTTAAATACTTCATGTATTATATTGCTCTATATACAAGAGACAATTCTTCAAGAATATGCATCGATGAAATCTTATTTACCATCTTGTCTTCTAGACATTTAGTTAAAGCTTCAAGCTAGCATTTGTAAAGCAGCATTATACCTCAATCTATAGGTATACAAGCATGAAAAATTGAATTTCAATGCAATATAATATTCTGTAATCATAATTTGAGATTTTACTCATGCAGTGAGTCCCACAATGTCTTTTGTTACTTCTCTTGGCCATATACTCATTCTAGAATTTACTACACTTCAATGGTAGTCAAATATCCTACATAGATTTAATAATGACCGTAACAAATAATTATGCAATTCAGGGCAAGTCCAGAATATTCTTTCTTCATAAAAGTATGCATATATCATTATAATAAAATCATGCGTGTAAACAAGTAGTAAGTGCAAAAAGATAGTGGATGGTTATTCAAAATATTCTTAGAAGCATCCTAGCATTTTTTTAGGATCATGGTACATGTTAAATTTCAGAATTTGTACCAAACATTCATTCATCCTAAACTTTATTATGCTAGGAAAAACAAATATGAGACTCTCAAAGGTGGTCTAAGGTTTGCAGGATTTAGAGAGCTCATAATCTATGTACCATGTTTCTAGTGTAATTGTTTACAATTTTATTCATACAATTACATGGTACAAAATTCACAATGTGTGATAAATAAATGCATTCAAAAGAGCATAAAAATATCAACACAAATAATATATATATGGACATAAACATGCAAAAATATATAACAAAAACTTTTGTCATTAAATGGTCACTACACACAAAATTCATGGTTTCCCAAAGAAATTCTATTGTTCGTGGGATTTTCTTAAAATTAGCACAACACTTCGGGTTATTCAAATGCTATGGATTTTCCTTATATTAGCACTAACACTTCTGGGTTGTTCAAATGCTACAATGGCTTCTCCATCTCCAACCCATTCACTTCTCAATTTAGACCATATGCCCAACTGATTCAAAAACATGTTTCGAAAGAACCCAAACAAATAGTCCGACGACGCATTTGACCTCGGAGCTCGCTATTTAGCCATGCTACGACTATAGATGCGTCAGCATGTTCAGTCTATGTACCCTGATGCCGCGTGTAATCATGCACGCAGGCATGCAGCGGATCTTGCTCAATTAGTCATGCGTTCAATACACAATGACAATATATCAGAATATGCAATACGACTACGTTCAACGTACGTCCGTAGGCGATGCAGATCTTTCCAAATCGCATCCAGGTAGGCCCCGTGCAGAGGAGCATATGCGAGGTAGGATCTGATCCAGGTCTCTGGTCGTTTCAAGGTGAGCATGTCACGAGTTCCGGAGACTCTCGGAGAGGTACTTTTATAGCCACCATATACGGCGTTCAGGCAACGATGGTGAAGTGCTATGCAGTGACACTGACACTTGTGGCTCGTGAGTTGTCCAACGAGAAGAAGACATCGTGATGGCCTAGCAGGGTTGTCGTGATACGTTCGGAATCCATCGATCCATGATCTTTACACGGTGACGACATGTCTTCAGGACATGACATGTTCATAACATGCATATCTTTTGTTTCCATACAAATAGTCACCGTTGCCATATAGCTTCCTTGCGTGGCGCTTAATCAGAGGGTGGAATTTTGTGTGTGTGCACTGATCATGTATGTGTACTAACGTACGCATATATATGTGCTCCGATTACGTACTTCATGTACAAAATAATGCGCACAGAAATTATAGATTGATTCAAAGATGAACACAAAGCAATCTGCGAGATTGTATTTCATACCTCATAGAGGATGCCAATTGATCTACGTCACATGCCGCATAGGGCAGTGATTAGTAGATACATACCGCGTAGGGCGTTTGACATTGTCGTACACCTGTCTGCTTGATGGCGACGATGCATGTCGATGCAGTGCAGATCGATTGCAAGTAGAGGAAGCAGATCCATTCCGCTAACAACGTGGGGGATGTCGATGCAGTGCAGATCGATTGCAAGTAGAGGAAGCAGATCCGTTTCGCTAACAACGTGGGGGATGTCGACGTCGTCGAAGTAGTCGCGGCAGGGACGTCGGCATGGACGTCGACGTCGAGGTCGGCGGCTTCATCGGTAATGTCGACGCAGAGCTTGTCGTGCTGATAACGTGTTATGAAACTTGTTGCCAGCGGTTAGGACCTTCCCATCTCCGTCTCTCACGATCAACATGGTAGATGAAAATAGAACAAGTAGACACAAGATGTAGGGAGACTATTCTTTATTTCTCTGAATATTGGTGATTACAACATAGAGCTCCCACGTATATATAGTCCTGCCAAGGTCTAAGAGTTTCGGTAAGAGCCCATATACAAACAGACTAGGATTAGGATTCTTCCTTCTCCTTTCCTTCTAGGATAGAGTTCTTATGTTTTACAACAGTAACTATTGAAACGTACATATGTTGAGCCATCAAGGGCGACACCGTATTTGGCTGATTCGATCTCGACTCGACTTGCAAATGTACTCAGCTCAGCTTGCAAATCTCGTCACGGGTTTGGCTTGCTTGCACCTTGCACATGATTTCCCTTTGCCATACGAGTACACAACAGAGACTTGCACCCGATCTCTCTTGCCATACGAGTAAATAACACACTTGCACGTACTTGAGCTGTTGCCAAACTAGCCGTCACAATAATCTAAGCCTCTAGACCTAGATTAAATGTCGGTGGATGAAAATGTGTAGAATAATCAAGCACAATCAACAATGCAGCCACAAGGTCCGTTGCCAGATGAAAATGAGTTTGTAGCACTGCAAAGAGATAGCCTAACTCTACCAAGAGTTACTACAACAATGAACATAGGTAGAGGTAGAGCTACTGGTGCATGGTCAAAGAAAAAAGGCAAAAGTTACAAAAGATGGCCCTCATGTTGCAGAATCCACTGGTATAGCAACAGGAAGAGGAAGGGGAGCAGGTCGTGCTGACAGAATAAGAGGAAGGGGAGGAAGGGGAGGAAGAAGATGAGAAACAATTGGGCATGGCAATGATGATAATATGGAGGTGTCAAACCAACGTCAAGGCAATGCAAGAGGTTTCAACTTCCTATTATTTGGAAATGCAGAACAATCTCATGTTGCATAGGAAGAATTGAACAATAGTCAGCTCCAAGAGAGAACTTGAGTGAAGATGTCCCAACTCCCGAAGACTTAAATATGCACTTGTGATGTTTAAATGACGAATTTGTGATGTCTTTTAAGAGATTCTAATATTTTCTGAAAATATTTCACCTTCCAGTTTTTTAATGAATCACACACTTAGACCCTACCAATACAAATATCTTTTGTCTTGTCGTCGTTATAGATTATGATTCCTGTGTGGATCGAACGTTTTCTTCTTGCTTTCTAGCTCCATCGACTGATAATGATTCCTACTTGCCGATGCCTAGAATGCTAGAGCCAAGCCGATTGGGCTGATTAGCATGTAAGGTTGCAACGGAGCTAAGCTAGCGGAAATGCCGGAGCCGAGGTCTACTTCAAATGAGCCATCCGAACGACCCAACACAAACTCATCGTCTAGCAAGGACCAAAATACGTCAACCTGACCGTACATGCTCATGCTTGCCTAGATTAATTTGCAAAGAACATAATTTGCAATTTGATGGACTAGTTTGCACCTACCTCCATAGTTGATGTATCTCTAGTGTACTTTGTTCACTAATAAGCTTGTAAAGAGTAAAGCAACAAACAAGAGATAAGATACAAATACAAAATATAAAGGAAACACGTTGATAACTGTCAGCCGATAATAAAGTTGGGAAGACTTTTTTTGAGAATATTGAGAAGACTAAACTGTCAGCCGATAATAAAGTTGGGAAGACTTTTTTTGAGAATATTGAGAAGACTAAACTGCTATGTGACCGACATAATAACTTGCGCTATAAAATTTTTCATATTAATTTTCATTATTTATTATCTTAGAAAACAAATTTATAAAAAACACCAAAGCAGAGAGAAGAGACAGACATGAGACATGACTAGCGCTATAAAATATTTTTATATTAATTTTCGTTATTTATCTTGAAAAAAATTAAAACCAGGAAACTCGAAGACAAAAGCTAATGGTTGCTTGAGTGATTTGTGGAGTCCGCTCACTTGAACTTTTGGCCCGTTGGATCTGCCCCCTTTTGATCTTGATCGTCCTTTGTTTGACCCCACATTCTGACGTGCGCTACTATCCGTCGCCCTCCTGTTACTGCATGTCCCACTTGTGTTGACTTCTGACTAGGTGACATATTGTACTACCGATGGCTTGGCCTCTTGTGTTGACGTCTGAGCCTAAATGTTCCAGCTTAGTCAGACTGTAGATCGTGGGCTGTGGAAGGCCCATGGCTGCCCTCTCTATGATGTCTTCAGTTTCCAAATTTTTTTTTTGTTTTTTTGGTTTTAGTAAGATTGTTTTTTAATTTTGGTTTTGTGAAATTTTTGTTTTTGGAAAATTTGTTCTTTTTGAAAATTTAGTTTTTGGAAAATTTCGTTTTTAGAAATTTATCTTTTTATTTTGCAAAATTTTGTATTTTGTTTTTAGTGCAAATTTGGTTTTGGGGAATTTTTGATTTTGGTAAACTTGTTTTTGTGAAAATTTGTTTTTTTGGGAAAATTTGGAACATTTGGTTTTGGGAAATTTGATTTTGGAAAAAATTGTTTTTCTGCAAAAATTTGTTTTTGGGCAAATTTGTTTTTTGGTCAATTTGTTTTTGAAAAAAATTGCTGTGGGTAAATTTGAAATATTTGTTTTTGGTAAATTTTATTTTTTATTTTTTGGGAAAATTTTAATTGAAACTTTTGCTTTGGGTAAATTTGTAAAAAAATATATTTTTTTGTATAATTTTAGGTTTTCAAGAAATTTGTTTTTGTAAAAATGTTAGTTACGTAAATTTGTGTACCCCATGTGTTCCCCGCTTTTCAGAAATTCGTGAGGCGATGATTTTTTTTACTTAAATTTTCTTTTGGCTTTGATCCGAGTGATTTCGCCGTTTAGATTATGAGTGAGGATATGCTTTGTCTCACTTGAATTTTCTTCTGGCTTTTATTTGTGTGATTTGGCCCATCCAGTTGCTTGAGTGATCAAATGGCCCAAATCACACAAGTTTATATTAGATTAATATATAGAAATGCTTAGTTTTTTTTTAAACTAGGTTTCTCTTCATTACTCATTGACTAACAAACCGTTAGGAAGTTGGCGATTAGCACCTCACCCTTATTACACAAATGATCCGGGGCAGCCGACTCAAAGGAAATGAGATTTGAGCATAACAGGGACTTAAATTCGTCAATCAAATGACCTACGACTGACCTTACAAGTCGTTTTGGCTTTTGTAGTTAGCATGTATATCCGGTGGCGAAGGTATGTTATGGGTACTAGGTGCAAATGCACTACCCAAAAAAATGCAAATACAAAGTGAATTTGATTAAATTTTCACCATATATGCACCACCTATTAAACTTGTCTATGCACCCACAACGCAAGTGCACCACCCTCTAATTTACTTTAGCTTCGCCACTGTGTATATCTAGACAAATGTTTGTGTACCCGCAACCAAAGAAGGATGCTTTCCGTTTCGTTTCTACCTCATTCTCCAAATCTTGGTGAAGGGAAAAGGACGATGGTTCGAAAGTACTCAGCCCAGCTCGTCGGCCGTTGGGCACCAGGGCCCTAGATCACGAGATGCATACACTCAGGAGGCCCATCAAACGGCCTGGTATGCTGATACTACTAACTAAGCCGTCCTCCCAACAGTCTGGCACATTTGAAGACCGAGCCAGAAGTCTACAGAAACGGCCCAAAACAAAATGCAGTCACACACATTACAACTGGAAAGTCTATCTCCCTCTCTAAAAATTGGAAGTGCAAGATATATATAGTAACACAGACGTACACAAAAGCTAACAACGTCCAATAATCTACTGTGGTGTGGTCAAAAGATGACGAGCCTTCAAATGTTAAGTACTCACCAGGGACTAAACAATGTACCCAGCGAAAGGCCAGTAACATGCCCAGCTGGGCATCTGGTACGTACTCTGTAGAAGCTTTGCATGTGCCGGGGGGCTATTATTCTAGAGCCAATTATGAAAATGGCCCTCAAAATGAAACTTGTTAGGAAAGTGGCTCTTTTTTTTAGATAACTGAAGTTAGGAAAGTGGCCTTGAAGCAAAATTTTGTTAGGAAAATGGCCTTCCGTTAGTTTTACCATGTAACGGTTGTTTGTGTACGGCATCCGCTTTCCCAGGGAGAGGGAGCTCGTGATGAGCGGCGGAGCCTAGGGCGCTTTCGTTCGCGTGCAGAATAATATTTGGGCCGGTCGCAAGGACTAGAACAGAGGCGACGTGGAGGCCGTCTCGCGCTACCCTCTCCGTGGCTGTCGCCGGCGTGATTATTCACTCCGGCGGAGCTCTCAAAATGGCATGATAGGGGGGGGCCGGCGCTGGCGTAGCCTCACAGGCGGGGCGGGGCGCCATAGAAAATTGGATGCCGAGGACCGGCTCTGATTGATCGATCCTCTGCAGCTAGCGGTGCAGGTGCAGGTGGGTGAGAGCCCCATGCAGGACGGAGATGCGACGAGATGCGAGATGCGACTGACTGACAGGATAAGGTGTTCGATCCTGTGAGCAGTGCAGCACATTGGCGTCGGCTAGCCGGGGACCGGGAGCAGTGGCTGCATGATTGGCCTCCGTCCATAGCTGATAGCACACACAACACAAGCGGTCAAAACGTGTACATGGCGCCAACGAATTTGTGCGGCACGACGCGAGGATATTCATATCAGGAGTACTATTGCGGAACCTATTCGCAGACGCGTGGCCAGGGGTGCAATTTCTTGAAATCATTTCCGCTTAGCTTCATCTTCTGAAAATCGATAGCACAGGTGTTGAGACTTGAGGATCGATCTATAGCCAGCTAACCAAGAAACCTAGAGTAGCAGTAGCTAGACAGACGAGAGAAGCCTTTATCGTGCCAACCCTTCGACGACACGAAGTCACACAGATGACAGCGTAAGCCGTACACGCGCAAACCATTTCACTTTCACCGTCCCCGTCAATTTCGCTCCGAGCACCCGCTGGCCACGAGACTTCGGAGCCAGTTTAGGCGAAAAGTAGTTGCTGGAACCCCGGCCGGCGCCCGCCGCGAAAAGACGACGCGAGCAGCACACAGCGGCATGCCATCGCCGGACCCGTTTCACACACGCGACAACGTACGATCGAGGCCAGCCACACTCGCAGCGAAAACGACGGGTGCGATCGGGTCAGTTCGCGCTCGAGCGTCGGGATAGGATGCGCGCATCTGAGGCCTTGTTTAGATTCTACTTGGTGGCCAAAATCAGCATTGCGAAAATACTCACACCCAGAAGAATTTTGCTTATTTCCGCAGAATAATCGCTCAAATATCGACACACTGCGCTAAAATGCTCGTCTCACGTTATTGGCAAAAACTAAACCAAGTAATTGGCTATTGTTCTATATTTAAGATTTCAAGATGCCAACATTTTAATACGACGGGTTATCAAATTCTACATGCGAAGAAATTTGTGAGCCAAAAGCTGACCCTAAAGAAGCGCCTCAATCTGAATCGGAGTAGTGTCCTATCCTCGGAGTCGCTGCGCACCAAGCCGCGCAGGCGCACTGTGCCGTCGCCAGCCCGCTGCGTCCTGGGGCACCGACACGGCGACACGCGCTGCCTAGCTAGCCCATGGTCCTCCTAACTGGAGCCAGTGCCCACTGCTATTACTATCCTCCTAGCCTGCAAGAGTGAAAATCACTGGAAAGGAAAAAGGGCAGCTCACGAGTCATCAACTCATCATGAGTGGAAGAGACACACACCGAAGAGCGGCGGCATGCACACACACAGATGTACTGGGGACGTTTGGTGAACAGATCAAATTTAGCCAATACTGCCATATCTGAGTAAAATGTATTTTTAAGAGAATAACCGCAAAGATTATTAAGTGATTGATCATAGCGCGTTTTGCTCCGCTGCACACAACACCTAGGCTCCATCAAACGGCGGCGGTGGAATTTGGCTGCCCGACTTTCGCCGGCTTGTGGCGTCAAAATACATGGAATGCGGGTATGAGTGGCACGCCACAAATGAACCAAATGTGTGCCAAAAATGCAGCACATGGTGTGGCAACATGGTGCTTCACTACCTCGCCTCTTGTGCTCTCCACCGATCGAATCGATCATCTTCATCATGCATATAGAAATAGCATAGCAGAATAGTATAGGAATGTGATCTCGTAGCTTCCCGACATGTCTACCATTTTATTTTTGCAATGCAAGTGGGTCCGTTTGGCCGAAATGAACCGGTAGAGGCTCGTGGGCATGATGAGAAGATGACGACAAGGACACCCGTGGGGGGATAAGATGCGGTGGCCTTCGACTCAGGTGAGGGGGCAGAGATTAGCGCGAGAACATGGATAGCGGCCAACGACGGTGCATGGTAATGCTTTTTGATGGCCATCTACATGTAGACGCAAGCGAACAATGGCTTCCTCATCTCCCTCCCACGGCCCCGTGCCCCGCACACACACACGCGCAGACTTTTTCTCCCTACACGCACACCTGCCTCATTCACTCTTTCTCTCTCATCTCTCACTAGTAGGAAGTTCTCATCGATGACCTTCCCCATTGGTCACTTCGAAGATGCTCGAATGGTCATAGAGATTAATTTGTGACGATTTTGTGACGAAAATAACTTGGTCATTGATGGCGGGCTCACACATTTTCTCTGTGACCAATTGGACATTTTCACACGGATGGGACTTCATTCCGTGACGAAATAAGCATCGTCATGTTATTGAATTCAATCTATGTCGATTGGTTTTGGTCACTGATGAAGGCCGGGTTTTGGTCATAATTCATTGTCCGTCGGCCGTCTAACGCCATCTTAACGGCGTTAGTGTTGTGTGACGTCTCCATTTCGTCACAATAGACCCGTTTGTCGTCATTATTGGCCGTTTGAAATCGCCCGACGGCGTATGCCACGTGGCAGATGACGTGGCAGATGACGTGGCAGATGACATCATCGCTGACATGGCAGATGACGTCATCGCTACCGACGGGCAGATGACGCTATCGGGGCCGACGTGGGCAAACTCGACATCATCACCGACGTGGCGTATGACGTCATCGACGTGGCTGCCTTCAAAATCGTCACGTATACATTTTAAAATCGACACAATACATTTTCAAATCGACATAGATAATTTTGAAATCAACACAATACATTTTGAAATCGACACGTATCACATTTTAAAATCGACACAACACATTTTAGAATCGGATACGTAACATGCTTTGATCATCACAAGATACACGAATACTTTGGTCACAAAAGTGCATAGTATTTGAATTGAATTGGCAAATGATTCTAGAATGACCACATAATTCCATAGATGAATAAAACAAGTATTCAAGTCTCCGATTTAACTAAGCTGACAATTCCAAATATGAATGAAACAAGTTCACCATCACCACTTCAGCATCACTAAGCGCTTTGTTTGCACAAACATAACAAGATATAATAAGAAGTTGGCACCCATGAGCAACTTTTGTTAATGGACACAAAGACCGACCATCGCCCCTCATGTCGAAGAAGAAGCTGTTACCATGGAAGGACAATAGCTTCTTCAGGAGCGCATTGTCTCCATCTCCTTGGTAGTTCTTTCTCATAGCTTCTTGTACTCCTCCGCTCGTTGTTGTCTTCTTGGCGTCTTTTCCTCGCCTTCTTCACTTTTCTTCTTCAGCTCGTTGAGTTCACCTTTGAATGGGCAGCCGCTTCAGCTGCAAGTTGTTCCCGAAGCTCCGCTTTCATTTGCTGAAGATGACTTGGAGGATGTCGGTGGTTTCATGCCAACACTCTTCGGTAAACCGGTTGGAGCTTCGGTTCCGCGTGAGCACCTTGGACACAAGCTGCACACTCGGATGGGTGGCGTCTCGCCTTCCGAACTGGTTCACCTCGTAGCCTCCATATTAAGCTGAAATTTCATGGATAGAACAATTATATGTTAATGGTGATGACCAACAGCAAGCCGGGATAATTGTTAGTTATTGCAATAATTTGAGAAAACATGTGGCACAAGATGTTTATAATGAAATAATAACCAATGACAAAACTTCAAGTTGTAATCATGGTTGTCAAAATATTTATCAATCCACACAAGTTCATTTCAAGACAACTAGCCCATATGTACAGAAGTAGCTACATTAGAAAATTCTTTAGCACGACATAGTCAACCCCACATATAACTAATTTCTCATAGATAGACAAAAATATTAACTAACCATCACTCTCTCCATTGACATAACAATTAGATAATAAACAAGAGCAAAAATCAGCAAGCAGATACAAAGTGTTATCAAATGAACGTGAGAATCTAAGATTTTTACAGCTTGTGTAAATAATAATCAATGCTGCATTTACAGAAATATATAGCAGTTCACATTTGCTTTTCATAGTTAATAATGGAGAGATTTACCAACAAATGAATCTCTCGAAAGCATGTTTGGATTAGCAGCTAACAATGACAAGAATTAAACAATGTGATATAAATAGATTGAAGATAGCAAACTGAACTTACAAGTGCTTCCATTGTCAGGTTCACTGATGCCTTTTTTGAGCCGGTATGTATGGTGTCTCGAAGGCCTCCACGGCATCTAGTTCTTCATACCGGGACCGGCCGGGTTTGTTTTTGTTTTTTTTCTTGTCAAGCCATTGATAAACAATAATGAAGAAAGTTGTCTCAATAGATTAAGATAGATAATGACTTATCGATGACCGTCTGTTGTGACGACTGCGAACAGCGAGTTCTTCATCTTCCTTCCCCATCTCATTGCACCCTGCGCCCCGCACGCACACACGTGACTTCCTATCCTTACGTGCACACCCGCCACTCACTCCTTCATTCACTCATCTCTAGCGACCTCTTCCCCTAACTCCGGCGAGTAGATCCGAGAGGTGGCCAAGGCAAATCTGCCGAGGTATGTCCTCTACCACGTCATCCTTCTAGATCTACGAGTTAGGGTTCCGACGAGCTCTTCTCATCTTCCTAAGTTCAGCTGGTGCATAGAAAAGGAAGGTTTGGGGGAGGAAGGTCGTCTAGGCGATAGGG
The DNA here is from genome assembly GCA_018135685.1 of Themeda triandra. NCBI lineage: Eukaryota > Viridiplantae > Streptophyta > Magnoliopsida > Poales > Poaceae > Themeda > Themeda triandra. Next base: position 6,610 of record JAENPR010000147.1, on the reverse strand, counting down.
ATGGGTGGAGGATAATTAGGGACCCTAGCGGCGGTAGAGGCGGTCGTGCCAGGCCGAGGCGCGGGAGCTGTAGTAGGAGGGTGGTCACCTATATGGATACGCTAGGATTTCACCAAAGCTCCGCGGACGCGACCGCATTCACATAGCTCGATGAACCCCTAGCACACCACAACTAGGTGGTATGCGGGTGCGTAGAGGTGCAAGGGGTGCTGTAGAGAGAGAAGGGCAGGAGAGGGAGACAATGGCTTTAGAAATGACGACAATGCAAGAAGCCTAATATTTTTAGAAATATCCTAAGGCATGACTATATGGCTCGTAAACAATATTGACACTAAGATAGATATTGATTTATTGATGGTTGTTTATTTTTAGACGCAAATGAATGGCGACTTCCCTATCTCCCTTCCCCATCTCCTCATGCCCACGCCCACACGCGCACGTGTGGACCTCCTCTCCCCAAACGCACACCCGCCTCACTCACTAACTCACTCTCTCGATTTCTTCGGAGACCATCTCCCAACTCGTGAGCGGATTTGACAGTGGCATGGAGGGTTTTGCGGATTCAACGATGGCCATGGTGGATCCGGCGGTATGTCCTCTACCACCTCCTCCTTCTTTTGGATCTCAAGGAAGTTAGGGTTTAGCCAAGCTCTTCTCCAACTTCGGTGGTCATATAAAGGAAAGGTTTCGAGGGTAGAAAGGCCCGCCAAGCGTGTGGAAATGGCTAGAGGACTCGTTAGGGCCCTAAGTGGTGGTGGAGACGATTAGGGCCCTGGTCATGGTGCGGGAGCTCCAGTCATAGGGGCGACGGCCATGGGCATTTAATGATTCACCGGAGGTCCGCGAACACAACCGGCAGCCGCATGGGAGTTCGAAGGAATCCTAGCACACCACTGCAGGGTGGTGGTAACAGCTAGGTTGAGGGACACAGTAGAGGAGGGCGGAGCCGACGGCGGTGTCGGATGCCTAAAATTTTTAGAAATAATTATAAATCCCATGACTGTGGCTGACTCGTAAACACTACTAGACTTTAGCGCCAGTGAAGCAAGAAACCTAGAACCTAGTAAGCTAGCGAGACGAGAAAAAGGCGACGTGAGTAGCAGCGGCATGCCATCACGGGACCTGTTTCACTCCACGACAACGTACGAGATCACCGACACACACACACACCTCGGCACACCATGCTGTTGCAGCGAAAACGACGGGTGTGACCAGGCCCCTCCGGACCGTTCGCGCTGGAGCGGCCGGACACAGGATGCGTACCTGAACTGAACAGGAGTGTACTATCTCGGAGCCACTCTATGGGCGCACGCATCCACGCAAGCGCACCGTGCCGTCGCTAGGCCGCGGCGTCCTGCGGGCACTGATGCGGCGACACATTGCACACAGCCTAGCTATCCCGGGGTTCTCTCTAATTAACCAGAACCACTGCTAATCTACTATCCCTCAAAAAGGGGTCCGGGAAACGGAAACTCACTAGTCGTCGACTCATCGTGAGTGGAAGCCAACACACACTAGAACGGCAGCACACGCACGTACTGCATGCGGACGTTTGCAAGTGCATGAACAACTCAAATATAACCAATACAGTCATATCTGAATCAGAAATGTACACTCCTTTTTTAGAACTTAATGAAAATGCTATTAAGTTGTGTGGAGTACCGCCACACCTAGGCTCGATCGTGCCAAAAAATACGGCGATGAATCCGGTCACTCGACTTTCAACGGCTTGCGGCGTAAAATACACAGGAATGCGGTGCATGCGGTGTGGCACACCACAATTGCCTTAAGCAACCAAAGGGGTGCAAAATGCGACGCATTGCGGTGTAGCAATGCGGTGCTCTCGCTCTCGGTCTACCGTGTGCCAACACTGATCGACTCTATCTTCTTCATCATGCTAATAGGAATTAGCGGAAGAGCACGGCAAAGATATACGAATGTGATCCTTAGCTTCTTGACATGCCTGCCGTTTTGTTTTCACGTGCAAGCAAGTCCATTCTCGGCCGGAATAAACTGCGCGGTGGCTCGTGGTGATGAGGTGAAAGGCGGCGGCGGCAGAGCGCCCTTGGCGGATAAGAGCGGTGGAGATTGTTAACTAGAACAAGGGGCAGGGAAGCTAGTCTGGAAGGTGCATGGTCCCTGGAGGAAGCTTGCCATGAAGATGCGGAGGGCGATAAGAGGAGGAAGAGCAATCACGCGCACACCGCCGAGCATAAAAGAGTCATAGAAGTGTGAGTGTTCACTCTCCGATCCCCAACATCCCCACAAACACACATGTAGTGCGGACACTTGAGAGTGCATGCATGAGCAAATCAAATATAGCCATCATAACCGAATCAAAATTGTGTTTTGTTAGAATTAATCGTAAAAAAATCTGTTAAGTTGTGATTGGAGTATAAGGGTGCATTTGGTTGCCGCCGGTACGGCATAACTAGGCTCGAGCCATGCCAAAAAAATGTGACAATAAATTTGGCTGCCAAAGACTTTCAGTGCCAAAATATGGCGAATCCCTGAGTTGAGTAAGTGCGACGACTCAATAGTGGTCCAAAATTAAGCCCAAATAATAAATGCGGATCTTATGCTCAAGCCATAGGGGAGAACAGTGCACCTGCACTACAGTAACGCGGTGCTCTCGCCTCGCCCTCTTGCACATCACCACCAATCGACTATATCTTCTTCATTATGCACATAAGAATTAAAGTAGGGTATAGGCATATGAATGTGATCCTGCGCCTTCTTGACATACTTGTTGTTTTGTTTTCGTTGTGCAGGAGGGTCTGATCGGCTAGAATGAACTCACAACGGCTCATGGTGATGAGGTGGAAGACAATGAGGAGGGTGCCCATGGTGGGATAAGAGGCACGACAGCCTTCAATCTGGCGCAGGCTAACGAGATCGCATCCAAAAACATAGGGTAGAAAGCTAGTCCAGCCAATGCGTGGTCTCAGGGAGGAAGGTGCCATGAAGATGTGCAGGGTGACAAGAAGAGGAAGAACAACCATAGGCACATTGCCAAGTAGAAAAGAGTCCTAGAAGCATGAGCGTTCACTCTCCGATCCTCACCCGCTAAGTTAGAACAACGCCGAAAGCTTCTGTCCACATGAGCATGCGGATGCGCTTCAACCTCCGACGAAAGAAAAAGGCTATTATTTGTGGATTTGTGGGTAACCCACAAAAATCTATCTTATTTTGTGGGTTTGTGGGTAACCCACTTTGCATCCCAACCTCCAATGCAACATTAAAAAAGGAAGATTGCCTAGCCTTATCTCGCGGTCGAGAAGATACTAGATCAACGAGCCAATTCGAATCTCTCACGAAGGAAGAAAACCAAATCTTGTCAGCACATGCCCCAAGACACTTGGACAAATTCAGGGCGTGTTTGGGAACATGTTCCTTGTGACGATGATGAAAACAAATCGAGAGTTGTGCCAAGTGCTCCGCGGTGCAAAAAGGTTCTATTCCCACACTCAACATCCAAACCGCATAAATGAACTAGCACTTGCGTTTTCGCCACCGGCGTGAGGGCCACAAATATGAATACCACACCGCGCGGTGGAGGTCCCAAACACACAAAAAAGAACTAAACGTGTACGTCCTTAGCGACTTCCTTGAGTAGGAACGTAAATGTGGATTTCTTGTTGCATTTAGTGAATTGGTTGTTTTCAGCATTGAACTTTAGACGTGGATTCCTCATAGCATTTAGTGAATCGGTTGTCACTACTAAACTTTTAGATATAGATCTCTTGTCGCATTTAGCGAATCGGTTTTCACTGCTAAACCTCTAGACGTGGATTTCTCTAGTCGCATTTAGCAAGTCGGTTTTCGCTCCTAAACTTCGTGGATGGGCACTTCGGTTGCTAGACGTATATACACTTCGTTAAAGTCAACGAGGGAGCAACCTGAAGCGCTTCGCTAGCTACGTATGGTGCTACTGCTACCCACGGGCGTTGAGTTACATGGTGTGGCACAAGGTCGTTGCGTTTATCTTGCCGTGCTATAGCACCGATGACAGATGGATTGCTATATGTATATGGTACTGGCTTCTTTTATATGCATATCTCTTTCTTTTTCTACCCACAACTTCGCTCTAATCAAATGGAAATGGGGAATCTTCCTAGTTAGAGAAAAAAATCTACTCCACAACCCCATGAATACTAGCCCACCTATCGCTATGAGTTAATTTCGTGTTGTTTAGGGCTTGTACAATACCGACGTTTATGGGTCGTTAGGTTGTTTCTCTAGTAGCATGGAGTTTAGCACAAACCGCACGTTTGGAAAGGACGCGACACTCCGTGAAGCCGCAATGCTTGGCCTCTCACATGATCCTACATAGGCACACACACTTCGCTCCTACATGACGGGCGTATTTGGGATTAAATGTCTATGTGGACCGCACGGTACGGTATGTGCACCGCAACGTCCCACCGTGGCAAGTTTTTTTTTAAAAAGAAAAACTACCACTATTAGATTTCCGGCGAGCTCTCCCTCTCATCTTCTCCAACTCGTGGACTTAGAAAGGAAAAAATTTAGGGTGAGAAAGGCAATGAATTATTGACGGCAATCCGTTTTTGAACATGCGAGCATCATCTCCCTCATCTCCCTCCCCAATGTGGACTTCCTTTCCCCACGCACACGCAAACATCCACCTCACTCTCTCTCTCACCTTAAGTGACCTCCCTCCCCAACTCTAGCTAGCGGATCTAGTGGCGAAGATGGGAGGCTTCCCCAAAATGATCCAAGAGGCCATGGCGTATCCAGTGCAAGGTATGTCTCCTCCACCACCACCTCCTAGATTTGCGTAGTTAGGCTCGATGAGCTCTCCCTCTCATCTTCCCCATCTCCGTAAAACAAAGAACATAAGGTTTAGGGTGAGGAAGGTAATGAATTATTATTGACAAATATTTTCAAGCGCAAGCGAACAAAACCGCGTCCTCATCTCCCTCCCTCAACCCCCCTACGCACAACTCCGCGCCCGCACACACAAGCATATACTTCTTCTTCTTCCCACACACACGCATGGACTTCCACTTCCCCACATGCACACCCACCTCCCTCCCTCCCTCCCTCCCCTCTCTCTCTCTCTCATCTCCGATGACCTTCTTCCCAACTCCAACGAGCTGATCCAAGGGCGCATGGAGGCTTCGGGCAGATCCAGGGACGGCTATGGTGGATCCGGGACGAGGTATTTCTTCCTCCACCTCCTCCTCCTAGATTTGTGAGTTAGGTTTCAAAGAAGCTCTCCCTCTTAACTTTCCCAACTCCAAATGTAATTTAGAAAGGGATGATTTGGGGGTGTGTAGGCAATGAATTCTTGATGACACTCCATTTTAAGACGCAAGCGGAATCACTAATTCCTCATCTCCCTTTCCCATCTCCCCACACGCAACTCCATGACCGCACACACATGCATGAATTTCCTCTCCTTAATGACCGGATCCGGGGCGGTGGCATGGTGGCTTCCCGCACATCTCAAGGCGGCCATGGCGGATTCATATGAGATATATTAAGAGATGGGCTACATTGCCAAAGAATCCTACGCCGGTCCATAGCCCAACATGCTACGTAGTTAACTTTGGGTTGTTTAGGGCTTATACAGTGTTGTTTTCTCGGGGCAGTGTAGAATCTAGCACAAACCAGACAGCGCTTGTAAAAGGACGGGACGCTCCATGAAGCCACAATGCTTTGACTCTCTCTCACATCATCCTTCACATGATCCTACATTTGCAAGTCTTCGCTGCTACACGGACATATGGGTGTGTTTTAGGACTCGCGTATGCGTGGACCGCACGGCATGGTATGTGTACTATGGCGGTCTCACTGTGGCATGGTCCATTTTTTTATTAAAAAACTAGCACTCTAAATCAATTTTGTCGACCTGGCTCGGAAAAAGTTGCACCATCATGTCACGTGCTTCCACCCGTTGTCACGCGGTTATGCCGCTATGCCTAGCCACTAGCTCACTACAGAAACGGATTGTCTCCAAGTTGGCCAGGAGGTAGACAAACACAGCCATCTACATGCGCCTATTCAGGTAAGAACGGGCTATCATCTGATGGCCCGGGATAAGTACTTCCACACGCACGAGAAAGCGCTGAGTTGTTGGGTTGGCAAGTGGGAAACGCGTCTTCCAGTTCATTTTCGCCGCATTTAACGCCATGGGCGGGAAAAAGAGTCGCCTCACGCCACAAGAAACACAGCTTCTAGTTCATTTTCGCTGTGGCATGCAATGTGCGCCAAAAGAATCACTCGCGCGCGGGCGTTTGGCGCGATTCTTCGCTTGTTTTAGCAGCCGCCGCAGAAAACGCGTCCTAACACCCATACACAACCATGTTAAGCGCCACTAAAACAAATTTTACTTCTACAATGTTAGTTGAGAAAACAAACTAGCAAAACACTCCTCCCTGTTCTTTCATTCTACCTGCAGTCTGATCTTATTACATCGTGGATTACATACATTAGGAACACATGTGTCATGTCACTTGAAAGCTGGGTTTACAGTGGCAAGTGCAAGTGTTTCAGGTTGACCTTGACGCACCCAAAAACTCCACTGCTGCTTTACCCAGGTATGGTCCGTGTGCGTGAGCAGGGCTGGCGGCGATCCGCGTCCGGC